>CAWUFW010008936.1:81282-681282 GCA_963921515.1 Calotriton arnoldi
GATCCGGTTTTACACACAAAGTGTGCCCGCAGCAGCGCAGGGGCGGCTGGGTGCAGGGTGCTGTTTTGGCGTCAGGTGCCCTGTTGTTTTCAATGAGGACTTTTGGTTTTGGTTTTTAGCTGCAGGCTCGGTCCAGGAAGACTTCCGGGATGAACCAACAGCTGGGCAGGTAAGTTGGAGGGCTCGGGGATGTAGGTGCACCTCGGGTTCTTTTCTCCAGGGTGCAGGGCGGCTGGATGAAGGGGTGTCTTTTGAGGTCGGATTTCACCTTACCGGGCCACTCGCGGTTGGGGTCTCCGTGCAGAGGCTGCAGGCAACGTCGGGGAGTCCTGGAGGGGTCAACCCACAGTGGACTCGGACTCTGGAGTGCTGGGGGACCTCGCTGGGACCAGTGGCCCACTCGAACTCAGGCCGCAGGCGTCGGGTGCTGTGGTGGTTCCAGGCGTCGGGTTTCTTTGTCCTCAGCAGGCTCGGAGTCTTTCTTGGCTGTTTCTTTTGAACAGAGCTGCTGTTTGCAGGAGATCCGTTCTTTGTTGAAGGCAGTCAGTCCTCCCAGGGTTCTGGAGGTCGCTGACTGCAGGACAGGGCGACTTCTGGTGCAGGATCTCTAGAAACTGCAGACGGGCCGATAGGGCTGGGGCCAAGTCAGTTGTTCTCTGCAGTCTCCTCTGCTGGGCGTCTTCTTTTGTCCTTCTTCTTCATAGGTTGCGGGAATCTGAGTTCTTGGTTCAGGGCTGCCCCCTAAATACTGCATTTAGGGGGCGTTTTAGGGGTCCCGAGGTCAGTAGCCAATGGGCTACTGACCTTAGGGTGACTACACCCTTGGTGTGCTCACCCCACGTGGGGGAGTGAGCACAATCCCTAATCCTGATTGGGGAATGCCTGCCATCTGCAAGATGGCGGGCACTGAAGAGTGGCCTTAACCTCGCCTCCCCCACCTGAGGGGTGGGGTTGGCAGAGGTGGGCACACCTTCTGGGCTTGCTAATTTTTCCCGCCTGTCTTCCCGCCGAAAAGGAGGGGAGACAGGAAGGGGGCCTGCTCCTGACAGCAGGAGAGGCTGGGGGTTGCATTACAAAGGCTGCCAGGCCTTTGAAGCTCCCCTGCCACGGATGGCTCTTCCTGGCCTGGGGGAGGTGTGAACACCTCCGCCCAGGAAAGGCTTTGTTTCTGGGCTCAGGGAGCGAAGGCTCCCACCCTAGTGGTCCAGAATCATGTTTTGTGGTGGCAGGCTGGTGTGTACCAGTCAGGGAACCCAGCAGAGGTTGGTCGTTTTTCAGGGGGCATCTCTAAGATGCCCTCTGTGTGCATTTTTCATTAAATCCCACACTGGCATCAGTGTGGGTTTAATGTGCTGAGAAGTTTCATACCAAACTTCTCAGTTTTCAGTGTAGCCATTATGGTGCCTTGGAGTTCGTAATGACAAACTCCCAGCACCATATACTCTTAATGGCAGCACTGCACTTACAATGTCTAAGAATGGACTTAGACACTGTAGGGGTACAGGGCTCATGCACCTGTACCCTCACCACTGGTATAGGGCACCCAGCTAGTGGGGTGACTGATCTATGCCAGGGCAGTGAGTTGTAGGCATGGCACTCAGGGATGGGTGCCATGTCGATTCTTCACTTTGTTTTGCACCAAAACACGCAGTCTGCAATGGCAGTGTGTGTGTCTAAAGGTGCAGGGCCTCTAAGGGTGACACAATAAGTGATGCAGCCCTTAGAGGTTTTCCCTTGTCACAGTGCCCTGGGTACCTGTGGTATCATTTACCAGGGGCTAACCTGTGGCCAGAGATGCCAATTGGGTTTGGGTACAGTTTTGGGGGAAAGAACACAGGCCCTGGGAACCTGATTGGCAGGCACATCAAGTCAAAAAGTGCATTAGTAGTCTGGCAAAACGTGGGGGGGTTACTGCAACAGAAACCCAGCTTCTCACACAAGCCCCCCCAGCCCAAAGGCCAGGCGACTGAGCCAAACCTGGGAGAGTCTTTCTAGTCTTTCAGGTGAGGAAGTGGGTTGAAAGTTGCAGGGCCTACTCTGCCTTACATCCTTCTGTCTAGGTCAGCTCCTTTGGGGAGCTGGCCTACCTCAACAGTTTCAGGACCTAATTCCCAATGTTCCTTTCCTAGCTCTTTAGTGTCTTCATCCCACCTTTTTAGTTTGGGTTCAGATGTGCCTACCTCTGCTAATTCTAGCTTAGCTAGGGCAAAGCCCAGCTTACCCACAGAGGTTACCAACAGCTTGAGCAACCCCACCATGACCAATAGGGTCAGGGGGCCTAACTTGCTATTTGGCAGGGGGCTAGGCCACCATGCCAAGGACATTGCTGCCATGAAGGCTAAAACCCAACAGAGACTACTGACAGCTGTCAGTGTCCAGAACCACACATTTATCCCTTCACTGGTAGGTGAAGTGGCTAACTTACAGGCTTCTTTGGGTTCTGGTGGCCCGACTGCTGTTTTAGGGTATGGGGTCACTACACTTGGTAGTGAACACCCTTCTTCCACCCTCTGTTCTGCCAGCTGAGGAGCCACCACCTCAGGCTGGACAGTTGCCTCACTAGTCAGGTCTTTTTGTTGGCTAGGGGGGACTTCACCAGTGCCAATTTTGGAGTTCTCCCTTACTGGGATAGAATCTCCCTGGCCCACTGGAACTGTGGCTAACAGTTGTCCACCTTTCCTACACTGTCTCTTCTTTTTCTTTGGGGGCTTAGCTGCACCAACTGCAGGTTGAGCCCCCCCAGGTTTCTTGGGTGAGGTTTGGCATTGGACCAGTAACTCTCTTAAGCTCAGACCAACCTCTGGGTGGTCATTCCCAAGGAGACAATCAAGGGGGAGGTCTTTACTGACTACCACCTTTCTCCATCTAAGGGACCCAGCTATTTCTAGGAGCACTACAGCCACAGGCCTAACAGTGACACCCCCTTGGACAGCCCTTCCTCTTTGTGTTTCCCCTGGGACATACTGGTTTGAGAGAACCCACCTGTCATGCACCACAGTGTGACTGGCACAGGTATCTCTCAGGGCAGTAGCTGGGATTCCATTCACCAGTAGGTGGTGGAAGTATCTCCTCTCCTGGAATCTGCAACTCACCTTTTGAGCCCAGTTACCAGTTGAAGGCTAGGAGGACTTCCTCATCTGAGGAATCACCCTCCAAAGCTACACTGGCAACCCCTGGAGCTATACTGGGGGCTGTAATTTTTTTAGGACAGCTAGTGTCCTTGGTGTGGTGGCCTGTCTTTTGACAGTTGTGACAACATACCTTGTTCGGATCCCAACTCTTACCTTGGTACCCAGTTTTGGTTTGTGAGGTGTCTTTGGGCCCACCCTCCTGGACAGGTTTTTGGGGGGCTACCTGGGACTCCTTACTTTTATCTTTAAGAGGCTCATTGTCTTTCCTCTGGGGAGGTTTTGTAACCCCTTTCTTTTGGTCACCCCCAGTAGACGTCCTAGTCACCCTTGTCTTGACCCAATGGTCCGCCTTCTTTCCCAATTCTTAGGGAGAAATTGGACCTAGGTCTACCAGATACTGATGCAACTTTTCATCAATGCAATTACTTAATATGTGTTCTTTCATAAACAAATTATAAAGACCATCATAATCTTGCACTTTGCTTCCAGTCAACCAGCCACCTAGTGTTTTCATTGAGTAGTCTACAAATTCCACCCAGGGCTGACTCCGGGTTTTCTGAGCCCCCCTGAATCTAGTTCTATACTCCTCAGTTGTGAATCCAAATCCCTCTATCAGAGTTCTCTTCATGATGTCATAAGACCTAGCATCTGCCCCAGTAAGGGTCAGAAGTCTGTCTCTGCACTTACCAGAGAACAGTTCCCAAGGGAGTGCCCCTCAGTGAGTGTTCTTCTCTTTTCTGGCTTCACAAGCCCTCTCAAAGGCTGTGAACCACTTGGTGATATCATCACCATCCTCAAATTTAGGGACAATTCCTTTGGGGATTTTGGGATCATAGGATCCTTCTTTTTCTACATTTTTTAAATTGCTGCCACCATTGATGGGTCCTAGGCCCATCTCTGCTCTTTCTTTTTCTAGAGCCAGGAGTTTGGTCTCTAGGTCTAATCTTTTGGCCAACCTGGCTAGCAGGATGTCCTCTTCATTGAGGCTGTCCTCAATGTCCTCGGTAGCACCTGACCCACCTGTGTGGCTTCTAGGTACTAAGAGGTTTACTCTTGGAGTCAGGGGCACTTGGGCCCTTTTCTCCCTATGACGTGGGGAGGGGGGTTGGATTGTATCCTCATCCCCTCCATCTTCTTCCTCATCTGATTGGTCTTTACCATTTTCAGATGGGTGGTCCTTAGCGTACCCAGCCAAGAGCTCCTGGAGCTTTTGTTTGGTGGGATGGGACCCCATGGTTATGTTTTTAATTTTACATAGGGACCTTACCTCCTTGAAAGACAAGTAAAGGTAAGGGGTGAGGTCAAGCTCCTCAACCTGGTCCTCTATGTCATTGTGGTTATCTTCACTAACAGCTGGGTTCTTGTTAAGAGACATAGTTAAAAAAATTCCTAACCCCTCTTATCCTAGCTAAAGTGACTTTTTATTTTTTCTAAAATTCTAAAGGGACTTAACCAAGGCCCTAACAAGACTTTTAGTAATTTTGTAAAAAATGGCAATTTCGAAAAATCAGAATTCTAAAGACAATTTAAGAGTTCTGTCGTGTGATCAGGTGGTAACCAAGTTAGTCCAACAAATGCAAAGTTGTATATCCCACCGCTGATCCACCAACTGTAGGAAGCTGGCTCTGTATATACTATACCAAAGTGAGGTATAGTGTGCACAGAGTCCAGTGGAACCCAAAAGGTAGGCAGAGGTAAAGTAGATAGCACCTCACTTTCTATTTGTGGTAGTGTGGTCGAGCAGTAAGGCTTTATCAGAGGACAGTGTTAAGCATTTGTTGTACACACTCAGTCAGCAAATGAATTCACACACTCAAAGACTGAACTTCAGACCAATTGTTTTGGTATAAAAATATTCTTTAAGTTATTTTATTTCCTAGAACCAAGCAAGCCTGGCACAGGTAAGTGAATTATACTTTTCAGTCATAATACAGTTCTGAATTGAAATTGTAAATTCACTTTTGAATTACAGTAGTAAATGTACTTTTGAATTACAGTGCAATCACTAGTAATGCATTACTTTGAGATATGGTACATAGACTTTGTATAGGCTTTTCAGTAAGATGTCAAACAAGTTACTTTGCAGATTACTTTTCTTACACAGTGTAGTATACCTGGATACTACACTGGGACATTTCCTGTACACAGGTAAGTAAAAGCGTTTTAGTTATTTGGTTACAGTTTTATAGATTTTTTATAGATTTTCCAACTCCACACAGAAACATTTCACAGAAAAACAGTCAATGTTATCCTATGGAGGAAAATAGGGTCATTGGTTCAAAGGTAAGTATTTGGTTGTGGGGGTTGATATTCTGGGGGTAGACTCAGGGGTCCCCCAGGGTCAAGGATGCACTCTTGTTACACCCTCAGTGGCACTAGGGCGGCCGGGTGCAGAGTGCTGAGGTCCAATGTTATCCAATGGGGGATAGGGGGCTTCCGGTTGGTGGCTGCTAAAGAGCAGGCCAAAAGGTTGTGGGAGCCAAGCTCCTGGTGTTAGGCTCAGGGCAAAGGGGGATCCGGTTTAACACACAAAGTGCGCCCGCAGCGGCGCATGGGCGGCTGGGTGCAGGGTGCTGTTTTGGCGTTGGGTGCCCTGTTGTTTTCAATGGGGACTTTCGGTTTTGGTTTTTAGCTGAAGGCTCGGTCCAGGAAGACTTCCGGGCGGAACCAACAGCTGGGCAGGTAAGTTGGAAGGCTCGGGACATAGGTGCACCTTGGGTTCTTTTCTCCAGGGAGCAGGGCGGCTGGATGCAGGGGTGTCTTTTGAGGCCAGATTTCACCTTACCGGGCCACTCGCGGTTGGGGGGTCTCCGTGCAGAGGCTGCAGGCGACGTCGGGGAGTCCTGGAGGGGTCAACCCATGGTGGACTCGGACTCTGGAGTGCTGGGGGACCTCGCTGGGCCACTCGAACTCGGGCTGTAGGCGTCGGGTGCAGTGGTGGTTCCAGGCGTCGGTTTCTTTGTCCTCTGCAGTCTCGGAGTCTTTCTTGGCTGTTTCTTTTGAACAGAGCTGCTGTTCGCAGGCGATCCGGTCGTGTTGAAGGCAGTCAGTCCTCCCAGGGTGATGGAGGTCGCTGACTGCAGGACAGGGTGACTTCTGGCGTCGGATCTCTGGAAACTGCAGACGGGCCGGTAGGGCTGGGGCCAAGTCAGTTGTTCTCTGCAGTCTCCTCTGCTGGGCATCTTCTTTTGTCCTTCTTTTTCGTAGGTTGCAGGAATCTGAGTTCTTGGTTCAGGGCAGCCCCCTAAATACTGTATTTAGGGGGCGTTTTAGGGGTCCCGAGGTCAGTAGCCAATGGGCTACTGACCTTAGGGTGATTTCACCCTTGGTGTGCTCACCCCACGTGGGGGAGTGAGCACAATCCCTAATCCTGATTGGGGAGTGCCTGCCATCTGCAAGATGGCGGGCACTGAAGAGTGGGCTTCACCTCGCCTCCCCCACCTGAGGGGTGGGGTTGGTAGAGGTGGGCACACCTTTTGGGCTGGCTAATTTTTCCCGCCTGTCTTCCTGCCGAAAAGGAGGAGAGACAGGAAGGGGGCCTGCTCCTGACAGCAGGAGAGGCTGGGGTCGCATTACAAAGGCTGTCAGGCCTTTGAAGCTCCCCTGCCACAGATGGCTCTTCTTGGAAAGGCTTTGTTTCTGGGCTCAGGAAGCGAAGGCTCCCACCCTAGGGGTCCAGAATCATGTCTCGTGGTGGCAGGCTGGTGTGTACCAGTCAGGGAACCCACCAGAGGCTGGTCGTTTTTCAGGGGGCATCTCTAAGATGCCCTCTGAATGCATTTTTCATTAAATCCCACACTGGCATCATTGTGGGTTTAATGTGCTGAGAAGTTTGATACCAAACTTCTCAGTTTTCAGTGTAGCCATTATGGTGCTGTGGAGTTCGTAATGACAAACTCCCAGCACCATATACTCTTAATGGCAGCACTGCACTTACAATGTCTAAGAATTGACTTAGACACTGTAGGGGCACAGGGCTCATGCACCTGTACCCTCACCACTGGTATAGGGCACCCAGCTAGAGGGGTGACTGATCTATGCCAGGGCAGTGGGTTGTAGGAATGGCACACAGGGATAGGTGCCATGTCGACTCTTCACTTTGTTTTGCACCAAAACACGCAGCCTGCAATGGCAGTGTGTGTGTGTAAAGGTACAGGGCCTCTAAGGGTGGCACAAAAAGTGCTGCAGCCCTTAGAGATCTTTCCTGATCACAGTGCCCTGGGTACCTGTGGTACCATTTACCAGGGGCTGACCTGGGCCAGAGATGCCAATTGGGTTTGGGTACAGTTTTGGGGGAAAGAACACAGGCCCTGGGAACCTGATTGGCAGGGACCCAGGGCACATCAAGTCAAAAGTGCATCAGTAGTCTGGCAAAAAGGTGGGGGTGTTACTGCAACAGAAACCCAGCTTCTCACACAAGGCCCTTGGTACCATTGGTACCTTTTACAAGGGACTTATATGTGAGCCAGAGCAGAAAGCTCAGATCGTCTGACGCAATGTTACTTTCCACCCCGAAAGCAAAACTGAAGGCCTGGGGGGGGCTGGAGTTTTTTGCTTAAGGCAGCCACGCTCTGGAACGCCCTACCCCTTCCTATTAAGAAGTGTCCGGACCTTCTGAGTTTTCAGAAGCAAGTCAAAACTTGGCTGTCCACGCACCGTTAATTAGTATCAACTATCTTTTATACAGCACCACACATGTCTGCACCAGCGCCAAGACGTCTCCGGGCATTCGAGCGCTATATAAACTCAAAATCAAATCAAATCAGAGGGGTGCCAATTGTGGAAACAATGGTGCAGTTTAGGGACAGAACACAGGTACTTGGGCTTGGTTAGCAGGGACCCAGTACACACTCGGTCAAAGTTGCATCAGATACCAGGTAAAAAGTTTTGGGGGGGGATGCAACAGAACCCCATTTTCTTACATGCTGCCACATATTTAAATTACGGCAGGGGAGGGATTACTTAGATATCTGTTGGGGACCCTTTTAAGCTATCCATAATGATTGTCAATTTGAAAGCTTTAACACTTGTTTGATAAATACCCATGCCACCCAACATGGATGATAAAAACTTTTTCTCTGAGCTCATGAGAATAATTGCTCCCTAGTTGAATATCAGACTCACTTTAACTGCATTTTGATTTGGTGCTTAGACAAGATTTCCCCTAGGCCTGAACACCCCTGAACACAATCATATCTGATTTAAATTTGGTGGAGATATGGAGACTCCATCATCCAAAGTCTTCTCTTACCACTCATGTGTTCACGATATCTGTATTAGACTGGATTATGTGCTGGGACTTAGGGAAGATATTGCAATGTTTGATAACTTGTCTTATCTTCCTAGATTTTTGTCAGATCACTCACCCCTGATTTTGATCCAGGGTGTGTCAGGCCGCATGTACCACTCTAGACGATGCAAACAGAGGCACTATCTGATGGGGCCTTTGTGGGACACTTGAGGGATATACAGAATAATTGATGAAAGAAGGCTATAAAAAAAGCAAAACTCCAGGAGTGGGCAGTCTTCCAGCAAAACTCTACCAAGCAATACCTCGGAGTTGAACAAAAACTCTGTGATTCCACAGAGTTAAACAAAAACTCAGCTCCATCTTATCCCAATTAATAAAACAGAAACCTAACATACCTTTGGTAATACAAGTAACTCTATCTTTACATGCTAAAATACATACAGTCATCTCACAAAAGTGAAAATGAAAATATAGCAAGCAGTGAGAGAGGTGATGATTTTGGGGTCCTCCCTAACCTAGGGAGAGAACCAAGTAGATGCCTTGAACACAAAGAGCACATCATGCTGAACGATTCGGTGGTGGTCCCATCCTCCTAGGACCACCCCAAGCACAGTTATGGGCAAAAATACAATCCCAACCAAAGGCCCTGCAAAGCATTATGGGACGAGATTCTAGAGTGCAGTGAATATTATAGTATCCAATATCAAAACATTCCTCAAGAGGCAGAGGTTCTCCCCTAATACTATAATATTCACTGCACTCTAGAATCTCGCCCCATAATGCTCTGCTGGGCCTTTGGTTGGCATTGTATTTTTGCCCATAACTTTGCTTGGGGTGGTCCTAGGAGGATGGGACCGCCACCGAATCGTTCAGCATGATATGCTCTTTGTGTTCAAGGGATCTGCTTGGTCCTCCCCCTAGGTTAGGGGGGACCCCAAAATCATCACCTCTCTCATTGCCTGATATTTTTCAAAGCTCACTTTTGTGAATTGGTTACATGCTTTTTCGCATGTGAAGGTAAAGTTGTTTTATCAAAGTGTTGTGGGTGCAGTAGCTAACTTTGCTACGTGGCGGAGTCGAGCGGAGTTCATTGCCCACAGTTAGTCAAAATGCTATATAAGGATCCTAGTATGAGAGTGTGAATGCGTTATAATATCAGTCTCCTAGGCAATGGAAAGAGGACCACAACAGGGGTGCCCTTTGTCACCCTTACCATTCGCATTGGCGAGTGAGCCTCTTGCTTCCATACTACGAGTAAGGCTCTGTCCACGGTGCATCCGGATTGGGGATTTGGCTCGTATCATCCTGCTATAGGTGGGTGATGCGCATTGGTGTATTTTGGCAACCCACTTAGTCAGTCCCCTGCATGCTTGAAGAATCGGAGAACTTTGGAACGGTCTTGGGATTAAGCACTGACCGAAATAAGTCCCGGCTGCCCCCCTTTGGGTGGTGGGAGTAGGGTGGGCATGATCCCTCTGGGAATATGGGACTGGAGTGGGAGACTGAAAGCTTTAGGTGTTTGTGGGTGTGGGTAACACGTTGCCTACTGGCCTAATTATTACTTAATGTGGGCAGAGTGGTGGGTGGAATGAGTTATTCAGTTTATTTTTGGAAAATATTACCCCTCTCTGTTATTGATCGTATCATGGTGGTGAAAATGGTACTTCTGTCCTGATGCCTGTACGTTCTGCAGAATACAATGTGCCCCATCCCAGTGAGCATCTTTCAAAGGCTAACTATATTACTATTTGCCTTGGTTTAGGCTAGGTAGCGCAGACGAATTAAGGTAAACATGCTGTATCTTCCATGGTTGGAGGGTGGACTGGCACTCCCAGATTTCTTTTTATATTATGAAACAGCACAGCTTAAACATGTGACTCGTTGGTTTGTGGATGGCTCAAATTGGGAAGAGAAACTCCTGCTTGGTACGTGTGCACACTATACACTGCCAGAACTGTTTATGGTGGGACCGTTGGGTCACTAAAGACATACCCTACTTAGTCCCACAAAAGGCGGCAATGTGGCGCAGAGTAGTAATTAAGGTGCTGAAAATGTTCCCATTTGCCATAGATATCCTTATCTGGTATCTTAGACCCTTACAAATAATGTCAAGGGATATGTCTTTCATATGTTTTGGCTGGATGACTACCGGTGGTCAGGGCCGGACTGGGAACGCAAACTGGCCCTGGCTGGCCACGGGGGGCAGGGGGTGCGCGTACAAAACACTGCAGCTGCTTTTGTTACAGGGGGGCCGATATTGCAGCTATGCTGCAAAATTGTTCACCAGTAAAAAAAACGACACCCCAGGGGTCCAAAACCAGCCCCCACCCTGGCAGCCCACCGGGGAAACGCCCGGTGCCTGCTGCGGCCAGTCCGGCCCTGACTGTGGTTGGAGAGCTTGCAGCTCGTGAGGAACAGCTGAAGCTCACTCCTCGTTGTCAGACCCATGATCTGGAGATCAGGGTGGTAAATCAATACTTGCCTATCTATAGTTACCCTAACAATAGTTTGGTAGCCACAGTTTAGACCAAGGGTCTGATTTAGAGTTTGGCAGACAGGTTACTCCGTCACAAATATATGACTGATATCGGGTCCACTGTATTAAAAGTGCAATATATCCTATGGCAGATGGAATATCTGTCACATTTGTGATGGAATACCCTGCCTTTGAACTCTAAATCAAGACCTAAGATATTTTAGTTGCACAATTTGTTTTTGCTCAATATGCTGGCATCCAACCCTTGCAACCACCTACATCATCAGACTCCTTCCACCACCCCTCCAAATCATCCAACTACCCATATCATAAGAATCCTCCAACCACCCCTCCAACCCATCCAACCACCCATATCTTCACACTCCTCCAACCACCCCTCCAACCCATCCAACCAACCACATCATCATACTCCTCCACCCAACCCTCCAACCCACCCATCCAACCACCCACAACTTCACACTCCTCCAACCACCCCTCCAACCACCCACATCTTCACACTCCTACAACCACCCCTCCAACCCATCCAATCACCCAACTCTTCACACTCCTCCAACCACCCCTTCAACCCATCCAAACACCCACATCATCAGACTCCTCCACCCAACCCTCCAACCCATCCCACCACCCACATCTTCAGACTCCTCCAACCACCCCTCCAACCGATCCAACCACCCACATATTCACACTCCTCCAACCACCCCTCCAACCCATCCAACCACCCACACCTTCACACTTCACCAACCACCCCTCTAACCCATCCAAACACCCTCATCATCTGACTCCTCCACCCAACCCCCAACCCATCCAACCACCCACATCTTCAGACTCCTCCAACCACCCCTCCAACCCATCCAACCACCCACATCATCACACTCCTCCAACCACCCCTCCAACCCATCCAAACACCCACATCATCAGACTCCCCCACCCACCCCTCCAACGCATCAAAACACTAACATCATCAGACTCCTCCAACCACCCCTGGTAGTAATTAAAAAATGTCACTACCAACCACAAAGAGCTGTAACACCAATGTGCAGCAGCTGCTCCAAGCAGATATGCAGTATTTCTGCACCATACAAACCGTGACGGGAGGATTTGAAAAACAAATATCTTCTATTTTATCTTGTTTTATTTTTAAATCTTTAAGTTCTCTATAATCCAGACATTTTTGGAAACCATTGCTTTTGATTATAATATATTTAATGCTGTGAACTAACAGTTTTCCTGTATAATTTATCCCACAAAAATATATTCTTTTCATTGTGTATCTAGTTCCATTGTTGATGTGATCACACTGCTTAGGCCTAGTCCCTTCCTCCCCACCCATCTTTCCTGCCCCAGCATCTATCCAAGCCATTTCTCCATCCCCCTTCAACACCAATCATTGGTTTGGTGCTGTGACTTCACCACCTGCTCTGATGAGCTGCACTGAATGTTTCTCTGCCATTCCAGCACCTTTGTCCTCCATCTGACTGTGGTCTCTTGCCTGAGGGTTGATAGTTGCAGCTGTGTCAGCCGGCCCGGGACCCGTGCATCAGTCATGCGGATGTTCTGGTGTCATCTCCCTTTCTGGGATACATGTCGAGTAGGAATTGATTAGGGAGCTGCAGACAGAAGATGCTGGAGGACACCACTCAGAAGGTTGCTAAGATTCATTAGGCTGATGTTAGAGTTTTGTTGGAGGGTTGATGAATGCACCAGTGAACAAGGGAGCAGAGGTTTTTGTGTGCTAGGGCTGGCTATTGGCAACAAAATATTTTCCCCCTTCTAACTCTTTATGTTTTACCCACTACTCACATACCACACATTGCATACATATATACAAAAACTATAAAGCCTGTTTTTTGTCAAAATGATATCTCCTCTTTTATTAAAGAAATTGGACATACATAAATAAAATTTGATAAAACTGTGAACAATTGATAAAATATGCCTCAGGAAAATTTACACAACCATTTTTTTGAGATTGAGTCCTCTTTGCACCATAGAGGAATCCATTATGCTCCCCCGAGTTAGTACTATTTATACTCTACTTTTGATCACAAATGGGGAACCACATAGAACCTTATTGTTTTATGCTTAATATCAGAATTAACAATGTAAAGGTCAAAGCACTGAAATGAAGCTCCAAGGCATATAGAAAAAAAATCAATTACATATAAAAATCATTTTCAAAATAATAAAAACAAGTTGTTGACATGGCGTTTCGGTGGACTACAGTTGATTGACAACAACTTCTTCAGCACAAACTTTTTATAAAAACAAGTTGTTCAATCTAAAAAGTGAAAAAATTTATATTCAATCGAGGAGACCCACTACTATTTACAGACAACAGGCTGAGATTTACTGTATTTAATATACTGTTTTAATGTCATTCAGTAAAGCACTTCATTCAAACACACATATTTCTCTAATATGTCTACTCCCATCAGTCCCATATATTTTAATCATGTTTATTGAGTAGCTGTTTCTGAGCACTTGTTTGTTTATATATTATGATTATATCTCTGAGCCCAATTTGATTATTGAAGGACGCCCCATTCACTCCACATTCATCTGTGTTTAAGATTTTCTATATGTCTCACTGAATCAATAAACTGTGCTCATATATCACTTACTTCCAGTTTATTGTTGGACTGAGCGGGCTTCACCCCTCAATATGGGTGGCGGATCATATCCTCAGGGATAATGTCAGAAGGATATTTATACACACACCAAGACCTCCGTACTTTATGTCCCTTGGTCTCTAAAGAAATATATGCAATGACATAATAATATTTCATCGTTTTTATAACAGGACTGAATTTAAAGTCTATATTGTACTAAATGGACGCTTACCCTTTGTTTTCTTGTTTTATTATTCCAATTTCCACTTTTGGGTTCTTGATTGTTGTATATTCGCCCTAGGGCTGGCTATTACTTACACAGGAAGCAGTCCCCTTTCGTGTCTATCTCCTCAGGAATCCCAACTCTTCAGCTAAGATTTCAGAATTTTATAGTTGCCTGAGGCGATTTAAGGGAGTGCAGGTACAGAGAAAGGTCACCTTCATGTCTCTGTGGAGTGTCCAGCCCTGCCACGAAGTCCTCATAGCAAGTTGTAGTATTTTTCTTATTCCCACCTCATTACACAAGACAATCACGCATGTGGATTGAGACCCAGAGAGGGTCTCTGTTGTGAGAAGAGCACATTAAGTGCACCTTCCATTCTTAAGAGACTGACTACTGTCATCTTGCCTGAATGTTACAGCAGCAAAATGATTATAGTACAGAGCAGACCTTTTTTATGTTGCCTACTTTGGGACCAAGACCTAGTGGCCTCTCCCACATTCGAAGTTGTTCTGCTAGTCCCTATAACAGTGTCCTTCGCCGATCCATAGGATATTACTTGTGCATGCACTACAGACGTCTGGATGATGGGTGTGCCTGTGTTGCCTAGGTGTGGACAATGCATGTACAGAGCAAGACAGTTCATGTGGATCAATTTTGCATCAGGCTTGGAGAGATAAAATGTCTCTCACATAGCTTAGCAAACACAATAAGAAGATGGACGGAGCGCTGAAACTTTTTAGACACTCACCCCCAGTCAGTATTAGATCTGGGTTAAATCCATCATCATTCTTTTGCTCACATCGCCACCCCAGTTCAGACCCAGCCATATGCAAATCAGTCTTGACCCTGTTCCTCATGGGAACAGTGCAGCCTGAACTGCCAGGCCAGCTCTACCCTGGACCGGAAACAAGCATCCTGGGATCAGTTTCAGGGTAACACCCCTCATCAGCCAAGCTAGTTTGAATCCAGTGGCAAAGTGAGCAAGGGACCCACGTCTGGGCATACCCTGCAAACGTAGGGCGAATAAAGCAAACACAATAAGATGATGGACGGAGCACTGAAACTTTTCCCTTGCTCACTTTACCAGTTTGATTGCAATGCTGACTATCTAATCCTACACCATCTCTCCGAATAGGTCTTGAACTGCTCGACTTTTTACCATGAGAATCAAGAGCTAAAAGGATGTCCTTGGTGATTCCTTTGGTGGCCCAGCAGTCACGCTAAGCTAAGCCCCTGGCCATCATCTCTGATCAACTGTCTGGGCCCAGTAATCCCTGCCTGCCCACGGTCTCCTGAAAAGTTCCCAGAGATTGCATTCCCGGCCTTCTCTTCTGCTCCAGAAAATGGCAATACTCAGGAAGCAAGTGAAAGAAGGGAGTTTCCTGACCTGCCCACTGTGCGAGGACACAGGAACCATAAAGGGTATGGCAGGCCTCAGGGGACCCTGCCCCTGCCTTGCACTCATAAAGGCAGGAATCTTCAGCTGGACACTGTGGTTGGATTGCTCTACGCGTCATTCACTTGTTGGGGGAAAGCCCACGTCCTCCATGTCTGAAGTGGAAACATGCGTCCCAAGGCAGTGCCTGCAGGACCAGGTTTTGCCACCTGTAGCACTTTGCTAGCTACAACTTGGAAGGCAGAAGCAAAACTGCAAGTCCCAGAAAGCTATTCGTCTTCTGCAGCTACAGAGCACATGAACTTGTTAAATTTACTTGTGGAATTAAGAGACCAGTCTCTGATACTGGTACTCCTATTTCCCAGCAGAAACAGGCCATACATTGATATTATGTGCTACACATATACACACTGCTTGAGCAGGGCACTCATGGTCTCTTCTGCACCTCAGCTGCTGCATTCATGTTCATACCTCTGACTGGAAACATCAAGAGACTCTTTATAATCGTGTGATCTTCACAACTGCACCGCAGCACCAGAGGTGAGCAGGGCCCCAGGAGCAGGTTGTGGAGGGGGCAGGCAAGGCACAGAAAAACGAAACTGTGGCAACTGAATTCATTTCGGCTCATTTTGGTTTTTTAATAATCGAAATATTCCCTTAAACTTCAGGGGGCACACATGACAAGGGTCACATAGATATCAGCAGAGACGCACACACAGACACAAACACACACACACACACAAACACAGACACACACACACACTCACTCTCTCTCACTAGGAGGCCACGTTTCTTTCATAAAGAACAGGTGCATCCTGTCAGTGGCTGTGGACAGTTCTATCACAAATATGAAACGGGCACAGCACAGATTCAACACAGTGTACTCTTCCCCTTAAAGCAGAAGACACATTGCACAGGCAGCAGCCAGTGCAAGCTTCCCACATCAGAAACATGACGGGGCATATTATCAAGCACAAGCGATAAATATCGCAAATCGCGCTTAGCGCGTTTTTCATTATCGCCCTCTATCGCTGAATTACATCGCCGTGTTAGCGGCGTATTAGCAACGCTTTGCTAACAGGCGATGTACAATCCAGCGATAGACTGCGATAATCATCATTAGCGTGTGAAATCCAGCGATGATTTCACAGCGCTAATGAAAAGCTTGTTGATAGGGGAGTGTGGAATTAACCAGACAATCCACCTCCCATACAAAACATGCTTAAGTCAAGTTTTTAACAGGCGTAAGAAGCCGGCGTTAACCGGCGTTACTGCGGCATTTTTTATCGATCCGTGGTTCCGGGGCCGCGTTGTAAATACCGCGATGTCGTGTTTGCGACTTTTTTCATAATGTTTTTCGTAGGAACGCCTATTTTGCATCTCATTAGCGATGTATATCGCTAACAGGAGAAGTGTTAAAAATACGGCAGCTAACATGCGCTAATGCATGTTAGCGACGCCTTGATGATAGTGCGATACAAAATTCGCCGCTTTGCCGCTGAAAAGTGCCGCTAAAGTGGCGAAAACTCACTTGATAATATGCCCCGACATCTCTTGTGGACTTAATTGTGATTAATATGTGCTTTACTGCTCACATTGCAGTTTATTTTAGGTGTTGAGTCAGGGAGTGCAAAACTGCCGAATATTTTCTCACAACTTCCGCTTATTTCTTGCCAAAACTTCAAGAGCTCCTAGTAGGATCACTGATAAAGATCACTGGTATGCTACCTCTCTCTGCTCAGAAAACACTGATCCAAGCTCTGATCCTATCTAGAGTTGATTATGGAAACATTTCGGGGCAGATTTACAATTAACTAACGCAGCACGGTGCAGCAAGTCATTTTGCTGCGCCATGCTGCGTTAGTTTGGAAAGCACAGGGATGCGACATATTTACAAGAATATGTCGCATCCTTGTGCTTCCCCCTGCGCTGGCGCACAAACTGCAGCCATTCGCCGGCACCCTTGCACCATGGTGCAAGGATGCCTGCGTCGTGGGGAGATTGTTTTTGTGCAGGAAGGGGAACCTTCCTGCACAAAAACAATCACTACAACCATTTTCCTCTTTCAATGCGTGCTGCAGAATGCAGCACGCATTGAAAGAGGAAAACGAGGAGAAATGAAAACATTTCTCCTCGGTGCTGCTCGCTACGCCACCTCTAGGGTGGCGTAGCTTTAAACGCATCTCCAGAGTTACGATTTCGTAATTCTGGAGATGTGTCTTGTTCCATGGGTGCTGCGTGGGAACACCCACAGCAACACCCATGGAACGCCCTTCACCGCAAAGTGCTGCGTGTGAAGGGGCCGTATTTACAAGGAGAGGAAAAGTCACGCAGGGTGGCTTTTCCTCTCCTTGTAAATATGGAGCAGCCCCCTGCGCCACCAGTACGTCACAAAAAGTGACGTACTGGTGGCGCAGGGGGCTTGTAAATCTACCCCTTCATATTTGGGGGACGTGAGGGCTGTCATCTGGCGCTTGCAAATAGTACAAAATGCGGCAGCTACGCTACTTTTTCGTCTCCCCAAATAATGCGTCGGTGTCTCGTTTGCTTTGCGAACTTCACAGGCTTCTGATAGACAAGCACATTCAGGGGCTTATCTACAAGCCCCTTGCGCCGCCTGTGTGTCACTTTTAACATGGGAAAAAGTGATGCACCGACGGCGCAAGGGGCTTGTAAATCAGCCCCTCAGTTTAAAGCTCTGTGCTACAGGCACAGGGCTAGATCGGGCACTGCCCAGCGGTTCATTCAGGATCTGGTGACATCGTATCAGCCCACTAGCATTCTCCGGTCATCTTCCCAGTCCCTGTGCAGAGTGCCAAGAATTCACCGAGCACACAAATGGTGCGCTCTTTTTCGTATCTGGGTCCAAAGCTTTGGAACAATCTCCCAGAGTCCTTGTGGAATTGCCTTTCTCTTATGGCATTTTGCAGGTGTTTAAAGACCTGGCTGTTTGAGTTTTAGTGTAGGGGCTGCACTCTCTCTACTTGGGTCTAGCGCCAAGAAACCCTCTGGGGTAGCTGTGAGCTTTATAAGACAAAAATAATAGGATGCAAAATTCTAGGTAGTTTGGCTTTTCTGTTTCACATTGTTTACTCCAAGAAACTGCAAGTTACTGCAAAAAAAAAATCCACATCTACTTTCATCAGACTGTAAATATTGGCAGTTTGGGGCCACAGGAGATAAAGAGGGCACCATGTCTTGAAGCAGCCCTCGGGATGCAAGGCCACGGTTAAAAAATACATTACATGGGAGCCTGATGTGCCTGTATACAAGCCCATCTCTAATCTCCTTATTACTGGCAGCTTGTGACATCCAGCCGCTCAACTCAACTCATCACAGTTGAGTTTTGCCCTCACAACCCCTGCTGCCAGAGCCAGCAGCCCAGGGGAAAGACAGGACACAGATCATAATTAAAGCTACGCTTAAAAAACCAGAAATGTGGCTTTTCCTGCTTCTACTGTGTTTTTCTAGATGAAAGTGGTAAGTAAAAGGAGATATTTATATGGCAACAAGTGTGTTTTTTCCACGCTTTAGGTAATTATTAAAAAGATAGTCTCTCTGCATCTTCCTTTCATACTGAGCTACAGCATTTTTGAAATCTTATTTGTTTTCAACAGATTCACATATCTTTTTGCAACAAACATCTTACTGCTTTTTGGTGTGTTTAATTTAGAAGAAGAGATGCAAATTGTATTCTTCATCTTCACAAACATCCTATCTCTCACATATGAAAGAGCCTCACACGAAGGATATAAGTGGCTTGTGGGAACGGTTATGGTGTGACCATGTATTATTTGGAATAAAGTATCCCTTGCCATAGATTATGAGGATATTGGAAGTGACATCGAAGTTCCACGATCTTATAAAGGAACTTGGCCTTCGGCCTCGCTCCTCCATATGATCACGGAACCCCTCGGTGTCTTGCAAAATCCTTTTAATATTCAGCAGGGGGTACTTTATCCCATATATCACAGAACACAACATGTTGATTTGCCCAGCATCACACATTTTTGGAGCCTAGTGCTGCAGTCAGAATTAGGAACCAAGGGGCAGATGTATCATTGTAGCAGTTTGCGAGTCCCTAATAGCGATTTTTAGTGAATCGCTATTAAGGACTCGCAAAATGCTATGTAGGTAGAAATCGCAAAAATGATTGCGATTCCTACCTATTCCTTAATTGCGAATCGCAAATAGGGTTTCGCAATTAAGGAATCCCTTCACATTCATTTCTATGGGCCAAGAGGCCCATAGGAATGAATGGGAATTGCATGCGCAATTTGCGAGTACCCAATAGGTACTCGCAAATTGCGCATTTAATTTCAAGGGTGCAAGGGTTCCAAAAGGACACCCTGTTGCACCCCTGAAATGTGCATGTGTGCACATGTGGCGCACATAGCATGTATGTGTGCTACATGGCACTTTCAAAAAAGCAAAAAAGTGCTTTTTTCGAGGAAATCGCAAATTACCACCAACTAGGAGTTGGTGGTAATTTGCGATTCCTTACAGCAATATCGCAATTTGCGATGGCTACTAGCATAGCATTTAGGGACTCGCAAATTGTGAGTCTCTAAATGCATGCGCAAAATAGGGAATCGCAAATTTAGCGATTCCTTATTTTGCGAGTAGGTTTTTCTTTCCTGCATTGCACACAGCTAAATTGTGATCGCAAACGCTGAAATTCTGCGAATTTCAGCGTTTGTGATCGCAATTTACCTTGATACATCTGGCCCCAAGTGTACTTGTCATAAAGTCAGCATCTTAGTGACATGTCTACATCTCCTTCCTGTACACAGATGTCCACAACATTTCTGTTCACTTGGCAGAAGAGGCTGACCATTTCTTGGGCTCTGCCCTCCTCTCTTTTCCAAGACAAGTCATTGTCAGTGCCCCTCGAAGGGAATTCATTTGTAGCGCTCCATGTCTCGGCTGCGGCCTCTGCACGCCTCCCCCATGCTACCACTGGCCCTGCTTTCTTCTTCTGCAGTGCGGTTTGCCACACTGCACGCCAGGATTAGCTGAACAGCTGGAAACGGTATAGCAAGGCCAGGTGTCGCACTGAAGATTGAGCTGTAAAATTAGTAACAGAAATACCACATGTGAGGACATTTTCTGCATAGTGCCCTGTCATTAACGAGAAGGAGGCCCGACTGTTGACCACACAGACATGAACTGCGGAACAGAAGAATAAATTAGGTTTATGAACGTAGGGCACATGCAAAGAATGAGCTGGATCACTCATAGCGAGTAGGTGTCTGCAGTGCGCATGATCTTTAAACCATGTGCTACTCCTTTCTCCTGCCTACAGAAGCAGTGTGCGCCCTTGCTCATGGCACACTTGCCGTACACTGAACTAGAGTTGGCAAAGCCAATGGATCTCAAAAGTTGTATGTATTGCCTTTGCCAATGCTTTTTTGTTTTTTTACTTAGATAGCCGCTGCAAATGCGTGTGCAACTGAAATGGCTATCTTCAGTACCGTCATCTCCCGGACAGAGACAGCCTTGCAAACAGGCCTCTCTTTACTGAACACTTTTTTACTGTTACTACTCTCAGCACCGCCAAAAAGGAAGTTATCTATAAACTGAATGCATATCAGCGGGTTCATAAAAAATACATATTGGAATCTTAGGTTCGGCCAGAGGGAGAGTCCTGACGTGGACCTCGGTGAGGCGAAGGAACCCAGAACCCCCACTGGACCGTCAGGGCGGCCCCTGGGAGACTCTCTGTTACAGTGGATAACCCGCTCTCACCACGACCGCGCAGGCGCGAGAATGAAGTGCGCAAGGGCGGGGCCACGCGCAGCTCTTCTCGACGTTCGAACCGTGTAGGCGGAGAGGAAGGCCGCGCTCCCACGCGCGAGCACAAATCGAGCCATGGGTGTCGTTGCTTTCAGTTCCCGCCCTTGTCCGCTTTTGTATTGTACTGTTTTTATTAGGTCTCGCCTACGCAGCACGCATGCGCTGCTTAGGAAAAAGACCTTTAGCAATCGATTCAGTTTGTGTCCCAAAAACGTGCACGCGTTGCATTGCTTTCAATGGCAACGCGTGCACGTTTGGTGATTCCCTTGTGGGAGCGAGCAGGAACCATCTGTTAATAATTACAAATAGATGTTTCCTGCTCGCTCCCGCAAGGGAAACAGGGCCAGGCTTCCTCCTCTATCTCCTCCCCCTGCTGCTTTTTACTTTCAGCGCATTTTACTTGTTTTTTTCTTTAAACAAGTAAAGAAGAACCAGTCGGGTCGCTACGAGCAGGAGTTCCCTTACATCTCACCTTGCGGCAGGGAGAGGAACTTCATACGCTGTGATGATCTCCCCATCGTCTTCACCCAACTCCTCTGTGATGAGGGCCCCGACGAAGAACGCCTGTCTTTCTGCGGTGGAGGAGACCGACTTACAGTGAAGTTTGAACCAGAGAAGCTGGTGATGTTGCCTGAAAACGGACGTGTTTACCACCCTGCCCCTGAGAAAACTGGTGGAGTGGGATTGGTGAAGTCGGTGCTTGCCTTCGAACTTAGTTACTTCTTTGAATACAGAGAAGGCCCTAGCAGTCCGCCAACGCATTTCCAATGGAACAGTAGACGTTACAACCTCACCAACAAGTTGTTGCCACTTCTCAGTGTTGAAAAAGACGTGTAAACAGTAAAGGAAAGGCAGCTGTGATAAACCAAAGGCTCTGCTAACCAGATTTTAAGTTAGATTGTGCAGGGTGGAGGGGTAAACAATAACCGATATTAAATGCAAATTACAGTCACATTCTTTTTGAAAATTCTCAAATTAAACACGTTGATGCCTGTTAAAAAAAAAAAAGCATGGCGTATTAGATCCACTTCTACTTAGCGATTTTCAGCCTTGCTGGGGTTGTCTTTTGTAACGCGAGGCGCACGCTGATGTTATGTTTTTTGGGGCCGCGCTTGCATTTTTTCTAATTAAAATCGGCACAACTGCTACCGCGCTTTATATTTGGCATATATTTGGCAGCCGCGTGCTTTTGCTGCCTGTCAACATTTTTTAACAGAAACAAGCTCCCTTTAAGGCAAGCGCGGCACCCGATCCCCATCGCATGCTCCCTGGACGTGCCCATCCAGATGAGAGGCATGTATATGTAATTCTATTACAGGACCGGAGGCTTCGTATTATGCTTCTCTTTCTATTTATTGCCACTCACAGCAGCCAATCAAAACGTATTTGTATTCAAATAAACTACACATCCCATGATGCTTTAGTCACATGTCACTTCCTGTATGACCCTATAAGAGCCACCATAACTAGTCCTTGAGCCTCTTTCTTTGCTGCTCACGCAGGAAGTTAAGTGCATTCATCATTGTTATTCTATGTGTTTTTAATGGCACTGTTAATCAGGCATGCGCCGCTAATTTAAATATGTGTTAGCGCTACTCGCGCTTGATGTTTTATGCTTGCTTTGCCTGTTTTATACGCATTGTGCACTTTATTTGGGTCGCGACTCCCGTTGTGATCGGGAGCTTTGTTTTGGGGCTGTGACCGCTCTGGTCTTTCGTATCCGACTCCCGCTTGGAGCAGGAAGGTTGCGCTGCCTTTGGCGGCATCGCGCACGTATGCAATAATTGAAATACACGCTGCGGCGGGAAAGACAACCCGCTCATTACGGCCGTTTCGGCCAGGTCTATTTCAGACTCCCGCTTGGAGTCCCGGTACCGCGCTGCCTTCGGCAGTGACACTACAGGTGTGTAAGCGCGCGCAGAGGCTCCCCTCATCAGCCCAAGCGCACAGAGCCTTTTTTCCCCCATTTTTCTCCCGTTTCTACGTGCGTAGCCCAATTGGGGTACTTCCTAGTAGGATTTGGGCTACGCACGTCGCAACCACCCTAATTAGCCTAAACACTTTCATTATCCCCTCGATCTCCCCCGAGCAACTTCTCTGACGCCTGGCTGGCTGCAAAATTGGTTTTTTGGCCCTGGAGTGTGCACAGCTCCATTTATTCCTGCTCTTGGCTCTCCTTATGCCCTGTGGGCTGCAAGAACATCTATACAGCTGATGCTGAGGAGCTAGGTACCTTTATATATAATTGTGCTGTGGGTTGGCTCCCCCATTACTCCTCTTGACCTCACCTTCATGAGTAAATATACTTACAAATTCTGCCCCACAATGCAAGATTGGGTCACTTATGAAGAGGATGACACCCTGTATGAAGAAGAAGTGGCTAATCCTTCCTTAGACGACAACATTGTTGAGGCCCTGGATGCCTCGGTCCAGGAGTCAGTAAACAAGGCCCTCGAGAAAGCAGTCCCAGGGACTGTGCAGCAAGCGTTAGCTACTGCATTGAAACCAATAACAAAACAATTGGAGAAATTTGCTAAGCGTCATGGATTCATTTCTCCTACAGATCCAGCAAAGGATGTCTCGGCTACGGAGCCCGGAGCTAAGTCTTGGCCTCATTCTACCGCTCTCTCTGCGCTACCTAACCCTGAGTCCGGTAAGTCCAAGCGTCCGTGCACAGACACGGACACGGACACCGATGCCACGGGCACCTCAGACGAGGCCCCTCCCAAGAAAAGGTCCAAGAAGTCCAAACACTTAGACCAGGACCTCTCTCAGACCATTTCCACCCCTTTCACCTTCAACCCAACGGATATAGTTCATCCCAGGTCATCTGACTGGGCTCCTGCCCCCGCTGTTGCGGCTTATCTGCATGATAACCTTCGCAGGAGCTTTGATAAAGAAGTACGAAATAGGCTCCGCTCAGAGTGCCCTAGGCCAGATCTCACTGACAGGGTGGCAGACACCCCGGACATAGATTCCAGTTTGCTAACATTCCTGAAAAATTCGCGAAGGACCCTAAAAGTGTATTGATTGCACCTGGGGAGGCTGTCAAGACAAACTTCTGGATGTCGCAGGACCCCTCGCGAAAATCTTAGAGATGGCCTTGGAGGCGCAGGAAGCCAACACTGCGGTAGATCCCCATATCCTGGCACGGTGGACCCAAAGAGCTATTTGCCTGTTAGGGAACGCGAACTGCGCCATTTCCGCAAATCGCTCCTTATGCGCATGGATTCCAATCTCACAGAATTGGCTGCGGCAGAACCAGGTCCCTTAGCATGGGGCAATCTCTTCGGAGAACGTTTCGTTAAAGATGTGGCTAAATATGTGGGCACGTTCACAACCCTCAATAAGGCACAGTCTGGCATCAAGAGGGTGTTCAAGGCTGGCCTTTTTAACAGGGCCGGACGAGGCCGGGGACGCTCGTTTGGCCGTCAGTTCTCCCAAGGTCCTCAAAGAGGTGATTTCCGCCGAGGACGTGGCGAATGGGACTCCACCCGTGGGGGTACCTTCTACCCCACCAGACAGCGCTTCAATCGGAGGCGTTTCCACAGAGGAAATTACCGTGGAGACTTCCAAGCCTCTGACTCTACAGGTAAGAGCTCCGGACATTTCCCTATTGCTCTTAGGGGGTCGTACTCAATTTTTCTATCACAATTGGGTTCAACTCTCGCAGGTTGCTTGGATATTGCAAACAATTCAGGGTTTCCAGCTAGATTTCTATCAGACCCCTTATCAGGTGAAACTGCCCAGACAGCTTTCTTTTTCCCAACTCGAGTGCGATTTTATAGATTCCGAACTCGAAGAATTGCTGCGGAAAAGCGCGATAGCACATTGCGACGAGGGCCCTCGCAGTTTCTGCAGCAATATTTTCTTGGTACAGAAGAAAGGAGGAGGTTACAGGTTGGTACTGAATTTAAAAGAATTCAATCAATTCATGATCTACAAACATTTCAAGATGGAGGGCATCCATCTTTTGGCAGATCTCCTAAAGCAAGGCGACTGGATGGTCCGTCTGGACTTGAAGGACGCCTACCTGTCCATTCCAGTTTTTCCTCCCCATCGCAGGTTCCTTCAATTTCAGTGGCGAAACCGATGGTTCGAATATTTGGTCCTTCCTTTCGGACTCTCCTCAGCACCGTGGTGCTTCACCAAGGTGATGAAACCAGTGATAGCATACCTCAGGGAACAGGGAGTTCGCATGATAGTGTACTTGGACGACATTCTTATCATGGCACAGTCTCCAGCTTTGGCGGTCCAGCATTTACGCATGACCATTGCTACGCTGCAAAACCTGGGGTTTGTGATCAACGAGTCCAAATCGGTTCTTTGTCCTTCCCAGACAATAGATTTCTTGGGGTTCGTCATAAATTCTCAGAGGGCTCAGTTGAGTCTTCCACGATCCAAACTTCGGGATATCAAGAAGGAGCTATTGCTCTCTGTTATCCAAACAGATGGTGTCACTGAGAGTGATTGCCAGAATCGTGGGTCTCCTGGCATCCTCCATACAAGCGATTTTTCCAGGGCCCCTTCATTATCGAGCCCTTCAAAGGTTAAAGATTCAGCATCTTCAGAAGGGTCTCTCTTACACGGACTTAGTTCCCCTCTCCCAGGAAGTACGGGAGGAAATTCAGTGGTGGCTTGCCCACGTGGACGCTTGGAACGGCAGAGCTATTTTCGGCTCCCAGCCGGAGGCCGTCATAGAGTCCGATGCCAGCCGCTGGGGCTGGGGGGCTCGTTGCGGGAATATTTCCACAGGAGGTCGCTGGTCTCTAAGCGAACTAGACCTCCATATCAATTGTCTAGAACTTCTAGCGGGGTCGTTCGCGATCCGGACACTGTCACCCAAACAGCTCTCGGGTTGCATCCTTTTGCGGATGGACAACATCTCGGCAGTTCGTTACATCAACAAGCTGGGCGGCACGAGGTCTTCAATCCTAGTAGAGATAGCGAAGGACTTCTGGCATTATTGCCTGAGTCAGCAACTCTCTGTCATAGCCGAGTATATTCCGGCCAGTCGAACGTAGTGGCGGACTGGAATTCCCGACATCTCAAAGATTACAGCGATTGGCAACTCCAGCCCCGGTTAGTCCAGTGGCTACAGGCGATATGGGGGAGTTGCGAGATCGACCTGTTTGCGTCCAGATTGAACCGTCAGATGACCAAATTTTTCAGCTGGAGGCCGGATCCGTTGGCTCTGTCTACGGATGCTTTTTCCCAGGACTGGTCCCTGAGCCTGAATTACGCTTTTCCCCCCTTCATTCTGATTCCCAGAGTATTCACACAGATAATTCACCAAAAGGCGGAGGTGATCCTAGTGACTCCTCTGTGGAAGTCGCAGCCTTGGTTCCCATTACTATTGGAGACGAGCTGCGACTCCCCCAGGATGATTCCGTGGTCCTCCACGATGCTCCAGGGCCCTCATGGAGAGATGCACCCGATGGTACTATCGGGGCAGTTGTCCCTGATGGCCTGGAGACTTTCCGGCAATGTTGGCAAATGCCAGGTTTTTCGGAAGAAGCTTCAGCTTTCATCAACCAGGCCTGGGCCCCCTCAACCAAGAAAAGATATTCTTCAGCTTGGAGGAGTTGGGTTCGTTGGTGCGTGGAACAGCACGTGGATCCCGTGGGGGCGGAATTACCCTATGTTGTAAATTTTCTGTCAAAAAAGGCTTATGAGGGTCTAGCATACCGCTCTATTAACAATTTCCGTTCGGCCATTTCAGCTGGTCATTCCCAGATTGAGGGTAAACCAGTAGGGATGCATCCACTAGTATGCAAACTATTGAAGGGTATTAGGGTAGCAAATCCTCCCAGGCCAAAGTATTCCTCTCTGTGGGATGTCTCTCTAGTCCTTTCCTTATTCAATACATGGCCGCATAACAATCTGTTAACAAGGAAACAACTCTCATCCAAATTGGCCATGCTGTTATGTCTCTCTGCATGCAGACGTTCTTCTGACGTGAAAGCTCTAGACCTTACAGGTAGAGTATTTACTCCTGAAGGAGTTTCCGTTAATATTACTTCCAGGACTAAGACAATGTCTCGTAGTGTGGAATATCATGCTTTCCCTGGTAACACGAAACTCTGTGTAGTTCAATGTCTCAAAGCATATGAAGAATGTACCAGGTCTATTCGGCCTGATGGTGTGGTGCAGATACTAATTGCTTTGCAAAAACCTTATAAACCTGTTACGGCGGCGACTATAGCCAGATGGTTGAAGTCTGTTATGCAAGAGGCAGGTATTGATACTCAAGTGTTTGGGGCGCACTCTGTTCGGGGCGCCATGGCCTCTAAATCATTTATGTTGGGTTCTACCATTCAAGATATCATGCATTCTGCTGATTGGTCCTCTGAGTCTACCTTTAAGCAGTTTTATTATAAACCGGTGGGTGATATTACCTCTGTTGTATTTGATCAGCGTTAAACTAGCATAATACGAAGCCTCCAGTCCTGTAATAGAATAAAAAATTAGCTAGCATTCGCGCCAAGAATTTTCAATTCCTTTAAGGACACGGAGGCGAGGATTATCCCACCCGGTTATATTACAGTATTGTAATGTTTACCCACCCGTATGTATTGGATTTTCTGTTTAAGCAGAAGTTACGGGTTTTTCTTGTCTCCTTCTTTCCAGGTTCCGAGAAGAAGATGGAGTAGGAGTACTTCTGGTTAAAGACGACGTTCCCGTCTGGTTCTCGTTTTTTCTTCCATGTTGGAGGATGTTTGTTTGGACTTCTATATATTATTATTGGACTTATCGTTCGAGCAAAGAAAGAGGCTCAAGGACTAGTTATGGTGGCTCTTATAGGGTCATACAGGAAGTGACATGTGACTAAAGCATCATGGGATGTGTAGTTTATTTGAATACAAAAACGTTTTGATTGGCTGCTGTGAGTGGCAATAAATAGAAAGAGAAGCATAATCCTCGCCTCCGTGTCCTTAATAGAATTGAAAATTCTTGGCGCGAATGCTAGCTAATTTTTTATTCACAGAACAATTGTTGGTCGTGTCGACAAGTAACCCTGTAACTGTTTATATTTCACCTTATCTGGATTTAACCCTCACATGGCAGACTAGTTGCACCCCCATTCACTTTCGGGTTTCTAGCACATGATTAATCCAGGATGGGAAGTCTGTTTTCAGTTTCCATCACTCTAAACGTGCTGCGTAACCTTGCGTTACTTAATAATATCACCTACGATCCCAGTTTTCATTCACCACCAGGCTGTGCGCACGCGTTCGGTCTCGGGATTCATTCATTTTTCAGTAAGTGTGGGTTATTTATTCCTTAACCCCAATTTTTTTTTCTCTCATTGTTGGCATGTACTGATTTCCTGCAAACTTCTTGGCTGTTCTAGTTGGTTTCGGACCTGCTCTACTACCGCGATGAGCACAACGAGGGTGACAGGGCTTTGGGGGCTGGGGAAAGTCAGCACTGGCGCTTGGGGGGCAAATAAATAGGGCAGTTTTCCCAGTAGCACCTGCAATATTACACTACAGTTAACTTGATAACAGAGAAGGAATCATGACAACAGTGAAATGGACTCTCAGTCCAACCCTATGATCTTTCAGCAGAACAACATTTTTTGTTTAGATCTCTATGTTTGTAATCTGTCTCTGGTAACGGTGTCAGTTTCCAAGAAAGTATCTCTTAACTGTTAGCACTTGTACTACGTGTGCATTTCACATTAAGGTATTGTAAAAGCTATTAAACATAATGGGTGTAGAAACTTTGACAATGAGCTGTTTTTTCCCCCTGAAAAGCAGCCATTTCATTTTGCATTTCAAGTGTATGGCGGCCAACTCTGCTGCACCTGCTTGTGTTGCACTGTCTGTACCTAAGATGGTGTATATTCTCTTGCAGTACACGTAATTCTTCTGTTGAATAACAAGTAAGTTGGTATCAGATTATACGATTTGCATTGGTAAATACATTTTTTTGCATTTACATTTGCAGTAATAATTGATCTCTGTTGGGTAACTCTCTCCTACCAATGTATTCCTTAACCTCTTTCCCCTATTCATTCCCCCGAACAAATACCTTTATTTTTAGTGTCATAGTGTGTTAGCCTGTATAAGGTTATACGTTTGTCACCTTTTACTGTATTCAACTCCTACAATATAGAATAGTGCAAAAGCACATTCTTTTGCACATCCCTCACTGGTCTTTAAATAGTAACTAACGTGATGACATTTTTTTGCCAATGAGCTTAGGACGTTTTCTCATAACAAGCTTTATATGCTTTCACCTGATGCATGCTGGAAATTGTAGTGTGACACAGGCTTTCTTTGTAAACCTCTGTTACACGGAGGGTTTTATGGGTATCACAGTACACAGGTTGTACGTGATTGATGGCATGTTAGACGCATGTCTGCAAACCATTAGCAGTGCTGACGAACTAACTTGTGGACACAGGTTCCTTTACTCTATCCTGCATGTTGAACTCCCCCGCCTTACAGAAGTAACAGTAAATCTTGTAGCACCCAGGATAATGTGCTGCATGCCTAAATACTTATAAGGTCCCAAAGGCAAGACATCTAGTCTTGATTCCACCTTATCCCTCCTTCTTCTACCAACCTGCACTTCCTGTCTCTTTCTCTCTGTTCTTTTTCACCCCTGATTTCCACTGTTTCCTCTCCATCCTCTTTCCTTCCTTTCTCTTTAAATAGGTCAAATAATCACTCCACAACAAACAAACAAAAAAGCATTGGCATAGCCAATAGGTCTCGCCTTTGGGACCTTATAAGTGTTTAGTTATCCAGCACAATATCCTTGGTGCAACAACATCAAGTGTTGCATGGCTAAACACTTATAAGGTCCCAAAGGCGAGACCTATTGGCTATGCCAATGCTTGTTACATTTACATGGAGTTTACTGTCTCCGACGAGGAGGCGTTGAAGTTCTCAATACCTCTACTGGGACGCGGAGTGGCTGAAGAACAGGCCGTGATCTAGAAAACCCGGTACGGTGACGTAAGGCAGTGTGTGGATAACGAGACAAGAGACAGTCTTTAAATGATAGTTGGACGTCAGACAAAATCCCTCCCAGAATGCTCGGCGCCGTCTCTTTCCGAAGTGCGCATGCGTGCTAGCAGTGTCTTTGCGTCCCAGTCGTAACTTATAGTTCTAGATCCGCGTGGGCGGAACCAGGCGCGAGGAAAAGTGGGTGGGACCATGGAGCGCAGCAAGACTTCTATTGGATGTTTAGCAGATTAGGGCGGGATCAGTTGAAGTGGCTAGAGGGCCCTCTGTGAGTGGAGATATAAGGCTGGAGATAAACCCTAAATCGCAGATGAATTTGTGCCAGGAAATGATGTGCTCTGTCTTGTTGCCTGCTTAAGGAGTAGGGATGGATCTCCATGCTTAATGGCTTTATTTTAGCTGCCTCAGTCCCACCTGAAAATGCATTCACTTCAGTGAAAGCCCCCCCGCCCCACCACGGTTTTTTTCTCTCCTAAAGCTCCCTCTTTACTCTTCCCAAATGTTGGCAAGTATGTTTGAGTGGGTTTTAAACCAGTCTTAAACACATTAAAAGATGATCAGTGCAGATGCATACACATCCATAGTGGGCATCCTTGAAAGCATTTATGTTTTAACAAATGGCATTCAAAGATCACCACAGTGCCTATTTATAAATCTGCAATTGCCATCTTTGAATAGCATTTGTTAAAAAAAATGCAAAAGCATGCCTGGGTGGGGCAAGAGGATGCAGGATGGCAGAGAGAGGAAAAGAAAATAGTCCTTTCCAAGCACTGGTAATCAAGGTCTGCAGTCTGACATCAGGAGTGGATGGATACATCATTCAATTAAAGCACTGTTAGACCGAAGTACTCTTGGCTGGAACAAAGACAAGAAGAGAGAGGAAAGCCATAGAATCAGAAGCAGGGAAGTAAGAAAGACAACAAAGCCATACAAAACGTGCAGGGGACTGATTCAAAGTACACGCTTAAGTATGTGTAATGTATTGTAAACTCTCAGTTTTGCTAACAAACAACGAAAACTGTCTATAGCAGAGACTAAAAAAGACACTTTTGCCGTTGTCTGATGAAATTACTAGATGACGCTATAGAAATAGTGCCCCAACTTCACATTATGGAAGCGCAGATCCTAGCTGTCGCCAAACACAGCTAGCTGAAAGTGTTTTTTTTATCTGCTCCTAACTTCATATTAGCCACATTAACCACACCTGATGCTAGATAACTCCATAGTTTTCACCAGAACTCTGCATGATTGTGCATGAAGTGCTGTGAAGTAGGGATACCAGAAATCCACTCCAAACAAACCATTGCATTCTGAGGTTTTAGTGTGAGTTCAGTTAAAATTAACCAATTAGACTGACACACCTGAAAACAATGATTTGTGAACGGAAGCCTATAACTGGAAAAGGTGGGTCCCATTCTCATGGGGCTTAAGGCTACATCTGTAGTGCTACACAGCACACATCATATGTATAAATGAATGTAATATAATATTTCAGTGTTTTTGTAGTATGTTTTGTTTCTGAAGAGTGTTTCAGTTAGAAGTCTTTCTCTGGATATCAGGGTGGTGTGTCTTTCACTAACCCAGGAGTGTCCAGAATAGGTCCGGGAGACTCTAAATGGAATTCATTTACATGGTTTATGGTTATCCTAAAAATATATTATGGATCGGACCCTCCTAGGTCTACGGAGGACATCTTATCTGATAATTCACTGTGACTGCAATTAATTTACAAGCTCATAGTAACCATGGCTAAATGAATTGCCAGTTACAGAATAATAAACTCTAGGGGCCTTATTCACAAAGATAAGGGCAAGTTTGCACTTGCTGTAGTAGCTTTACTACTTGTTGCTTTTCACAAACTACAAGTGAAATTATTTAGGGCCCCATAACAAGATCTATCTTCCCCAGCAACTCTGGTGCTAGAGTTACTAATATCTGGGAAATCAGTAGTTCCATGGGGCAGAGTTACGGGAATTGCAAGAGGGATTCAAGGGGTGCCTTAAAAATGAGGCAGTACCAGGGGAAGCTGTAACTCCAGTTGTGATTCCCCTAGTAAATCCATTGTTTTCTTCAGTTCTTCACCCAGAGACCTCTGTAGGCAAACACTACAGATCTGTGGCATTACCATACATTTTATAGTCCAGATTGGGATAGCAATTCCTGTTACTGGCTAAATTGGAATTACCAGGGACCTTGTAATGAGGCTGTTAGAGTTTGGAGAAAAAAGACAGATGTAAAAGCTCTGTAAATCACATAACAGTTTTCTCCTAACATTTAAAAAACCCACAGATGCTATACGTGCATGCTATTTCTGCATATTACTTGCCATTTGTTTGCAGTTACCATCTCTCAAAAACTTTTGCAGAAGTGCAAGCACAGACCCTGACCTGTGTAATCTGCACTAGTCTAAAACAGCACTAATACAACCGTTTTAGCAACATGGACATGGTCTCATTCAGGGTTCTCCCAGGAGTACCTACTACTAGCTCCCCAGCTAGCTTTGAATAGCTCTTCTGTATGCACCCCAGCCTACTAAATGATAACCTTTTGCTCGGTTAAATGAATGTATGTCTGCCAAAATTGTATATTCAAAACAAAAATGTGTGTATTTTCAGAACTCATAAGTTGACTTTTGGACAAAAATGGCTGAATTTCCAAAATATATTTGTAGCTGATTTTGATTGATAAACCATGTGGTGAGACTTATTGCCAGTATTATTACTTTCTTGTTATGAGCATTGCAGCTGTGGCTGTTATGTATTACCCATGTAGAGGCATTCCAATTTGACAAAGTATTTTTTACATTACAGCTGGCAACCCTGCCAGATGCACTGATGTGATAACTGCTCGTAGTCATGTATATGGTTGCCACAAATATAATCTTGTCTGATGTGGGCACTATTGCAGCACTAGTAGCTCGCAAGGATTTTTATCGAACAGAAGTAGCCCACAAGAGGTTGGAGACCCCTGGTCTAAATTAACCCATAAGGATCAGATATACAACAACAATGGGCACCCAAATTAAAACAGCTCTTCAGGATATCATGCCGTCAGTCCAACGCCACTTCCACTGTACATGGACGTGCCACTTCAGAGTTATTGAAATGGCTGCCATTTTGATCATCCTCGTACAGCCTGACTAAGCATCAGCAAGACAGCCACATTTCTGTGGGCAACACGGACTGTGTTACAGACACTTTGCACTGCTTTAGAGCTCGTGAAAGTGTTCCTGTTTCTGTAATAGGAAATTGAGCTAACTGTTTACAGCAGGGCAAACATGACACAAACTGATTTCGCATATTATCTGCAATGTTTAAATAATGAGAAGTGAAATCAGTAAGACCTCTCCAATGTGGTCAAGCGGGAAACCAGAATTAATCATGCTGTGCAGTTCGGCACTAGATGATATATCTTTCTAACATGTTAACTATATCAGCCTGATTTATTTATTGGCAGTGAGCATACTCCATTGCAATGGCAAAGGAGTATCCTTACAGCCAATTTTATGGTCCGTCCACCGAATTTATATGTGGGCAAACCATAGTTTGGCAATGGCAAAGACTACTCCGTCTCCCAATTGCCAAACTTCTCCGACAGAGTAAGAGCCATCGGAGAAATCAATCAATCAGGGGCTTTTAAAGCGCGCTAATCACCCGTGAGGGTCTCAAGACGCTGGGAGGAGGGGGTGCAGCTCCGGGTCAGCCGAAAAGCCAGGTCTTGAGGCTCTTCCTGAAGGTGTGCAGGGTAGAGGAGCGTCTGATGTTGACTGGGAGCTTGTTCCAGGCCTTGGCTGCGACATAGGAGAAGGCTCTTCCACCTGCTCTGGTTCTGAGGATGCACCGGGTCTCTGCTAGGGCGAGGTTGGCTGAGCGGAGGTTCCTTTTGGGTACGTGGAAAGAGATTCTTTCGTTGAGGTATTTGGGTCCGATGTTGTTGAGGGATTTGTAGGCGTGGGTGAGTAGCTTGAAGGTTACTCTCTTCTCGATGGGGAGCCAGTGGAGGTCTCGTAGGTGTTGGGTCATGTGCTTATGTCGTGGGGTGCCGAGGAAGAGTCTGGCTGCGGTGTTCTGGAGGGTCTGGAGTTTGTGTAGCAGTGATTTGTTGATTCCAGCGTAGAGGGCGTTTCTGAAGTCCAATCTGCTAGTTATGAGTGCGTGGGTGACGGTCTTTTTGGCTTCGGGTGTTAGAATAGAAATCGTTTATGCTTACGCACTGCTTTATGTAAGTTAGCATTCGCTGCGCCATTTTCTATTTTGGCTCCATTTTAGGCTGTTCGAAACTGATCTCGTTTAATTCCCAGAAATGTTCCCCTCTGAGTTTCGTTTCTTCTGTTAGGTTCTGTTTCAGTAATGAGCACATCGTTTATGTCAGCACATTGCTTTCTCACTAGATAGAGGCCCTCTCCCCCTTGTCTGGTGTCGGGCTCTGGAAGGAACGACCTTGGACTCGTGTACTGTGTGTAAGATATGGGCTTTGAACTGTCTTTACTGTATTTCACTGTTGATTGCACCTACTTTGAAAATTCCACTGTGGGCATTTCTTCGCCTGGTTATGAAACGTACATAATGTATCTTTATGTTTGTCGATTTCAGTTCCCTCTGTAGCACTCCTAGCGACTGGGCAGATGGGGCTCCACTCTGAGTGTATATGAATAAACAATTGTTGGTTTGTATTCTTTACTGTCTGACCGACTCTTCATTTAGTACGGAAGGCTGAGAGGTGGTCTTAGTGACCCGGGTGGCCCTAAGCGGGTCATTTCCTTCAGTTGGCGCCCGAACCGGGACTCCTTCGGGTTATGCCCCATCCCTTGTCTGTAGTCGGAGGGGAGGACGGGAGCATCGTCAGTTCGGACTGAAGGCACAGGGATCCCTGCACGAAGAGTTCGGTACTCGCAGCTGCTTTTTCTGTCCCACCGGAAGGTGCCTCGCCCAGTGGTCATCCCGACTGGAGTCCTGAACGGCGAAATCCTTGGATCTGACTGTTTGGTCTGAAGAGTCGGCAGTGGAGAATTGGTTTGTTTGTACCACTGATATCAGGTGAGTTTGTTTTGGTTCGTTGTGGATAAGTTACCGTTTGGGTTTGAGTTTGGTATGGTCTTGATAAAAAGTATTTGCAAATACTTTGTCAGGTAAAACTATCGATTTTATTTCTCTCTCAAAATGCCTGGCCTAAGTAAAGTTTGCAATTTGTGTTGTTGTTCTGCAGATGCTCGATTGGAAGAAGCTCAGCCAGCGCCTCCTGAAGGCAGCCCTAATTTTGATATGTATGTGAAACATGGCCTTGGCCCTAATATGTTTAGTACATTATGGCAAAAATATACGAGGGACAATGCCGAGTTGCAGTGGCCTTTGACGGGTACTTTTGATGAACAAAAAATTGGATTTTTACAGGAGCAGTTATTTAAGAAAAGAAGTAGGCAGTCCATGTTTGACTCCGTCAGGACTTGGCAGAAGGAGGCCAGACAGAGGCGGTTAAAGATGGAGAGGGACGCACGGAAAGGGAAAATGCAAACATTGACACAGAAAGCTGTGGCATATGATAGAGAAAAACAAGAGTCAGGAATTGAATGTGAAGATAGGAGATTTCGGTTGCATATTGATAAGTCTTATTTGGCCAAAGAAGAAGACGATACTGTCGTAGAGGAGTTGTTAGATACTCGACCCCCGCCTCCTTATACGCCGCAGAGGATATATCCCAATGTTCCTTTACAACCACAGCAGTCTGTTTCATCTGTTCCGGTTGCTCCCGTGTCCGCGGCTGTTATTTTGATGGCTGCAGCCACGGCGTACCCCGCTCCTTCTTTGTCCTCGCTATCCCTGATGACTGTGACCTCTAGTACCTCTACTGTTTCAACACCTGTGTCTTCTGTACTTTCTCCTCCGGTGCAACCATCAGCTACGGTTGTACCTATCCATTCTGTTGTTTCTCCTTCTATGGTTATTCATCCCCGTCATTTTTGGATGCTGCCACGCCAGTACGAGGGTTTGAGGACAGAGATTAGGCAAAATTCAGGGAGCGAATGGGCCCGTTAGTGCGATCTGGGGTAAGGGATGAAGAGAAACAAGTAATAGCTGACCGGGGTGCGGGGTGGGCTCGTAATGCGATTTATGGTGTTGAGGATGTTTGGGAAGTTATGCAAGATTTTGAACCCTTTATACAGCAACATGCCCTTAAACATATGTCCGCTACATTGATTAGTCTCTGGCAAACACACATTGGGACAGAAGCGCCCCAAATTTTATTCGATATTAAAGATCGTGTATATGTTACTGATTTGGAGCTGGGCCAAGTGTTTGGGAATGTTACAACCTTAGTTGCCTACAGGGGTAGATTACATGAGAGGAGCCCTACCCCGATAACTCAGTATCCGATGCGTGAGGTCCATCCCATATATCACCCAGAAATACCTGAGTTAATGGATCAGCGTGGTAATGTCACTAGACCGGCTGTAGCGGCCTGTTTCCAGGAGCAATGGGTTTATACTCCGTGGAAAAGAAGTGAAGTTTTAGCCCTTAAGGCTAACTTGCCTGACCCTATGAAAAACCCTACAAGCTTATTATAAAGAATTAACAGAGGCTGCCTCTTCTACTGTAATGACTCTTGCTGATATTTAAGTGTTTATTGGTCTTCTCGTTCCGTTTGATGTTTGGAGACAGGTTCATACTCAAGATCATGTTGCGGAGCTGGGCGGTACATGGGATGTAATCAAAGGATGGGATCAGGAAAGGAAGCCAGGTGATAAACCCTGTGCCGAGATACTTGCTTTGCCAAGTCGTATTATTTCATATATGCATTCACTTATTCCACCTAAGAAGGTAAGCTGGGACAAATTGACAGTGTGTCGACAGAAGAGGGATGAGAGTGTGTCTGATTTCTTTACCCGGTTTGAAGATACATTTTTGGACTACAGTGGGCAAGATATGCTATTGAGGGAGGAGTTTGATTGTTTGTTGACAGGTTTGTTTCTAACCTTCTTCCTGAAATTACGACTCATTTGCAGGCGTCTGAGAGTACTTGGTCCACGTCTTCTCCCTCTGTTATTTTGAATATGGCCCAGTATTATGAACACTGAGATCAGGAGGAAAAGGATAGGACTGATAAGAAACATAAGGATTTAAAAATGAAGGTGTTGTTGCAGCAAGCATTTAGGGGAAATAATAGGGGACGAGGAGGTCCTTCTTGACAGCTTCTGCAACACCATTGGGGCAGAATCAGTGTGTGTATTGTAAGGAGGAGGGCCATTGGCGTAGCGAGTGCCCCGTACTTTTGCAAAAGGTTTCAGACCCAAGGGGGTGGGGTTCTGGTAATAGAGGGCGTGGAACAGGCAGACAGCACGACAATACAGCTTCCGCGGGCCATTCTGACAATTATTTTGACAATTCCAAAGATGGTCAGTATTATAATGATGAATATGATTTTGATGATGTGACTGGGATGTCTTACAGCTAGGACAGCCAGGGACAGGGTACGGGACCAGTACAAATATCTGTAGATCAGTGTGGCCCATATGTCAAGGCGGATTTGCAAGGATCGACTAAAGAATTTTTGGTGGATACAGGCGTAACAAAAAGTTCTGTTTCCCGCCATATGGTCCCTCAGGCAGCTCTGTCTGGCTAGAATAACGTTTCAGTGGGTTTTTCAGGAGTACCAGTTGTAAGGCCCATTTCACGCCCCCTTGCCCTTACCACTGGTCCTTTTACTGTGGATTCTCCGTTTCTTCTCACTTCGGACTGTGGTGAAAATTTGATGGGTTTAGAATTATTGAAGAAATTGCATGCTACTATTTATTGTTCCCCTGCAGGTGTTTATATTACTATGGGTCCGGATGTGAGTGCTAAGCAGTGTTTGTCCCAGGATGCGCCCCTTCCAGTTGAATTTGCTCAGGTGCCACCTCCATTGTGGGCCACGGGTGATACAGATGTGGGTCTGTTGCATATACCACCAGTTTCTATACAAGTTAAAGAAAATGTTACTCTACCCCGTATTCCTCAGTATAAAATACCACAGGCAGGAGAACGGGCTCTTCTTCAGATTATTCAGGATTTCATACGAAAGGGAGTAGTTGAGGAGACGTCTGCAAATATTTGCAATAGTCCCTACTTCCGGTCCTTAAGAGGACACCTTCGGGTTCCCCTGATGTTACTGATGATGTTTATCGCTTTGTGATTGATTTGCGAGAGGTTAATAAAATTGTGCTTCCGCAGTTTCTAGTGGTTCCTGACATCACTACGCTCTTAACAATGATTCTATCTACTGCTACGTTCTTTTCTGTAATTGATCTAAAAAATGCATTTTTTAGTATTCCTATTCACCCAGATAGTAGATGTTTGTTTGGATTTACACTGGCCAGCAGAAGTTTTAGATTCTGTCACACTCCTCGAGGCTATACGGAAAGTCCAAGTATCTATAGTCAGACATTAAAGAGTCAATTAGATTCACTGTCACTTCCTCCAGGTAATGTATCGGTGCAGTATGTCGACGACCTCTTGATCGCTTCTGATACGGAGCAGGGTTGCAGAGACAGCACAGTGAAATTGCTTTTGCATTTGGCACATCATGGTCATAAGGTTTCCCTTTCCAAATTTCAGTATTGTCGACAGGAGGTCACCTACTTAGGTCACCTGCTGTCGAAGGAGGGTAGGAGATTGACCCCTGAGTGTATTAGTACCATTGTTAAAATGCCCAGTCCATAAACTCAGAAAGATATACGTGCTTTTATAGGTATTACTTCCTACTGTTGCTGGTGGATCCCAAACTACTCGTTACTAATCAAACCTTTGCTTGCATTAACATCGAAAGCAGTGCATGAGCCCTTGCCTTGGACGCCTGAATGCCAGCAGTCTTTTGAGCAATTAAAAACTGTGCTTTGTTCAGCTCCGGTACTTGGCACACCCAATTATAATAAAGAGTTTGTGCTCTATGTCCATGAGATGGCCGGTTGCGCGCTTTCTGTCCTAACACAAAAATTTGGAGATAACCAGAGGCCTTGTGCTTATTTTTCTGCTGTGCTTGACCCTGTTGCTAGAGCCCTCCCGAGTTGCCTGAGAGCGGTCGCGGCCATGTCCACTTCAATCAGGCAATCGGCTGGCCTCGTACTTGATACTGACCTTACAGTCATGGTACCCCATGCCGTGGATACACTTTTGAACAAGACAAAGACACAGCACTTCACCAGTGCACGTCTTACTGGCTGTGAGAAGTTGGCCTGGTATATGCTGTCCACTAATTATAGTGGGCACCTTGCACCAGTCCAAACAACCCCTTATTGGAGATAGGTTAAAGACAACCTTTATTGAAAGCTATCCTAGTGGTAGCTATGGAGAGCAGCCTTCAGGCTAAGTCTTGAAGGAATGTAAAGCAGCTTGTTTTACCAGTCTATAATCTCTTGAGTGACCAAATGAAAGAGGACCACACCAGGTATATATTCAAAATATATGTATTTATTGCTAAACACATCCCTCTAGTCTCTTTATGAGGCTAGAGTTCGAAGTACATAAGTTATAAGTTAGTTATCAACAGTAATAGCACAAATACATGTTTGAGCCCTAGGGGCGTACCAAACCATATACCAATAAAGTGGTATAAGAACCACGACTGAGCTAGACACTAGGCCTAGAGCCTGTAGAAGGGCTTGGACCACAAGGAACCACCCAAGGTAGTGACACAGGGGACCCACGGGGGACGCGTGCATTGTGAGAACACAGCCGCGAATCGCCGTTGACTTCTATGGGGAAAGTCGCGGTTGGAATTTTAAAGAAAAGGGACACTTAGAGGAGGACTTGGAGCAAACCCCTTTAGAACTGGGTCGTTCTAGAGTCTATACCCACGGGAGCACCAGAGTACTCGAGTTACCTCACCCAGGGAAGCCGGGTGCATAGGTGTCTTTCGGGGTCGGGTTTCGTCGTCGTTTTCAATGGCGATCTGCTGCAAAGTGCTGCTGGCGACCAAGTCGAAAGTGTTCGGGTGGATCCAAAGGTGTATCGGAGATCTGAAGAACCTGAAAGCAGAGGGGACAGAGTCTGGGTCACTAGCCAGTGACCAGGAAGGCAATGAGCGGATGCCCACCGATATCGGGTGCTTCAGGTAGGTTGATGGGCATCTTGACTCTTCAGCCACGAGGTCCAGGAGGCGTTGACGACAACCAGGAGCTGGATTCGAGCTGTCCCACAATGTCTGTCGATTGCAGAGGTGTCGGCGACCGGATTGGACCCAACAAACCTTGGCAACGGCAAGTCTCTTGGAAATAGAAGAAGGACGTTGATGCAGACCAGCAAGGTCTGGGGGACTCACCCAGCAAGGATAAGTTGGGGCAAGCCTGGAGCAACCAGAGAAGCCCAATTAGAATAAGAGTTGCCTTCGGGAGGGCCCACTAGCCAATGGACTAGCGACCGCGAAGGAGCCTCGAGTGGACGCACTTGGAGCTGGCTCACAGAACACTCGTGGAATGGAGGCCAGTGATCTTTGGTGCAGTCGGTGCTGGAGGCGGGAGCTACTAGGAGCCCAAAGCACAACTTCGTGGAAGCCCAGGAAGAGGATGCACTTGCAAATGTGCTTGGTGTCCAGGGGTCACAGTTCCACATTACCCATGATAGCTATGGGCTTCAGCTTTGCTGGGGACTCAGGGCAGCTTCGGGGAAGTTTGGAAATCTACCTCTGGTGATGCAAAGACTTCGGTGTCCGATGGGAGCTTCAGCGATGCAGACCGGACAATTGCTTCTTTGGTGCCTGCCAAGCAGGGGAGTCACTGCTTGACCCCAAGGGAGATTCTTCAGTCCTCTAATCTTAAGGTAGAGCGTCGAAGGTCCAGGATTCTGTGTCAGAGTTTCGTCCAGGTAAAATCTAAAGTCCTAAGGACAGGGGTCCCATTCTTATACCAAGTTAGGGGTTGGACATACTCTGGGGACCCACCTATGGGAGGGTCAGGGAAGAGGGGTGGTTACACCCATTCCCTTTGTCCAGTTTCGCGCCAGAGCAGGGGCTGGAAGCCCCTGAACCAGTTTGAACTGGGGTATGCACAGGGACACCAAATGTGCCCCCAGTGCAGGACTTCAAAGCACCTGAGGGTGCTCCCGCCCAGCCCCAATACACATTCTCCTGTCTGGGGAGGTGGTTACACCTCCTTGCAACAGGAAACCTATTGCCCAGGCCTCCCCTGCCGGAGTTTCAGTCAGCAGCAGGAGGCCAGACCCGTGTCTGTGGCAGCGGCATCCATTTTGTGATGCCAGGGCTTGGAAAGAAGTTACCGGGCAGGCCGGTGTGTACATGTCTCTCCCTCTAGAAGGGTGGAATGCTACCCCCACCACCAGAACTGGCGGGGGGTAGTATTCCAAGATGTTTGACACCAAACACGACATGTTTCCGTGCAGCCATCCCAAAGTTAGCATTTAACGCTAAGTTATAATGCGCTTAAGAGTATATGGTCAGGTTGCACTACAAACAGCATCAGAGAAGGGTCTCCGAACGCTGCAGAGGGGCTCTGCTCATGCAGGGGCACCCTCTCACATAGGAACCACGCACTCAGCCTTCAGGATTGATAAGGCCTGCCATAGGAGTGACTTATAGGTTTATATGTGTGTATGTATGTAGTGATATAGGTAACCTATATCACAGTAAGGGGTGCATGCACCACCTTACCCAGGCTGCAGTAGCAGACCTGTGGTGTCCTTGGCTGGCCTTCCAGGGGTGGCATAATACATGCTTCAGCCCCTGGCAGGCCTCTGAGGTACCTATGCCCTGGGTACATAGTATACCATATACTAGGGACTTACAAGGGCACTCCAGATTCCAATCAGAGATGTGCCTAAGGCCCATGGAAACTATTTTAGAGAGGAAGCAGCTAGGCTGGGGTTCTGATTAGCAGGGCCCCAGCCAGACTAAAGTCGAAAAACAGTGAAGCATCAGCAAAAAGTGGGGGTACCCATGTGAAGCAGATCCTACTCTCCTACACAGGCTATGAATTGACATTGTTTGCTAAACACATTACGATTAAGAGATGGCCACTCTGAATCCAGCCACGTTACTACCCCTCCCTTCTGAGAATGATGCAGTCGACAAACATGACTGTATTTTTCGGACAGAAGAAGAGATGAAAGGACGGGTAGACCTGACTGATGTTCCCTTATCTGACCCTCAAGGAGAACTATATGTCGATGGCTCTTGTTTTAAATTACCAGATGGCACAACTACTGCAGCTTATGCTATCACCACATTGCGGACAGTGGTAGAGACAAATGATCTGGAAGTCAGCTACAAACTCTAGCCATTCTGGAATTTGTCTTTTGTTTTTCAGGCCTGCCGCATTCCAGCACCGATATCCTAAGAGTTCAGGATTAGCACATGTGGAGTTTGGTTTATTGTTATCTATCGGGGGTCTGGCTTATTGCTGCTATCCAGCTGGGGATAGCCGGATTGTCTGCAAGAACCATGGCTCACGGAGCCCACCCACATGAATTGGTATAGGACATACTTTACACCAGCTATTCAATCGAGGCATGGCAGGGCAAAGGGGGGATTATGTACTTATGTCTCCAACAGCATACAATATACAAGCATCATCATGGTCACATGTAATTCGTATTACCAACTAATACTATGTGATTTGACAGGCCCTGCCAGGCTAGTATTAATCAATTTCTATAATAATGCCACTACGAGAGATATAATAGACACTTTGCAGAAATTGAATGATGATCTGGAGGACATCACCTTAGATAATAGAAAATATATGATAATCTTATGGGGGCGACTTTAACACACGACAATGCAATATTCAGTCGGATTAAATATGTGGTAAGGCAAACACAGAGGACGAAGATCAGCCTCATTTTAACCATAGCATTTATGGTGGTAAGATCAATGATCTAATATTTAAATTTGATCTGACATTCGCAAATGAAATTTCTTCACCTTGCGCTATCCGTAAGAATACTTTTAATGGAAGAAAGGGTCACAGCATCATTGACCATGTATCACTGTCCAATAGGTGTGCTGGTTTTGTTTCTAATTTTTCTACACATTCGACCTCACTAAGTGACCACTTTCCCTTGAGTATGCAACTAACTTCAGTACTATTTTTTAAACGGGCATGGTAAAACCACCCTACAAGGAGCACCACAGAAGTCCACCACTGCAGAGCTGAATATAAGCAGGCCGTGAAGTTGAGGACACTACACTAAAGGGAGATGGCTTGGAGGCCTTACAGGAAGCAATCACCAGCAATGATAATAGAGCCTTCTAGCGGGCAATTAACTCTACATCACTGACAACAGATGAGGCTCCCAGGGTCGAGCGTGCAATACTGGAGGAAGAATGAATAAAGCATTTTGCCAATATCTATTATCTGCCGGACACAGCACTAGCATTAGAGCGTGAATATAGCGGCAATTAAACCGTAGTCCCACCTCAAACTTCCTCCATTGCTCCTTTTACACTGGAGGAAGTTAATAATGCAATACAGGCAAGTAAAAGTGGCAAAGCGCCAGGACCAGATGCAATACCAGTAGATTTATATAAAGATAATACTGCCCTATGGGGGCCCGTGTTAATTGTAGTACTGAGGGCATGCTGTACAGAAGGCTTTCTGCCACCATGGGGTGAATCTATTATTGTACCTATTTATAAAAAAAAGGAGACCGCCTTAATCCAGCGTGCTATAGACCTATTTCCTTGCCGTATAATCCTGAAAAGACTGCAGGACTGGGCGGAATCGCAAGATATCATGTTGGATTTGCAATATGGCTTCCGCCCGGGGATTGGGACGATAGAGCAGAGTCTCAATTTAAACATGCTAATTGAAAAATATGTTATTATCAAAAAGGGGAACATGTATTTAGCATTTGTCGATCTGTCATCTGCCTTTAATTGTGTTATACATGCTAAACGATGGCTAAAAATGAAAGATGTGGGGGTGGAGGCATCGATCATCAGCTTACTGAGGGACTTATACACGGGATGCAAAGCCAGGGTCAGATACGGCACCAGAGGGGAATGCACCGAAGCTTTCAGCGTGGAGACAGGGGTGAGATAGGGATGCGTTTTGGCTCCTTTCCTGTTTTCATTATACATAAACAGCGTAGGTGAGGTACTTGCAGCATCTACTCAAGATCTCCCACAAATAGGAACACACCCTGTCCCTGCCCTCCTCTAGGCTGACGATACAGTCCTTATGGTCGCACCCCTCTGGCCCTTCAGTCCCTGCTCTCGAATTTTGCAGTATACATGAAGGAACTTGGCCTCCTAGTCAATCAAGGAAAAACTTTCATTATGAAATGTGGGAGGACTAGTAAGAAATGTAGAGATATGAAAATAAATGGCACAAACATTGGTTTTACTAATACTTTTTCTTACCTGGGGATTTTATTTGATAAAGATGTTTTATGGAACAAGGCCATTGCCAACAGAAAGCTACAATTTAGCAAATCTTGTATGGCCCTTAGAAGCTTTGCGAGACAATTGGGCTCTAACCCACCTGAGGTGATGATGAAGATCTATAAGGCCAAGTGCCTTAGTATAGCTCTTTACAGGGCGGGCTTGTGGGGACATAAAAAATGTACAGATGTCCAAGTGGTAGAAAATGAATTCTTTAGATATCTGCTTGCAACACCTAAAAGCACATCAGTATATGTTTGTCATGCCGAACTGGGTGCCCAATTCATCACAGATTTAATGAAGCTGCAGCCAATTCTACTCTGGCACAAAATCTGGACCTCTGAATATACAGGCCTTAATCGAGCTATAATCGAGGATTGTCTCAAATTAGGTTCACATTCAAGTATCTCATGGCTGGCCTACGTACAACGTTTTTTCCGTGATATGGGCCATCCTGATTATTTTGAGAAGCCCGAAACATTAGATATAATTAGCAGAAAGGCCTTGAAAAAGGAAGGAATGATACACCTGGAAAACCTTAGACTGAAGTCCCTAAACACAGTGTCTTGAAAAATCAACTGATTTTTAACTACTTTTAATATGCAACCCTACCTTAAAACTGTATTAAACAGAAGGCATAGGTTTGTCTTGACCCGCCTAAGATTGGACATATTCCACAGACTAGTTAGCTTCCCAAAAATGAATGACTGGTCTACAAACCTGGCCAGTTGCCCTTGTGACAACACGATGCCCCAGGATACTATGCATGTGGTGTTTTTCTGTAAGTTCTAAAGTCAACAAAGGAAATGATACATCCTACTGACAATTAGACCATTCTGTTTTACACAATGCCGCCTTGCATATTTATTTTTGCACTCATTGCCTACCCTAGAGATGTGCTGTAGAATGTCATCCTTTCTATGGGCAGTTTTTTATGCCAGGAAGACCATTTCACCAACACTTGATTAGGTTAGGCCATAGGCTGCAATTTCTCTATGGATCTAGGCATTCTGATAATGTGATCAAGGGAAATCGGGACTGAATTGAATGTGTTATATATTGCACCTATGCACTTTTTAATATATTAGATGTGCACATTTGAGGACCAGATGAGATGGAGGGCATGGTGGACCAGGATCTAGGTTTTTGTCCTCCCTCTTACACTGGCCGTGCCCAAGTACAGGGCTATAGCGCTATGGAAAGTTACACTCCCCTGTTCTCTTATCTCGAATGTAAGATGCAATTGACGAATCAACTATGTAAACACGAAGGCACTTTACTCTACCACTCCATTTCAATCTTAAAAGATATATGTTAGTCCTTGAATCATTAGTATTCTGTGAAATTTGTAATAGATTTTACTTGTTTCTACATCGATTGCTGTAGACTGGTTTTAATAACTTGTTTTTAGGTACTAATCGCTAAGGTAGGTGTATTTGAAAGCGGGCCGCCCGAAATATTTGGATAGGATATATACATATGCTTAAACTTCCTGATATTTGATAGTTATATGATTTAACAATTTCAGCCTGTTTCTTAAACCGTATCCGATTTTATGTACATTTTTGCCTTATGCTAAGAACTGTATAATGATGTTTGTACTGAGTGATGCTTTTATGGATGTTTTTATACTTCCGAATAAAGTTATTAATGAATGAATAATTAATGAAACATGGAAAAGCTGCCTACTACTAGACCTAAATCCTCTCAGACCCTGACATAGTCAGGAGCACTGTTGGGCATTTCATTTTGCTTCTGCCATAGACCTGGAAATAGTCTCGTGACCTCTGCTGGAGACAAGTGATTTGCCAGCTGATCAAATCCTCAAAGTTGAGGATGCTCATATGTTTTTTTACTTCTGTGGGATACTTGGAGCAATGTTTGAAGGATTGAGTATGTTTGTGATTTTTGAAGAATGTTTGTAAGACTGCTTCAAGTTTATCTCCAATCAATTTGGCACCTATGACAGGCATTATTAACAAAAAAGACTTTTGTGCCACTTTCCAATCCCTTAAATGAGAATGATGTTTTGATGCATTCATCCACACTTGATTCCATTGCAGTAACCTTCAGGTTCTCAAATAAAACATCAGCCAAGAGTTTTGGGACTTGAAACCGATCTTCACCATCTTAGGTTGCGGAAGATAAAAACTCGAACTCTTTCACTAACGATTTGGGAGGCACGCACGGCATCTATCTTTGCCATCATAGCAAGTCTTAGCCCTGTCAATGCTCTCTTTAGTGCAGACTCTGCCTTCTTGTCTACTGGACCCAACACCCCCGCATCTTCCGTAATTACTGCTTTCGGTCCTGTAATGCTTGGCAATCAAGGATTAACTATTACATTTTGAGGAATATCCATTTCAGATTTAGCATTTGGAAATAAATGCGCCATAAACCTAGATATTTCATCCTCTGAAATCTTAAGATTAGACAGATAAATATCAATTCATGAAAATGGTCCACCTGGTTATACTTCCATGTGGGATTAACCTCCTCTTCATCATAGTCTAGCGAGGGCCACGATGAGCTCACAGGTTTTGGGAGAAAATACTAGAAAGGAGAATCCTCTGGGGAAAAAAGACAACCTAAGCCGAATTACATAAAGTGCCCCAGGGAAGCAACGGGCGTTTGCGCCCGCTTAGCATGCCCCTGGAGCACTTTGGTATTGGTATCACGCTTGTGCGGCTCCTTCTGTAATACCAATAGTGCTGGCACACATAAAGCGCCAGCGCTATCGTCATGGCATCATGTTGTTTAGTTGCTGTAGTTTCTCACCTTCACATTAGTTTGCTCCTGTTTATCCATCCCACACGTTTGTTGTTTCTCCCTTTCTGGTCCTTCATGGTTAGAGTTCTGTGTTGTTTCCCTTTGTAGTGCCCTTTGGTCTATACCTTGTCTCCCTTTTGTTTCTCTGCTAACTGATTTGATTCCTCAGTCTCTGACCAACTGCTCTTCTGGTTTTGTGAAGTTTCTACCTGGCAGCCTGGTCTGACGGGACCTCATGATCCTCCATTACGACGAGTAAGCCTTGTTCTATCCTTTGGCATTACTTGTATGTTCACAGTGATATAATATTCTGAACTCTCCTATTTTACTTATCACATTTCTAGTCCTTACTCCCTCAGACTGCTTTGTGTCCCCCGGTAGAAGTCCTTGCAAGTCCCTGTTTTTCTTCTAGTTATGTTATGTGTATTTGTAAAGCGCACTATCACCCGTGAGTGTATTCTGCCGCAGTACCTCTGATGGGTGCATCACTTTCCCAATACCTCCACACAGGCATTTAGGGAAACCAACTCGAAGGTGCCAAAACACTGCCGGGTAAAAAGAAATGCAGGCCAACGCACTACCAACAGCATGGTTACTTGCGACAAACAAACAAAGACCATCGCACCACTAAATAAGTATGAAGTGCAGTCCTACATTCTATCTTAAGTAAGCATGCTCGTTTGCAGGCTCCTAAGTAAATATTAAGTGCAGGCCACTGCATTTCATTAAGTAAACATATGCTGGTTCATGTACCGCCAAGTAAATATTAAGTGCAGGTCAACACGCCGCCTTGTGTGAACAAATAAAAAGTTTGATGCACCACCTCAGAAAAAAACAATTGCACACCCGCTCACTCACTTAAATAAGACGTCTACCATTCGGCCTACACTCTACCCAAGATTTATTACTAATTACGGACCAAGGACTGATAATAAATCAAACTTTTTATGTGACGTTATATACCTTGTTCCTTTAACCAGAACCCACAGAATTTTGGAATTTGCAAATAATTCGCGAAATGGACATGTTTCGGTGTGCTCCCCGCTGACTCTGCAGGCCCTTAAACCTCATTCCTACCCCCCCACCCTCCAGTGCACTTTGTCACTCCTCTCTCTCCCTTGGTCCCCCTCCCTCTACTCCCCTCTGTCTCCTGTCATCCCTCATCTTCCCCCATGTCTCCTCTGTCCCCCAAACCCCTCCTTCCCCATGACTCATCTCTTGCCCCTCCTCTACAGTCTACTGCGTCTCCCTCCTCCCAAGATTTATTTGGCCCTCCCACCGCCCCACCTGAGACTCTTCTGGACCCCTGCACCCCCCCTACAACTTCTGCTGCCCTGTGCACTCCAGGGAACACAGATTGTCTGATCTCAGAAACACTAGAAGTTTCATATTGCAATCTGCAGTATGTGCTCTCACGGCTCCTGATTGGATGAGTTCTATCCTTCCACTGCTACTGAAAGGGACTCTTATATTTTGCATTGAGCACTCCACGGGAGTACACATGTTTTCATGCTCTCCTCTCTTTTTCCCCTGTGCACTCGCTTTTCACTCCCCTGCTCGCTGATGCTCCCCAGCAGATTATAATTTGAGCCAATGGTTGCTAGTGGGGGCAACCGCCACTCATTTTTGAGGACCGGCATTTATATTTCTTTATCAGACTTTCACTGAGAGCAAGAGAGGGAGAAACAAACACAGGGGAAAGATTGAAACACTATAATAAAAGGAGAAAGCAGATACCTACTGGACTGTTATAAAGGGGCAGGGAGTGTCTGGTAGTGAATTAAAGAGGCATGAAGTGGATTCGAAACTATCACCTTTGATATCCGGTGTACTGATGTTTAATTGGTATGGCCGCAGGCTTCTGAGCAGAGCTTTGGGCACCGGCACTCATTCTATTACAAATTAAGCACTGTATCCCCGCCCCAGTCCCAGTTCTGCACTCCATCCTGATCCCTGTTTTAAATTGAACTAGTTTTGAATTTTGCAGCAGCTGAGGTGCTCACTTCTTTTTTTGCACCATCATACACACACTTCTTCTGCTTTTGTTGTTGACATTTTAATTTATCGTATTAGCATAGCCACTCATCATGTTAGAGCGGTAAATAAAAAATAGCCACCATGCGCCACCATGCATGCGTCATTACATATGCATGCTCATGCTTCACATACGCGCAATGCACAGGGATGTGCATACATGGTGTTACATGCATGCACATTGGTGGCTATCTTTGATAAATAAACATTGGTAGATTGATAGGCCATGCAAGTATGTGTGTCTTAAGACATGCACATCTGGGCAACCAGCAAACGGCATAGGCAAAGCCAATAGCTCAGCATTTTAGAGTCCTTCAAAAAGCCTTTGCATTTTTTGCCTACAAAATTGTTTTCAACTTTACTTTGTTTCTGTGCTGGGCTAGCACATGGCGACCAAAGCTGACAGTCGCAGTTCATGCTGTGGATTGCAACACATTATCATGTTGACTCTATTGAGGTATTGGGCTCTACATAGAAAGGTCACTAGAACGTGTGCAACACTCAGATTGGCTTCAGAGTGGCGGGCGCGGAAGTACAGTGCAGAAAGCCTCTGTTTTAGAGCCTCCACTGTTCCATCTACAGATTCAACATGTCACGTAACTCTGGCACAGTTTGCCATTTTTACTGTTTTGGCAGAAGAATGCAGACAGCATTAGCCACGGGGCTGTTTCTTAGTACTGCAGAACTGAAAATTATTTTGTATACATGTTATTACTGTTAGGTTCAAGCTGGGCAGACGTGCAAGCAAAAGAGGGCACAGTTCCTCATTGTGAAAATAGCGTCATGGTCGTACAGTGACAACAAAGACCACCAAACAAAAGTGCAGCCCACCCCCACGTGTCCAAGCCGTCATGCAAAATCAGTTTTTTTTATGTTTAAAAGACTTTATTAAATTCATTATATGCTGCATAACCACAGCAAAATAAGATCAACAATAATAATCAGAAGTGCTTATACAGTATTAGATACTATCAAGAAAGCCATAAAAGTCTTTATAATTTATGGGGGATGGGAATAAAAGGATGGTAGGGGAGGGTGAAATAGAGATCCTATGACAAATCATAAATGTTTAACAGAAATAACAACTAATTGCCTCTAAGTTAACCTTATATAATAAGCATTATACCTATAAACATATCATAAAATGTACTCTGTTACAAAAGGAGGACAGAGAAAGAGTTCATGTAGGACGAAAATTTTCAGAAGATAAACAATACTTGATACATCACTATCAACTTGTTGAGATATGAACTAAGAGGTAACCATAAGAATTGCGCATTATGAGAAGATGTACATTGTATAGCATGCATATTGTCTAACTGATGATGAGAACATACCGAATCCCACCACAATTTCAAACTAATCGGGTGAAAAGCTATCGCTAACAGAATATCTAATAATTTATTTTTAGGGAAAGATGGAGTGAACGAATTGGACTGAGTTCCCAAAAAAAGATAAATAATATTGAAGGGGCTATCAAAATTAAAAATCCTCTTAATCTGAGTCCAAATTCTGTACCAGAAATTACGAGTATTGGGACAATTGAATAAGATATGCATTATATCTGCAACAGGAAAATCGCAAGACCAACATTTAGCAAGGGTGTCGGAGGAGAATTTGGAGCACTGCAAGGGAGTAAAATATAGGCGATGATAAACAAAAAATAAAGATTGTGTAATACCTGCAGACTGTGAGATTTTATATATGCGTGCACATACCTTATTCCAAAAAGGAATTGTCCAAGAAACTCCCAGATCCCTTTCCCATAGAAGCTCAGACTTGGATTTGATTCTGGAGGGGTCAGGAAGAGAGAAATATTTATAAATAGCCGAAGCCCTAGGACCCGTTTTCAGAAATTCCGTAATGCCAGAAGAGAAGGGAACCTTTTTCGAAGAGTTCTGTAAAGAGAAATAGACATCAAGAACCTCATTCATCAATGATAAAAAGCGAGTATAAAAAGATTTAGGGCAGTGATAAATAAGGCAAAATTGAGGAAAAGAGATAGGGGAGTCGTTATAAAAAAGTTGAGATATTCACATTAAGCCTTTATCCTTCCAGGTACGCCAGAAAAAGGCCTATTATTTATCTTGAGTAAGGAGTTATACCATATTGGCATTTTCAAAAACAAAGTTGTATCTACAGTAAGTAGTAGAAAAGTGGATTTGAGCAGCGATGCCGTGTTGTGTAATATAGGGGAATGAAGAAGCGACGTTATAGCAGTAAAAGATAGGACCTCTTTAAAGCTAAAGGGAAGAAGAGAAATATGCTCAATATCTAGACATAATGGAAAAAAGGACGAAGATAAATCATGAGTCCAAAGAGCTGCTTGGCGCAAAGCAAAAGCTCTGTGATAACCATAAAAATGAGGAAAATTAACCCCTCCAGCTAATTTTGGTTTCTGTAAAGTGACTAATGCTACTCTTGGCTTTTTATGTTTCCAAAGAAACTTGAGAAGTAACGTGTTGATTTATTTGAAAAAATGTTAAGGAATGTGAACTGACAACATAGAAAGAAGATATAACAGTAAGGGGGAAATCATAATTTTAATAGAATTTAAACTGCCCCACCATGATAAAAATAGAGGATTCCAAGAGGAGAGAATCTTATCAATGTTAAAACTAAGGGGCCCATTAGGACGGCGGGCGGACTTTAGTCCGCCCGCCTCCTCGCGATGCTGGGACCGGCTGCCAGACGTGCGGCGGTTCCGCACCGCTAATTAGGATGCGACTGCCACCCTGGCGGTCGCATTCCCAACATTGCGGCGGGTGCTGCTGTAAGCAGCACCTGCCGCAATTGTGAAAAGGCATGTTGTGCATTGCCATGCACAACGTGGCAGGCACAGCGCGGTGCCTGCCACCTTGTGCATGGCAATGTAGGGGGGTACCATAGGTACCCCCCAAGTGCAGCCCCCCAGCCCCCCGCCACCCCGGGGGCCCGCAACGGGCCCCCAAAGTGAATCCCCGCCAGCCTTTCTATGGCGGCATCGCCGCCATGGAAAGGCCTTGATTCACACCCATCCTAATATGGATGGCAGGCACCGCCACCATATTGAGGCCCAATTCCGCCCGGCTGGCAATCGGAACGATTGCCGACCAGCGGAAAAGCGGCGGACGCACTTTCCGTCCGCCGCGCTACCCCCGCCATAATAATATGGCGGGGTAAATCAGGTTGTGATGGCGGGTGGATCACCACCGCCGGCCCGGCGGTGGTGATCCGCCCACCATCATAATCACCCCCTAAGTTCTGTAAAATTAATTGTAACCGTGTCAGGGATGGAATTCGTGAACCATACCCCCAAATATTTCATTTTTGCAGAAGTGGACCACTGATAACCAGTAAGAGAATAAGAATTACTGAATGTGTATTTAGTAAGCAGGAGAATTTCCATTTTATCCTTGTTAATTTTATATCCAGAGACAGTAGAAAAAAGAGAAATGTCTTGTAATAGAGAAGGTAGCGAATCATCAGGAGAAGAAACAAAGAGAAGAATGTCACCTGCATAAGCAGAAAATTTTAAATGCCGGTCTCCATAAGGAAAGCCAGCGATAGAAAGATTTAGACAAATCCGAGAAAGAAAGGGCTCAAGAGCTAAAACGAATAATAAAGGAGAGAGTGGACAACCTTGTCTAACCCCCCTTTTAAGAGGAAAATATGAGGAAATCATGCCATTAACCATTACGGACGCCCGGGGCGCATGATATTAGAGCTATAATTTTAGACCCAAGCCCATGCCTTTTTAAGGAATGAAACAAAAAATCCAAATTTACTCTATCAAATGCCTTCTCAGCATCAATTGGTATGGCTGCGAGAGAAGATTTAAAAGAAGGAACTTTATTGATAACATTCAGAAACAATCTCGCATTATTAGAAATAAGCCTTCCCTTGATAAACCCTGATTGTTCCTTTCGTATAAGATCGGGAGGAAAAGATTGTAAACGGAGAGCTAAGAGCTTAGCAAAAATTCTATAATCAGCGTTCAATAAAGAGATAGACCTATAATTTTTACATTCACAAGGGTCTTTACCATCTTTATGAATAAGACAAATTATAGCTTCTTGGAAAGTGCCAGAAATAGAAGAAGACACAGTAAAATGATTAAATAAGCTATACAAATAGGGAAGAAGGATGTTGGAGAAGAGGAGATAGAACTCTACTGTAAAACCATCTGGACAAGGCGTTTTCCCTAATTTAAGCGCTCGTAAGGCTGCAGCAATCTCTTCAGTAGAAAGGTCTTTCTCTACAGATTCAAAGTCCAAATCAGGAGTGACAGAATGAGGGGTGTGGTGTAAATAGTCCACAATTGCGGAGGAAGGAGGAGTTGATTCAGGCGTATAAAGAGATTTATAAATCATAACAAATTCTTCTAAAATAGCCTGATGATTAGTAGTAGACTTACCCGTTGATGTGGAAATTTAATAAATAATGTGCCGCTCCTTTCTTCCGTTAAGATAATTCACTAATAACTTGCCAGATTTATTTCTCCCTCCATAATAGCGCACTCTTTTCCGAAGAAGTACAGAGGAGGCTTCTTCAGTAGAATTAGAGTTAAATTACAACTTGGCTTTAAGCAGGGCATTAAGGTCAGAGGGCAGTTTAGAGGAGTAATACTGACTTTCTAAAGATTTCATGGATGATAGAAGTTTAGTATGTTCTTTTAACCGTGCCTTCTTCTGCCTAGAGACATAATTTAAAATGAAATCTCTTGTCGAGGCTTTGAATGTATACCAGAGCAAGGAGGGTGAAATTTCCAGAGTATCATAAAAGGAAATGAAATCAGAAGCGAAAACCAATAAACGAACTAGAGAATTGAGCATCTTGTAATAAATAGTTGTTAAATTTCCATTGATGCAAAAGAGGACGGGGGAGAACCAAATCCAAGTCCGTAATAACCATAGCGTGGTTGGAAAGGATAATTGGAAAAATCTGTGACTGTATGATAAACTGAGCAAGAGACTTGGAAAGAAATATATGATCCAATCGAGGTAGTGAACCATGAAAAGCAGAGTAAAAAGTATACTCCCGGTCAGTTGGGTTAGACAATCTCCAAGAGTCCACCAATGCTCCCTTATGGATAACAGAGTGAAATTGCTTATACATTTTATGGGCCGAAAAATGAACTGAGGATTGTCTATCCAAAAACGGGTCCTTTATTTGATTACAGTCTCCTCCTAGAATAAAGTAAGAATCATGAAATTATGTACATTTTTGTGCAATGGATGGCCATAAAGCAGTATCAGGTTGCATTGGGGCATAAACATTCATAATAGTAAGGGGGACATTGTCTATAATAAGGCTTACTATAATCCACCTACCCATATCATCTATTTGTTGAGAAACCATATTAACATTAAGGGATTTTGGGAAACAAACACATGACCAACCCAGGCTCGCTTAAATTTCAAAGCTTCAGATTGTGTAAGGTGAGTTTCCTGGAGAAGAACTAGACCAGGATTAGATTTACCTAGATGGGATAACACTCTCTGTTGTTTGATCGGATTAAGCGATCCTTTAATATTCTATTTGATTACTCTGAATTATATACAATGAAGAAAATTGTTATTAGAGAACTATGAGGCATATATGAAAATTCCAACATATAATACAAAAAAGAGAAAGAGCAATGTAGAAATGAGACAAGAAGGAGAGGAGGAAGGGAAGAATGAAAGGAAAACCAAGAGCAGGAAAAGGAAGGGTAGAAAGGAAGAAAAAAAGGCCAAAAGAAGAGACAGTACATATCCATACTCAGAATGTAAAATAACATAAATACATATAAAGCTACACGATCACCCTCAATAGAAAGGAGAGAATAGAATAAAGAAAAATGAAATGGAGAAGGAAAGAATACCAATAAAATCACCAAATAGAATACGTGTGAGCTAATAGAATAGAAAAGAGAAGACGGGAGGAAAAAGAACAACAAGAAAAGACAGTACATGTCAGAACCTGACGACAGTAATAGGTACCTTCATGGGGAAAAGCAGAACGAATAAGAAGCGTTGACAGACACACAATGAATGCACCACTAACATGAGACAACACACTACACCAGGATGACATATAGCACGAGTAGGAAAAAGGTACATATGGAATCCGGAACACCTGCAATAGAGATTAGAGAATAAAGAAGAACAAAGTCAACGTGATATAGAAGCAAACATCAAGAGAAACAACATATAAAAAATCAGCAAAGGAGATGAAACACTGCAAGTGAAAAGCCTTAAAGTCAAATTATGGAAGAACGAGGATGAAGAGTGAGATTGGATATATTTCCTGAGATCTGCGGGATCCTCAAATGAAGAAGTCTTGTTCTGAAAAGTAACCTTAAACAAGCATGGATGAAATAAGCCATAGCGTGCACCAAGAGTGCAAAGCGCATGGCCAAGATCCAGGAACTCCTTCCGTTGTTTAGCAGTGATCGTAGAGACATCTTGAGATATGAACAGTCTTGCGCCAGACCAAAATAGTTGTTTCTTGAGCCTGGCTGCATTTAAGACTTCTAATAGATCAATGAACTTCAAAAATAGAAGAATTACGCCACAAGACTTTGCAGGAGCAGATGAAGACGATAGGCGCGGGCCTAATCTATGCGCTCATTGGTTATTTAAGATAGTTGACATAGTAAGATCCAGAAGCTGTGGAAGGAAAGTGGTAAAATAGGAAACAGGGTCACCTCCCTCAATGCCCTCTGGAAGGCCATAAAGGCGAAGATTGTTGCGCCGATTTCTATTTTCCAAATCCTCTACTAATTTTTTAAGCAACAAAACCTCCCTCTCCAAGGAAACAATTCTGACAGACGAATCCCGCATGTCACCAACCTGTTGCTCCACAAAGGATAAACGAGAGTCCATGGATGACCATTTGTTGTCTAGAGTTTGTAGTCGAGAATTTGTTAACTCAACAAAAGGTCTCAAAGCTCGTATTTCTTCTAAAATAGTGTCCAAAGATACAGGAGATATAGATTTTGGTGGAGAAGGAGGGTCTTGCTTTAGTCTTTTATTGGCAGAGGATGGCAGCTGTACTTTTGATGCAGGTAAAGGCGAAACCGCAGGTCTGGATGAGACAGGTTGAGCCATATTCACAGAGTTATGCAAAGAGTTAATGGAAGGAGCAGTATGTAAAGAGCTGGTAAGGGCTTCGCTAGTAGTATGATTTTTGTTGGAGTGTAATAACTTCCTATTCCTGCCCATGAATCAAATTGAGGAAAAACAATATTGGGCAAAGAGTGTACAACAAATCGCGAAATCCCTAAAAAGAAATTGCTCTTCCCAAGGAAAAGTACAGTCAGTAAGACAAGAGTAAGAAAAACACAGCTAAACTTCAAAAAACAGAGTCACTGACCTCAGCAAGCCAAGCTCTGAGGAGAAATCCTCAAGAAAGAAAATACAAAATGGCAGCCGCAAGGCTGTCTCCAGAATCACCTGAGCAATGCAGGGTCCAGCGGGAGCATAGTGGCAGCAAAGTTACAGTGTTGCATGGAGCAAGTAATCCGCCACAAGCAGCTACCCGTTTCAGGGGCAAGGCAGCGCAAAAACAGCTGTTTTCATTGAGGCAGCACGGAGCGCCGATGTCAGGTGGCCATCTTAGGCCGCATTACGTGCACGTCCCTCATGCAAAATCAGTTGTGAATTAGAATTCTTTGATGCTGGAACTGAAGGATCTTTACATTATTTGCTCGTTTCACACCAATTACTGCACTGCAGTTCAGCATGAAATACTACAGCAGTGTTGCTCTGATACCGATGGCAGAGCTGGCAGGGGCAGCTCCTCCGTTAAGGCAGAGGAGCGTCGCCCCACTAACTTAATTGCCCCCAGAGATGAAAAATAAAATGGTAATAAACTGCATTTATTATCATGTTATTTTTCAATAACCCCGTCCCGAGCCAAGCGTCAGGACGGGGGCGGGGACACTTCTGACTGGCAGCAGCAGAGAGCAGTGATGGGCAGGGCACTTTAATTTTAAAGTGCGCATGTCTCGTTGGCTGGCCGTCTTGCGATGGCCCGGCAAACATGCACATTTTAAACCTCTCTAACCCAACTGTCTAAGACAGCTGCGTTAGAGAAAGCATAAGGCTCCAGTGTCCTCGGGAGCTCCGAAGCAAGCTGCTTCCTCCAATCCTGGTGCTTCTTGTTAGTGCAGTTTCTTTGGTCCCGCGTTGGAGCCTGCCCCGAGAAGACCCGAGTGAGGTGGACGTCGAACGAGGAAGGTAAGTGTAATTATTTTAATGATGTATTTATTTTTGTTCCACCGGCCCACCATCCTTCGTACATGCCAGCCGCCACTGAGAGCTGGTGGCTGTCAGGAGCACTGCCTCTCAAGGGAAGACCCAGAACAAATAAAATACCTCCCCCCTTTGTACCACATCCCAAAGGATATTGCATGAGCAAGCCCTGCACTCATTGCTTCCCTGAGTTAATCTTGAAAACATGTGGCCAAATTGTGCCTTTTACACCTGCACATTTGATTATCCATCTATCCATCCTCCTTTGTCTTTGAACTTCCTTTATCAACCTATCCTTCCCTTCATCAATCCATCATCCTTCTCTTCATCAATCCATCATCCTTCTCTTATCATCCATCCATCGACCCTCCTTGTCACAATCCATTCTTCCTTCTCCATCCATCCACCCGCCCAACCCATCCTCGTCACCACCCATCCATTATATTTACTTCTCTCCATTATCTATCCACCCATACATTCATCATCATAATCATTTAACTTTATTTTGGTTAATAGAAGTACACATAGCAGCATAGTTTAAAACATAGTAAATTGTAAATATTTCGATTCATTAAAAGGACATTTTTATGCTACCATCTAAAAGGAAACTTAGTAGGACCTTTTTGTCAAACCCTGTAGTCTAGCAACTGCTCATGTGCGGAGATAAAAAAATCACGTAAAATAGCATAAATGGAGCCATAATCCAAATTTTATTTAAAGTGCGTGGTGCATTAGGGAAGTGATGCCTCTTTATCTGAGATACCATATGGAGTTTAGGTAGCTGGCAACCGAATAAACAACACAGCTCCTAGTGTCTGCCCTACATATTCTCAAGGCATGATGCCTATCATCAAGCCCAAGGAAGTGGCACAGAGGGATAATTCAATGGGTACGCTGTTTAGTGTACCATACATTCATCCATCCATTCCTCACTCCATCATTCCACACTTTCTTCCATCATCCCACCCATCCCTGCAGGTTGTACGTGGGAACCATGCAGACTTTAATCATGCCTGCCTTAATAACGTGCCCAAACAACGATATAATTTACTATTCCAACTCAAGTCTATGCAACAGTAGGGTAAGTATTGGACTTAAAGTTCAACAACATTCCAACAACGCTTTCCTTAATGCAAGTTGTTCTAACGACTTGAGTGATAAAAGAATGTATTGTAAAGACACATCCGTGGTTCGGACTGCGCTGTTAATGCACAGCGTGGTTCGAGCTGCGATATAAAGGCTTTTTCCCATCCCTGCATCACTAAATCCAGCCAGCCATTGTCCATCCTTCTCTCAATCCACCCCCACCTTTTTTGTTTCCTTTCATGCTCTCTTGTTGCATATTTCCCCCACCCCATAGCTCCGTCATGCTATTCACTTTATGTTTTTATAAGCTTATGTTTGAAGACCAGTGTTTCTAATCATTTTAAATGGTTAATGCCACACACATTGCTCAGTAGCACCCCCGCTAAAGCTGCTAAAGTTGGGGGTGAGGGTTCCTGACGCCCCTGCTGTCTGCCTATTGTTATATGGGACATTTTCCACTGAACACAAGGCAATTAGAATCGGAAGAAAATGTGAATGACACAATAACCGACCAATGGATGAAGAGGCCTGGCTGAAAGAGTTTGAAAGTTTCTATAAGTATACATATCACTTTTAATAAAATGAAAAGATCTTTGCTAGCGCCAGGCCTAAACATGCCTGATCTTTAAGGTGATAGCTACTATGATGAAATTAAGAACCAAGAAGCACAGTATGTGGAAGATAGATAACCGGATTCACATTGATGTTTCATTAGATATGAAAGCTATGTCCCCCTGTACTGAATCCTGTCTAAGAAAAACAAGAGTACTATCAGGGTGCACCTACTTAGCAAAGCATGAGTTATTCTAAATTTTTTCTGCAACTGCAATCAGCCCAGAACACTGTGCAGGATATCCCAAGAGCTCATAAAGAGCGAAACATGTGTCTGGGGCTAAGAACATGAATGATTGAAAGAAATAATACTTACCAAGAGAAGCAAATGGAATATTGGAAAAAATGAATAGTCATCGAGCTTTGCTTCACTGGAAGAACTGTAACTATGCAAAGATGGACCATATTTACCAGAATGCACTGGGCAGACTACTGAGTTATGTTTCACTCTAAACCCACAGCTGAAAGCTAATGGTGAGTGCCAGTCCTGTTTTGAGTTCTGACAAATGGAGAGTTTTGTTTTCTGGATCAGTGTTAGAGCATGTTACTCCTTCCCTTGGATAACTGCAATTATTGCTTCTGCGACTTATACATTTGTAGCAGACTTTTAAAATTACCCTAAGCTTGCACAATTTCGCTGCAGTATTTTCAAGCACTAACACTATGGGGCCGATTCTGATGCGGGTTGGAAAAGCTTCCCGACGAGGGCCTGATTCTGATGCGGTTAGGAAGGCCTCCTAACGGCATTTGCTCCTTCCAAATCGGATCGGGAACGTGTCTTCCCGACCGAGGGCCCAATTCTGATGCGGTTAGGAACAAATGTTCCCATTGAAGTCAATGGGAGTTCAACCAAATCGTATCTGGAAGCATCCGGATGCATCCTACTCCGCCGGTCGGACTTTCCCGATCCGAGTGGGTCGGACACCATTTCCCAACCGATTCGGTCGGGAAGCTTTTCCAACCCGCATCAGAATCGGCCTCTATGTATTACCTTTGAAGTACAAATCAATGAGCCCAATTGACCAAAACAAATGTAACTTACAACTTTACTTCTGCATCTGTTTGTAAGTTACTCTTGATGGGGTATTTAGTTAACTTTCCTTGCAAAACAAGCTATACTTACAACCGTATTAAAGAAATATCATACATGATAGAAGTAACTAAAATAGACACCTAAATCAATTTTCTGAGCCCTAAGTTTTCATATTTTGTGAATAGATATAAAACATGCTAATTTAGAACTAGGAAATAAACACATTTAAATTTAATAAATATTATTTTCTGAAATCTACTTTCTTCCTCCCCTCTCCTGTGAAAACTGGGGTAATAGGTGTTCCTTCCACACTTTCTGCAGTAGTTACATCGGTGCAAGTATGAGTGGAAAATGCAGTTAATAATCTCTATAAATGTAAAGAAAGTTACATCTCAATGGGTGTGAAATACATTTGTATGAGATTTCCCTAAACACTCTCCTGACATATCCAGTGGTGGCCGCTACGGATAGCAGAATTTTGAAAAACACTGTCCTCGTCTCTTCCTGGCTCCCGGCAGCACACGGGCTCCCTAAAACCAATCATAGCGCTGCTCTCACCAGCATGACAGCAGCGTCGTGATTGGGTTGAGAGGCCTGTTTGACCGCTCAGACAGGGCCTGGTAGCCATGGGACAGTTCTCCACCCGGCTGTGTAACACAGACAGGTGGAGAAATGCTAAGTGCTCATGACTGTTTGGCCAGCCCAAGACGGCCGGCCAAACTGTCATGCGCACTTATGGTGCACCAACCACTCCTTCACCTTGTGACCCCAGCCACGCCCTAACCTGGCCCCATAGCCCGCTCTAAAAATAAAACGATAACGTTATTATCGTTTTATTTTTCCACTGCTCTGAAAGCAGTGGGGCGACGCTCCTCCGCCTTAGCGGAGGAGCCACCGCTGGGCATGCCATTAGGGATAGCCACATATCAAACTTATACGACAACTTAAGAGTGCTCAAACTGCTCACACAGGTACCTAGGTTAGGGACTATGTAATCACTGACTTACGCCATTGTTTACCTTTTTTAAATATGATGCAACTTATACAAAAATTACTTACTGCTATTCACTGGTATAAATCAGTCCTAAGAGAGAAAGCATTCCTAGTAAACCAGATCAAATGTCTATTGATCTCCTAATTTACATGTCTCCTCCTCCGGAAACAAGGGATGGATCCAAATTTATGAGTGTAAAATTACAAAAGCCAAAAAAGACCTGAAGTAAGTCAGGGACCACACATGGCCAACCACAAGTACAGCAACACCCTCTGATAAAAAAAAAAAAATAACAGGGGGCAGGGACTTAAAATAGAACACTATAGCAAATAATGTTAAAAGAGAATAATTCATTTTGACTTTTTAAAAATATATATAAATTTAATTTAATGCTAAAATAAAGAGTATAAAAAATATTTTAAAATACAATATTTTAATAAGAACTTTTTAATTTAAAAATAATTATAAGTATTTTCAATTACATTCATTTAAATAAATTGTATACATAATGTTTTGTAATTTTTAATATATAGGTCAATGCAAACATTTTATTTTAGGTGTTTTTTTAAATACATTTTTAGAAATAATTTTATTTAGTATATTTATATGAATTAAATATTTATTTCAAAATTAATGTTATTCCCAGTCCCAGATGTTCCCTATTACCTGCAGAGCCCCGCAGGGCTCAACTTTGTTTTTGTCATCTACAACCCCACAATGGAGCCCCATGGGCTCGAATCATTGATAATACCATCAAAATTCACCAATATACTGACGATACACAACTCTACTAGAAAGTCTCCTGGATCTGGATGGTGTCAAATCCCATCTTTCACCCACGCAAAGTCACATGGAGTCACCCTAGACACCTCGAGGCACAATGGCAAGAAAACAAAGATGTGTTACTACCAACTCTTTCTGATAAAGAAAGTGAAATGGTTCTTCCTGGAAAGCGACTTCAGACTGCTTTTGAAGCCCTCTTGCATTTGGATAAGGACAACACTCTGCTCCATGCCCTCCCCCCAGACGCCACGTAGGCACCTCCTAAGAGCTTCACAGATGGGTTAGGAAGTGCCATCAAGGAATAGGACCGCATGACCCCCAAACTGATGGAACGCCATTTCCCTCTTTGCCTGCACACACCATCATTTATAAAAGCCTTCATGACCAGAACCCACGTTTGTCTGGCTGACAAGCTCACCATCTCCAGTGGCTCTTTGCACACCAGCAGTCAGGGAACCATCCAACTGGAGGCACAGAATTGGGAAAAAGAAAAAAACAGGGCAACAAGTCATCGCCAACTAGGCATACAGTACAGCCCCAACTGTGCTCCAATTTAGAAACTCGCTCTTATGTGAACATTGCATTACAATGCAGTAGCAACCCGCTTCTGTTTCCAGAACCAGCTACCTCTATCTTTGTCACTGGCATCGCTCAGCTCTTCTGCTTCTGGGCTGGGTTATCTCTATGGAAATATCACAAACATACATACAAGTAAATCTCTTAACACATAACAAATACGAAGCAAGTTGCGTATGTTGTCGCTGCTTCCCAAATAGGAATGTGGCCATCCTTCCAAGGCCCTTGCATTGATATTTATTACAAGTATTATTGTTAATAATAAATTATTTATATAGCACCTTCTGTCTAAGAACGGTTCCTAGACTCTGGTTTGAGAGCCAAGGCTGAAACATACCAGGACACAGAAGCATAAGTTGGACAGTGGATAATGATTATAAAACTTCTATGATTTGAGCTGTTTTTTAAGGACTCCAAAGAAAAAAACCTTCTCAATTTCCTATAATGATTTTTCCAAGCTTTAGTGGTGACATCGAAAAATGTTGTCCTCCTTTTGTAGTAAATTTACATTCGCAAATGGTTAATAACAAAAGTTGTAAATTTATTACAAAATGTTATAGTAAAGTGTACTTTTACTCACATGTAAAGGTACATTTGTGAATAAGCCCATATTCATCTAGTCAACAAACAATTCTAATATATTTGCAGTGCTTCTTTTTTTTTACCCCTGTCTCTTGTAAAGCTCTCCATTGCTAGGTTTATGCTATACACAAGCATGCACACATAGAAACCGGTCAATGATAGACATTATGACCGTTCATGATTCAAGGATTGCTAATGAGATGATCAAACTGAAATCTGAACAATACTTAGGTACAACATATCTCTTAGAAATGTGATGAGGGATCAACATCATCAAAGCAATTTCAAACGTATCACTCTTTTCAGCCCTTTCACAATAACAGAAACTGCCCAATGTTTCAAAGACTTATAGCCTATGAACTTAGATAAAGTCTCTACATTTTTCTCTTGGCTTCATAATTATACATCACTTCTAATAAAGTTTCAAACGTACCCACATTACGGTTGGTTCCTCTGCTGACTGCAAGGATAGAAGTGTGTTCAGGTCAGGATGCTTACCTGCAATCTGAATCTGGACCTTCTGCTGCCTGACATAAAGGCGACCTCTTCCTCAAGTCAGGATGTCATAACACACTAGAATATGTGGTAGACATGTGTGCTTGGGCAGCCGCCACCTTCTCAGGAGGAATGAGCAAAAGGCGTAAAAAACATCCTTGCAGGATGAAGGTTTCAATGAAAGAAAACCAGGAATAATAAACTCAATAATGGAATACTTCTGGAGCAAGTGGAGGAAACAGCTGAAAGAACACAGTTTTTTGGCAACACACCCTCCAACCAAACAGAAGCTTTAATTTAGCAAAAGAACAGGAAGAGAAAATGACATCAAACACCACATGACAGGAACCATAATGGATTGGAAAACCTGAGCTGGGCTAGGTGCAGAGTAGCTTTAAAATGCAGCTGCAAACTCAGACAGGTGATTGCTGAGATAGGTGGAGCTGGAACTGGAGGGGAATGGAGACCAGGGGCACAAGAGAAGGCAGCTTCAAGTGAGTGCCACCCTCTAGCACCTGCATCAGCAGGTAGCCCCAGAAAGACAACATCCCCAGGGGTACCTGATTTAGTCATATCATGACATGTTTGTCATCCCCCTGTATTGATAGGACTCTTGGACAAATTCTTAGATAAGAGGGAATGTAGCAAAATGAAAACGTGCTAAAGGGGAGAGTATCACTGAGGAAGTTGGCTGGTGACAGTTTCAGACCAAAAAAGATACACTGAAGTATGCAAAAAGTGAGGAATGTAATGCATGAATTAACTTCAGCCACTGATAATTACTCGGGCCGCATCCCAGTTCATCATTATTTTGCACACCATGCCACCTCTGTTTGGATCCAGCCGTCAGCAAATTAGTCTTGATCCTGAGCCAATGGCAACAGTCCACCCTGAACTGCCAGGCCAGGTCCTCTCTGAACCAGAACACAAGCAACCTAGGACAGATTTAGCCCTGATTAGGGCTGATCAACCGGATATAGCTTGGTTCCAAAGACACAAAAAGATAGGAAGCGAGGAGGCCAGGTGTAAGGGGAGAAGACTATGGAGAGTTAGCCATGCTAATAAACTGCTACGTGTTCCTCATGTTGTCCCTTTGTTGGCTGTACGTTTACCTCTTTGCATGAGTCCCTGCCACTTCACTACTGGGTAGCCATGAATCCAATTTTCTTTCTTTCACTATCCTGACAATCCCCATTATGCCAATAACTAGCAGCCCCCATTCGAACTCTACTGTTTAGCTGGGCAAAACCCCTTTCTTCCTTACTCACCTAACATCACCCACATGCCCTTAACTATAACATTCTTTATCAGTCTTACTTCTGTGAAGGGAACTCCCTCACCAGATACCCCACTGATAGCCACATGTAGTGCCTAGCCCCACCAGTTATTATATTCTCAATGCAGAAAAAGAACAGAAAGGTACAAATGGCACAATATTACAAACAATTCCAGGAGGATGTGCACAGTCAAAACATGCCTCTTGCTTGTCGCACTATCCCTTCAACATTTATACTGTAGTTGCTTGTCTCTTGTCAAACATCCTGTCTTTCACTCTATCCTAACCTTCTAATATGCATCTCCCAGCCGTTTGGCACATAACCCCAGAAATATTTCCCATAAAAACTAGGCCTGGGCGAAAATTTCAATCTGCTCATGGAATTTGGCGACTCAGAGTTACTCTTGTAAAACAGTCGCGGCCAAATTCCACCAGTTGCCACGTGGCAGAATTTTTTCTTCTGCAAGGCTCCAGAAGTACGAGCTGGCGAGCGCAAGCAAGCGTGAATCAGATTTGGCATCCCCAAACGCGCGTTCCAGTCGCTAGAATGACTTCCGCCAAGATTTTCTAACGAGGGCAGTTACGATCAGTCAGAGGGCTGCTTTTCCAGTAGATTTTCTACTCAAGTGGCAGCAAAATCAACTCAGATTTGATTTTTCAGCACGGGAACAGGCTACCGCCGCTAAATTACAGCGTGACATGCATATTTCCATCCATTGGCGGAACACCATTTAATCTCGCAGAAATTTCATGGGTTTTGCCCACCCCTAATAAAAACGTATTCTTGTCATCTTTCCTGCGTTAGTTACTGGTGACAGCCTCCTCATCATCTTCATGAAATTCTCAGCATTAGATGCCCTGCTGCCTTGTTACTGAAGGAAGTGACTCGGGTCACTCGCGACCACCTCTCAGCCTTCCTCACAAATGAAGAGTCGGTCAGACAGTAGAGAATACAAACCAAAGGTATTTATTAAAGGTACACTTGAGTGGGGTCCGGTCTGACCAGCCTCCTTAGATTGCTGCAGAGGGACTGACTCCAGCCAGCATGAAGATACATTAAGTACATTTCAAACCCATGAAGGCACCGCCCAGAATGGAAAATTCCAGGCTCATATAGCTAAAACAAAGGGGTACAGTAGGATAAGTTTCAACTCTAAGGCTGGGTACATGCTATCTGTAATTGAAGGTCGTCCTGCCCGTGCCCGCACCTGGGCTGGTGGGAGAGGGCCTCTATCTAGTGGGAAAGGTATGTGCTAACGAGGACAATGTACTCAGAGAAAGACAGCGTTAAACCTTGAAAAAAAGGAAAAAAACGAATGGAGACATTTCTCAGCAAGCTAGGGTTAGTTTCAATCGCAATTCAAAATGGCGGCTCAACTTAAAATGGTGCCGCGAATGCTAACTTTACATTGAGTAATATGCAAGCAAAACAAATGCGTAACATTTACATTTCAACATTACTCTGTCTCCTCTTTATTCCACTTCTGCTGAACTCCTCCCAAACTTATCTATACAAATTTCTTGTGCAGAGGTCAGTAAACTCTCTGCCAACTGCAACACCCAGTAACCAATGATAGCCACAGGTTCTGGAGAAAAGGTGGGTCTGCCACGGGGGGAGTCCATTAATAAATTTTCCATCAAGTACTTGATTTTGAAGCGCAGTATGTCTGTGAACAAGTGTCATCACCCCAACATAATTTGAGCAAGAGCACAAATCAGAAAAACAATTAGGCTGGATTAATCTTATGTTCTGACTGGTCATTCACAATTTCGATAGAGCAAACCAATTACTTTCGGACAAAATAGGTTTCAAAAGAAAGCTGATAGACTACATAATTCATCGAAATGCTTCTCATTTGGGACATCATGATTTCCTTGATATGTGAGCAAAGGCCTGCAAAAGGTCTAGTATTTAAAGGAACCATCCAGTTTGGAGACAAATAAGCAATTTTAGAACATTGAAATGTTGGGAGCTCAATTGAAAACAATGGAGTGCTCCAGGCTTCCCGAGGGATTTTAATCCCCTGGGGCTCCGTGAGGCTTTTGTTTTACAAATTAGAACATTCTGCCCTCTGATCGCAGAATGTTCTAATATTTCTGATGTGTTCCCGTAGTGGAAAAAACGTCCCCAGTCTGCACTCCCTTAGTCAGAATATTCAAAAAAAAGTTGGACTTTAACCCATCGGTCGTTTGAATCTTTGTTTAATAATATTAGTAAACTTTCCACACATGTAGGAAATGTTATCACATTACATTACATAATCGTCATATCCAATCTTCAAAACATGTTTTTGGATAACAAGCCCAATGCATTTCGGGTGGGACCCTTCCTCAGGGGCTAATTTCCGAAATATAACGACATACATTAATCAGAAATCTGAATACCACCACATTGTTTAGTATGTGGTGCCCATTATATCGGAATGTGCATAAACAAAAGCTCTCAATAAAGTTTTCATAAAAAGAAACACTCAATAAAGTTTTCAAGACCTTGAACTGAAACTCCAAAGGAACCCGTATATTACGGGGAATGAAAGCATTGTGCCACTATGTTATGGTGATAAAACATGGCGATGTGACAGTTAACCCCTTGCATGCGCGGCCGATTTTCGCCCTGTGCGGGGCGTTTCATTAAGCGGGCGGGTTCATGACGAGCTCAGCTCGTCATGCGCACACGAGCACTGCGCAGCATGACGAGCTGAGCTCGTCATGAGCATGGAAGGGGTTAAAAGAACTGTTTTACAGGGGTGAAAGGACCCGTTGGAACGTGGAAAGAAGGCAGAAAGTCTCCCGATAACCATTTGTGCCCGAAATGAACAATTGTATTAACCTCCAAAATCGGTACTGGCAAGCAAAACATTTAGGGGTCGATTCCGATCTCGGCCGGAAGTGCACCTAACACTATTCGTCCGGGAAAAAACCAAGCCGAACGCGTGTTTCCCGACCGATTCGAACATTCGTCCGAACGAGCAAGTACGATGCGCATAACTGCCCAGATCCCGACCCAGCCGTACTTACCCAATCCAGCTCCTGTTCCCCACCCGAGCCGGATCCGTAAACGCAGAATCGAGTCGCACGGAAGCCAAAATACATCACCTTCCGGCCGGACTAGTACGATGCGCCTTCCGTACGCGCCGAACCCGTCGCTACGTACGGCACGTCAGAGCATCCGGGAGAGGCGCACATAAGCTCCGATTCGCGCCACAAGACGATCCACGGCTACGAGATGAACACGCCAGTCACGAGTACGAGTCGAAGCAACGAGAAAGCCGAACGAGACGAACCAACCATGAATCCCATCGCGCAGGTCCTACCAATACTCTACATCTATTACCGGAACAGGTACGGACGCGTACGGCGCAGAAGGTAAGTCAAACACCCACCACACAAATAAACGACACGTACCCGACATATACACACACATATAGGGAAGCAGAAATGACTTACACTAGCAACAGCAGAACCATAGGGGCGGGATGGCTATCACCAATGCCATATACACCCATAGGGGCCTGGATGCCAACCACTAACACCACCCCTACTCAGGGGGTGCTAGATGCCTGTCACTACTACCATCCCCACTCATAGGGGCTGGATGCCTACCACTACCACCACCCCTACTCAGGGGGGCTGGATGCCTACCACTACCACCACCCCTACTCAGGGGTGCTAGATGCCTGTCACTACTACCATCCCCACTCATAGGGGATGGATGCCTACCACTACCACCACCCCTACTCAGGGGGCTGGATGCCTACCACTACCACCACCCCTACTCATGGGGGGCTGGATGCCTACCACTACCACCACCCCTACTCAGGGGTGCTAGATGCCTGTCACTACTACCATCCCCACTCATAGGGGGATGGATGCCTACCACTACCACCACCCCTACTCAGGGGGGGCTGGATGCCTACCACTACCACCACCCCTACTCAGGTGGGGCTGGATGCCTACCACTACCACCACCCCTACTCAGGGGGTGCTAGATGCCTGTCACTACTACCATCCCCACTCATAGGGGGATGGATGCCTACCACTACCACCACCCCTACTCAGGGGGTGCTAGATGCCTGTCACTACTACCATCCCCACTCATAGGGGGATGGATGCCTACCACTACCACCACCCCTACTCAGGGGGCTGGATGCCTACCACTAACACCACCCCTACTCATGGGGGCTGGATGCCTACCACTACCACCACCCCTACTCAGGGGTGCTAGATGCCTGTCACTACTACCATCCCCACTCATAGGGGGCTGGATGCCTACCACTACCACCACCCCTACTCAGGGGGCTGGTTGCCTACCACTACCACCACCCCTACTCAGGGGGGCTGGATGCCTACCACTACCACCACCCCTAGTCAGGGGGTGCTAGATGCCTGTCACTACTACCATCCCCACTCATAGGGGGCTGGATGCCTACCACTACCACCATCCCTACTCAGGGGGGCTGGATGCCTACCACTACCACCACCCCTACTCATGGGGGGCTGGATGCCTACCACTACCACCACCCGTACTCAGGGGTGCTAGATGCCTGTCACTACTACCATCCCCACTCATAGGGGAATGGATGCCTACCACTACCACCACCCCTACTCAGGGGGGCTGGATGCCTACCACTACCACCACCCCTACTCAGGGGGCTGGATGCCTACCACTACCACCACCCCTACTCAGGGGTGCTAGATGCCTGTCACTACTACCATCCCCACTCATAGGGGGATGGATGCCTACCACTACCACCACCCCTACTCAGGGGTGCTAGATGCCTGTCACTACTACCATCCCCACTCATAGGGGATGGATGCCTACCACTACCACCACCCCTACTCAGGGGGCTGGAAGCCTACCACTAAAACCACCCCTATTCATGGGGGGCTGGATGCCTACCACTACCACCACCCCTACTCAGGGGGTGCTAGATGCCTGTCACTACTACCATCCCCACTCCTAGGGGGCTGGATGCCTACCACTACCACCACCCCTACTCAGGGGGGGCTGGATGCCTACCACTACCACCACCCCTACTCAGGGGGTGCTAGATGCCTGTCACTACTACCATCCCCACTCATAGGGGCTGGATGCCTACCACTACCACCACCTTTACTCAGGGGGGCTGGATGCCTACCACTACCACCACCCCTACTCAGGGGGTGCTAGATGCCTGTCATTACTACCATCCCCACTCATAGGGGGATGGATGCCTACCACTACCACCACCCCTACTCAGGGGGCTGGATGCCTACCACTACCACTACCGCTACTCATGGGGGGCTGGATGCCTACCACTACCACCACCCCTACTCAGGGGGTGCAAGATGCCTGTCACTACTACCATCCCCACTCATAGGGGGATGGATGCCTACCACTACCACCACCCCATCTCAGGGGGGCTGGATGCCTACCACTACCACCACCCCTACTCAGGGGTGCTAGATGCCTGTCACTACTACCATCCCCACTCATAGGGGGATGGATGCCTACCACTACCACCACCCCTACTCAGGGGGGGCTGGATGCCTACCACTACCACCACCCCTACTCATGGGGGGCTGGATGCCTACCACTACCACCACCCCTACTCAGGGGGTGCTAGATGCCTGTCACTACTACCATCCCCACTCATAGGGGGATGGATGCCTACCACTACCACCACCCCTACTCAGGGGGGGCTGGATGCCTACCACTACCACCACCCCTACTCAGGGGGGCTGGATGCCTACCACTACCACCACCCCTACTCAGGGGGTGCTAGATGCCTGTCACTACTACCATCCCCACTCATAGGGGGATGGATGCCTACCACTACCACCACCCCTACTCAAGGGGTGATAGATGCCTGTCACTACTACCATCCCCACTCATAGGGGGATGGATGCCTACCACTACCACCACCCCTACTCAGGGGCTGGATGCCTACCACTAACACCACCCCTACTCATGGGGGCTGGATGCCTACCACTACCACCACCCCTACTCAGGGGTGCTAGATGCCTGTCACTACTACCATCCCCACTCATAGGGGGCTGGATGCCTACCACTACCACCACCCCTACTCAGGGGGCTGGTTGCCTACCACTACCACCACCCCTACTCAGGGGGGGCTGGATGCCTACCACTACCACCACCCCTAGTCAGGGGGTGCTAGATGCCTGTCACTACTACCATCCCCACTCATAGGGGGCTGGATGCCTACCACTACCACCATCCCTACTCAGGGGGGGCTGGATGCCTACCACTACCACCACCCCTACTCATGGGGGGCTGGATGCCTACCACTACCACCACCCGTACTCAGGGGGTGCTAGATGCCTGTCACTACTACCATCCCCACTCATAGGGGGATGGATGCCTACCACTACCACCACCCCTACTCAGGGGGGGCTGGATGCCTACCACTACCACCACCCCTACTCAGGGGGGGCTGGATGCCTACCACTACCACCACCCCTACTCAGGGGGTGCTAGATGCCTGTCACTACTACCATCCCCACTCATAGGGGGATGGATGCCTACCACTACCACCACCCCTACTCAGGGGATGCTAGATGCCTGTCACTACTACCATCCCCACTCATAGGGGGATGGATGCCTACCACTACCACCACCCCTACTCAGGGGGGGCTGGAAGCCTACCACTAAAACCACCCCTATTCATGGGGGGCTGGATGCCTACCACTACCACCACCCCTACTCAGGGGGTGCTAGATGCCTGTCACTACTACCATCCCCACTCCTAGGGGGCTGGATGCCTACCACTACCACCACCCCTACTCAGGGGGCTGGATGCCTACCACTACCACCACCCCTACTCAGGGGTGCTAGATGCCTGTCACTACTACCATCCCCACTCATAGGGGGCTGGATGCCTACCACTACCACCACCTTTACTCAGGGGGGCTGGATGCCTACCACTACCACCACCCCTACTCAGGGGGTGCTAGATGCCTGTCACTACTACCATCTCCACTCATAGGGGGATGGATGCCTACCACTACCACCACCCCTACTCAGGGGGCTGGATGCCTACCACTACCACTACCCCTACTCATGGGGGGCTGGATGCCTACCACTACCACCACCCCTACTCAGGGGGTGCAAGATGCCTGTCACTACTACCATCCCCACTCATAGGGGGATGGATGCCTACCGCTACCACCACCCCATCTCAGGGGGGGCTGGATGCCTACCACTACCACCACCCCTACTCAGGGGGTGCTAGATGCCTGTCACTACTACCATCCCCACTCATAGGGGGATGGATGCCTACCACTACCACCACCCCTACTCATGGGGGCTGGATGCCTACCACTACCACCACCCCTACTCAGGGGGTGCTAGATGCCTGTCACTACTACCATCCCCACTCATAGGGGGATGGATGCCTACCACTACCACCACCCCTACTCAGGGGGGGCTGGATGCCTACCACTAATACCACCCCTACTCATGGGGGGCTGGATGCCTACCACTACCACCACCCCTACTCAGGGGGTGCTAGATGCCTGTCACTACTACCATCCCCACTCATAGGGGGCTGGATGCCTACCACTACCACCACCCCTACTCAGGGGGGGCTGGATGCCTACCACTACCACCACCCCTACTCAGGGGGTGCTAGATGCCTGTCACTACTACCATCCCCACTCATAGGGGGATGGATGCCTACCACTACCACCACCCCTACTCGGGGGCTGGATGCCTACCACTACCACCACCCCTACTCAGGGGGGGCTGGATGCCTACCACTACCACCACCCCTACTCAGGGGGTGCAAGATGCCTGTCACTACTACCATCCCCACTCATAGGGGGATGGATGCCTACCGCTACCACCACCCCATCTCAGGGGGGGCTGGATGCCTACCACTACCACCACCCCTACTCAGGGGGTGCTAGATGCCTGTCACTACTACCATCCCCACTCATAGGGGGATGGATGCCTACCACTACCACCACCCCTACTCAGGTGCGGCTGGATGCCTACCACTAACACCACCCCTACTCATGGGGGGCTGGATGCCTACCACTACCACCACCCCTACTCAGGGGGTGCTAGATGCCTGTCACTACTACCATCCCCACTTATAGGGGGCTGGATGCCTACCACTACCACCACCCCGACTCAGGGGGGGCTGGATGCCTACCACTACCACCACCCCTACTCAGGGGGTGCTAGATGCCTGTCACTACTACCATCCCCACTCATAGGGGGCTGGATGCCTACCACTACCACCACCCCTACTCGGGGGGCTGGATGCCTACCACTACCACCACCCCTACTCAGGGGGAGCTAGATGCCTGTCACTACTACCATCACCACTCATAGGGGGATGGATGCCTACCACCAACACCACCCCTACTCATAGGATGGGTAATGCATGACACAACCAGCATACTCCAACATAAGGAATGTCAGAAAAACACATCCCCCAACACCATGACAAGCGTGTGTAGACTGTGTCAAATGCCTACAACACTGAACATGACATTGAACATACAATGTGACCCCCTATCACATGTGTCACACATAAATATGTGTGGCCTACACAATGCAAGCAGACCATGACCACTGTGGCAATGGGGTCTAACCCCCCATCATCACAGTGACCAAAAGGTAAGTGTGGGGTCCATAGCTGAAGCACATTTTGAACATTGTGGCATTGGGGTCCAACCCCCCATCATCACAGTGACCAAAAGGTAAGTGTGGGTTCCATAGCTGAAGCACATTTTGAACATTGTGGCAATGGGGCCTAACCCCCCATCATCACAGTGACCAAATTGTAAGTGTTGTCATGGCAAAAGCTGCAAATGCCAAACAGCATGGACTATCCCTGGTCACAGAACAACAAACACATCAGTGACATAGTAGTGCTTGTGTCCCATAGCAACATAGATTGGGTGAGGCAAACAGTGCAGTGCAAATAAGACATACCTTTGGCCATGTGCAGACAAACATCACCCATGGGGGCTGACACTGTCAACATTCATCAATAAGACAATGACAGAAGTGACCATCATAATGCAGACCCACATATCTGCACCAATGGGCACACAAATGTAGATATCCTGTGGAGACTGTAGATGTCAGGTGAACAAATACCATACCATGGCAGCAATGGGACATACAAACCATGAACACTGTGCTGACTGATGACCCAGGAGTCCCAGGGACAGCAGGGGAAACCCACCAAACAACATACAGCCAATGGCACACTAAATATATGCCAATGCAGTGGTGCAGATGCACAAACACAACCAGGCAGCCCCACACTGCATATCAAACACAACAGGTGAGGGGGGAGGGGTGCCAGTGTCCCCATGCAACCACACAACACATGAGGAGGCCTGAATCCCAATTACACAGATGTGCATACAGTGCCACACAAAGGTAACTCATGGATCCGAATCCCCTATGTGGGCAATCAGGCATTGTTAGATGAGAGGGAGCCCAAATTACACATGTCACACAAGCTTGTAGGAACAGCAACTAACACAGCAAGACACAGACCCACCACAGCACTACCCCCAGTGACCCCACATTGTGGTGACACTAGCCTGCATGACAATCCCACCGTGATGACAAAGGTAGATGTCGTTCACACTGTGAACCACAGTCATGTGTCCTGAGCAACAGACTACCATCACACCTACACAAGCACAAATCAATCAGCATGGCCTGTCAGCCAAGGCCAATATGGAGGCAGGGGTCTAGCCGTGAAACAACTCTCATCTGCACACACTCAACACCACACACCTTGATCTCCACCAATGTGCAGCAGTGAAGCTCACATGCACTGGTGACATTGCACATGCACCCATGACAATCCCAGGGGTGGTGGTGGGAACTAAGGTGCAGAAACCCATCACACATGGCCAGTCAACAAGACTCGTGAATGTCTGACACACTGCACAGTACGCCGTACATGGGCATGACGTCAATACCACACCAACCAATGGGATCCCAGCCACAGTCACACACCAATGAAGAAGCCAAGGTCACCCACAAAGAACACACATAGACAGCTTCCAACATTGCAGCTCTGACCCTGAGGAGTGGCAGCAGTCACACACACAACGTGTCACAATCACTGAAAGCTAACACAAACTGGAAATTACATGACAGGTGTAACCAACAAGTGCCAAGGGTAATCCTGACTGTGTCTCATCTGTGTTTGCCCACAAACTCAGCCCTGACAGCAAACACAGCTATGGGTGACACCTTGATGACCAGTAATGTGCCATGCACCCACATCCCAGAGAAGCCAGGGAGAAGACTTTGGGGGAACATAGGTCAACTCAGCAAGCATCACAAACAGGAACATCACTAGGGATCCCAGCCTGCCTAGCAAAATGGAAGTGAACACACACAGACATGCTCACACAACACACACCTTGTGCTCAGGCAATGTCACAGAATTACACACTGCCATGAGGGGACTCCACTCCTGTGTAAGGAAAGCTGTGCCATACGTTGTCTCAGTAGGGCTCTATCATGTCAGCAGAACACTTGGTCACTCAGTCAACAATTAGCACAATATGAAGGCTCCCGTCATATCAGCCTGGTCATGGTAGTGTCACCGAAATCATCAGCACAGATCCAACACACATGTATAGCAAGTTGCACTGATAACACAGATGAGTCCTTCCCCATTGATGCCCAAACTTGCATGTCCAGTGGAGATGGTCACACGGTCAGGGAAATAGACAAATTGAACAATGGCAAGCACAACAGATGTGCAGGGGTGTAAGCCACAGATGTGAAATTGCAAATATAAGTAGGAAATCCCATTGCCAAATATTGAAAACATGACACCCTCATATTGCTGCAAAGGATGACATGGATACACAACAGGATAGGACACATTCCCCCTGGACCACATGGGGTCCTGTACAGTAACACTTCATTTTCCTGAGATCAAAAATCACCATCACTGCAGCAAAGGCATGGTTAGCACCATCAACATCATGTACATCTGAAGCAAAACCACTAGAGAACAGAAAGTAGCATTATTCAGCATATGTGTGTGAAAAAGTGAAAGTCCAGTAAAATAACAAAGGCCAATGGCCAGTCCATTATCAAAGTCCAAACAGGGTGACAGTGGCAGATGTCACCCTTTGCATGCCTGCAATGCTACACACCAGGGACATACCCCTCGGAGGGGCATACGGGAGGCAGGCCAGGCACCGCAGGGACAGGATCAGGGCTCACCAGAAGTAGGCAGGGAAGGGGTGGTGGGTGCTGGAGAGTCACTGACAACTGCAGTGGAGGTGTCTGACATGGTGTGTGCCGGCACAACTGGGGGCATGAGTCAGATGGTGTGGGTGCCGGCACGACTGCAGTGGGCTGGGCAGATGGAGTGGACAGGTTCCCCACTGCAGTGCCCAAGTCAGACGGGGTGGTAGTGGACTCCACTGCAGTGCCTATCTCCAGGGGAGTAGAATGGGGTTTAGGTAAGGTGGGCAGGACAGAGGGGAGGACACGGTCTCCACAACAGTGGCACAAACATGCGCAGCGGGGGTGTGGTGCTGGAAGAGCAAGTGGTAGGGGAGAAGGCCGGATCCTTTTGGGGATGGTGTATCTGTGGGTGGGGGAACCTGGGGCAGGGTGTGGTGGGGGAACCTGTGGAGTGGGGGCCTGAGGGATGGAGGAAGGAGACTTGGTGGTTGAGCTGCAGGGCGGTGGCAGGGTCTTGCTCTTCCGGGTCCGGGGGACTTGCGGATGGGGGCCTCAGTCTGTCTGCGCCTGGGGGAGGGTGTCCGGGGGTGAGGGGCACTCCCCTCTGTGTGGGTGGACTTCCTCTTCCCCCTGTATGCTGGATCAGCTGGATTGGAGGGGAAGAGGCCGAGGTCACAGAGGAAGAGCTGCTGTGTAGGTGGGGTTGCAGGTGAGGCAAGGGAAGGGGCCTTGGAGGGAGAGGTATCGGAGGACTGCGGAGTGACTGTGGATGCCTGTGTGTGTGTCTGTACCCCATCCCCTGTGGGTGTGGTATCAGTCCCCTGAGGATGCCTGCGTGCACGTCTTGTTTTTGTAGTGGGTGTGTCTGTGCTGCTCGTGTCTGTGTGTTTGGGTGAATGTGCAGGTGTGCATGTGCTTGGGACAGGTAGGGTGCCAGGAAGTGTGGATGGGGCAGAGGTAGGAGAGGTGAGGGACTGTTGGAGGAGGGACACTGCTGCCATCAGGGAGGAGTCCATGGACCTATTGCTCCTCTGTAGGGCAGACATGCCCGATGAGATGCCCTCCATAAACGACACCAGCTGAGTCAACAGAGTGGTGTGGGCATGGAGGACACTCAGCATTGCTGTCTGCCCTACGTGGAGCTGGCGAAGTAGGTACACCTACTCCTCACTCAGGGCAGTAGGGGACACAGGGGCAGGGGCTGCGGTGCCTGGCAGGAAGGAGACACGCTCCCGAACACGGGAGCCTTCACGGACCTCTGGAATGGGAGCCGATGGGAGGGCGGTGGTGGTGGTGGTGGCGGGGACAGCAATACTAGCTGGGGTGTGGTGGCTGCTGACACCCGCCTCCACAAGGGAGTCATCCTCCGAGCTGCTGTGGTCCTCAGCTGAGGTGGATGGTGCTGAGGACTCTTCGGTGTGGCTCCCCTCGCCCTCCGTGCCACTGGGTCCCTCCGACCACTCATCGGCTGCTGACCCAGTCTGGCTCTGCGGCTCCTCCTGGTCCGTGGAGCTGTCCCCTCCTGTGGCCGTGGATGTATCTGCAAACAATAGGGAAACAGACAGACATCAGTCACCTGCACCGAACGCACACACCACAGTAAGTACAGCACATTACAGAGCAAGCCCTGGCATCCTTAGTTGAACATTGCCAAAAGTGCCCAAACAGAGTAGGAGAAGCCAATTGTCAGTCTGATGGTCAACCATGGCACTCACATCCCTCCTGGCCTTGCACCCATCTGCCTGGTGTCTGTAGGATGGCAATACCCCAGTGTGGACACATGCAGCACCTACACAGTAGTTGGACAGTGCAGAGAACACGGTGAAGTATGTGAACATGCACACATCACAACTCTTGCCACTGAGTCAGTACAGGTGTCCGGATAAAGGGATGGCCAGAGTCTATTTTGAAATGCATGTGATGCATACCAGCACCAGACACCATGATGCACCCATGTCCTGATAGTCAATGCCACAATGGGGTGCATGTAGCACATGTCACTCCCCTGCAGGATCACTCTTAGGAAGTGTAATGCCATGGCACAGGCATTCCTGCAAACTCATACACCACTGTCTCCAGTCACATGGGCAGGGCAGCCAGCCAACAACAGTCTGCACTGTGTCACAATCCTAGGTCAGGGGGAATGCAAGTCCTGTAGCTGACAAGTGCACATGTCCCTCCCCCACAAACCACATCATCTGAACTCTTATTTGTCCACGTCATACCAATTGGACATATGGGAGACCTGAAACACAACCCTCGGAACCTGAGCACCTCACAATCTTCTGTGAATGGGAAACAGCTGCCTGAACTTCACATTCGCATACCCCAGTCTGCACAGTCAAGTGATCAAACACCTATATGTCACACAAGTATCGTCTCCTATGGTCACATCTCCGGTGGCATGCTGAGCCCTAACCGATAAACACCCCAGTAGTCCTGACAACGAAGCCACAGCACAATGACACAGAGGCAGACACCTGAGGGAACATTTCACTGAGCACAACGTGTCAGCTGATACACGGGAGTGGGAGTACAGAGTGTATTGTATGGCCTGGAGTAGGCATGACTGTCCTGCTCCACGTGAAAGAGGGATGAGCCCTGGACAGTAGGCAGGTGGCTAAGTATGTGTGACACACTTGATATACATACTCCTGAGGCCCAAACATTGTTCCCACCCGCAGCATGGGTGTGTGCCAAATACCCCAGGCACATGTGGTGAATCAGATCAGCAATTGGACCACATATCAAAGTTACACGCAGATTAAATGTCAGAACTCAGGCATTGTGTAAGCAACGGACCCACCCATGAAGCCCACAACAAAGTAATGGGAACAAATGCTGTCCCCCACCTTGAGCTAAGCAAAATGCAAGGACACAGCACCCAAGTGACACAATTTCCTGACTGTAAGGGCCACACCTGGGTATCAGATGAGGAGTGGGCATGTCACAATTGAGGGACATGGGTCCTGGACCACAAGACTGATGTACTGTGGAAGTTTAACCAGGCCAGAGGAGGGCACATAGCGCGTCAGACAAAGTTCACAGTGCAGTCATGGACTCACCCCTCCTTGCTGCTGTCTGGCCTTCAGCTGCCCATCCAGATCAGGGAAGACCACCGCCAGGATCCTGAGCATGTGGGGGGTCAGGGTCCGGTGTCCGCCCCTCCTGCGAGGAGGCGACAGCTTCAGCTGGACCCTTGCGATCCTCCGGGTCCAGCCCCGAAGGTCCTGCCACCTCTTCTGGCAGTTGCAGATCCGGCGCTTGTAGACCCCCACAGATCTTACTGCCCGGGCGATCTTCAGCCATATATCCTGCTTCTGGTGGGCATCAACCTGTGAGGATGACAAAGTGTAAAGGCCATTACTACACATGCAACATATCCGTGCATCACACATTTTGATATACGTGTCTCAATCACAGGGGTACATGATGTACACAGGCAGTGCAACGATGGCTATGAGTGTTTGATTTGCTCTAACGCTCCGTCCATCATCCCCTTTGGTATCGCTTTGTTCGCCCTAAGTTGGCAGGGTATGCCCAGACGTGGGTCCCTTGCTCACTTTGCCACTGGATTCAAGATAGCCTGGCTGATGAGGGTTTTAAACCCGAAACCGGTCCCAGGATGCTTGTTTCCGGTCCAGGGAAGACATGGCTTGGCACTTCGGGCTGGACTGTTCCCATGAGGCACAGGGTCAGACTGATTTGCATATGGCCATGTCTGAACTGGGGTGGTGGAGTGAGCTAAAGAATGATGATGGATTAAACCCAGATCAGTTGACTGGGGGTGAGTGTTTGATTTGCTCTAACGCTCCGTCCATCATCCCCTTTGGTATCGCTTTGTTTGCCCTAAGTTGGCAGGGTATGCCCAGACGTGGGTCCCTTGCTCACTTTGCCACTGGATTCAAGATAGCCTGGCTGATGAGGGTTTTGAACCCGAAACCAGTCCCAGGATGCTTGTTTCCGGTCCAGGGAAGACATGGCTTGGCACTTCGGGCTGGACTGTTCCCATGAGGCACAGGGTCAGACTGATTTGCATATGGCCATGTCTGAACTGGGGTGGTGGAGTGAGCTAAAGAATGATGATGGATTAAACTCAGATCAGTTGACTGGGGGTGAGTGTTTGATTTGCTCTAACGCTCCGTCCATCATCCCCTTTGGTATCGCTTTGTTCGCCCTAAGTTGGCAGGGTATGCCCAGACGTGGGTCCCTTGCTCACTTTGCCACTGGATTCAAGATAGCCTGGCTGATGAGGGTTTTGAACCCGAAACCGGTCCCAGGATGCTTGTTTCCGGTCCAGGGAAGACATGGCTTGGCAGTTCGGGCTGGACTGTTCCCATGAGGCACAGGGTCAGACTGATTTGCATATGGCCATGTCTGAACTGGGGTGGTGGAGTGAGCTAAAGAATGATGATGGATTAAACCCAGATCAGTTGACTGGGGGTGAGTGTTTGATTTGCTCTAACGCTCCGTCCATCATCACCTTTGGTATCGCTTTGTTCGCCCTAAGTTGGCAGGGTATGCCCAGACGTGGGTCCCTTGCTCACTTTGCCACTGGATTCAAGATAGCCTGGCTGATGAGGGTTTGAACCCGAAACCGGTCCCAGGATGCTTGTTTCCGGTCCAGGGAAGACATGGCTTGGCAGTTCGCGCTGGACTGTTCCCATGAGGCACAGCGTCAGACTGATTTGCATATGGCCATGTCTGAACTGGGGTGGTGGAGTGAGCTAAAGAATGATGATGGATTAAACCCAGATCAGTTGACTGGGGGTGAGTGTTTGATTTGCTCTAACGCTCCGTCCATCATCCCCTTTGGTATCGCTTTGTTCGCCCTAAGTTGGCAGGGTATGCCCAGACGTGGGTCCCTTGCTCACTTTGCCACTGGATTCAAGATAGCCTGGCTGATGAGGGTTTTGAACCCAAAACCGGTCCCAGGATGCTTGTTTCCGGTCCAGGGAAGACATGGCTTGGCAGTTCGGGCTGGACTGTTCCCATGAGGCACAGGGTCAGACTGATTTGCATATGGCCATGTCTGAACTGGGGTGGTGGAGTGAGCTAAAGAATGATGATGGATTAAACCCAGATCAGTTGACTGGGGGTGAGTGTTTGATTTGCTCTAACGCTCCGTCCATCATCCCCTTTGGTATCGCTTTGTTCGCCCTAAGTTGGCAGGGTATGCCCAGACGTGGGTCCCTTGCTCACTTTGCCACTGGATTCAAGATAGCCTGGCTGATGAGGGTTTTGAACCCGAAACCGGTCCCAGGATGCTTGTTTCCGGTCCAGGGAAGACATGGCTTGGCAGTTCGGGCTGGACTGTTCCCATGAGGCACAGGGTCAGACTGATTTGCATATGGCCATGTCTGAACTGGGGTGGTGGAGTGTGCTAAAGAATGATGATGGATTAAACCCAGATCAGTTGACTGGGGGTGAGTGTTTGATTTGCTCTAACGCTCCGTCCATCATCCCCTTTGGTATCGCTTTGTTCGCCCTAAGTTGGCAGGGTATGCCCAGACGTGGGTCCCTTGCTCACTTTGCCACTGGATTCAAGATAGCCTGGCTGATGAGGGTTTTGAACCCGAAACCGGTCCCAGGATGCTTGTTTCCGGTCCAGGGAAGACATGGCTTGGCAGTTCGGGCTGGACTGTTCCCATGAGGCACAGGGTCAGACTGATTTGCATATGGCCATGTCTGAACTGGGGTGGTGGAGTGAGCTAAAGAATGATGATGGATTAAACCCAGATCAGTTGACTGGGGGTGAGTGTTTGATTTGCTCTAACGCTCCGTCCATCATCCCCTTTGGTATCGCTTTGTTCGCCCTAAGTTGGCAGGGTATGCCCAGACGTGGGTCCCTTGCTCACTTTGCCACTGGACTCAAGATAGCCTGGCTGATGAGGGTTTTGAACCTGAAACCGGTCCCAGGATGCTTGTTTCCGGTCCAGGGAAGACATGGCTTGGCAGTTCGGGCTGGACTGTTCCCATGAGGCACAAGGTCAGACTGATTTGCATATGGCCATGTCTGAACTGGGGTGGTGGAGTGAGCTAAAGAATGATGATGTATTAAACCCAGATCAGTTGACTGGGGGTGAGTGTTTGATTTGCTCTAACGCTCCGTCCATCATCCCCTTTGGTATCGCTTTGTTAGCCCTAAGTTGGCAGGGTATGCCCAGACGTGGGTCCCTTGCTCACTTTGCCACTGGATTCAAGATAGCCTGGCTGATGAGGGTTTTGAACCCGAAACCGGTCCCAGGATGCTTGTTTCCGGTCCAGGGAAGACATGGCTTGGCAGTTCGGGCTGGACTGTTCCCATGAGGCACAGGGTCAGACTGATTTGCATATGGCCATGTCTGAACTGGGGTGGTGGAGTGAGCTAAAGAATGATGATGGATTAAACCCAGATCAGTTGACTGGGGGTGAGTGTTTGATTTGCTCTAACGCTCCGTCCATCATCCCCTTTGGTATCGCTTTGTTCGCCCTAAGTTGGCAGGGTATGCCCAGACGTGGGTCCCTTGCTCACTTTGCCACTGGATTCAAGATAGCCTGGCTGATGAGGGTTTTGAACCCGAAACCGGTCCCAGGATGCTTGTTTCCGGTCCAGGGAAGACATGGCTTGGCAGTTCGCGCTGGACTGTTCCCATGAGGCACAGGGTCAGACTGATTTGCATATGGCCATGTCTGAACTGGGGTGGTGGAGTGAGCTAAAGAATGATGATGGATTAAACCCAGATCAGTTGACTGGGGGTGAGTGTTTGATTTGCTCTAACGCTCCGTCCATCATCCCCTTTGGTATCGCTTTGTTCGCCCTAAGTTGGCAGGGTATGCCCAGACGTGGGTCCCTTGCTCTCTTTGCCACTGGATTCAAGATAGCCTGGCTGATGAGGGTTTTGAACCCGAAACCGGTCCCAGGATGCTTGTTTCCGGTCCAGGGAAGACATGGCTTGGCAGTTCGGTCTGGACTGTTCCCATGAGGCACAGGGTCAGACTGATTTGCATATGGCCATGTCTGAACTGGGGTGGTGGAGTGAGCTAAAGAATGATGATGGATTAAACCCAGATCAGTTGACTGGGGGTGAGTGTTTGATTTGCTCTAACGCTCCGTCCATCATCCCCTTTGGTATCGCTTTGTTCGCCCTAAGTTGGCAGGGTATGCCCAGACGTGGGTCCCTGGCTCACTTTGCCACTGGATTCAAGATAGCCTGGCTGATGAGGGTTTTGAACCCGAAACCGGTCCCAGGATGCTTGTTTCCGGTCCAGGGAAGACATGGCTTGGCAGTTCGGGCTGGACAGTTCCCATGAGGCACAGGGTCAGACTGATTTGCATATATCGCCATGTCTGAACTGGGGTGGTGGAGTGAGCTAAAGAATGATGATGGATTAAACCCAGATCAGTTGACTGGGGGTGAGTGTTTGATTTGCTCTAACGCTCCGTCCATCATCCCCTTTGGTATCGCTTTGTTTGCCCTAAGTTGGCAGGGTATGCCCAGACGTGGGTCCCTTGCTCACTTTGCCACTGGATTCAAGATAGCCTGCCTGATGAGGGTTTTGAACCCAAAACCGGTCCCAGGATGCTTGTTTCCGGTCCAGGGAAGACATGGATTGGCAGTTCGGGCTGGACTGTTCCCATGAGGCACAGGGTCAGACTGATTTGCATATGGCCATGTCTGAACTGAGGTGGTGGAGTGAGCTAAAGAATGATGATGGATTAAACCCAGATCAGTTGACTGGGGGTGAGTGTTTGATTTGCTCTAACGCTCCGTCCATCATCCCCTTTGGTATCGCTTTGTTCGCCCTAAGTTGGCAGGGTATGCCCAGACGTGGGTCCCTTGCTCACTTTGCCACTGGATTCAAGATAGCCTGGCTGATGAGGGTTTTGAACCCGAAACCGGTCCCAGGATGCTTGTTTCCGGTCCAGGGAAGACATGGCTTGGCAGTTCGGGCTGGACTGTTCCCCTGAGGCACAGGGTCAGACTGATTTGCATATGGCCATGTCTGAACTGGGGTGGTGGAGTGAGCTAAAGAATGATGATGGATTAAACCCAGATCAGTTGACTGGGGGTGAGTGTTTGATTTGCTCTATCGCTCCGTCCATCATCCCCTTTGGTATCGCTTTGTTCGCCCTAAGTTGGCAGGGTATGCCCAGACGTGGGTCCCTTGCTCACTTTGCCACTGGATTCAAGATAGCCTGGCTGATGAGGGTTTTGAACCCAAAACCGGTCCCAGGATGCTTGTTTCCGGTCCAGGGAAGACATGGCTTGGCACTTCGGGCTGGACTGTTCCCATGAGGCACAGGGTCAGACTGATTTGCATATGGCCATGTCTGAACTGGGGTGGTGGAGTGAGCTAAAGAATGATGATGGATTAAACCCAGATCAGTTGACTGGGGGTGAGTGTTTGATTTGCTCTAACGCTCCGTCCATCATCCCCTTTGGTATCGCTATGAACAGTTTGCCAGCAGTTACTACATGGTATCATTGCCTGGGAAGTCAAACCTTGTTTAAATGCACTGTTACTGCACTATACCTGTTCAGTGCATGTAACTACACACTATGGGGGGTGACAACTACTCAGTGAGCCTGCTAGCCAGTGGCGTGTACACTGTAAGTCTTGCTAGTCAGACAACATGCACATTTAGTAAGGCAGTGGACAGCACACTCACCTGCTCCCCTGGTTTTCCATACAGCTTGCTGTACTGTGGAAGGAGGCTGTCCAGCAGGGCCTAGTTCTCCTCAGTGCTGAAGGCTGGGGCTCTCTCCACAGTACGTGCCATTGCAGGATCCAGAGGATGCATATACAGCAGCAGTGGTGGTGGCAGATGTCGTCCTGGACTTTCACTACCGTCCTTCCCAGTCACTATAGAATTTATTTGTGTCTTTCTCTGTGTTGTATTGTCTTCCCCCACCCTATTGCTCCACCCAGGCGTGGCTACGCCGGGGTGTTTTTTGTAGCAGCCCAATGATGAAGCATGTCACACATTTGTGTGAGTGAGGGCAGTATTAGAACGTATCGTATATGCCAGTACGTTACATATTTTATTACTCCCTACTCCTTCTGGTGCATAAAGATGTCGTCCTGGAGCATGTAGTGCAGGCAAGTGAGCTCTCAGGGGAACAGCCAGCATTATATGTGTGCTGCAGAGGCAGATACTGTCCAAAGTGATAGGTCCAAGTCGTTTGCATCTTCTGAATCTGGCCAATGCATGGAATTGCACCACTTACACACGCCCACAGCATCCTTCAAAAGTTCAACTTCATGACACCCATGAATTTGCAACATTGTTGTGGATGGCCAACTGAATTCACAGCATCAGACTCGTTGAAAGTTCGAAAACGCGTCCGTGCCATGCCAGGCCATAGCCAATGCGTGCGCACCGATCAGTCCATTGCTTTACAATGCGTACCCCTTCACATCATATGCAATGGCCAATGCGTGCGCACCGATCGGTCCATTGCTGTACAACGCGTATGTCGAGAAACAACGCGTACCCGCTCACATCATATGCAATGGCCAATGCGTGCGCACCGATCGGTCCATTGCTGTACAACGCGTATGTCGAGAAACAACGCCTACCCGCTCACATCATATGCAATGGCCAATGCGTGCGCACCGATCGGTCCATTGCTGTACTACGCGTATTTCTGTCCACATCATATGCAATGGCCAATGCGTGCGCACCGATCGGTCAATTGCTGTACAATGCGTACCCCTTCACATCATATGCAATGGCCAATGCATGCGCACCGATCAGTCCATTGCTGTACAACGCGTATGTCGAGAAACAACGCGTACCCGCCACATCATATGCAATGGCCAATGCGTGCGCACCGATCGGTCCATTGCTGTACAACGCGTACTCGCCACATCATATGCAATGGCCAATGCGTGCGCACCGATCGGTCCATTGCTGTACAACGCGTACCCCTTCACATCATATGCAATGGCCAATGCGTGCGCACCGATCGGTCCATTGCTGTACAACGCGTATGTCGAGAAACAACGTGTACCCGCTCACATCATATGCAATGGCCAATGCGTGCGCACCGATCGGTCCATTGCTGTACAATGCGTACCCGCTCACATCATATGCAATGGCCAATGCATGCGCACCGATCGGTCCATTGCTGTACAACGCGTACCCGCTCACATCATATGCAATGGCCAATGCGTGCGCACCGATCGGTCCATTGCTGTACAACGCGTACCCCTTCACATCATATGCAATGGCCAATGCGTGCGCACCGATCGGTCCATTGCTGTACAACGCGTATTTCTGTCCACATCATATGCAATGGCCAATGCGTGCGCACCGATCAGTCCATTGCTGTACAACGCGTACCCCTTCACATCATATGCAATGGCCAATGCGTGCGCACCGATCGGTCCATTGCTGTACAACGCGTATGTCGAGAAACAACGCGTACCCGCTCACATCATATGCAATGGCCAATGCGTGCGCACCGATCGGTCCATTGCTGTACAATGCATCCCTGTACAAGTCACTCGCATATGTCACCATGCCTGTCACATGTGAACGTATGCCAGCCACATTTACTTTCCTGGGACTCAGGGGCACACATACAACACCACAGCCTGTCCACACTGTATCCTAAGGCATGTAAGGCTGCATTACCTTTTCCGTGTATGGGGGTCAACATGTGGATTTTTGGGTGGCACTTGGGGGCAGCCACTCCCAGGCTGTGCACGTGTTCATGGGGACAGAATCATTGGTGTGTTGTGCACATGACCACTGTGATGTGCAACTGTTCATTTCAGAGCATGTGGCATGGTCACATTTCCAGGTTGTGTATGTGTATGTCATGTCACATACCCCCTGAGTCCCATGTGGGACGGTATGTACGTCACAGGGTGACCCATTGCCACAATAGTGATGGCCCTCCACAGTCTGTGTGCATGTTGTGTTTACAATGTCTCAGATTCCATGTGCACAATGGGAGACAGTCTCCACATCCACGTTGTTTGTGCATGGACTTTGATGTTGTGCGTGTGTGTGTGTCACATACGTCCATGTCTGTCCTGCAGAGGCAACAGGGACCACTACCGGTGGGGGTCATGGTTGTTTTGCTGTGGTGTATTCATGATACGCCATGTCATGCCAGTGTCCATGTGGCAATACAGGGTCCCTGGGAATCTACCTGTCAATGAGCTGTGATGCCTGGGGCACATCTGTGCTCACATGTCACTGTGGTGTGTGTTTGGAACGTGACAGCAGTACATGGGTACTGTGACACAGCCTGATGATATCCCATAGCACAACCTGGGACTTGTTGACGACACATGTTGAACTGTGATGTTAGATGTTGGCCATGTAGGTGCCATACATGTCCTTACAGAACGGCACACACATCATGTACTTGTGTCTCGTAATGATGTATCATGTGATATTGAGTATGGTCTATGCCACATATGTGGGGTGACTGACAATCTTTCTTTCTTCACCTATGCACTGCAGGGCACCAGCTGCCCATAGACCATTCCCTGACCTTGCAAGCATGGTTGAACGGGACTGCATCCGACGGTACCGCTTCACCAGGCCGCTGATTGAGGAATTGACGGTGCGGTTGGCCCCACATTTGCAACCTGGCCGGACATACCCTACAGCGCTGACCCCCAAGGTGAAGGTGATGGCAGCCCTACACTTCTTTGCCACTGGTACCTTTCAACACACTGTGGCGTCTGCTGGTGGGATGTCACAGACCATGTTCAGCCGTGTGCTACGCGATGTTTTGGAGGCTATGTTGAGATACCTGAACCAGTACATCTATTTCCCTAAACGTCAACAACTCACTGACATCAAGAGTGACTTCTATGCCCTGGGGAGGATGCCGCATGTCATTGGCTCCATTGATGGGACACATGTGGCTTTGGTACCACCACAGGCACATGAGCAGGCATACAGGAACCGAAAACATTACCATTCGGTCAATGCTCTGGTGGTATGTCTTGCAGATATGAGCATCACACACGTGTGTGCCTGTTTCCCCGGTTCTGCACACGATGCCTACGTGATGAGGAGTAGTTGCATCCCGAGGATGATGTCACAGATGCGGAACCAGCGTGCCTGGCTTGTCGGTGTGTACTGACTTTGTACCATTGTGTGTGTTCTGCAATGTGGTATTCCACCCTCTTTTCCAACTCAGCTAATGTGCAATTGTCTGTTTGTAGGTGACTCGGGATACCCCAACATGCCGTGGTTGCTGACGCCCCTAAGGAACCCTGTGACACCAGCCCAGATGGGCTACAATGAGGCACATGGTCGGACCAGGAGAGTAATTGAGCAGACATTTGGTCTCCTGAAGAGCCGCTTTCACTGCCTGGACAAGACAGGAGGGGCCCTCCCATATGCCCCAGCAAAGGTGTGCAAGATTGTCATCGTCTGCTGCATGCTACACAACCTGGCAGTGCGGAAGGAGTTGCCTCTCATCCTGGATGACGATGACCAACATCCGCCACCTGTGGAGGATCCTGGCCTGGGCCACGATGCCAGTGATGGTGATGATGATGAGGGGGATTTCCGCACACAGCTCATCACCAACTTCTTCAGCTGAATGTGAGTATCCAGAGATGTCATGTCAATGATGTGAGTTTGCGTGATATGTGTTGGTGGTGCTCTGGTGCTGTTTGAGTGTGTCCATGTGCTACTTGACTGTATGCGTGCAGCGATGAGTCCTTACAGGTAGTCTGTACTCCCCAACAGTGTTGACATGCTAACTTGGTTTTGTGTAGGTATCTTGTGACATGTATTGGGCATGAGTATTGCAGTTCTGTCCTGTTCTTCAGTGCTTTTGACTGTGTGTCATTTCTGTCCTTCACAGGGTACTTTCAGAGTTGTTTGGTCAACTGTGATCCCCTGACACCGTGATTCAACTTCCAGGGTGGAAGCTGTCGTTTCCCTACAGGTGATGTGCCCCACACCCCTGGACTTCCTTTCTTCTACACTTGTTGACTGTGTGGCCACTGCCACGTGGGATTACCTTGCATCTGTAGTGTAAACAACATGTTGCAAATGTGTAATAAACATGTGCTTCACTTTGGGATGTGCGTTGTCTGTGGTCACACATCTGACTGACATTTGCTTACTGCACCAGTGGGCTAGTTAACACAGACTGTGAATAGGTGTTGTGTCTGTGCATTGCACTGTATTTCCTGGCAACATCAGTGTAGGCCAGAGGTCTTCAATCTATGGGGCGCGACCCCCAGGGGGGCCGTGGAGTCATCAGAAGGGGGTCGCGCATTCATCAGCTTCACGTCTGCTTCGAATCCAAAACGTTTCCTCTCTTCGTTTTGGATTAGAAATACTTGCATCTGATTGGAGGACTAGGTAAAATAAGCCAATCATAATGAGGCTATGTCATCAATACCTGCCCTCCAATCAGAGAGACTACAGCATGCATACCAGGAAATGCCCGCAAACTTTGTCCATAAAGATGGACCAGAACCTTTGCAATGCAGCCTGCACTTCGAGGGAGTTCTGCAATATTCCACGCCGTCACTGCTGCCTTCCTTGGCCATCACTGCTTTCACCTCGTGTCCTGCTTTGTGGCTCGTTGCTGCCTCTTCAGTAGGATCATCTCCTTGTTACTTCCGGCGCACACACACAGATCCTTATTTGTTTCCCTGATTGAGCCATAAGGGGATTTGGGCAAAGGCTCCGTTAATTTTTATTTTCTGTGTTCTGTCCGTTTTTCTTCTATCCTGCATGTGTGTCTAATTATTTATGCTGCCTGAACTCCGCACTCGATTTCATTTATTGCTCCAGAGAAACACAATGGAAGAGAGAATGTTTGTCTTTAAACAGGGCGCATCCGTGTGGGGCTTGATGCTTCTGACAATGGACATTCACAGTGAAATGCTTGGAAAGATGTTAACTAAGCAAAATGAAGATATACATATATATTTTGCTACTTTTCAACTAAGCTTTAAGAGACTAACTTGTTTGTAAGATAAGTGCAGTGAATGGACTACTGAAGATGACAAAGTTGATGTCTGAAACATCATTGCTTTTACGTTTGTTTAAATATCACTGCAGAGAAAGATTCAGGCAGCATGGTTAAATGAGTGTCAATGCTCATGTTATTTGTCTGAACGGAGAATAGATTTTTTCAATAATTGACAAAGCCTAATATTTTTACAGCATCAAAATATTACATGGTAAAGCCTACCCAACTCCAATATTATTAAACACATTTGGTTGTGCAGTCTTTGCTCAAATAAGCAGCCCCGCAATGCAGCGGTGTGGGTTATGATGGTACTATTATGTTGCTCACTAAATTGTCTTAATTTGGAACAGACTAGGATAAACCACATTTACTTACCGAATCTCTCTACTGGCCTCCTCACAGCAAATTTTAACAAGCACTCAAATTTATAACTTTTTTAAAATTGATTTGTGCAGATCAAACATCTAGGTCTCACATGTGGCCTAGAAGCTGAAATGTACTTCAATATAATCTCCAGGGTTGGGGCAAAGGCTCCAGTTCATTTTTATGACTTTCAAATGTTTATTTTCAGTGTGCTTTCCGTTTTCATTCTTGTAGCAGCAGTTTCATATGCATTTTTGTAACATTATAATGTTGGTTTTTTTCATGTTTTTTCTGTTTTCATTCTTGTAGCAGCAGTTTAATATGCAGTTTTATGACGAGTGTATTTTGCTACCTTTCACAGCCTCTCTTCTGACCCTCACCCTGCAAAGGCCTTTACAAGACGAAGACTCAGTTGAGCCAGTCTGACCGTGCAACATGTTGTCCTGCACCAAGTGCATGGGCACACATGTTCACAATGGATGTCATTCTCCTTCCGGACACTAAGCCTCCCACTGTACTGAACGTATGGCCTGCAAAGAAGGGCACTTCTAGGGGCACTGACGTGAAAGAGGTCATAGGTCACCTGCTAGGGAGAAGAGATGCACCGTCTGCTTCAAGATGACCTTTGAGTATAGCCCAAGCACACAAATCACAAGGGCATACCCCATGGCCGTCCTTATACCACGTGAACATAATTATAGCCTAGGTGACTGGACACCCAGGCAGCCAGCCTCTTAGCATTTTCTCGTGGCCTTCAGAATTTATTGTTCACTTGGCCAAGATGGTTACCAAAACCGAAACAAATAACGAAACCCAAAAGACCACGAACCACAGTCACCCACAAACCTTTGGTTTTGCTAAACACTGTTTAATTCTATTTCCCCACCGTAAAATGATTTGCCGTGGGAATTGGGGGCGCTTTTGGTTGTCGATGATGGTGAGTACCAAGTTCTAGACATTTTGGTCAGGAGGGGGTCCTTATGCCTAAAATTTTTGACAGGGGGGTCTCGGCATCAAAAAGTTTGAAGACCTCTGGTGTAGGCGATGAGTCAGATGGCCCTGGTGTGTATGTGTTGTGTAGCCCTAGTGGTGTGTCTCCCTCATATGTGTCACGTCTCCATGACTAACATGACGGTGTTGTACTTGCTGTAGCAGTTAGCATGCACAGTGTCATTTAGCAGATCATCATCTCCATGACAGAAACCACATTGGAATTACAACAGAGGCAAGTATGGTGTATTAGTGTGTTTATTTACATACATGTGTGAGGATAGTGCACAGGATGGTGGGTGCTGTACATTGGGATTGGAATCGAAAGTTCCCAGATGAGTTGGAAGTCTTGGTAGCAGAAATGTCCTGAGTAAAGTCAACAGTCATCTGATACATTGGTCCAACTTAAAGTCCCATGTCATGTGGGAGAGTTGGGTTGCATTCGACAGGGTGAACAGTTTGCACACAAAGGTGAAATTCCAGAACAGGTGTTGGGTTCCTGGGGGATGTACATGGCCATCGGCCTCTCAGTTGTCCTTCCTCGGACGACCCCTCTTCTTTGGGGTGGACCCTCACGTGCAGGCTGCTGCGGTGCAGGGGACTCTCCGCCAGAGTCATCCTCCCTCCCTGTGGCAGTTGCAGTTGTTGCAGCACCAGATGTTGTGGGCACACAGGGAGGTGTGGCTATGTTGGTGGTAATCTGGCGGAGGCATGTCAATATGTCCCTGTGCACCGCTGTCAGTTCTTGCAATGTGTCCCACTTGGACTCCATGCCAGCCATGTGTGTCTCCACACAGGACATGTGTGTCTCCACACGGGACATGTGTGAGTCCAAGCAGGCATGATGGGCAGCCTGCTGCTGTTGAATGTCCTTGAGGATCCCCACTACCTGGCTGACCTCGCCGGTGCTATTCTGGTACGCATCAGCAATGCGTGCCAGTTGTGGGTCATCATGCAGTCCAGACCCCTCTGCAAACAGCGACCTCTGCCTACCATCCCTCCCACCACCCCTGGCGACACGTGCGGGACCTGCGGTGGCACGCACAGGTGACCCTAGGCCCCCTTGGGGGTTGTTGTCCGTTTCTCCACGTTGGGCCGGGGTCCGTGTGCTGTTGTCATTGGTGGTCCTTGGTCTGTCCGTGTCGGCAGGGGTGGTCTGTGTGTTGGCAGTTGTTGGAGGGGTGGGTGCAGGGGGTGCAGATGGTGGTCCTGCTGGTGCTGCATGATGACTCACACCGGAGGTGCCAGGTAGGTCTTCGCCATCCGAGGAGGGAAGAGGCTGTTCCACACCAGTGAGCTCAGTGTCCCCCGGAGCCTGGGACAGGGACTCCTCCTCGTCTGCTGCTGTGTCCCCATCATCACCTGTTTTTGGGAGACACACACAATGTATGTTATGTTTCTGCAGGCATCAATGGTTCACACACCTGACAGTTGTGACTGTACCTCTGGATGCGGGCCTGTACATTGCATTGTCCTGAGTTGTCACAGTCAGGGGTTGATATTGGTGTAGCACATTGTCCTGCAAACTTGAAGCATTTCAATGTGAATGTTGAGGTGTGTACATGGACAGCATTGGTTGTATTTGGTGGACATCCGGCCCTCCTTCTCCTCCCAGCCCAGTTATCCCACCATGAAGCATGCCACCCTTGCAGTGGGTTCAGGTTGACTCTCAGGATGTCAGTCAGTGGTGTCCTGTTGTTTGTTGGTGCCCAGTTCCCAGCATGGCCTTGTGCTTCCCACAACAGAGCACCATTGTCAGACATCTTTGAAGTGGCTTTTCACTCCGTGTGAGGTGTGCATGCTTCAGTGTGAGCTTTCTGGGCCATGGGGGTGGGGGATGTTGAGCTGTGACTACCACTCCCATCATGCTATTGCCTACGCCCTCCTTCCCAGCATGCCCATACTTCCTTCCTTTTGAGTGGACTTCACTGTGTGTGAGTGTGACATTAATGGCAAGATGGCTGACAGTGTGGTCCTGTTGTTTGTTGGTGCCCAGTTCCCAGCAGGGCCTTGTGATCCCCACAACAGAGCACCAGTGTCAGCCATCTTTGATGTGGCTTTCCACTCCCTGTGAGGTGTGCATGCTTCAGTGTGAGCTTGCTGGGCCATGCGGGTGGGGGATGTTGAGCTGTGACTACCACTCCCATCATGCTATTGCCTACACCCCCCTTCCCAGCATGCCCATACTTCCTTCCTTTTGACTCTGCTTCCCTGTGGGGTAGTGTGCCTGTGCTGAAAGGATGGCTGACAGTGTTGTCCTGGCGTTTGTTTGGCTACAAGTCCCATGTGTGTCCCTGTGCTTCACACAGCATAACCCAGGGTTGTGGTTCTTTGTGGGATATTTAATTAGAGTGTGAGGCATTGCATTCTCCCAGGTGAGTTGTGTGGAGTTTGTGTTAAGGGTGTGTGTGTGAACAGCTGCTTGTAAATATGGTCAGAGGTGTCAGTCCTCCTTCCCACCCAGCCAGATATCCCACCATGGAACGTGCTTCTATTGCAGGGAGTGCAAGTCGGCTTTCAGGATGTCAGTCAGTGGTGTCCTGCTGTTGTTTGTTGGTGCACAGTTCCCAGCAGGGCCTTGTGCTCCCCACAGCAGTACCCAGTGTCAGCCATCTTGTCAGTTCTTTTCCACTCCCTGTGATGTGAGCATGGCTCAGAGTGGTGTTGATGGGCCAATTGTGAGAGTGACCAATATCTGTGACTACCACTCCCATCATGATATTGCCTACACCCCCTTCCCAGCATGCCCATACTTCCTTTCTTTTGAGTGGACTTCACTGTGTGTGAGTGTGACAACAATGGCAAGATGGCAGACAGTGTGGTCCTGTTGTTTGTTGGTGCACAGTTCCCCACAGGGCCTTGTGCTCCCCACAGCAGTACCCAGTGTCAGCCATCTTGTCTTTTCTTTCCACTCCCTGTGATGTGAGCATGGTTCAGAGTGGTGTTGATGGGCCAATTGTGAGGGTGAGCAATATCTGTGACTACAACTCCCATCATGCTATTGGCTACACTGACTTCACCAGCATACACAGAATTCCTTCCTTTCAGTGAGCTTCCCTCTGAGGTGGTGTTCTAGTGGTGGCTAAATATCTGACTGTGTTTGTTGGTTAGATTTGTGCCACTGCCTAGCTCTATTTGTTGTTGGGTTTGTACATGTCATGACACAGTTACATATCACTATGAAATGGCATGTATTGTGTTTATCTGACTGACATACACATCTTGGGATGATTATCTTTTGGTTGCTGTGGATTTGCTAAGGGTGCATGGTTTGACTATCCCCTTGACAGTGATGTGTGTGTATTGTCACACGATATTGGGTATATTGGTTGTGTACTCACCAGGCTCTGGGATGTTTGATAGTCCATATACGCTCACTGGTGGTAGGATGGCCCGCACCTTCTCCTCCCAGGGCCTGAGGTATACTGGTTTGGCAGGAGGGCCACTGCCAGTGTGTTGGCTCAAGGCGTAATCCTTCTTTAGTAGGTCCTTGACCCTCCTGCGCACATCATACCACCTGTTCTGGATGTCTTCCTTTGTGCGCAGACATGGTGATTGTGCGTTCACCCTGTCGACGATCCTCTCCCACATCTTGGTTTTCTGCGACATGGGGGTCTGTTGGACCAATGTACCAAACAGCTGTGGCTCTACCCTGAGGATCACATCTACCAGGACTTCCAATTCACTGTCTAGGAACTTTGGATTCTTCTTTGGGGGCAAGGTGATGGGTGGTGGTGGTGATTGATGTGTGTGTGCAAGTGAGGGTGTGTGAGTGTAGGTTTTGCTGGGTGTATGTGAGGGTGCTATTTGTTGAGGTGCTGATGGTGTGTGGCTTGTGTGATGGATGAGCTGTGAGTGTGTCTGTGGTTGCTGTCTGATGGTGTTCTGTGCTGGCAGGTCAGTTGGATTTGCAAAGGATCATGGTAGGGATTTGTGGCCTTTATATGGGTGGAGTTGTGGGTGTGTCTTTGTTCCATGTTTCCCCCCCCAGTATTTATTGGCTTTGTAATTGCTTGTTTGGCCCTTTTTTTTGTATTTCTTCCTTTGTACTTTTTGTGCATGTAGGAGACGTTCTTCTGACCGAGTAGGACGCTGCAGTTGGCACATGCAAGCTTCTCCGAGTCGTTCACGCTGTGTTTCTGCTGGGTTTCATGTGCGGCGTACGCGTTGGTCGAGGAGTATTGGGTTGCTTCGGCTCCCTGTTCTGTATGCGTGTCGGTCGTACGGCTTGAGCTCAGTGCGACTCGGTCTGGTTTTCCACGCATTGCATCGTACTGCGCGGGTCGGAGTTCGTGGGTACGTTTCGTTCGGATTCATTCCTGGTGTGTGTCGGTCGGTTCGATTCGCGTGGTTTCCCACCCGGATAGCTGTTTTCCGTGCGGTTCGGTCGTTCGGCTTGTGTTCCGTACGAGTCGGTCGTGATTCGCAGGCATTTCATCGTACTACGCAGGTCGGGCAGCGCCGGTACGTGTCGGTCGGACTAAATTCCCGGACCGAGTCGGTCGGTACGTTTTCCGGCCCAAATCAGAATCGGCCCCATAGTCTCAAACCAAAGTGAACAAAAATCAAGTTGTGCCTGACATGCTGGTCGATTTGGGAACCGGAAGTGTACTTTTGTAAACAGCGTGAAAACAGGGATAGCAGGGTAAAATCTAAAACGGGTGAATATTCTGACTAAGGGAGTCCACTGAGGGAACGCATCATAAATGTAGATTGTTCAACATCTCGAGCCCAGGAGACTATACGCATCTGCACCCAATACAAGATAAACTGATCGAGAAGTTAAGTATACAATCAGGTGTGAGACTGTCAATCACTTTTTTTTGTCTAATTCGGAATGTTCTAATAGCCACAACATCGAATAAACTAATTACAGGGATAAGTGTACTCACCTAAAGCCTAACCCTAAAAGTTAGCATACTCTAACACTAAGGGCCTGATTAGGACGTTTGGCAGTGTGGGGGTGGGCGGCATGCCACTGCCGCGCCTCTGCACCGCCAAGAGTCGCTGCCGCCCGCCCACCAGATTACAAGTAATTTTGTGGTCTGGTGGGCAGGCAGCATGGCTGACGCGCGGCGGTGCTGTTTAAAGGCTCATTGTGAGCCTTAAACAGCACTGTCGTGGGTGGCCAGTGAACAATCCTGCACAGGAAGGAATGTACCCTGTCCCACATTCCTTCCCATGAAAGTACTGGGTGTGCAAAACTACAGCGGGGCACGACCTGATTTATGTGTCTTCTGTGTGTCCACTGATGCAAGATGACAATATGTACATCTGGCCAGTAGTATTCTAGTAGCATAATAATGGAAAGATCTACTCACCGGCATTGCTTTTTATTATCATTGTATAGCTTTGTATGTTTTTTATTCTTCAATACGCCAAATATTTTCAAATATTTATACCGGCACCTGTTAATTTTATGGGACTTGAGGATCCTGATGAAGATACCAACACGCCAATTCCCCAGATCAATGCATGGTCCCTCTGACCCACCTCCTCAATGGAATTATACTCCCCACTCCCATGCACGGCTCCCTTCCCCCCCCATTTTTCCCCCAACTCTCCCCCCTTCCCCTTCTTTCAGATAGACCCATAATCAGCCTTACAATAGGCGCGACAGTGCGTTTGGGTAATTTTTACGCATAGATTGCCCTCTAAGAGATATGTATAAATTATATTGCATAATCCACTCAAATTATTTCCCTTTGTGTTTCTTCCTTTGAGCCTGATGCAATCCACATCACTCGCCTGTCACAGTCCCGCCCCCGCCTGCCTTCCCATAGGTATCCACACAGAGGACTGCTCCCTCTTCAGCCAAACATCAAGCTAACGGTGCAGGGACAGAATATTGAATAAAAAATATCGATTTACACAAATATCGAGTTAAAAATATCGTGGGTCAGAAATATCGACAGACAAATTCTCGTGGTCAAGAATATCGAATTTAGGTAAGTAATATCGATGTTAAAAATATTGAAGTGTAAAATATTGTTTGCAAAAATATAGTTGTTAAAAATATCGGTTTTTTATTAATTTTATGTATTTAAGTATATATTTTATATGTATGTGATGTATGTTTTTTTGTATAAGATTTGTTTATATTTTCAATATATGTGTTACATTTTTAGAAGTTATTAATATTTTTTATTTGATTTTTACGTTTTTAGTTCCGTAGCAGGTTGTGGGTTTATAGGGGAATAGGGTGGGAAGCAATTTAGGGGCCCATTACGATGGCGGGCGGAAGCACAACCGCCGTGCTGGCGGATGCAGAAACCACCAGTTACCGCCGGCACGCAGCAGTCCACACGCCCGCCCAATTACGATGCGAAAAGCAGGCCAAACACCGCCGGCAAGCCAGCAACACCGTCCGCCATCAAAGTGCGCCCGCACACGTAGCGGCGCAGCACAACTGACACACACCGTCCGACGAAACACGTCCCGCCCGGCGCATAAATTACGATGCCGCAAACAAACGGCTCCCACGGCAAAGAGACACCGCACGTGAAAGAGAGGCGGAAACAAGGACGCAGAGCACGGACAACGAAGAAGCGGCACCCCGGGCATGAATCCAGCACTGCAGGCCCTTCCCATGCTTCTGCTGATGCACCACCAAGGACGCAACGTACCGCGGAGACGCAGGTAGGCACACACACAACAAGTGCACGCAAACAGCGCACACAGTGCAAGGGCGGAAAAAGCGGACAACCCCCCACCAGCGCGTGTACACTACACATCCACCATCGCATCCACATATGACACACAGGCCAAATCGTAACATCGCAGAACACATGTGTACACACCACCTGGGACTAGGAACCAACCACCCCGTCACGGCCCCAAAGCGCCGATGACGCCGCCACACATGCGCACAACGCAGAGGCCAACCGCAGCGCCATGCATGCGTCGCACACAGACACAGGGACACAACCAAGCAGCACACACATCAGCCCCACCCCGAACGCACATGACACGTGACAGGCCGGCCACAGACATGTCCCCAACGCCCAATTCACGGACAACACCCAACGCCACACAAACGACGCACACATGTCAGTGAAGACACGCAACTGCAGGACACACCCCAGTGTAACAAACATGGCGTAGCACACAGCGGCGGCAACACCAACTAGGAGAAGCAGGGCCCCTTCGGGAAGAGGAACGCCAGTACCACACTGAAAAACCCATACCACCCTGCACATATGAACAAAACACATGAAACGGAACACCAAAGAGCCCGGGGACCGACAACAGGTGGCCCAAGAATTACATCCACACACAAGGCCCAACGCAGAGCGGAAAGGCAGCCTGCCGCCCACACAAGGGAGAGCAGACAGCACTGAATGACCTTCCATTCCAACACCGAAACCACAGCCCTACGACAGAAGCCGGTGAATACAGCCATTGTCCAAGAATAGACCAACACAGGCATGCCGAGGAGACCGACCACAGGGCAGATAGCGCATATCACAGAAGCACACAACGGACGGGGAAGAAAGAAGAAAACACTCCCCCATGTCGGCCACATGCAAGTTAATTGGAAGGAGTCACACAGCACTGACCTTGAACTGTCTGAGAAGCATGTGGGAAGAGGGCCCGTGTCCTCCAAACAAGCCAACAGAACACAAGTCCTGTCTCCCCACGACTACACAGAGCTCACGGCAACCCCGGAGCGTGCACATTGCAGACTGCACACACAGCCGGAGCACGCCACCTCTACGAACCGCTGCGAAATGGCAACCGCAACACACCTACCCAACTACGCCGAACAGCTCAAGCTGTACCAAACCAACACGATACATACATTGGGATGCGATCTCCTGTCCCTGCTGAACGTAAGTTACCGACTGACTTACCTCATCACATTGTTCAGCTGCGTCATGCCCGTCTTCTACTGTCGGAGGTGTCCCTACCAGCATCCCGTCGAGATATGCCTCTCCAACCCGGCATGTCTGAAGGCGGACCTGCTACCACTACTCCTCCCTCTGGACGCACACGACAGGGCCTGCTCTGCCTATGGGGGCATGGCGTATGTGGCCAACATCGCACGCGCACTGAAATGGAACCACTGTGCCTCCACACGACGGATCATCGAGAACAGCTACATCGAATGTCACCCAGCATGCCCCATCATGGTCCTCCAAGGGACAACCTACGAACAACACCTTGACAGCCACCATCCGCTTCATTGGCTGGCAAACATGTACACCACCAATGACATGGAAGCCCTGCTGGACGGCATCGCATACCTGACAACCTGTAAATACGTCGGACCACAACGCAGGTTCCCCGAGTGACCTATGAAGTCCAACCCCGCACCCATGCTCAGCTTCCGCACGGACTGGCCAGTCACCACCACAACAGCCATACCAAACGACCGGCAACTGTAATCACACCATCAACGACATCGCCATGACATCGGATATGACCGGGACATGCACACTGTTCCCCATCACATCCAGGAACACCGCATGCATCGTGGGAGGCAGTGGCATGGGCTCTGTGCATCGCACCCACATGGACGGAACTGCACGAACAACCAGGACACGACATGGATCCAGCGCACATGGACACACACACCGCTCAGTGGTCATGAATAGGTCGCCTGGAGTCTGTGGGTGCTGCACCCCTCCCACCCCCGCCCCGGGAATCCCATACCAGGACCTTTGCATGGACGACAAGTGCATACAACAACAACACGACCCCAGTGACTGTGACATGTCCAGTAACCACCACAGTGCAACAACAAGTGGCACGCCGCTGCATGCACGCAAGCACATGCCCTGATGTCATCTCACATGCACGCGTGCATGAGGCACAACCGCAGCAAACCTGTCACATGGAACTGAGATGGACTGTGCCCATGATGCCGAGCGGTCTGGTAGGCTACATGTATACCGTCTGTGTCAAAGTCCGCAGCTCCGCAGCTATACGTAAATGTACATTAGCACAGCCTTGGCCAAGCAGATGTAACCCCACACCCTATCCCATTTGTTATCATGCTCAGTATATCCTCAACATGTATTCCGCTGCCAGTAGTGTCCACTATACTGCATCACAGAGGACAGAAGACTCAATATAATGTTTGAAACCAGAACTGTCTCCGCTGACTCATTTCACAAGTACGAATGAGAGAGGATGAGAGTATGTGAAGTACACGGCAGTCGTGACATGACCATGTAGTCCACTGGTATTGGATGTCAACGCAAATGAGTAGCACTACTGTGGAAGACACACATGTGTCGTGTGAAGTCGTATGGACGCAGTGCTCAGGTGGGTGGGTGCGACGGGTAGATGCGCACATGCCAAGTTGGAGCACGCCGTGTTGGGAGGGGTCATGAACAGTACACCACCGCTTCCCTGGGCATTGTGAGAGGACACCTGTCGGGGGGAGTGAACACGTGTGTGCACAGCAGCCGGGCACACGTACAAAGCGGTACCAGGCGCACCTCAGCCCACCCTCTGTGGACAAGCTGGATCCTGTTGTGCGCCCGCCATGCCCCTTGACAAGGCACACACAGCCCCAGTCGACCAGGTGTAACCCCAACATAGTCAATCCGCACAGGCGATACAGGGCACGGGATGGCAGTGGAGCATGGTGTGTGAGAGGTCTCCTCGCGCTCCTCCTGGTCATATCACGCAGGCAATAGAACCTCAACGTCTAGCATGGCACAAGTCAAATGGAAGTGTAGGGGACGCACCACAGCACGAGCAGCACTGACGTCACGGGAGGTGGCTCGCACCATCCCATCCATTGCCCATCATACCAACCACGCCACATGCCATTGCGACTAAGTGCAAGCGCGTGCGCCACCACCCCCGAGCCCTCCCCAGAGAGGCCAAAGAGTGAATGTGTGGGCCATCAGCCACAGACGGACGCGGCCTGGCCGCAAGGGCAGCCACAGCCACTGGGTGTCGCAGGTGGCGGATCCGGAAGGCGAAGACTGTGATGCATAGTCCATGCAGGCCGGGTCTCCATTTGGGGCACCACGCAGGTGGACGGCGTCCCGCCACACATCATACCCTGGACCCACACATACACTCCTTGCCCTCTCTGGTGCGAGCTTGGGGCTGCCTGTGCAAGCGCTAGCCTCGCAGGTGAGCATGCATATTGGGGGGCGAGGGGAGGACATGAGGGCTGGGGCGAAGATGACTGTATCACTGTCAGTTAGTACAAGGGATGACCCAGATGTGGAAAGGAAGAGACGTGTCCCGTGTGTACTGCAACTAGTCGCCAATCCAACTACCCCCCATGTCCGGAATGTAAGCCCGCACCTAGGCCCGCCCATCCGCCACATCGAACATACCACCAGCACGACAACCTTCCCATTCGAAACACTGACTGGGGGTGGCGACCAGTGAACAATCATGTGTAGCCTACCCACGCGTACATGTGGGCCCTCCATGATCCATGTCACCTGCGGCAAAGACATGACATGCGCAATGAGGGAAGTGAGGAGAGCTGTCCGCCCCACGCGCAGAAGGTGCATCAGCTCCACAGACCCAGCAGCGAGTCCAGCAGGGGTCACATGTGCAGGGGCAGCTGTGCCTGGTGTGAAGGCACATGCATATAGACAGCACATCGACCAATGTGTAGTCTGCCCACATCCACAGTCCATCATCATGCGGACATAGGAATTGAACACAGGGCAACACATCTTAGTTGGTGCACCCACCGTGACCAACAATGCGCAATCATCGACGTACCCGCCCTGTGCATGGCCCCCCACCCAACGGAGGCACATCCAGTGCCACCATCCCACACACACAAGCCTTCCACGGAACATGCTGTGTCCAATGGTCAGTACAGAGTCAGCGCCCATCTGGTGGATCCTGAACAGGAGACACATGCACACACATGCCAGCTCCCACTATGTACGTCTGCCACCTGGCACGTGCAATGTAACCTCTCACCTGTGACGTGTGACTGCAAGCACACAGCCGTCTTGGCATGGGGCTGTCAATGTGGACACCAGTCAATGTTTCGGGAGCTGTGATCCGTACAGTGCTGTACATAGGGTGCAGTGCTGACACCTACTACTGTCTCATATCCCCTCGTGCCACAGGTCCCACTTGTATTGGCCGCTCAGCCCGTGCCCACATCGTCGTCGTCGTGTGCCATACTCATCCAGCCTCGGAAGCAGTTCCATGCTCAGCAGACACTCATGTTGCCGTGGCGTTGCCGCTTGACGAATATGCAGTCAGTCCCCATCAGCACGCCCCGCAAGTCATTGGGGCCTAGATCCCCATGTGCATGCACATGGCAGTGGTATGTCTCACTTGCCATTGCCATTGTTGGGAGACCTGTGTAAGTGTATTGTGGCCGTGCCGTCCCAGCTTGACAGCTGGGCTGTGGCTCATGTGCTTGCTCAGTCATGTCAGTGATGTGTATGCGAAATTGCTATGTGCCGTGTTGCTTTGACATGTGTCCTCTGCCATTTAACCCAGGCGGAGACCGAACATTGACCGCCCATACCAATTGCTGGCGGACATGGACGATACAGAGGTAATCAGGAAGTTTCGGCTGGACAGGCCAACTCTGCATCGACTGTGTGCCATGTTAGAGCCCCATCTCCGTCCCCGCAGGGTGTATCCGACTGCTGTCACCCCCACGGCTAAGGTGATGGCCGCCATGCATTTCTTCGCCACTGGGTCATTCCAGCACACAGTGGGCAGTGGAGGAGGGATGTCCCAGCCCATGTTCAGCAAGGTGCTGAGGGATGTACTGGCAGCCATGATGCTGTACCGGAACAGGTACATCAGATTCCCCAGGGCTCGTGAATTGGCGGCAGTGAAGGGTGCATTCTATGCCCTTGGCAGAATCCCACACGTCGTGGGAGCCATTGACTGCACTCATGTTGGCCTTGTTCCACCACAGGCCACTGAGCACCTGTACCGCAACAGGAAGCACACGCACTCCCTGAATGTGCAAGTGGTGTGCCTTGCGGACATGGTGATCACCCACGTGTGTGCCAAGTTTCCAGGCTCGGCCCATGACGCACACATAATGCGCAACAGCATCTTGCCACGACTGATGGCCAATCTGCAACAGGATCGTGCCTGTATTGTCGGTGAGTATGTGGAGTGGTGTAGCGTGCTGGTTGTGCGATGCTGTCCCCTGTCCAGTTGGAATTGCAACGGTTCTCTGTGTCCCTCACACCCAGGTGACTCTGCGTATCCGAATGGGGCATGGCTGCTCAGTCCATTGAGGAATCCTCGCACCCCAGCAGACGATCGATACAATGAGGCACATGGGAGGACCAGACGTGTGGTCGAGCGTACCTTTGGCCTCCTCAAGTCCAGGTTCAGGTGCCTGGACCGCACCGGGGGTGCACTGGCGTACTCCCCACAGAAGGTGTGCCAGATAGTGGTGGCGTGCTGCATGCTGCACAATCTGGCCATTCGGAAGCAGATCCCCCTCATTGTGGATGACGGAGATCAACCAGGGCCCCAGCCCGCAGACCAGGACAGCTCAAGTGAGGTGGACAGCGGAGAGGAGGAAGCTGGGAATGTGCGCCAGCAGCTCATCGCCCGCTACTTCACTTGACGGTGAGTGTCCATGTACGACGGATGATGTGTCTGTATCTGTGCAGGTGTGTGTGTGCTGTGTCAGGGTGGCCGTATGTTCACTGCGTGCAGTGTGTCAACGCTCCATGGCCAGGGTAGTATGCCACTGTTGGTGACTGTGGCATTGTGCCCTATTGCTCTGTGCGATGTGTGTACATTGCTTGTAGTTGTTGACATGTACTGTGTGATGGGTGTGTGACACACTCATTGAATGTGCTCCTGTTCTGTCTCCCACCCCTAGGTCCCTACAGGCCCTCCGGATTCCATTGCCATGCCACGCATCAGGTGCCTTTCCGCCCAAGGTGGCCGTTGTATTCCGTACAAATAAAACACAGGGCACAAACAGCAGTTAGTGAATAAGGTGCATTTATTACAAACTGTGACATGTGATTGTGTGTAAGGTGATAACAAAAGTGGTGCGTGCAGTGACAATGAGCTGTCGGTCATGGCTGCGTGATGATCAGGGTGTACCCACTGGTTCTATGTCCATAGTCCAACACACACATGCCATCCAGATGGCTGTGTGGAGTGGGATCGTAGAGCAAGTCAATGCAGTGGCTGGTCAAGGAAGGCTGGCGGAAGGCTGGCTGGCTGCCTCACTTGCGACTGGAGCGTGCGAAGTCCTCCCGGGAGATCTGTTTCCTCTTCGGACGGCCCCTTCCACGTTTGGGAGGGGGGTGTGTGGTGGCGACCTGCTGGTGGTGGGTGAGGTGTGCTCACTGGCTGTGGACGCAGGGGAAGTGGACACTGCTGCCCGAGCCTGCGCCCTAGCAGGTGGTGGCGGAGGTGGTGTTGCTGGCCTTGCCTGTGACCCCACCGCCACCACCAGCTGGCCCATGAGGTCCACGAGTTGGTCCATACGGGACACGAATTGGCCCATATGGGCGTCCATGGACCTCAGCACCCCCAGCACCTCCCGCGTGTCAGTAGCAGACCTGGCCCATTGTCCTTGGGCCTCTTCATAGGCCCCAAGGACTCTGGCCATTTGAGGCAGGGCATGGCTCCCAGGGGAGGCTGGCGTTTCCCTGACCCTGCTCCTCCTACCAGTCCTGCTGCCACCGGCCTGCCCACTAGCCACATTGCACACCACGGTCCTCGCTGTGGCTCCCAGGGTGGATCCAGTCGGCCGGGCCACCACCTGCGCTGGGGCTGGTGCCAGCGAAGACGTGGTGGTGGTGGAGGCGGTGGTGGTCGGTGCGGCGATGGTGGCGGTTGCGGCAGTGGTAGTGGCCGCAATGACCGTGGGTGTGGCCGCAACGACAGTGGCAGCAGGGGACTGGGACTGTTCAGCATCCCTGGATGATGGGTTGGTGGGTAGGAGGGGTCCTGGGGAGCGGCTGGGCCCTGCCACGCCAGATGGGCCAGCTTGGTGGTCCGTGTCCGAAGAGGAGGACAGATCCTCCAGATCCGTGTGTCCTCGTTGGGGGCTTGTAGGCTGGCTGTGCTGGCTGCTGTCTCCATCCCCAGCATCCAGCAGTTCGTCACCTGTGGAGAGAATGAGATTTGTTATTGTGTTGCACCTGGCGAAGTATGTATTAGTCGTCTGACATTGGCAGTTCGTGCAATCTCGTACATGGGTTTCCCGGAGGCGAGTGTGTGGCTGTGGCATCTGTAGTTGTGTGTGCTAGGCAATGGGACTGTGTGCTGTGCACATGTGGCATGGGACGGATTGGCCATGCCGATGGGTGTGTTGCTGTGCCCCTACTCATTGTGACTCTGGTGTATGCGGGCTCCTGGCCCATCCTGGGTCTGGTTTGTACTTTGCTTTTGGAGTTCATATGGAACGCTTAGGAACGCATATGGCAACATGGGGGCCATGCCCCAGATTCGCATTTGGGAGGGGATATGCTTTTGGGGTTCAAATGGAACGCTTAGGAACGCATATGGCAACATGGGGGCCATGCCCCAGATTCGCATTTGGGAGGGGATATGCTTTTGGGGTACATGCTGTGAGCCATGGGTGCCGAACGTGACATGTGTTGTGGCAGCATGACAGTGCATGGTCTGAGGTGTGTGCATGCCTGACATGCCCTGCATATTTGCTGTCTGTTGTGGTTACTGGACATGGCATTGGACGCATCGTTATGAGTGAGTGATAGTTGTGTGCCAGCCAACGTATTGCAGTTGTCCCATCTCCTTGGTGTGCGTGCTGCCCTGTGCCATGTGCATCACTGCAGTGCTCGGGGGGTGTGGCCCATGTTGTGTGTTGTTGCTCACAGTGTGTTGTGCGCTTAATTGACTTCTGGCACATGGTTGGTCATGGGCATGTATCTTAGCGTGACTGCTGTATGTGTGGCAGCTGTGCGGATGACATGCCTTTCATGAGACTGGGGCTGACGGATGGGATGGATGGTATGTTGTATGTGCATGGTGTGTCTGTGTGTTTGATGGGTTCAGTGGTGTTCGTGTGCATTTATGTTGTTCCGCTCTGTTGCGTCTAGTGTTGTTTGTCTTACATAGGCGTAGTTGTGGGGTGTGGGGTTGACAGGCAGTGGGGGCTACATGGACAGGACTTCAATGGTGTTTCGGTTGTGTGTGATGAGTTGCACAGTGGCTGCCGTGTGGGACTATATTCAGTGTGGCTTGTGCATGCAGACGTGGCTCCTTGGGTGTTGCTATGTCTGTGATGGGTCATGTGGGGTGTGAGTCTGTTGTTCATGTCCGTGTGCACATTGTTCACTTGTTCGTGACGGTGGGCGGTGCTGCGTGTTCGTCTGCTACGTGACATGTCCCATGTGTTGGTGGTGTTATGGTCCTCATGCCTCCAGTAATCCAGCCCTGTCCAGTTTCCCACCTGCAAGTTGTTCGTGCGTGCACTGTACTGGATGCCACATGGCTCTAAGCGGGGGGTGCTCCATGTTGCAGGTCTGTGGGGGTGGGGGGTGTAGTGGGTCGTGGGGGTGGCTGTACACCCACTGACACCGATTGCTGTGGACCGTGATGTCTGCCTTTCGGCTGTCGTTGTGCACTGCGGTGGCTGACACGTGGCTGTGGGGTGTGGGGGATGCTCCTCCTTGCTGTGCTGTGGGACTGGGGCCTGGTGTGTGTTGTACTTGGGCTGTCCACCGTCCCACCCACTGCACTTTGTGTTCCTGCCACTTACCTGTTACTTGTCGGTTAGTGCAGCTGTGGCGGACACATGGGTGTGGTGGGTGCTCGTTGTGGCGCTTCTGGCATATTTGGGGACCTGTTGGTGGTTACGTGGCTGGCTTAGTGTACACATGTCCCCACGCATCTTACAGTTGTTCGGTTTGGGCTGTGTGTGGTAGTGTCTGTTGCATGTGTGTGTGATGTGTTGTGTATTGTGTGCTGGACATGGGGGTGTTTGTCCCTGGGAGCTGTGGCATGGTAATTGCGCATGTGAGTACATAGCGGTGTGCTGGTATACATTAGTTTGTACTTACCAGCCTCCACTCCCCCTGCTAATCCGGCGAGGATCTCCGGATGTATTACGACTCGCACCTTCTCCTCCCACGCTTTGAAGGTCTTAAAGAGCGCGGGATTCCCTCCGCCAGTGACGGCAGCCAGCTCTCTGTTTTTGCCCTCCTTCTTCTTGACCAGGCTCTTTACGTCATTCCAACGTTTGTTTATCTCGACTCTGTTCCTGGGCAGGGTCCCGACTGCATTGACCTGGTCTACGATCCGGTTCCACATTCTGTTTCTGGTGGCTAGTGGTGTGTGCTGGACCATGTTCCCATAGATTTGTGGGTACACCTTGATGATCTCGTCGACCATGACCGTCAGCTCCAAGGGCGTGAACTTGGGCATCCTTTGTGGTGCCATGGTGTTTGTGGTGCTGGTGCGGTGTGTGTTGTGTAATGTGCAGGGGGTTTGTGGTGCCGGTGTTTGGTGGTGGTGGTGGTGGTTGTGATGTGTGCGTTTCTGTGGTGTGCTGCTGTCCTTGCTGTGTCACTGTGTCCTCTCCTCTCCTCTCTGGTTTGCAATGTAGCAAGGGGTTGTGGTCTGTGGGAGTGCTGCTTTTGTACTCACCTATGTGGGTGTGTCCTCATGGTCTGTTGTTTTCAGGTGTGTTGTGTCTGGGGTTCTGGCCTTTGTATTTTTTGTTTGTCCGGGGGGTGTTTTCGGGTTGTGTACTGTGCTTGTGTATTTGTGTGTGCCTTGCTGTGTGGACTTATTGGCCATGTTGTGTGCTATTGGTTTTGTGTGCGGATGGTTTCTGTGCAGGTACGTTGGCGCCATGGCTTCTGCCGTGTCGATTCTCATCGGCGTTGTTTGCGCTGGCGGGCGGTATATTTGTTGTTTTTCCGCGCTCATGGCGGTGCGATCGTAATTTCACGTGCGGTGTGTCGGCCGTGTGGGCGGGCGGTTTTGTGTTGTCGTGCGTGTTTCCGTCCGTGGCGGGCGGTTTGACTCCGACTCGGACGATGGCGGGCGGTATTTTGTGTGATTTTTCCGCCGATGGCGGTTTTCGGTTTGTGTACTCATAATGGCGTGGTCGGTGTTCAGGCGGTGTGTGCGGGCGGATTTTTGCCGCTTCCATGCCTGGCGGATTTATTTACGCCGGGTATCGTAATGGGCCCCCAAATTCTATAAAATTAATTGATTATTTTTAGTAGTTATTAATATTTTTTTATTTGAATTCTGCGTTTTTAGTTCCGTAGCGGGTTGTGGGTTTATAGGGGAATAGGGTGGGAGGTAATTTAATTATATTAAATTTATTGAATATTTTTTATTTATTATTATTTGTTTAATTGCGATGTTATAGTGTTACATGGGTAAAGTAATTTATTATTAATTAATTAATAATTGTTTGTTAATTAATTTTAATTAGTTAATTGGTAATTAATTATGTTAATTGTGTAATTAATTTTAGGTGTGTGTTGTAGTGTTTGTAGTTGTAAAGGGTGGGAAGGGTGGGAAGTAATTTAGTTTTAATTGATGAATTAATAATTAGTTGTTAATTAGTTTTAATTAATTAATTAGTAATTAATTATGGTAATTGTGCAATTAATTTTAGGTGTGTGTTGTGTTTATAGGAGTAAAGGGTGGTAAGTATTTTGTGTTTAATTAATTATTATATAGTTGTTAATTAATGTTAATTATTTTATATTTATTTTGTGTAATTGTTTATTTTTGTGTGTGTTGTTTTTACTTTTAAAGGGGTAAAAGGTGTTTTTTAAATATTTAATTATTAGTTGTTAATATTAATTGTTTTTCTTTTAAAAATAATATTTAATTGTGTTTTATTCTTTCATAGTTTAATTTAGGTGTGTGTTGTGGATATTATAGTGTTAAAGCATGTGTACTCAATGAATGTTTTTTTTTTTCATGAATAGGATTTTTTAAATTGATTATTAATTATGTTAATTGTGGAAATAATTATTTTTTTTATTAATCTTTTTATTGAAACATATAACATCTGTTCAACAGAAAGACATTACTGGTACAATCACAGATATTCTCTCTAATTCGGTAATAACCTCATCTTCTACCCCCATGTGTGGTACTAATAATACTAGTGGATCGAGTGGTCCCTGCTATTCTTTTATGTATTTCCTCCTTTATAGTCTCAGCTTGCCAGCACCAATCCATATCGTTTTCCCAATCTTACACTGTAGGGGGTGCAATCGCACACCACGTTCTAGCAATATTACGCTTTGCCACTATCGCCGCCAGAGATAGTCATTGCTGTGTATGTCTTGGCCAGTCTTCGTTTGCCCCTGTTATCAAGAGAAGCCATTTGGGATCTGCCGGCACCTCCATACCCACTACCTCCGTCATTCTTCGGGCAATCTTTGTCCAGTAAAGCTGAAGAGTCGGACATTCCCATAGCAGGTGGAAAAATGAACCCTCTTCCCCGCATCCCCTGTAGCATCTAGTAGTTTCACACCGCCCCATTTTGAACAGGGCCGACCTCGCATAATACACTCTGTGTAGTATTTTCAGTTGTATCAGGTGGCACCTTGCCCGTATCGCAACCTCCCATGGACCCTGCAGCACTTCTGCCCACTGTTCCTCTTCGAATGCGCCTACGTCTTGTTCCCATGCCACTTTGAGCGCAGTGGTGGGGTCTGGGGCATTATTAGTTATCTTTTTATAGAATAGGGAAATGGTTTTGTCCCTGATCCGTTCAGTCAAGACCCTGTCTTCTAATGGTGAAGCTTCTGGCAGTGCATCGCCTTCCCTCAAATATTTCCGAATTGCATGTCCCAATTGGATATATCTCAGCCATTCTCCCCTTCCCATCTCATAGTCTCTCTGTAGGGCCGTAAACTCGATATATGCTCCTCTTCACCAGATATCACCCAATTTTTCCAATCCAAGAAGCTCCCATTTAGCGAAGCCCTCTAACCGACAGACTTCTCCCAGGCAGTCGCCCACCCAGAGTGGAGTCATCCCCGATAGCTTTTTTTCCCATCCCAAATATTTTGTGGCTGTCTTCCATACTTTCACTACTGTTTTGGTATGCTTGGGGAGATGCTTGTCAATTCGGTTCGTATATAGTAGTCCTAGCGGGCCCTGTGTCAGCCTATCTACCCTATCTACCCTATATGCTGGCTCCGCCCTGTCGTCGAACATCCAGCCGTTAACATTCGGCAATTGAGAGGCCCAGTAATATCCTCGTACATCTGGTATCGCTAATCCTCCCTCATATACCCCCCTCTGTAGCTTATTCAGTGCAATTCTAGGGGCAGCCCGCTCCATATCAGGGCTTGGATTTCTGAGTCTACTCTTCGAAAAAAGGAGGGTGGGGCCTCATATAGTGAGTTTTGTAGCACAAAGAGCAGGCGTGGGAGAGCCATCATCTTGAACAATGCCGCCCGACCCATGAGTGTCAATGGGAGCGTGCGCCAATGCATGGAAATAAATTTAATAAAAAATGTTGAAGTGTTTTGTTATTGGTGTGGTGTTATAGGGTAGGAAATAAAATAAATAAATTTATGTTTTAATTCATTTTTTTGTTTGTTAATATTTGCTACTTTTAAATAATTATTGTTTATAAATGTATTTATTAATTTATTTTATATATTATTTTAGGTTTTTGTTATATGTAATTAATATTATAACATGTTTTCTTTTTATATGTTTAATATATTTAATTTTATATTTTTAAAATATTGTTTATTTATTTTTATGATTTATTTACATTTTGTAATATATATATTTTTTTCAATTGTTTAAGTGTTATTAGTAATTTTTGTTTCTCTGCTATCCAACACTTTCCCTAATGTTGTAATCACTGGAGTGGGAATAGTACTTTTTACCCCTCCACTATACAGCACTTTCCCTACTGTTGCACTCACTGGAGTGGGAATAGTAATTTTTACCCCTCCGCTATCCATCACTTACCCTACTTTTGCACTCACTGCAGTGGGAATAGTAATTTTTACCCCTCCGCTATCTAACACTTTCCCTACTGTTGCACTCTTTGGAGTGGAAATAGTAATTTTTGTCCTTCCGTTATCCAACACTTTCCCTACTGTTGCACTCATTGGAGTGGGAATAGTAATTTTTAACCTCCGCTATCCAACATTTTCCCTACTGTTACACTCACAGGAGTTGGAATAGTAAATTTAATTCCTCCACTATCCAACACTTACCCCACTTTTGCACTCACTGGAGTGGGAATAGTAATTTTTACCCCACCGCTATCCAACACTTTCCCTACTGTTGCACTCACTGGAGTGAGAATAGTAATTTTAGCCCCTCCGCTACCCAACACTTTCCCTACTGTTGCACTCACTGGAGTGGGAATAGTAATTTTTACCCCTCCGCTAACCAACACTTTCTCTACTTCTGCACTCTTTGGATTGGGAATAGTAATTTTTACCCCTTCGCTATCCAACACTTTCCCTACTGTTGCACTCTTTGGAGTGGGAATAGTAAATTTTTCCCCTCCGCTATCCAACACTTTCCCTACTGTTGCTATCACTCGAGTCGGAATAGTAATTTTTACCTCTCCGCTATCCAACACTTTCCCTACTGTTGCACTTATTGTATTGGGAAATGTAAGTTTATTTTTTTAATTAGTTTTATTTTTTATTTTAAATTATTGATGTATATATATATTTGTTTTTAATTTTTATCTAATTTTAAAGTTTAAAAATTAAATAAAGATAATAGTTAATAAATAATGTTTAAATAAATATATGTATAAATGTTTGTTTGTGTGTATATATTTTTTTTAATTAAGTTTATTTGTTATATTTAGTTAAAATGTATATTAAATGTAATTTATTTTGTTAAAAAATATTAATATTTTATATTTTTATTATATATTATTTTATTTTATATATATTTTTAAATCAATATTTTTTACATCTATATTTTTTAACCTCGATATTTTTGATTCAATATTTTTGTACTAACCTGTTGATGTATTGGAGTGGATATTTTTGTAGTCAATATTTTTTTTTCGATATTTAGAACATCGACGTTTGTTACATCGATATTCTATCAGTGAACCCAAGCTAACTTATGTGTCCTGAGATTGCGAGAGGTTTGTATACCGACAAGTGTAGCAGTAACCTAGCTTCAATTCCGCTATCCTGGTTTGGAGAGTCAATATTTATTTTTATTTTTCATTTTTCTCCCTACCTTGTGTATCGAATCCATATCCTCCTATTTTCACATTGGAATGTATTTAATACGTAAATAGTTTTGAGGAATGGTGGGGCACTGGTTGTGTACCATGTTGTATACGAATCCTCTCCCTCACGAGCATTGCTCGGATTCTTCATGCAGCGGGCCGCGCCCACCGACACGTCCCTGCCTCCCCATGACACGCCCACCACCACGAGGGCGCAACGCAAGCGGCATCCTCGTCTTTGTCTTCTTGACAATGAAGCTCCGGCTCCATGACTTACCAGCCGACTTTACACAGATCCGCATGGCGATCTGCTTGGGAGCATTCACTGCCCAATCAGTGACAATTGCTGAATTCGAAGTGCTATCAACAACAGAAAAATCTCTATCTCGAACACTTCCTTTACAATTCTCCTTTTTTTATATTTAAGGTATAATTTTGTAGATAGCTAACTGATGTGCTATCTTCAGGCACACAAGATCCCTTCACCTTGGAAGAGAGCCCATTACAGATGCTCCTCTCCAATTAAGGTGAGCCATGCTTGGCCCTTTATACTAGTTTGGGCCACACACAAGCTAATTTCTTACTAAGATTGTAGCCATGCCTTTTATTTTACTTTCCTAGGGACATATTAGAGGATTGCCGCCCCAACCAATCTTAAACAGGATATTACACAACTGAGAAGCATTATCCTCACTACTTATAGTGGCCCTTCCTTTCCATACTAGGCCTCCACTTCCTCAGCCAGTGCGTACCTTTTTATTCATCTCCAATCCTATGTTCCAATATCCATAATTTCCTCAATTAACCGCCCCCTTTTTCACCTTCTTCCTCAGACCCCAGGCATTTCAGTCCTGATGAGACCCTATTTATTCTTCTAAGGGTCGAAACATCGACAAATGTTCAAAGACAGATTGTTTCTTTGAACTGTGATACAATGATTAATTTTCTGTGTCTCGAATGTTATTGAAAGAAAAAAAACTGCTGTATTTTGTTGTAAAGCAACTAATATACCGTGCATGTTCACATTTGCACCTTACCTTCTCGTCTTTATATTCGGTTTTGGTTTGTCTTTTCACCTGGGGTATACTCACTCTCCCTACTTTCCTTGAGAAACACTCACATCTGTTTGTTTAAACGATTATTCCTTGTTCAAATAAACTCGGTTTGGCTGAACCGTAATTGGTTTAAAATACTGGCTGCTCTGGAATCTGCCTTTCTCTATTCAAGAGTAGTATTGATGTAATTTAAAAAGCTAGGGTGTCCATTACGATGTCGGGCGGATAAAAATCCGCCATCAACCACAGTGGCGAAAATCCGCCCGCCTACACCGTCTGAATACCGACCGAGCAATTACGATGCCGCGAACCGAAAACCGCCGGAGGCGGAAAATAAACAGAAAAAACCGCCCGCCCATGTCCGAGTCCAAGTCCATCCGCCCGCCACGGACGGAAAGACGCACGAAAGCCAAAACCGCCCGCCCTGACGACCGAGACACCGCCCGTCAAATTAGGATCGTACCGACATGAGCGCGGGAAATCCACAAATACACCGCCCACCAGCGCAAACAACAGTGACGAAAATGGACACGGCGGAAGCCCTGGCGGCCACCTCCATGCACAGAAACCATCCGCTGACGAAAACAAACACACACAACATGGCTAACAAGTCCACACAGCAACCCACGCACAAAAACCCAAACACAGTACACATCCCTGAAACACCCCCCTGGACATACAAATCAACTACAAATCCCAGAACACCAGCCACAACACACCTGAAAACAACAGACCACCATGACACACCCACATAGGTAAGTACAAAACCAGCCCCTCCACAGACCACAACCCCCTGCAACATTACAAACTGAGGACGAAAGCACACAACACAGCGAGACAGAAAGGACAGCAGCACACCACAGACACGCACCTATCACACCCATCACCACCACCACCAAACACCTGACCCACAAACCCCCTGCACATCACACACCACACACCGCACCAGCACCACAAACACCAAAACACACACCATGGCATCACACAGAATGCCCAAGTTCACTTCCACCGAGCTGACGGTCAAGGTCGACGAGATCGTCAAGGTGCACCCACAAATCTATGGCAACCAGGTCCAACAGACACCACTATCCACCAGAAACCGGTTGTGGAGCAGGATCGTAGACCAGGTCAATGCAGTCGGGAACGTTCCACGCAACAGAGGAGAAATTAACAAAAGGTGGAACGACCTCAAAAGCGTGGTCAAGAAGAAGGAGAGCAAAAATCGAGAGCTGGCTGCCAGGACTGGCGGAGGGAATCCCGCGCTATTCAAGACCTTCAAGGCGTGGGAGGAGAAGGTGCGAGTCATCATACATCCGGAGATCCTCACCGGATTACCAGGGGGAGTGGAGGCTGGTAAGTTCAAACAAACGTATACCAGCACACCGCTATGTACTCACATGCACCACCACCATGCCATAGCTCCTAGGGACAAACACCCCCATGTCCAGCACACAATACACAAGACATCACCCACACATGCAACAGACACTCATACACACTCAGCCCAAAGCTACCAACTAACAAAACCATGGGGGCATGTGTACAGTCAGCCAGCACCGCAACTACCACCAGGTCCCCTTGTACTCCAGATGCGCCAGAATGAGCACTCCCCACACCCACATCCATGTGTCCGCCATAGCTGCACTGACCGAAAATGAACAGGTAAGTAGCCGAAACACAAAGACAGTGAGTCGGAGGGGGGACAGCTGAAGATAAATACCCACCAGGCCCCCACTACCACAGACCAGCAAGGTGGAGCACACCCCACATCCATGTGTCCGCCATAGCTGCACTGACCGACAATGAACAGGTAAATAGCCGGAACACAAAGACAGTGAGTCGGAGGGGGACAGCTGAAGTTAAACACCCACCAGGCCCCCACTACCACAGACCAGCAAGGTGGAGCACACCCCACATCCATGTGTCCGCCATAGCTGCACTGACCGACAATGAACAGGTAAGTAGCCGGAACACAAAGACAGTGAGTCGGAGGGGGACAGCTGAAGTTAAATACCCACCAGGCCCCCACTACCACAGACCAGCAAGGTGGAGCACACCCCACATCCATGTGTCCGCCATAGCTGCACTGACCGACAATGAACAGGTAAATAGCCGGAACACAAAGACAGTGAGTCGGAGGGGGACAGCTGAAGTTAAACACCCACCAGGCCCCCACTACCACAGACCAGCAAGGTGGAGCACACCCCACATCCATGTGTCCGCCATAGCTGCACTGACCGACAATGAACAGGTAAGTAGCCGGAACACAAAGACAGTGAGTCGGAGGGGGACAGCTGAAGTTAAACACCCACCAGGCCCCCACTACCACAGACCAGCAAGGTGGAGCACACCCCAAAACCATGTGTCCGCCATAGCTGCACTGACCGACAATGAACAGGTAAGTAGCCGGAACACAAAGACAGTGAGTCGGAGGGGGACAGCTGAAGTTAAACACCCACCAGGCCCCCACTACCACAGACCAGCAAGGTGAAGCACCCCTCCCTCCCAGTACCATGTGGCATCCATTGCATTGCGCACTCAGAAACAACCTGTAGGTGGGAAACTGTACAGGGCGGGGCGTCTGTAGGCATGAGGACTGTACTACGACTGACACATGGGACATGACACGTAGCAGAGGAACACGCAGCACTGCTCCCAGTCACAATCATGAGACCAATGTGCACACGGACATGTTCGACAGAGTCAAACCCCACATGACCTATCACAGATACAGCAACACCTAAGGAGCCACGTCTGCATGTACAAGTCCCACTGGAGCACAGACCCACACGGCAGGTACTGTGCCACCCATCACACACATCAGCAACACCATCGAAGTCCTGTTTCATGTAGTCCTCACTGCCTGTCACCCACACATCGTACAACAACGCCCACGTAAGACAGACCGTACTAGAAGTAACAGCTTGGAACCACAATATTGCACACAAAGACAACCGGACCCATGAAACAAACAGGCACACAATGCACATTCAACATATCATCCATCTCATCTCACAGCCACAATGTCATGATAGGTATGACATCCGAACAGCTGGACCACATCCAGTAGACATGCAAAGATACCTGCCCATGACAAATCAAGTGCCTGCAGTGACCGAAGCGCACGTCACACTGCGAATAACGACACACATAACATAGTCAACACCCCAAGAGCACAGCACTGATGCACATGTACCAGGGCAGCGCGCACACAAAGGAATTGGCCCATCTTCAATACGACGTGTGGCACACAACAAGCACGAACTCACAACATTGCTACCAATGTGATGACCATGAATGACAACAGTCAGCAGATATTCCTGCCATGTGAGACAGACACACACCTTTGTCCATGCACTGTCACGTTGCCAGAACACATGTCACGTTCTGCACCCATCACCCACAGCATGTACCCCAAAAGCATATCTCAACCCAAGAGCGTTTAGGGGGCTGTACCCCCTTCTGGCATCAGCGTACCTAAGCGTACCATCCCTCCCCCTAAACCATCGTTCAACCCAACATCGCCGATGGCCCTGGAGCACGCATACACACGAGCCACAAAATTTAGGAGCATAGCAACACACACCCATCGGCATTGCTAATCCGTCCCATGCCACATGTCCACATCACACAGACCCATTGCCTAGCCCACGCATACACACATCGTACATCCACACACGCCACTGGGAAACTTGTGCACGACAGTGCACGAACTGTGAATGTCAGACAACCAATACATACTTTGCTAGGTGCAACACAATGACCCATCTCATCCTCCCCACAGGTGCCGAACTGCTGGATGCTGGAGAGGGTGACAGCAGCCAGCACAGCCAGTCTGCAAGCCCCCGACCCGGACTCACGGATGTAGAGGAGCTGGACACCTCTCCGGACACGGACCACCCAGCAGGCCCATCTGGAGTGGCAGGGCACAACCGCTCCCCAGGGCCCCTCCTGCCTACCAACCCATCACCCAGGGCTGCTGACCAGTCACAGACCCCTGCTGCCACGGCCGTTGCGGCCACCACCACCGCCGCAACCACCACCACCACCGCCGCAACCACCACCACCACGCCATCCCTCGCCACAGCACCTGTGCAAGGGTCGGCACGGCCGTCGGGCTCCACCCTGGGAGCCAGAGTGAGGACCGTGGTGAGCAATGTGGCTAGTGGGCAGGTCGGTGGCAGCAGTACTGGTAGGAGGAGCAGGGTCAGGCCAACGCCAACTGTGCCTGGGAGCCAAGCCCTGCCGCCAATAGACAGAGTCCTTGGGGCCTATGAAGAGGCCCAAGGCGAATGGGCCAGGTCGGCAAGCGACACGCGGGAGGTCCTTGCGGTGTTGAGGTCCATGGACGCCCATATGGCCCAAATCGCGGCCCTCATGGGCCAGCTGGTGGTGGGGGAGGGCACAAGCAAGGCCAGCAACACCACCTCCGCCACCACCTGCTGAGGCGCAGGCTCGTGCAGCCTCGTGTTCCCCTGCGTCCACAGCGAGTGAGCACTCCTCAGCCACCACCAGCGGAACATCAACACCCCCCTACCAAACGTGGAAGGGGCCGTCCGAAGAGGAAACAGGTGTCCAGAGAGGACTTCGCCCGCACCAAACGCCAGTGAGTCAGCCAGCCACCTTGACCACCTACTGCATTGACATGGAATACGATCCTACCCCACACTGCCATGTGAATGGCATGTGTCTGTTGGACTGTGGACATAGGACTCCATGGGTACACCTTGACCATCACGCAGCCATGACCGTCAACTCATTGTCACAGCATGCACCACATTTGTCATCACCTTGCACACAATCACATGTCACCGCTGTTAATAAATACACCTTGTTCACAATCGGCTTAATGTGTCCTGGGTTTATTCCACGATGTGCAATCGCCACCATGAGCAGAAATGCATCTGCTGTGTGGCATGTCGATGGGACAGGAGAGGCTGCAGGGACCTAGGGGTGAAAAACAGAACAAGAGTACATTCAATGAGTGTGTCACACACTCATCACACAGTACTTGTCACCAACTACAAGCAATGCACACACATCTCACAGAGCAACAGGGCACAATGCTACAGCCACTGTCAGTGGCATACCAACCTGGACATGGACCATTGACACACAGCACTCAGTGAACAAAAGGCCCCCGTAACAGAGCACACATACACCTGCACAACTACAGCTACATCAGCCGTCGTACATGGTCACTCACCGTCAAGTGAAGTAGCGGGCGATGAGCTGCTGACGCACATTCACAGCTTCATCCTCTCCACTGTCCTCTTCACTGGAGCTGTCCAGGTCTGCAGGCTGGGGCCCTGGTTGATCTCCGTCATCCACAATTAGGGGAATCTGCTTGCGGATCGCCAGATTGTGCACCATGCAGCAAGCCACAATTATCTGGCACACCTTCTGTGGGGAGTACGCCAGTGCGCCCCCGGTGCGGTCCAGGCATCTGAACCTGGACTTGAGTAGGCCAAAGGTACGCTCAACCACACGTCTGGTCCTCCCATGTGCCTCAGTGTAGCGTACATCTGCTGGGCCCCCAGGACGTCGTAATGGGCTGAGCAGCCAGGGTCCATTCGGGTAAGCAGAGTCACCTGGGTGTGAGGGACACAGAGAACCGTTGCAATTCCAACTGGACACAAGACAGCATCGCACAGCCAGCACGCTACACTACTCCACATACTCACCAACAATCCAGCCACGATCCGGTTGCAGATTGTTCATCAGACGTGGTAGGATGCTGTTGCGCATGATGTGCGCGTCATGGGCCGATCCTGGGAATTTCGCACACACGTGTGTGATCACCATGTCCGCAAGGCACACCACTTGCACATTCAGGGAGTGCGTGTGCTTCCGGTTGTGGTAGAGGTGCTCGGTGGCCTGTGGTGCAACAAGGCCAACATGGGTGCAGTCTATTGCACCAACGACGTGGGGGATTCGTCCAAGAGCATAGAATGCACCCTTCACTGCCGCCAATTCACGAGCCTGGGGAAGCGGATGTATCTGTTCCTGTACAGCATCATGGCTGACAGTACATCCCTGAGCACCATGCTGAACATGGGTTGGGACATCCCACCTCCACTGCCCACTGTGTGCTGGAATGACCCAGTGGTGAAGAAATGCAGTACAGCCATCACCTTAGCCGTGGGGGTGAATGCTGTTGGATACACCCTGCGCGGACGGAGGTGGGGTTCCAACAAGGCACATAGACGATGCAGGGTGGGTCGGTCCAGACGATATTTGCGGATGACCTCAACATCCACCATGTCTGACAGCAATTGGTAGGGGCGATGAATGTTTGGTCTCCGCCTAGGAAAGATGGAAGTGTACACATGTCAAAGCAACACGCCACATGGCATATTCACATACACAGAACATAAATGACTGGGCAGGCAATTGAATGACAGAACGGCTGACAAGTAGGGACAGCACAGCCACAATACACTTACACAGGTCCCCTACCAATAGCAATGGGCAGTGACACACACCATTGCTATGAGCATGCACATGGGGAGTTAGGCATTAACAACTTGTAAGGCATGCTGAAGGCAACAGACTGCATATTCGGTAAGCTGCAACACCACGGCAACATGACTAGCTGCTGTGCATCACACTGCTTCCGAGGCTGGGTGTGTAGGGCACACACCAACAACGCTATGGACACAGGCTGAGCGGACAAAACAAGTGGGACCGGTGGCACGAGGGGATATGAGACAGTCATTGATGTCCCTACTGCACCCTAAGTACAGCACTGTACGGATCACACCTCGAGAAACATTGACAGGTGTACACATTGACAGCCCCATGCCGACACGGCTGTGTGCTTGCAACTACACATCACAAGTGACACGTAACATTGCACGTGCCAAGTGGCAGATGTACATAGTGAAAGATGGCATGTGTGTGCATATGCATATCCCATGCTCCCATGCCAATGTGTACATGATGATGTTCCTACATACATGTGGAGGCTGAGCACTGGCCGTCCCTGCCTATGCACACGGCATGTTGTGGCCCTGTCCATTGTGGACCTGCACCCACACGCAAATCATGGCCACACCTGCAGATGCATTGCGCACATCATACTGTGTGGTGCACATGGCATCAGCGGACTGTACCCGGCATGGCCCAGGCCCTTACAGCCAACTCCAATGACCCTCGCGGTTGCACCCTGCGTGTTCCACTGTGGAGGTAGGCGTCCATGGCCAGCTGGGAGCAGGCCAACGTCTGCAATTGCAGCTGCCAGACATGGTACACGAATCGCAGCAGCTTGTACCCACTGAACGGCCCCAGGGGGCAATATGTGTGTGTGAGTGGGACAGGCATGACCACAGCTACCTGGCACTGCAGCCTGGCACCCCTCGATGACAGCTGCTGCTGCCACCACTACACCTACACGTGGATGACGCTGAGGACATGTCCAGGTCCACTCACTAGCGAGGAGCCGGAGAATCTGGATTCCGTGCTCCACGCACACTGCACATGGCTATTCCTTGCGAAAGTTGTGTGTGAGAGACAACTGCAGTGGGTGTGGGTGTGCATGTGGGGGACACACATGTCGTTGCTCCTCAGCACTATGAGTCAGAGCCTGTGGAGTACAGACATGCACTGCACACCATGCTGGCCGCAGGTGGCATGGGTATGTGAGCTCTCGGGCGCTTTGACCTGCCTGTCCCACCCAAGTGGTGGTACATGGCAACTTCATGTCAGACATCCAGTGACACAGACAATTGGCAATGCAGGTCTCAGTGCACCTGTCGATCGTGTGGAAGTCAGGCTGGGGCCATGCTGCCCTTCTCAGTCCCAGCAGGCCTGGCCTGCACATTGACTGCACAATGCCAGTAGGTGCCGACACAGACTGCCTAGTGGGTTACATGTGTCTCCTGTTCAGGACCCCCCGGATGAGCGCTTACTCTGCACTGTCGATTGGACACACCATGACTCGTGATAGGGATGTGTGTGAGGGATAGTGGCACTGAATGTGACCTTCGTTGCGGGGTGGGCCATGCACAGGGCGAGTACGCTGATGGTTGTGCAGTGTTGGTCACAGTGGGTACACCCACACAGATGTGTTGCCTTGTGATCTGTTTCTAGGTCAGCCTGACAATGGACAGTAGATGTGGGCAGGCTACACATTGCTCGATGTGCTGTCTATGTGCATGTGCATTCACACCAGGCACAACTGCCCCTGCACATGTGACCCCTGCTGCACTGAGTGCTGGGTCTGTTGAGCTGATGCACCGTCTGTGCGTGGGGCAGACAACTCTGCTCACTTCCGTCATTGCCCATGACATCACTTTGCCGCAGGTGACATGGTTCATGGAGGGCCCACATGTACGCGTGGGTGGACTACACAAGACTGTCCAATGGTTGTCACCCCCAGTCAGTGCTTCGAATGGGAAGTATGTGGTGCTGGTACTCATTACGCTGTGTCGGGTGTGCGGGGCTAGGTGCGGGGCTACATGCAAGACATGGGTAGGTCATCGGCTTATCTACTAGTTGCAATACACACGTGACATGTCTTTTTCTGACCACATCAGGGGCATTCCTTAAACTAACTGGAAGTCAAACAGTTATCTTTTACACTGTCCTCATGGCCTCCCCTCGCTCACACCAATATGCATTTGCACATGAGAAGCTAGCGCATGCACAAGCAGCTCCAAACTCGCCCCAGAGAGGCCAAGGAGTGTATGTGTGGGTCCATTTGTACATGTGGTCTGTCTCACGGTATAATTAGTGGCGTGACGCCGTCCACATGCGTGGTGCCCCGACTCGAGACCCGGGCAACATTGACAATGCATGACAGGCTCCGCAGTCCGGATACACCACCTGCAACACACAGAGGCTGTAGCTGCCCTAGCGGGCCAGTCCGCGTCCAACTGGAGCTCATGGCCCCACACATTCACTCTTTGGCCTCTCTGGAGCGAGCTTGGAGCTGCTTGTGCACGCGCTGGCTTCTCTGTTGCAATGGCATGTAACGTGTGTGGGTGTATTGTCAATGGGTGGGATGGTGCGAGCCACCTTCCGTGACGTCACTGCTGCTTGTGATATGTGCGTCCCCCCACTACTTCCATTTGACTTGTGCCATACTACACATTGTGGATGTGTTGCCTGCGTGATGTGACAAGGATGAGCACGCCATGTCCTCTCACCCACCATGCTCAACTGCCATCCCGTGCCCTGGATTGCCTGTGCAAGTGGACAATGTTGGGGACGCACCAGGTCGACAGGGGATGTGAGTGCCTTGGCAAGGGCCTGGCGGACGCGCAGCAGTATCCGGCATGTCCACGGAGGGTGGGCTGACGTCTACACTTGATGCGGCATTGTTCGTGTGCCCGCCTGTTGTGCACACACGAGTTCACATTCGTCACCAGTCAGGTGGTCTTTACAGATTCCCAGGAGTGCGCCAATACTGGTCCTGAGTCCTACCAACACAGTGTGTATCAACATTGCATGTGCGCACCTACCGTCACACCAACCCACCTGAGCCATGCGTAACTCCCGCTTCACATGACACATGTGTGTCTTCCACAGTTGTGCTACTCATTTGCGTTGACATCCAATGACAGTGGACAACATGGTCATCTCACGACTGCCGTGTACTTCACACACTCTCATCCTCTCTCATTCGTACTTGTGAAATGAATCAGCAGAGACACATTGTTGCTTCAAGCCATGTATTGGGACTAATGTCCTCTGTGATGCAGTATAGTGAACACTACTGGCAGCGAAGTGCATGTGGAGGATATACTCAGCATGATTACACATAGCATAGGGTGTAGGGGTACAGTGATTAGTTGTTGGCTGTGGGATGTGGGCTTCAGAGTTACAACTGCTTAGCTGTTGGTGTGCTAATGTACATTTGCTGATTACTGTGGTGCTGCTGACTGACACAGACAGTATACATTTAGCCTACCAGTCCGCTTGTCATCATGGGCACAGTGCATCTCAGTTCCATGTTACAGGTTTGCTGCTATGGTTACTCATACACACGTGCGTGGAGGTGACATCAGGGCATGGGCTTACGTGCATGCTAAGGCGTCCCACTTGTTGTTGCGATGTGGTGGGTACTGGCCATGTCACAGTCACTGGGCTCATGTTGTTGGTGGATGCACTTGGTGTCCATGCAAAGGTCCTGGCACGGACGTTCAGTGGGAGGTGTGGTGACAGCTCTCACATACTACAGCAGGACGATTGCTGTCCACTGACCGGTGCATATGTTCATGGGCGCAGGATCCATATCATGGCATGGTTGTACGTGCAGTTCTGTCCATGTGGTTGCCATACACAAATCCCATGCCTCTGCCTCCCCCTGTTCATGCAGAGTTACTGGATGTGATGAGGTACAGGGTGCATTTCCAAAATAGTATCAGATGTCATGGCAGTGTAGTTGTTGTTGTGGTGTCAGTTGCAGGTTGCATGGTGTAGTAGTTGTACTGGTAACTGCCTAGTCCGTGCGTAAGCCAAGCATGGGTACGGTGTGGGACATCATTGCTCAATTGGGGGTCTGGCGACGGGGCCCGACGAATTGACAGGTTGTCAGGAATGCAATACCTTCCAGCAGGGCTTCCATGGCATTGGTGGTGGACATGGTTGCCAGCCAATGTAGCGGATGGTGGCTGTCAAGGTGTTGTTCGTGAGTTGTCCCTTGTAGGAGCATGATGGGACATGTTGGATGGCATTCGATGTAACTGTAATCCATTATCCGTCGTGTGGAGGCACAGTGGTCCCATTGCAGTGTGAGTCCGATAGTCGCCACATACGCCATGCCCCCATAGGCTGAACAGGCCCTGTCGTGGGCGTCCAGGGGGTGGAATAGTTGTAGCAGGTCCGCCCTTGGACATGCCGGGTTGGAGAGACATAACTCCACAGGATAGTAGAAGGGACACCTCCGACAGTAGAAGACGGGGATGACGCAGCTGAACAATGCGATGCGGTAAGTTAGTCGGTAACTTACGTTCAGCAAGGCCAGATTGTCACATCCCAATATCTGTATCAGGTTATGTTTGTACAGCTTGATCTGTCCGGCGTAGGTGGGTAGGTGTGGTGCAAGTGCCATTTTGCTGCAGGGCGCTGTGGTGGCGTGCTCCGGCTGTCTGTGCAGTCTGCAGAGTGCAACCTCCGATGTTGCTGGGAATTCTGTAATGGTCGTAGGGAGGCAGGACTTGTGTTATGTTGGCTTGTGCGGAGGACACGGGCCCTCATCCCACATGCTTCTCTGAATGGTCAAGGTCAGTGGTGTCTGACTCCTTCAAGATAACTTGCATGTGAACCACATGGGGGAGTGTTATCATTTCTTCTTTCCGTTGTGAATGTTCTTTGGTGTTATGCGCTATCTGCCCTGTGGCCGCTTCCCTCTGCATGCCTGTGTTGGGCTTTGTTTGGTGCAATGACTGTTTTCTCCGGCTTGTTTAGTCGGGATGTGGTTTCACAGTGGGAATGGAAGGTCATTCGGTGCTGTCTCCTCTCCCGTGTGTGGGCAGCAGGCTGCTTTTCCGCTGTACGTTGGGCCTTGTGTTATAATTGGTCCCACCTGTTGTCTGTCCCCGGTATCTTTGATGTTACGTATTGCATGTCTTGTTATTGGGTGCAGGGTGGCACCGGTGTTTCTGTGTGGTACTGGCGTACCTTTTCCCGACGGGGTCCATATTCTGATGGGTGATGTTGCCTCCGCTGTGTGCTTCGCCGTGTTTTGCACACAGGGGTGTGTCCTAATGTGGCGTGACGTCACTGACATGTTCGGGTCAGTTGTGTGACGTCAGGTTGGCAACAGTGAATTGCCGGTTGGGGACATGACTGTGACAGGGCTGTCACGTGACATGTGCGTTCTGGGTGGTGCTGGTGTGTGTGGTGTTTGGTTGTGAGCCTGTGTTGTTTGTGTGCGGCGCATGCATTGCGCTGCCGTTGGCCTCTGCGTTGTGCGCATGTGTGGGTGCAGTGGTGGATGTGTCGTGTCCACGCAGGGGTGTCGGGGTGGGGGCCATATACAGTTTTCCCGCCCTTGCACTGTGTGCGCTGTTTGCGTGCCCCTGTTGTGTGTCTGCCTACCTGCGTCGCTGCGGTGCGTTGACTCCTGGGTGCTGCATCAGGTAGAGCATGGGGAGGGCCTGCAGGGCTGGATTCATGCTCGGGGGGTCCGCCTCTTTGATATCCGTACTGTGAGTTCGGTTTTCCGCCTTGCTTTCACGTGCGGTGTCTCTTAGCCGGAGGAACTGTTTGGTTCTGGCATCGTAATTTGTACGCCGGGCGGTACGTGATTTCGTCAGGCGTTGTGTCTCCATTGAGCCGCGCCGCTCCGTGAACGGGCGCACTTTGATGGCGGACGGCGTCGCCTGCGTACGGGCGGTGTTTGGCTGTCTTTTCGCGTCCTAATTGGGCGGGCGTGTGTGCTGTGGCGGGCGGACGGTAACTGGTGCTTTTTGCATCTGCCAGCACGGCGGTGGTGCTTCCGCCCGCCAGCCTAATGACCCCCTAGGTTAATAGATTGATTCTGCACAGAAAAGTCTGAGAACAAAAACTTGTTTCTAAAAGTGAGTTCCATGTGAACACTTGCCAAGGTTCCCTGTAGGCAAAGCATAATTCACACCTTAACCATACCACTAAACCAAAACCTTACACTACCTCTTACTTTAATCCTAAATCATAGTAGGTTTAGGATCAGTTATGGTAGTGAGCACCTACGATAGCCCCAAGCCTAATCTAAACCTTACCCCTAATTCTTATCCCAAATCTAAATCACCCTTTACCCTAAACCTAAACCTAATAATAATCCTTACTCATACCCTTATAATTGCCTCATTCTAGATAGTGGTCTTCTTAGTAGTGGCTATTTCAATATAGTAGTATCTATACAATGGTTCATCAGCATAATATGGTGCACCGGTGCAGTCAGCAGGGAAAGGCAATCGAGAAAAGCTATTTGGAGAATAAGGGAAATCGCTAGCCACAATTAATTGTTTTTATTTTTTAATAGTGGCTTGTTCTAGAATCACTTTCAGGACCTGTGGCTTAATACTTGTAGTTAGAGTATAGAACTTGCCTTCAAAGAATTACTGTTATGCAGTCTAGCAGCAAAACTACATCTGTATAACTTGGGTTCCAGTCCATCAAAAAACTGTGAACTCTATAGTCATTCGTTCTTATGCAACACCAAAGTACAGCAAAAACATTACAGTGGTAGTGCACCAGCATATCACTGCAGCCAATATCTGCTTCCCTGATCTTGTGCAGCTCTATGGCACACTCAGGAACCGGAATATTAAAACCAAGGATTTTGTCTTAATATGGGAATTGTGGACCAAAGTATTTACTGCATGTTATACATTAGTTGTTGGTATGTGCAGCCCGCTTACAAACTATAATATGTCCTCATAATTAGTCAATTAGAAATCAAAAACATACAGAAAAGAGAGAAAATGAGGTCTGGGAAACCATATTCTAAAGCATCTACTCTCTACTTCATAATGTCCATATTATCATCAAAGTAAAAATAAAAAGCTCTAACAATATGTGTACATTTCAAGAGTTTAACTATTTTGTTTAAGAGTTATACATAACTCAATTTGTCTACATTTATTTAAGGGTTTTGTAACAGTTAAAGGAAAATGTGGTTAATGGCTACGAAATATACAACCTCCATATGCTGTGGACTTTATTCAAATTATACACGTATTTTAAAACCTGAAAGTAGTTTTGAAGTGTTGCTTGTAGTTTTAAATGGCTTAAAGAAGATATTTCAGGCACCAGGCAGAGGCAAAAAACCCAATATTTCCTAAAAGAAATTACCAGTTATTTAGAAGTTTTAAAATAGTTAGATATTTTTAGTAAAGAGTATCCGGAGATGCGGTCTTGCAAATATGTTGCTGACGGTAGGGAACACTTGACCAAATTTGTGTGATCCTTGGCAAATCAGTGCTTCTCCGTGTGCCTTATTTTCTTTTTCTACCAAAGATGGAAGCACTTATGTACAGGTCAGACAACACTGCAATTAAAATAAAACAACTAGACTTAGATTAAAATAATGTCAGCTCTGGATCCATGTTGCGTATGCGGGTTACAATATTTGTAGAGCTCTCTCTGACTGGGAGGATCACCACATATACATCTAAAAGTGGAGAGTCTTGAACAGCTGCCGGATATCCGGGAAGGAGGGGCAGAGTGGAGATCTGATGTCAATAAAGCAAAGGTCTGGGACAGCTAGACCGCAAACCTCTGTCTCAGGATTTCAGTCTGGAGGCTGGGATGGTAGCAAGATGCTGATCTGAGCTCTGAAATTGAGTGAACAGGTTTGTATGTGTGGTACCTTGGGGCAGCGCTGGTCCTATAGCTTTTGCAGTCCTAGAAGAAAATGCACAAGTGCACCCTTTCACATCCCCCTGTTCTCTATAAAAACACACATTGATGCATGCAAACCCAGACTTATTGCCAAACTACTATGAAAATTTGCGGAAATACTTTTGGCAAGATCCAGGTAGAATTTAAGCTCTCAACAAAAAAAATGTAACTCAGTAGATACAACAACCACTAGCCCCCTTGCCTTTGGCTCAGCGGCCCCACCAGTGCCTGAGTAGGCCAACAAATCCTGTTCATATCACATTCCCATCCCTCTTCACACATGCTGCTGTCAGTCACCTAGCGCCAATTCTTCCCAAGTTTGTCCGTTAAAGAATAGTTTGGGAGGTCAGAGCAGGAAATCATCAAATCGGAAATAGAAATTTTGCTGAATGTTTTATTAATCCATGTAAATATTTACAAAATGCATTCATTAATGTATTATGCCTATATGTAGATTTATATAGGGTGAACCTAACCACAAAATAACAGACTGCTGTGGTAAGGTGACCAGAATTCTAAAGCCAAAAACCTGGACATTTCACAAAAATAGAAGAAGGACTACAATTTTACTTCGACCGAGCGCACAGAATGACAGCGCTCATCTCCATAGAATTTCAGAAAAGGCAGAAAGAACATAAATGAACTGCAATTCTTAAAGCCAGTAGCATGCCTGTTAATTAAATTGCTTTCTTATAACAGCTGCTATTTATCCCTGCTTTGGAAAACATAAAAAAACACTTCTCACCATTTTCACTCGACCCTCTCTAAAAACCGGGACAAGACCTAAATTTCCCAAAATCTGTCGGGATAGCTGGTGGAAAACTGCGACAGTCCTGGCAAATCCAGGACGCCTGGTCACCCTATGCTGTGGTCATATGGTCTATGTACTTCGTTGTTGTCTGTTTAGGCAATATGTGAACCTATAACTTAAGAATACTTCCTGGGATGGGACTGTACCCTGTATGAGATTTGAGCATGTGCCCCTGCCCTGAATGCCCAACTACTTGTGAAACTAGTAAATCATGCTATTCAGCGTGTGCACAGAGACCTAATCCTGTCCATAGTAACATGATGTCCTGAACCTGTGCTGTGACCTGGAGGGGCATACCAAGCATGCCCTCCTAGTTGACATGGGACTACTGTCCATGGCCTGGGTTAGTCATATAAAGAGGACGTGTCAGAGTACAAGGTTTTGTGAATCATTAGTCTTGACAAGACCTTTTTCTGCCTCAGATAGTGTGGTCTATTAACCCCACTCGTGTGAAGTTCCACTTTAGTGTGAGCCTCAGATCCTTGCACTGACATCCGGTGTGTGTGACAAGTGCTTTTATGTGTGATGGATGTGTAGCACATGTGTGGCAGTAAGAATGTTTATTGTTAGTTTGAGTACTGTGAAGAGTGAGATCCATTTTGGATGGCTCCGAGTTTAGCATAGCGCAGGATGGAGGGTGAATACAGCTTCCACAGGCAGTGAATGTATGTGTGTGCCATTTCTATAGCAGAAACCTAGCTGAAGGGCATCAGAGTGCTGTACAAAGTCAAAGACAAGCATAAAACCAGTGAGTGATATTAGAGGTAGCTTGTTTGTGAACTGTTAACACATTGTGAGGTAGTGTTCTTTAAAGAGGTTCGTCTCCAACTGTTTTCTAAATTGGAGCAGAATTGGGGTGGTCCTAAAGGATACGGGGATGTTGTTCTAGATTGATGGTACATAGATGGGAAGGCCTGATGCCTTGTTTTTTTTCTCTTTGCAGTCTGACAGTTCCAGGCTGTGGGTGGGCTTAGAACAACCAACAATGGTGAGCTTGTCGACAAGATAAGTGGGATTATTATTCATAATGGCTTTGTAAGTGATGCAGATGGTTTTGAAGATGGCGTGGCCCAGCAGGAGGAGCCAGTGGAGTTCCATCAGGAAGGGGTGAGGTGATTATATTTTTTCAGGCCATGGATAAAACATGTTGTGGCATGTAGGATGTTCTATGGGGTACCAGTGTGGAGTGTGGGAAGCCATGGAGCAGACAGTTACCACCATCGAGGTACAAGAGTACAAGGAACTGAGCAGCAGTTTTGAAATTGTTTTCATGGAAAAATGGTTTAATTTTGTTTAGAAAAGACAGCTTCTGCCAAAGTGTTCCTTGAGGGTGAAGTTGATGTTCAGGGTAAATCCAAGTAACTTGGTTTTTGGTGAAAGTTGGGGTTCTAAGCCGTCAAGGTTCATGTTATCGGGACAGGTTTGTACTTTTTAGGTCTCGCCTACGCAGCGTGCATGCGCTGCTTAGGAGGGCCTTTAGCCGTCGCTCTGCTCATTTTCAAGCACTGCACTCGTGCTTGTGGCGGCATCCACCTTGCGGGAGCGAGCAGGGGCGCGCCACAAGCACGAGTGCAGTGCTTGAAAAGTGAAGACTCTCCCAAGTGCGCGCGCACCACTCGCGGGCTCACCTCCTGCTCCCCCTCTCTCACAACAATTAACTTTCGCGGCCGCGGGGCCGCGCTTGTGTTTTAGCGCTTGTTTCCTTAGCATGCCCCTATTCTCATGTGCATTGGTATCTGTCAATAGAATTCCACTATTTGACTCTGACACCCAGTTGGTTACATTACATATGGAGGAGGAATTTCAGAGAGTACCTCATGAAATAAACTTTCTTGACCAGCTCTGGAATGCGGTTAGTTTAGTTGAGTTTAGAAATACAACTAGATTGATACTTTGCACTGTTACTCTGCAGTCAAGATTTTAGGATGGGCAACTGTCTTTCATCTTATTAGACACCCTAGAAGCACATCATATCAAAGCAATATAATAGTGCACCCTTGAAGGAACGTTACCAATTTTAATAAACCAAGCATCGCGGACTACCTTCAGCTTTACTAGCCTACTCCTTCTAAGACTAGCTGTTAATCCTGCCGCTTCATTCCACTGAACTCAACCGGCTTCATTCCCAATGTATTTATCCAGTTCCAATTTTCGCTAACTCTTTTGTCTTAACTAGAACATCTGACAATCAGGAGAGTATACTGAATTTTACAAGGAGACTCTTGGTGTCTAGGACTAAAATTTAAGGAGATCAAAGATGGGCCCAGAGAGCGGCTGATATGTGGACATAATATTGTAATTTGAACAGAATGGGTTGACTACTGCGATTTACACTGAGACGATGAAATTGCTATAAGAACTATTCTATCACAACAACATGCGTGTTAGCTGTATGCATACAAAGCCACTGAGAGAGACACCACCTGTACATGCAGTTTTTGCTTTTGATTATTGTTTAGACTTAACATGTGATCTGGGAATTTTATTGTCAGCTGACCTTATTAATTTAGGCATGCAGAAGCCGCCTTTGGAGTCCTCCAACATGCCTCCCCCCGAGTCATCTCCCCAAATTACAAGCACATAGGCAGCACCTGGTCCGCCACTGGTGTTGCTCCAGCCCCCACCCGACTAAGCTGGCTCCTCCAGATTACCAGCAAACGTGGCGGCTGTGCAGAAATCCTAATTTGTGGCAAGTTGATTAAGTTAGTGGCCTCCTTAATGAGTTCGACATTAAGAGCAAGGCAAACGGGACTAATTACAGCCCCTCTGGCCTGCAGTGAACACCTGCAGTACCCCCACGCCTCCTTTCCCGCTTCTCAGATTTACATTGTTGCCAGGTGTGTTGGATGGGATACCAGCTTGTCCCAACCATTCCCCCGTCCCCGATCACTAAGATGCAATGTCCCCGGCACAGCTGAGTGTTTATTTTATGATGAGCCGTGTAAATCAGGGATCTATCACTGCCAAGGGCTGGGCTGGCCTGCACTCAGGTCCCTGCAACATAATCCTCCGCCTACATGCATGAAACACCACAAGCCACGATAACACAGTTAAAAACAAGCATTTGCAATGCAATAGGTCTCGCATTTACGAGAGTTTAAGCTATTGGCATTGTAAATGGAAATGCCTTTTATTTATGTTTTAAAAATCAACCCATAAATAAAAGGCATTGTCATTTACAATGCCAATAGCTCAAACTCTCCTAAATGCGAGATCTATTGCATTGCAAATGCTTGTTCTTGTAAGTTGTTCTTGGCAAAAAACAGGAATTCTATATTGGTTGGGTGGATCTTCAGGCATGCACTGGACATCCAGGTCTGGATGATTTGCAAACAGTGTTTGATGCATGTATGTTCTGCAGTTAGAGGAAGTGTGTTAGTAAGATGTGTACTAGGTTCGGTTGTGTGAATGCTATCTGAGTGTTTGGGCCGTCTAGATTTGAGTGTGATTGTGGGGTCTGGCAGTATGGGTTGCTAGGTGAGTTCTCAGTGGCACGGAGGTCTGGCCAAAGGCCCTTCCTGGCTCTAACCGGCTCAAACAGAGAGTGTCCTTTCTGTGTTTGCCTTTATGATGACACTTGGGCAATGAGATGTCCTGAAAAGTTTATTGAAGTAGAGAGAAGACAGGAAGTGATGTCACTTCATGTCAATGATGATGGAAATTAAGCCCTGAAGTCTTCTTTTAAAGATGGTTTTGGGTGGAAAACAGTGATGTTATTTCCTATGCATATGGATTATAGAAAATTAAGTCCTCTTGCTTGGCTTCTTTTACAGAGGGTTTTGACAGGAAACCAGTGATGTAGTGTATTGACTGCATTCCAGTGGCTGTAAGATGGACTCCCAGACCTGAAGTGAGCACTACCATTTGGTAGATGGCAGGGGTCACGATGGTCAGCAGTTTCTGCTATTATAGCCAAGAAAGCTTGTTGTGAAGATTTATGAGGTTTGGTACACTTTGAGCTAAGCTTTTGGACTATGCGGCTTTTCTATATGTATTCGAAAGGTAGCGTGGACATTGGCTAAACTTTTTCCAATATGGCGTCACTACTGAGATGTCTAACATCAACATCATGTACTTGTTTCTTTGTTGTCCTTTTTCTCTGTCACTAGTCGAGTGTGATATTGTAGTTGTCTCTAAATGTTGAGTGCTCGTAGATCACATCATGGAGCTTCGATACATTTGTGCCCCACTTTGGTGCTAGCATGTAGTATAACACACAGTCATGTGAAATGGTGTTCGTTATTACATTTAATGGACCTCTTGCATGCTATTCAGTCTGCGTTCCATTTCTGTGCTGGTATGCAGCGAAATATAGTCTTGAGATAAGGTGTCTGTCAACATGTCTCACGGACTCTATGCATGCCATCACGATTGCGAGTTGAACATGAGCTTCGATGTACACTGATGTAATTGTTGCACACACCTAATGCTGTGAAGCCCATGTGTTACTCACCACTCCATCATTGACATAGGGTGCACCGTAGTACATAGGGTATTTAAGATATGTTGCTGTTGCGAATAGAATATGGTCCTTAGGTTATACTCAATCCAAGTATGCACGTAGATAATGGTATGAAGTCCAGACTCTACTCGATATTCCATCATTTGCACAATGTGCACCGAAACGCACAAGGTCTTGGATGCGGGATCATTCCCTGTTATTATGAGTACCTCCTGGACTATTCTATTAAAACGACTGTGTATAAATGCGTCTAGACCGGTCAGATAAAACTGGGAGTTTAGACATGATTCTTAACAGTAAATGAACTTTAGGAGCAGCATTTGTATCCAGGCCCTTAGGGGGCAGATGTCACTCATGCATTAATTTAGTTGTCATTAGTAATTATAAGAACACGCATGCTGTCCTTCCTTCTCAAATCATGACGGACACTTTAGTTTTACAAATTGTATCGGTTTCTACCATTTGGGAACAAGCATATACAGCTTGTACCCTGGAAGTAGCTAACCTCATTTTTCTCAACAAAATGTCAATGTTGCCTTCACGCGAATACAGTTGTCATGTGCAGATACAACATTCATATATATAATTTTTAAATATTGTCTCCTGAAGGATCTATCCAATACTAGTGAACTGTATGAACACATTTAGGCCATCTATATTTCTCTCTTGGTGATTAGACCAGATATATAGAATATTGAACATATACCGGGTGCCTTGGAGCATTACCATTGCATGTCTATATCACTAATGTCTGGTTCATCTCAACCTATAGTGACATTTAGTGGTGCCTTTACCTTGTGCACCATAGAGGTAATAGTAGGGTGAGCCTCTCTTCTAATATTCTTACAGAGGTATTGAAAATATCACTGTATCCACACTAGAAAGTACGACTTGGAGAACATGCAGGAAACACCATTCGCATGCTAAGGTATGGAAGCCTAACATGTAATTATTAAAAACTCACAATAGTACTTTGTTTACTGAGAACCTTAAGTGTATTGAGTTCTTACTTCAATCTACATGTAAAACAAGTGTTTAAAGAAACTGTGGTATTTCTTTTTTTGAACTCCGGTGCATCAAGTGATAAAGAAATGATGTCTCAAAACAATGTTAGTATAATATATTTGTGGTTGTCTTCCTCTCTGTGTAAATATGTGCATATAGTTTTTCCGGTCTTGTATTTGATATACCGTGCACTGTCTGGTTCTTTGTATAGTGTAAACATAGGTCGTTTTTAATTAATTTGTGTATATGTTGTAAATAAGTCTATGTTTTGTATATATTTTATAGCCTTGGCTATCAATTGCATGCTCTGTTTTTAAGAACAACTTATGAATAAAGAATAAAGATATTTTCGAAGGAAGAACGACTCGTACAATGATTTACTGAGGAGATATCACTTTGTTTTCCCTATTTGTGGACTATGGATTACAATCTATGTCACTTGTTTATTTATCTGTGAAATTGAGTGCTGAACCTCTGCAACGCGAGGACATCGTGAAACTGACAGGAGCCCTGCCGGGTTGAGGAAGGAAGCACTTTGTTGGTAGTCCCTGGAGGTGGGCGGCACCTATAAAGCACCAGAGTAGGTTCCGCAGCGCAGGAGACCTCTCTGCAATGCGAGGACATCGTGAAACTGACAGGAGCCCTGCCGGGTTGAGGAAGGAAGCACGAAGCACTTTGTTGGTAGTCCCTGGAGGTGGGCGGCACCTATAAAGCACCAGAGTAGGTCCCGCAGCGCGGGAGACCTCTCTGCAACGCGAGGACATCGTGAAACTGACAGGAGCCCTGCCGGGTTGAGGAAGGAAGCACGTAGCACTTTGTTGGTAGTCCCTGGAGGTGGGCGGCGCCTATAAAGCACCAGAGTAGGTCCCGCAGCACGGGAGACCTCTATGCAACGCGAGGACATCGTGAAACTGACAGGAGCCCTGCCGGGTTGAGGAAGGAAGCACGTAGCACTTTGTTGGTAGTCCCTGGAGGTGGGCGGCACCTATAAAGCACCAGAGTAGGTCCCGCAGCGCGGGAGACCTCTCTGCAACGCGAGGACATCGTGAAACTGACAGAAGCCCTGCCGGGTTGAGGAAGGAAGCACGTAGCACTTTGTTGGTAGTCCCTGGAGGTGGGCGGCACCTATAAAGCACCAGAGTAGGGCCCGCAGCGCGGGAGACCTCTCTGCAACGCGAGGACATCGTGAAACTGACAGGAGCCCTGCCGGGTTGAGGAAGGAAGCACATAGCACTTTGTTGGTAGTCCCTGGAGGTGGGCGGCACCTATAAAGCACCAGAGTAGGTCCCGCAGCGCGTGACGCGCGCGGGGCATGCCCGGGCTCGGCCCGGGCCAAGACCGGGCCAAGACGGGCCCGTCTTAGCCCGTCATAGGCTGGATAAGGCTGGGCTGGGCCACGGCCCTTCGTCGTGCCGCTGAAGGCGTGAGGTCACCCACTAAGAGGACTCTAGTGACCTAATCGCGGAGAATGCCAGTATAAGATTTTGGTGAGCCTGAGACTTTGCCTGAGATGTTGCCCAGTCTTTATCCTTTGATTTTTTCCATTAACTTTGAAGTTATCTTGTGGTGTATCATCTAAAATGGGGAAAAGGAAAACTCTGAGCGGTTCAAAAAAATCCCATAAAGAGGGAGGGGTCCCGTCAGTCCCTTTTAAATTATCTAACTGGGGCAATAGGGGCGATAGAGCAACAGATCACTTCGGTGGAGGAGGCAATAAACACCGAAAGATCTGGCCTGGACTCAGGTCTTACCATAGGAAAAGAGGTCCTTGGAACTCCCGCCCACACATCGGCCATTATCAAGTCTCCGAGGAGTGGCGCAAATATCAATGGTAGCGCCCTGAGCCTCTCGGAACATATCTCCGTATGTGATCTAGACAGTGATTCTCAGCCCCCGACTAAACGATTGAGAAATACTACTAATACTCTCCCCAGCCATTTAGAAGCCCCAGAAACTGAGAATAGATCCACGTCACGCATAGTACGGAAAAAAACCGCAAAAAAGGACAAGCCACTGCCGGTTTCGAAACGAGGCTGCAAGGGAAATCCTACTAATGGCCCCAAACTTAATCCCCCCAGTGAGTTGGCGATATTAAACAGTAAGCTTGATACACTAGATTCCTACGTGAGAGAAACCTTAACTAATCTATCTAGTAGAGTGGGCGCCTTAGAAGAGCTACTTTTGAAACGTCCAGAAATTCGACAGCCCTCTAATCTTGTAGTGAACAATGCATCGCACTGTAGGGGTGCTTACACTGATGGTAGCTCTAATAACCAGATTCAGAATGGGGCCACTATTCCCAGTAACCAAACGACTGTATTGGGGCGAAACCAGGGAAAAGATCATACAAATCTGTCTACTAACCCACTGATACCATCAGTAGACTCTTTGTGTGGTTTTCCCAAGCCCGCCCCAACTACCTTAAATAAGGATTCTCACCATCCTCCGGATGCAAGAATAATTGGTTCCAAGACAGGCCATCGACCTTTTACCTACTCAGGAACCTCTAACCCCTCCAACCCCTCTGTATTAGCCCCCATGCACAATCATGTAACTGATTCGCCTATGACAGTTCTGGACTTACCTCCAGCTGTGACACCGTACACGGTTATTTTAGCCAATGTCCCTGGATTATCTGTTGGGGCAGTAGAACCCTGGGATACACTTAGGAACAAATCATTATTTTGGTTGGGCTCAAAAACTGGCTTCATAGATAGCCTCTTTTCAAACTTTAAAATGGTCAGAAGAGTTAGCTGGCTAGGGAAGAGGCAGAAGTCTTTGCCAGGGGATTGTGTGATTTTGACTTTTAAGTCCCCACAGCTGGTACAAAATATCTTGACCAGGGCAGGTACTTACTCCATCTCTAATCAAGATATTAATGTGATCCCTCTGGGGTTTTTCTATCAGCCACCCCGTTATAATTGTTTGAATCCCCATAGCGAGGCATACCCAATGAATTCCCTACCTTTGTACAATGTTCCAGTCCAAAATCGTTTTGACCTTTTTTCCCGCTTAGATCAGGTGGACTGACTCCCCACGGCTCCCCCAAGCACGGATGTGTCAAGGGGGAGGGCTGTTATAAATGCAGGTATATTAGCCCCAGGAGCAAAGGAGATGTTCTAGGGAGCGTTTCACTAGCACCAGACCCTAGTCTATCAGGTTATCAGGGGAACCATATTTATCCTCCCTCAGAGAGCGTAGGAGATGAGATCACGGGCAACACATTGACTCCAGCTGCTTCTCCTGCTCATAGCCTAGTTGATAGCCTAATTACTCCCCCTGTGGTCCCTATGGTCTCTCCCCTTGGAAATAGTCCCAGGGGTGTTTATGGAAATATGAAGGATAAGATCTGCCATTTCCTGTTTTGGAACATTGCAGGCCTAAAGACGAAGATTGTGAACCCATTGTGGACAGAGTTTCTAAATGGCTTTGACGTATTTTGCCTACAAGAGACCTGGACGGAAGACCCCATTCATATTAATGGTTTTAAAACTTTTCATACGCCCGCGGTCGCACCATCCCATGGGAGAGCAATGGGGGGGCTGTGCATTTATGTTTCAAATCACCTAAACTTTGGGAACATTGCAATATTGGTTGTCAATCGATATTTCCAAATAATAGTGGCTGATATGGATAAATCAACTGGTATTGCAATAGTAAATTTTTACAATAACGCGCCACGTGAAGACCTAGTAGGACTATTGAAGGTAATAATTTCTCACATCAACAAGCTACAGGCAGCAACCCCAAAGGACTTACTCATCATTTGGGGTGGAGATTTTAACATCACTCTATGTCAACAAGTGGACAACGGGGTCTGTGGATTCGAGTATGATAAAGACCCAAGTTTTCCCCACTTCAATCATTCTATCCCTGGTGATATTATAAACGAAATAATGTTCACAGGGGACTTGGGATTTGCAAACAACCTATGTAGCCCGCCGATCCCTTTTAGTTCGACTTTCAATGGGCGAGGGATGTTCTCTATAATTGATTTCATTTTAATTTCATCTAGACATGCCTCCAGAATTGTGAATTTTCAAACTCATGATATTTCCCTTAGTGATCATTTTGCCCAGAGTATTAGAGTTAAGGTTGATCGCAAGTCGGTTAATAGGAAGGTCCTTTTACCCATCCCGCTGACGATATTACTCTGGTCAGATAAAATGGTTATGCTTTGCGCTGGAAGAAACTTGACCCAGATTTATTTATGAGTAAGGTTATCACAAACATTAGTGATGCTATCAATAAGTGCTTAGGAGATGGTAACTCCCAGAAAGACATCGTGGAGGGTTTTTCTGAAATTGCAGAGTTCATTAGCAATGCCCTTTACGTAAAATCAAGTAAGAAACTTCCTCAAAAGATGGGATGGTTTGATTCCAGATGTTCTAAAGCCCACGCCAATCTTAAACTTTCCCTCCATAGAACTGTTAAAAACCAGCAAGAAATAAAAGAAGCCAGAAGGGCGTATAGTTGTGCACTAAAATCAAGGAATTTTTTTTTAAAAGATGAAGCATGGAACGCCTTGCGCGCAGCGTCAGAACTGAGAGATTGCGCAGCATTCTGGAACGCGGTTAATGCTCCCTTTCTGGTAGACTCAGAGAGGGCAACAATAGAGATAGCAATAACAAAGGGCGAATGGGTCGAGCATTTTTCAAAACTTTATATCAAACCTTGCCCAGAACCAATTAGCAGCGATTTGGTAGAGGAAAGGGAAGAACCCCAGATCATAAATCATCATTCGCTTCTCCAATTCAATTTTAGTGAAATAAAGGAGGCAATCACATTGAGTATGGGTGGGAAGGCCCCTGGGCCAGACGGTATACCCGTGGACCTCTTTAAACATAACATTGCTTTTTGGGGACCCATATTAACACAAGTAATTAACGCATGCAATTTGATTGGACTCCTCCCAACCTGGAGTGAATCGATTTTGGTCCACATTTTTTAAAAAGGGGACAGGCACAACCCTGATTGTTATAGGCCGATCTCGTTATTAGACTCTACGGTCAAAATAATTGGGAGAGTCCTTTTAACTAGATTGCAGGACTGGGCAGATGATCACTCCATCATTAGTGATATACAATACGGTTTTCGTAAGGTTCTTGGTACAATAGACCAATGTTTAAACTTAGACATAATAATAGGCAAATACACTAAGGCCAAAAGGGGCAACCTTTACTTGGCTTTCGTGGATTTAACCGTGGCCTTTGACTGCGTTATCCACAACAACTCTGGCTGATTTTGGAGAGGATGGGAGTGGACATCTCTCTAATTTCCTTTATGAGACAGTTCTACATCGGGGCCAGGGCCAGGGTTCGCTTTGGGACAGGGGGTGAGTGCACCGATTCCTTCACCGTTGGAAGAGGAGTGAGACAAGGTTGTGTCCTGGCACCTTTCCCATTCACTCTGTATATTAACAACCTAGGAACGGTTTTGACACATGAGTGCCAGGACCTACCGTCGGTGGGGAAGCGCTCACTCCCCACGCTTATGTACGCAGATGACGCGGTTCTTATGGCCCGTACTCCAAACAGCTTACAGAAAGTAATATCTAGCTTTGCTAATTTTATGTCTAACTTGGGCCTCACAGTCAACACCTCTAAAACATTTATTTTAAAATGTGGTACAGGGAGCAAGAAGAGCCGCACGTTCTTTTTAGAGAAGAACCGCCTAGAATGTTCCAACACTTTCTCCTTCCTGGGGATCTTATTTGATCGTTCTGGTACATGGACCCAGGCAGTCAAGCTAAGGAGACTGCTATTCTCAAAGGCATTGGCAGTCCTGATCAATTTTAGTAGGAAATTGGGTAAACGCCCCCCCCCAGAACTACTCCAAATTGATAAAGCCAAATGTGTTGCTATTGCGACCTACGGAGCGGGTATCTGGGGTTATGCAGACGTGACCGCTCTGCAGACCGCTGAAAATAGATTTTTTAGATTCTTGCTGGCTGTCCCGGAGAGTGTTTCTACTTTTAACTTTCACATGGAATTAGGAATGCCACATATAGCGGATGTTATTAGTATCCAACCATTTCTCCTCTGGTATCGTATTTGGACTTCTGAGAAGACTATTTTAAACCGTCAAATGATTAGTGATTGTTGTGGGTTAGTTGGGGCATCTCATATAGGATGGCTTAAGTACGTCAGGGAATTCTTGTGCAAACTAGGCCATCAGGAATATTTTGATAACCCCACCACCATGACTAATGTAAATTGGAAAGATTTTAAATATAGCTGTCTGCATCATGTCGAAAATATTAGATTTAACCCAGAGATCTCCAAAATTACAGTGCTCGCCCACCAATACACTTTGACTACCTTTAAGATGCAGCCCTATTTAAATCTTGTTATCTCTGACTATGAAAGATTTTTGCTTATACGTTTTAGGATGGGCGTCATTCACAGGTCACTTAGTTTCCCAGTCAGAAATGACTGGTCCATACAGTTGACCAGATGCCCATGTGATGAGTTGTCAGTACAATCTACCATGCATGTTTTATTTTTCTGTAAATTTTATCTAGTTCAGAGGAAAAGGTGGATACTCCCGGTGCTCAGATCACTTGGTTTGCGACAATGTCGTCCGGCATTTATGGTTATGCAATCCCTTGGGGAAGAACTTGTAATTTTATCTGTTTCGACGTTTTTAAAGTCTGTCTTTTTTTGCAGAAAGACTATTTCCATGTGAGAACTTGAACTGTATAATATAACTAATAGACTTCTTGGCTATTGTATTTCCTCTCAACATGCTATTTTAACTGTATTTTAATGTGCTTTTATGATTATTTTTACAAATAGTCGAATAAAGCTTGATTGAATTGAATTGAATTGAGTGCTGAACCACGCTGTGAGCTTCTAGACGGTGCCTGCCTTTTTGTCTGTCCTTGATTTCTGCTTCAGGAAGGCTGAAGACAGCCAGGTGCAGAGTTCGCACATTTCATTATGCATTTGTTTTGGATACTTCTACTTGGAGCCAACATTATTGCCACCTGCTGTGAGAACCATCACCTTGCACAAAGGCTGCGTCTGAAAGACAGCCAGTAAATAATATTTGAAAGGGGAGCACCCCAAACTGGTTCCAGAGCCTTAATGGATCCACATCCTCTGCCTGGAGTATAAAAGTGGGACACAAATCACTCCACTTTGTTCCTGTTCTAAGTTCTTCTTGACCAAGGAAGGGAGTGATTCGCAGAGTACTTGAAAAACCTCTGTGTAAGCATTGTTGGTGTTTGCATGACAGCCAGTATCCCAAAGGTGAGAAGACATCACCTGATGCCTGCAACTTCTTAGAAGAGCTATGGGGCTGCCTAGAGCACAGAAGTCTGCCTGCCTACTCAGAGAGGGAAGGAAAATGCCTGGCCCTGCAGAAGGATTGACTGCCCAGAAGGAGAAGCCGAGGGTGCTCCCAGAGTATGGAACACCCAGAAGGAGCTGAATATCCATAGGGGTGAAGAAGAAGAAGAACAAATGTCATGAGGTGTCTCCTGGAGCAGGTCCCTTTGCAAACTGCGCCAAGGCATTCAACTGAAAGCTGCATTTTTTTTTACAGAGTTTTATATAGCGCGAACTTGACCCGAATCAGGTATCAGAGCGCTTTACATAGCACCAGTTGCATTACATGAGGACACAGTCATTTTTGTTAGGCACGGGGAGATTAAGTGATTTCCCCAGAATCACAGGATGTTGAGCGTCATTGCCGAGACTCGAACCCAGTTCCCCAGATTCGAGGTCGCCCGTCTCTAGCCGTTAGGCCAACTCCTCTCCTTTGCATTGTACTGTCTGGCACCCCTGCTGTATTTCGGAATGACTGGTGCTGCCCAACATTGCTGTTGCCACCCAAGGGGGGCCATTTTTGCTACAGATGCTGAAGCCCTGATCCAGACTGGAGCTGCAACAGCCATTTCAAATTTAGCCTGGATGCTGCAACTGCTGAAGCCTAGCACCTATCTGCGTCTAGCCTATGAGGGCGCAACTGCCTAAGATGAGCGCCCAACATTCAGGCATGTAGTGTGGATCCCCATCCACCTGTCCACGTCTCAAACACTTCTCCAGGAGCGGGTTTGCTGAACACACCTGCCAGCACCACAAGAACCAAAGCACCACTGAGCAGGAAAAGCGAGGCTTAGCTGTGAGAAATTAGGTAATCCCTTGTCAAATGCACCTGTGCTAAACAATGCCTTTGTCAGTGTTTCAAATGAGTCACTGTAGACATTAAGAGTGTTCCTTGGGTGCTGTAGGGTGGGGGGGTTAAGCACTTCACTGAGAATTGCAGAGGAGTTTGTAACTCTGTAATCGTGTTCCAGTTCAACTCGGCAGTATTTTGTTTTGCCGGGAGATTAAAGTGCTTTTTTTACTAAGATGAGCACTAAACTGGACAATACATTACTGCTTCTTTTGGTTCGCTGTTGAGATCTGAGCTCTAACGCCCCACACTACCTCCATGAGAAGGGTTTAACTGCTCAGCCTGTGTACCTTGCCAGTCAAGTGCTGAAAGGGGGACCCCAAGGCCCAATTTGTAAATGGCCTGAGGTATCCCCTAGCTGCCCTATATCCCCCCTAAAGTGCTGTGACAATGCCATACACACTTATAAATAAATGTATATATAGTATATAATTGTGAAGGCAAATAAACCTGTAATAATCTGAAAAAACGAACATTAAGGTATGAAGGCTATTTATTTACAACATTTATGCACTTATGGTATTATAACTTATGTTTCAAACTCATGAAATGTATGTCATGTATATATTAAGATGTGCGTGACATGTTACATTACATTTGCGATCATTATCCTTTTATTAATATTCTGAAACAACCTCCTGACTACTTGAGCCCTATAAAGCATTAACAATAAACAATGTTAGGAACAAGTGAATATAATTTTTTCCTACTTAAAATCACATGAATCTATTTCACCTATAAAGAGATAAGACAGCTTAATAGGGACATTACCTTTTCACTGACATCAGCAGATAAAAGGGCAACATACATATTTGTAAAGAGGTAATGATTTGGTGTTAATGTTCAGGAAGAGTCTACAAGGCACAGCTATAAATCATGTTTCAACAGCTACTTGTTTGCTTTGCTGATCACCCAATTCCACGTTTTAGTCTGATCTTTTGAAAACAGGTACAATTGCCTCATTAATATTGCAATTCAAATGTTCCTCCTCCAAATGCAAATCTTTCATGTAAACATAATATACATGATTCAGTCTGCTTCCCTAGTGGTTCCTTTCTTCAGAGGAGGAAGGCTGTATTTATAATATTTGTGAAGCATTATGAAGGTCTATTATATTCTAACCTGACAAAGCTATTTTAATATTATAAAAACTTGTTAGCTTTCCTTTAAGTAGAGTATGAAATTATCAAAAAGACATCAGTGTACACAAAAAAACAAGATAAACGACATTTCAAATATTAATACAAACAATGAAAATAGAAATAAAATCTAAGATAAATAAAATCATAAATTTTTTTTTTTCAAATACTTTAATAAACATGGCTTCACATTTCTGAATTTGTATACAGATGTTAGGATGATAGATTTTGGGAATGGGTAACTGGAGGAACTGTATGAATTAGAGTGATCACTGAAAAAAATCAATTAGACAGAAGGAAGCCTTTTAGCTAGCAATATGTCTTTTTATATGCTGTTTGGATGTTTCTGTAAAGTATGTTTTCTTACAATCTCTGATTTGCACCGTATAGCCCTTTTCATTTTGTCAATGAGTTTTTAATCTTTAAAAAACGTTCTATTGTATTCTAAGTCTGATACCGTCTATTTTATAAAATACTTAGGAATTTCGAAGAAGCATTTTAACATTTTTAAAACATTTTATATGTAATTGCCTCATAACATAAATGTACACATAATGTAAATTTCATTCATTTGGGAAATTATTTTATCTGATTTTCATTTTTTTTTAATGTTTATTCCTTCAGGAGAGAAATTGTGAATTTCCGCCACCAAAAATGGGTTGTATGTGCTTACGTAGAATACCAGTTCTATGAAAGCATATAATCTATGCTGTTTAATAAAACTTTCCAAGAAGAATGGCACTTATCACCTGATATGAATCAATGTATTAGATGTTTTTTTTCAAACTTGCCATTTGCATGTTTTTTCTACTACGCTTTAGAGATAGTTTTTCTCTTATGCCCCCTCCCTTCCCATGTCCTATCATTAAGGGACATTTTGCTTTTTCTAACTTAAAACCAGGTGTGTGGTGGAGCTATCTCCTAACCCTCCTCTCCTCATCCACTGCTTTTTTCCACTCCCACGTACCTTCTAACTCCTCCTCCTTCTACTTTCTCCCTCCCACCTCTTTTCTTTAAAGGGAACTATGGGGCTCATTAGGATGGCGGGCGGACCTGAGTCCGCCCGCCATCCTTGCGGTGTTTGGACCACCCGCCAGACATGCGGCGGTCCCGCACCACGAATTAGGATGCGACCGCCACCAAGGCGGTCGCGTTCTGAAATTTAACATTGGGGCGGGTGCTGCTGACAGCAGCACCCGCCGCGATGTCAAAATCCCATGTCTAGCATTTCACTGCACCACATGGCAGGCACCACACGGTGCCTGCCACTTGGTTCAGTGAAATGTAGTGGGGTACCATAGGTACCCCCCAAGTGCACCCCACCTCCCCCCGACACAATGGGGGCCCGCAACGGGCCCCCGTAACCAATCCCCGCCAGCCTTTCCATGGCGGCCTAGCTGCCATGGAAAGGCCTTTCTTTTCCCACATCCTAATATGGCGGACGGTGCCTGCTAGGCACCGCCACCATATTAGTGGCCAGGCAATCGGTGCGATTGCCAGTGGCGGAAAAGCAGCGGACGGACTTTGCGTCCGCCGCGATACCCACCGCCATCCTAATATGGCAGTGGGTAAATCTCAATGTGATGGCGGAACGATCGCCACCGCAGGCCCGGCGGTGGCGATCGGTCCGCCATCGTAATGAGCCCCAAAGTCCCAACTCTCTTATTTGCCTGCTTCTGTATTACACTTTTCTTTTTGGAAGGGACCTTATGTACCACAAATCCATCACTTAACCCTTCCAATACATTACTGTTATCTTATTACCTTGTTTCTGCCCCCTTTAATTTCAAAACGATGCTCCCGGTTTAGTATTCACTGAGTTGGACAGTTTTTCCTTTAAAAGCAGCTCTTTTTTAGTATACTAATTTACCTTTAGACTGTTATTAGGGGTTTATTATTTTAAGCCAAACAGTATTTCTTTTAATTTGTTTTTTACTAAATGGATTTTGGATACTTTAGCTTCTCAGAAAAGATTTTCTATTATTTAGGTTTTCTACAAATTTACAAACTATTAAAACACATGTAAAAGGTATAAGAGTCTGTGGTATATTATTAGGTATGGTTCGGCACACAGTCAGACATTTCAAAATGGCCGCCGCAGTAATTCATGACGGCTGGCAGTGTTCGATCTTGTCCTCTTTCGATGCTATTGCACCGTGGGGGAAGAGCTGCTGTATATAGGACGCGTCGGACAGTAAGATAGTGTCCCGTACTCGGAGCACATTGGAGAATGACATTGTGATTTTCTGGATTCAGAATCACGGTAAGAGTTAGTTGTTCCATCGTATCCAATAGGTAGTGTGACTGAGAGACGAGCATGTCGATATTGTGCTTTTTAATAGTGGTAGGAGGCAGATGGCTAGCCTGTTATGGCCGTATACCGCATTTGAACGGTCATTAGATACTTTCAGGCATATAGTGTACCCAGGTGATTACGTAATGACGAACTGGAAACCGGGATTCATAATCTTATTTTACGGCTAATTACATTATGGTGCTGATACTGATACATACGTTATATCACGGTGTTCTCATGAGACACGCTAATAAAATGCCCCCCATTTCTGTGTACGGACTTGAGCAACAACATAATAGTTCTTCGCTTTCTGTGCAATGAAGGGGTTTTCATAATGGCCACTTATAATGGCCTAGAAATGAATACAAAAACTGCCTCGTTACCGTAAGAGTAAGTCCGTTGTCAGGAACAGTTTTCTTACACTATTTATGCTATGTTACACACATGGCACCTAGAGGTCCTACTTTATAAGTATATACTACAAGGAAGCTTTTGAGAATATGAGGCTAAGTGATTTTGTATGGCAAGCATAGTGTGTGAAGCTTTTTGTGACGAATGAGATATGTATAGTTGTAAACTGTGCTAATGACTTCGTTTCAACTGATTGACTGAGAAATCCCCATTCTGAATTCTGTTTCAGTATAGCTGGAGACTTTGGGAATATATTGGAATCCCACAGATAGACACACGTCTGCGATTAAAACGTCGTGAGATACAGAACCCCTTTGTGGGTCGGAATTATCACCACAAATATAGTAGGTTATAATCTTTATACGCACAGCTCAACAGTACAGATTACTTTCGTATTTGGACAAACATGCTAATCCACCTGTCTGTCCCTTTTTTACTGTATAGAGATCACATCTCAGAAGATATAGGTATTTATCGCGTCGCTTTTAACTCACAACTTGGGTTATATAGGGACTACCGATAGTTTATTTTCTCATGATTTGGAATCTTTTCACAGATTTTCTCGTGACACCAATAGACACTTTCCTGATCACATTTCTCTTTCAAAATTTACGTGTAAATCGAAACCTACAAAAAGTTGTGTCACGTAGTTCTATTATTTGCACGGATGACACGTATGTTCTCTTACACTCCATCTTTTTACGGTAGTTTGGATAACTTTATCCTTTTTCTTTTGGGATTTTGACTTCTATTGTAGACTTGGTCCACCTGGTGCATTTTTGCATAATTGTTTTTTATAACAAGGCTTTATACCTGTCACATTCACTGTGTTTTGGTGCTTTTTGAGTATATGTACACCTGATAGTGTGTAAGGTGGTACATTCTCTTGTCTCGTTTGTTTTGTGCAGACTTGATAAAGTTGCAGGACGAATTCCCATGTATGCGACGAAACACGTGTCGGCTGTCTGAAGATCCTGAGATTAAAAGAAACAAGAAAAGGACTCACCTATTTGTATATTATTGGTGCTTACACTGCATTACTTTCTTAATATTTGAGACACCCTCGACGTGTGCTGAGGACTATTTTGTATATTAAAACACATGCATTCAAATAAATCACATACAACATTATGTAATAAATGTAAAACAAGAGTTTCTACTAAAGGGTCTGGTGGCTCAGTGGACTAATGCATCCACTGCAAGGGCCTGTGTTCGACCTCATGGTCACAGGTTCAAATCCCAGGGGTCCACTCAGCCTTTCATCCATCTGAGGTTGATAAAATGAGTATCATTGAGTTGGGTAACAATAAACATCTGTTATTCAGCGCCAAGAGACCTCGTTGGGGTGAACGTGCGCTATACTTATGTTATGTTAAAGGTTTATTTTAAATTTCATAATCTGTTTACCTTCTCTGGAATGTGAGTATTAGATATATCTCTATTAAATAGTTTAGGCTACTAATAAACTATCCTCATTCCATCATATTTAACTTTTAAATATGATGAAAAAAATGAAACTAGTTTATATGTCTTCTATGTGAATAATTTGGAAGGAGAATTGTGAGAGGCATGCATAGAAAATAGCAAGCAGAGCAATTTAGCAGTTGTAAATATTCTTGCCTAGCAGGCTGTGAGCAGTGTCTTGAAATTGGTGAAATGCATTTATGCTAACAGTATTTTCATATGTTGCAATTAATATTGATGGAAATGCTGTAGGTTTTTCTGTTAGTTCTGAATACTTATGAAATGATCTTCCCCTGGATCCCGCTTAATGCCAGAAAGGCCCTCATTCAGTCGCTCTTAGTTAGCCGACTGGACTATGGCAATTCTTTGCTGGTAGGAATAAGGGAAGACCTGTTATCTAGATTGCAGGTTGTCCAGAATACGGAGGCCTGCCTTGCCCTTAATAAACCAGCGCGAACCCCCTCCCTACCTCTCCTGCGCCAATTACATTGGCTCCCAATTAGGAAACGAGCTATCTTCAAGCTGCTTTGTATGGTCTTTAAGTCTCTCCAGGGGACTGGCCCTACCTATCTGACTAAGAAAATTGAACGCTATCAACCCATACGACAACTGAGATCCAGCAACCGTAATTTGCTCTGTACGCGGAGAATAAGGAAGACCAAAATGGGTGGCCGTGCGTTTTCTTACTTGGCCCCTAGCCACTGGAACAAGCTCCCTGAACAAATACGTACCTGTTCCAATCTATCTCAATTTAAAAAAATGCTCAAGACCTGGCTATCAATCAGGGAATTGTAATCAATCAATCAGGGAATTGTAAGCGCGCTTCTCACCCGTGAGGGTCTCAAGGCACTGAGGGGGGGGGTCCGCAGATCTGTTTAGCCGAAGAGCCAGGTCTTGAGGGTCTTCCTGAAGGTGTTCAGGGAGGGGGCGCGTCTGATGTCTGCCGGTAGCTCGTTCCAGGTCTTGGCTGCAATGTGAGAGAAGGATCTTCCGCCTGCTCTGGCTCTGTGGATGCGCGGGGTTTCGGCCAGTGCGAGGTTGGCGGATTGGAGGTTCCTTTTGGGTACGTGGAAGTTGATTCTGTCGTTGAGGTATTTGGGTCCGTTGTTGTGTAGGCATTTGTAGGCGTGAGTGAGGCTATTCTAAAGAGTTCACTGTATATAAGATTTCTCTTCTCAGGCGCCGAGAGATCCCCGGGGGGATGATTCGTTGCGCCATACAAATGAGTCAAATAAATAAATAAATAAATAAAATGAGTATTTCAATATTTTTATTTGTCATTAAATAGTCTCCATAACAGAAAATGAGTAATCTATAACAAAGGGAAGTAAGTAATGTAACCCAATCAGCAATAAGTGTTCCCTATTAAGCCTCAAACAGCTTATAACATTTAGCCAATTAACTAAATTTAGACTGAAACATTAGCTGATCATTTTTTTATGAAATACACTCATGTTGACAAGAACTATCAGCTTTTTATTTTGGTAAATAAAGCAATGCTTTTTGAAACAGCGGATCTATTTTTGAAAATATCCTGACTGCCTCCGAATGCCAGCTATTCATCTCCTGAACATTCTCAGTCGTCCAAAATACCAGTTTGTAATAGTTTCAAGATACAGTGTTGTTGTCAATTATCAACTTTCTATTTTCCGAAACAACACATCGTTTGTTTCGAAATGATGGCTTTTCATTGTGAGTTAATAACCTAAATACGCCTCCAAACACCAGCATTTCATTTTCTAGAATTAGACTGATGTCTGCAAACAACTGCATGTCAGTTTCTGGTTATACTTTGTCGCCCCTGAATGTCAGTTTGTTATTTTTTATGATACTCTCACTTCATTCCTGAATACCCCCGTAAATGTTCAGTAAGTAAACAAAAGTCCCCAATATGCCATCTTATTTCCACTCTTGTCGTGCTTCTGTTTGTCATAATCTGAAACTACATTGCTTTTCTGAAAATGCAAGTGTGTTGTACTTTGAAGATTTTAATTTTTAAAGTATTACTTACACACAACTCAGGTTGGCATTTTCTGAAAATCCACTTTTGTCCACAAAACTTGCCATTTTCTAAAAATACTCTCATTGGGTCCCCCAAATAGCAGCTTCTAATTTTAATGAAATAATAAGATTATTTTAGGGTCATCCTTGGAGCTTATGTGGACTCATAAGTTCATTGCTGCCTCACATGTAAGCAACAACGTCAGGTGCCCAGGTTTAGCCTCAAAGACCATGTATATCATATGGCCATAGCTTAAAAATACCAGCGAGACACTCCCATACACACACACACACACACACACCACAGCACACACACACACATACAATCCTACCACCTCCCTCAAATACCTTGCCAATTACTTCCTTGGGGTTCCAGGCCCTATAATCCTGTTCTTGGCACTGACTGTGTCCATTATTTGGGAGAAGAGATCCCTAAGCCACATGGTGCTTCACTGCTCCTTGCCTGGGCCATAGAAGGAGGGGGCTCTTAAGCCAAGTGCAGCAGAAGAAATAGAACTAGGGCTCAAATTGAGCTGCCAGGGAGGGCAGAGCTGAGGCAAAGACATAAACTGGGTTAAGGCTCAAACAATGAATGGAGGAGGTGGGGACCCAGGATATTTGCCAAGTCTAATGGAAGACATGGCTTGGCAGATCGGGCTGGACTGTTCCCATGAGGCACAGGGTCAGACTGATTTGCATATGGCCATGTCTGAACTGGGGTGGTGGAGTGAGCTAAAGAATGATGATGGATTAAACCCAGATCAGTTGACTCGGGGTGAGTGTTTGATTAGCTCATACGCTCCGTCCATCATCCCCTTTAGTATCGCTTTGTTCGCCCTAAGTTGGCAGGGTATGCCCAGACGTGGGTCCCTTGCTCACTTTGCCACTGGATTTAAGCTAGCCTGGCTGATGACGGCTGAATAGCCAGAAACCGGTCCCAGGATGCTTGTTTCCGGTCCAGGGAAGACATGGCTTGGCAGTTCGGGCTGGACTGTTCCCATGAGGCACAGGGTCAGACTGATTTGCATATGGCCATGTCTGAACTGGGGTGGTGGAGTGAGCTAAAGAATGATGATGGATTAAACCCAGATCAGTTGACTGGGGGTGAGTGTTTGATTAGCTCAAACGCTCCGTCCATCATCCCCTTTGGTATCGCTTTGTTCGCCCTAAGTTGGCAGGGTATGCCCAGACGTGGGTCCCTTGCTCACTTTGCCACTGGATTCAAGCTAGCCTGGCTGAAGACGGCTGAATAGCCAGAAACCGGTCCCAGGATGCTTGTTTCCGGTCCAGGGAAGACATGGCTTGGCAGTTCGGGCTGGACTGTTCCCATGAGGCACAGGGTCAGACTGATTTGCATATGGCCATGTCTGAACTGGGGTGGTGGAGTGAGCTAAAGAATGATGATGGATTAAACCCAGATCAGTTGACTCGGGGTGAGTGTTTGATTAGCTCATACGCTCCGTCCATCATCCCCTTTAGTATCGCTTTGTTCGCCCTAAGTTGGCAGGGTATGCCCAGACGTGGGTCCCTTGCTCACTTTGCCACTGGATTTAAGCTAGCCTGGCTGTTGACGGCTGAATAGCCAGAAACCGGTCCCAGGATGCTTGTTTCCGGTCCAGGGAAGACATGGCTTGGCAGTTCAGGCTGGACTGTTCCCATGAGGCACAGGGTCAGACTGATTTGCATATGGCCATGTCTGAACTGGGGTGGTGGAGTGAGCTAAAGAATGATGATGGATTAAACCCAGATCAGTTGACTGGGGGTGAGTGTTTGATTAGCTCAAACGCTCCGTCCATCATCCCCTTTGGTATCGCTTTGTTCGCCCTAAGTTGGCAGGGTATGCCCAGACGTGGGTCCCTTGCTCACTTTGCCACTGGATTCAAGCTAGCCTGGCTGAAGACGGCTGAATAGCCAGAAACCGGTCCCAGGATGCTTGTTTCCGGTCCAGGGAAGACATGGCTTGGCAGTTCGGGCTGGACTGTTCCCATGAGGCACAGGGTCAGACTGATTTGCATATGGCCATGTCTGAACTGGGGTGGTGGAGTGAGCTAAAGAATGATGATGGATTAAACCCAGATCAGTTGACTGGGGGTGAGTGTTTGATTAGCTCAAACGCTCCGTCCATCATCCCCTTTGGTATCGCTTAAGTCTAATGGCAAAAGCATAGTTTGCCTAAAAGGAGAACATAAATATAATGGAATATAAATAAATATAATGGAATGAGGATAGTTTATTAGTAGTCTAAACTATTTAATAGAGATATATCTAATACTCACATTCCAGAGAAGATAAGCAGATTATGAAATTTAAAATAAACCTTTAGTAGAAACTATTGTTTTACATTTATTACATAATGTTGTATGTGATTTATTTGAATGCATGTGTTTTAATAGTTTGTAAATTCGTAGAAAACCTAAATAATAGAAAGTCTTTTCTGAGAAGCTAAAGTATCCAAAATCCATTTAGTAAAAAACAAATTAAAAGAAATACTGTTTGGCTTAAAATAATAAACCCCTGATAACAGTCTAAAGGTAAATTAGTATACTAAAAAAGAGCTGCTTTTAAAGGAAAAACTGTCCATCTCAGTGAATACTAAACCGGGAGCATCGTTTTGATATTAAAGGAGCAGAAACAAGGTAATAAGATAACCAAGAAGGCAGTGGTAGAGACCGGAGCCCAAGATGGAGACGCCTCTTCTGGGTTCCTGATGTCGGCTTTGTTTGGTCAGCCCTTGGTGATCCCAGTGAAGCAATGGAGTTGCTGAGGTGTAGAAATCTGTGGCTGAGGGGTTTCTGCACCAAAGAGAGCCACCTCTGACAGCTCCTTGGCAGCAAAGATGGCGAGCATGCGTGATGCCCTGCACAGACCTGCCATTTTTTCTTCTTTGATACCTGTGAGTCGACTATTCTGCCCTTGCCGATAGCCCCAGTGTGGTGTACAGAGGAGGTTGATGGTGATGCATGGCTTAATATTGCATGTCGTTAATTAACTCTAGAACTGCGGAGTAGAAAAAATTATTTAATCCTAAAAGGGGGCACACAGGTTAGCTTAAAACCGTTGATTTCAAAGTCCAAGTGAAATAGGTTATTTGACCACCAGCTATTGTGCCTCTTTTGATTGGCTGCAGGTGGCAGGTCCTGGAATATGAATTCTTTGTTGCAATATAGTTTCAGACTTGAACGGCCATAAGATGAAGCCTTTTAAGAAAGCTACCATGGTGGAATCATACTTTTACATTTTATGTACCCAGGACTTAAAATGTATATGTAGTTTTATGAGACATGCAGCATCGGGATCCTGACGCAGAGGGTGCGGTACCCGGATATAAGTGTCAGAATGTTGCCTGACATAAAAATTGAATCCTAAATGTTGTTTACAAAAAATATCATTAATTCGTGTTAATAATAAATAATCTACATCCTAATTTGTTATAAATAATATTTAGGACACACTGTTTATGTAAGACAGTATTTCTGTATCCAGTAATCTGGAACACAAGCAATAAAGAGCTCTCTGAAGCCTATAGATGTGATCTGTTTTCTCTAGGACCTTTGCCAACGTGCCAGACTCATTTTGAGCACTCAGCATCTACATGACCATAATGTCCTACAGGCCAATAGTCTGGATGGTCATTTGCCAAAGACCTTATCACGATCGCCCAAAGATATTGCAAAAGGTCTTCTTAAGCATATGCATAACTGATTTAACAACAATACTGTGTACCTCACACTAACCCTGATCTCTTTACACTTCATAAAGAAGAGTGGGAAGGTTCAGATCCATTCAAAGTATCAAAGTTCCTTTCTGATCCATGGAAAAACATCTTGCTTACTAAGGCCTTCAATAAAACTAATTAAAATCAATAAGGCAATCATAGTCCATTTCTTTTTCTTCCATAACTATTTCCATTAGCTTGTCATAGAGGTCAACTCACCTGCCATGATATAGAGCTGGGTGTCATTCCCATACCATATGTACCATAGCTTCAGTGATGACATGTGAAGCATGGTCCCAGGATGCTTGTTTCCGGTCCAGGGAAGACCTAGCTTGGCAGTTTGGGCTCGACTGTTCCCATGAGGCACAGGGTCAAGACTGATTTTTGCATATGGCTGAGTCTGAACTGGGGTGGCGAAGGGAGCTAAAGAACGATGATGGATTCAACCCAGATATGTGACTGGGGGTGAGTGTCTGAAAAGTTTCGGCGCTCCGTCCATCATCTCCTTGTGTTTGCTTTGTTCGCCCTAAGTTGGCAGGGTATGCCCAGACGTGGGTCCCTTGCTCACTTTGTCACTGGATTCAAGCTAGCCTGGCTGATGAGGGGTGTTACCCCGAAACCGGTCCCAGGATGCTTGTTTCCAGTTCAGGGAAGACCTAGTTTGGCAGTTCTGGCTGGACTGTTCCAATGAGGCACATGGTCAAGACTGATTTGCATATGGCTGGGTCTGAACTGGGGTGGCGAAGTGAGCTAAAGAACGTTGATGGATGCAACCCAGATCTGTGACTGGGGATGAGTGTCTGAAAAGTTTTGGCACTCCGTCCATCATCTCCTTGTGTTTGCTTTGTTCGCCCTAAGTTGGCAGGGTATACCCAGAACTGGGTCCCTTGCTCACTTTGCCACTGGATTCAAGCTAGCCTTGCTGATGAGGAGTGTTACCCTGAAACCGGTCCCAGGATGATTGTTACCGGTCTCGGGAAGACCTAGCTTGGCAGTTCGGGCTGGACTGTTCTCATGAGGCACAGGGTCAAGACTGATTTGCATATGGCTGGCTCTGGACTGGGGTGGCGAAGTGAGCTAAAGAACTATGATGGATTCAACTCAGATCTGTGGGTGAGTGTCTGAAAAGTTTCGTCACTCCGTCTATCATCTCCTTGTGTTTGCTTTGTTTGCCCTAAGTTGGCAGGGTATGCCCAGACTTGGGTCCCTTGCTCACTTTGCCACTAGATTCAAGCTCGCCTGGCTGATGAGGGGTGTTACCCTGAAACCGGTCCCAGGATGCTTGTTTTCGGACCAGGGAAGACCTAGCTTGGCAGTTCGGGCTGGACTGTTCCCATGAGGCACAGGGTCAAGACTGATTTGCATATGGCTGGGTCTGAGCTGGGGTGGCGAAGTGAGCTAAATAACTTTGATGGATTCAACTCAGATCTGTGACTGGGGGTGAGTGTCTGAAAAGTTTCTGCACTCCGTCCATTATCTACTTGTGTTTGCTTTGTTCGCCCTGGGTCTGCCCAGACCTGGGTCCCTTTCTCACTTTCCCACTGGATTCAAGCTAGCTTTGCTGATGAGGAGTGTTACCCCGAAACGGGTCCCAGGATGCCTGTTACCGGTTCAGGGAAGACCTAACTTGGCAGTTCGGGCTGGACTGTTCTCATGAGGCACAGGGTCAAGACTGATTTGCATATGGCTGGGTCTGAACTGGGGTGGCGAAGTGAGCTAAAGAACGATGATGGATTCAACCCAGATCTGTGACTGGGGGTAAGTGTCTGAAAAGTTTCAGCGCTCCATCCGTCATCTCCTTGTGTTTGACATGTGAAGGACTGACATGTATACATAAGTGACAGCTGAAGATGGCATCTGCAGGCAGGATTTCCCACACTACCTCTAAATCACGAGAATTACCCCACAGTTTGACGCAGTTTGGCCTTTTAGAGGCTTGGAGCTGAGTACACATGATGAGCTTTTCAATCCACCACAGACAACCATCTCCTGTCACCTGATGAAGGAATTTATCTATCGCAAGAACAGCCTTTCCAGGGGCATCGCTATTAATTGATGCTTTTTGACATACTAGCACATACAATAATATTGAAGAAATAAATTAACTGAATGAAGGTCATATAAATAGAATTGCATGCCAGAAGATCAAATGATCAAGGTAAGAGGTAAATAGGACATGTTCCAGAGAGAAGGAGGACGAAGCTAAAGGCAAGGCTGTGCCCAAAAATTATTTTCAATTACCGGTCTTGGTTATGGAAACTGGAGTAAAGAACTATACAAGAGGAGTTTAATAAAGGCACAGATCAAGAGACAGTAGGAGAACAGAGAGAAAGGAGGTTGACAAAAGAGTGACAATGCTGCGGTCAAAAGAAGAGAGTAGTGAGACAAAGTTGTGAAGAAAGGATCTAAACCAAAGAAATGAGCAGAAGAGACTAAGAAAGAGAGTCAGTGCCAAGGACTGGATGCTGAGAAGGTCTGTTGAGTTGCCTTTTCGATTGCCAGAGGAAAGGGTGGCTTTTCCGCGTAGGCACAGTAGCACATCAGTACTTGTGAAAAGTGTTTTCTTAAGAGTGTCCCAAATATGGGAGAAAATAAACACAACTGTAAAACATCCTTGGCAATCTTGTAGCTCGATTATAGATGGAGATTAATGTAGCGTTGTTTTGTTTGCCAGAGCAATCCATGATGTTAGGAAGGAGGAACAGACAAGTAAGAAGAACCCAGAGGAATCTTTAACTACAGAGAATCAAAACTTATGGACAACAATAGTAGCAAATGGGCGCTGACTGAAATAAAAATAATGCAACAAATCCACTGCAGCACATCCATCCCTTGTAGATGCTGCCTTGTATATGATTTAAACAGGAACTGACTCACAGGAAAAATAATTTTTCAATCTTCGACTGTTGCGGGGATTCTACACCTACACAGAACTATGCACAGGAAAACAGGACTTTGGTGTATAGGGGTGTACCAACCTACCACCTTAGTACTCAAAATCCCCAAACCGATTAGCTATAGTGTCTCATTCGTTCTCCTCCAAAATCACGAAGCTACAAATGATTTGACAACCCAGAACACAACACTCCCGACTCTCTCAGGAATCGCGGTAGCAAGACATACCCTTTCAATCGCTCACTCGTACTTGTCCACAATAAGAATTGGCAGAGTCACTGTAAATAGTTAAAATGTTTATTTTAACTATCGTGCTCTAATAATGCAGTATACAAGCCACTACCAGCAGCGAAATGCATAAACTTAGAACAATTAGCATTGTTACAGTTCCATAGAATATAAAGGGGGATGTCATTATATATAGACAGTGGAAAAAGGACTATAAGGCCTAACCACCCTCCCCTTAGTAAGGTGTCTATTATATAAAAGAAGATCTCTGGGCTTTGTCAGCAGACCCCCTACCTTACTGCCTAGATAGAAGCTTGTAATGCTTGTCATGCCTCCTTCCTGAAACTCATAGCGTCAGTTAGACATACTAAGAAGAAGCCCAAGTTTGATGTCCTTTGTTCCATTTTGTACGTCACTACTTCACTGCCGCTTTTGCTGCCTGACAGTCCATATGTTTTGTGGAACATCCCACTTGGCGACTGTGGGAGCAGAAATGACAGTGCAGTCTGTGTGGTGGGAGCATCTGAGTACAAACTGAGTGCCACATTCAGCTACAGGCCTGCATACCTATAACAACTTGTAAGCCTGTAACATTCTCATCATTCTTGAGACAGATGTAACAGAGAGAGAAAGAGAGATTGAAGAGAAACATTGTGAGGAGAAAGGAGGCATAAAAAAGAAATTGTGCTTATAAGACAGAGAGTGAGAAGTGGAGAGAGAAATAAAAGAAAAAGTGTTCAATGGGAAATACATAGCTGCTGTGTGACAGGAAAAAGTTGAGAAAGAGTGAGCGAAGGATGTGATAAAAGGTATGCAGGATAAATTTAAAGAGGGATTGATATGGAAAAGTGAAATGGAGCCTGAGGAAGGGGACACCTTCAACAAATACACAATGTCACCGAGCATTCAAGTTGCTTTTAAGAGTGTCACCTACTTTTTGCCAACTTGATCCACAAAATCCTGCTTAGGCTGAAATTGGCTGTTTATTGATTTTTAATTCAGATAATAAATTGCAAAGATGTGGTGAGATCCTGGTTGGTTAACTGAGGAGAAGGCAAGGCAGAAACTCCCATAAAGTCAGTAACCACGTGCCACTTTAGTTATTAAAGTTTCAGTGAGAAATCTTGGGCTTACCACTAGTAGCTCAACTCAGAAAAAGAAAAGGTCCGGAGAATAATGTGAGAACAGTGTTTAAGCATCACCAAAACACCATTAAATTCCAAAGCCAACTTGGTAAAAAGAATAGGAATTTAATAAGTAAGATAAAACCAAGATGACAAAATTTCATAGAGGATCAGGACATATGACTTTCTGAAGTGTAGATATCAAAACGCACCAAGAAACAACATGGTCTATGGGGTGGGCGACTGGGTCCATAGACTTTCTCAGACTATGCTGGATATAGTTTAGTGGTTCATCTTGCAACAATTTGCCTTTAGAGTTGGAGTAACATTTGCTGTCTCTTGTGCAAAGCATCACAGCATGACAAATAGCTGCATTGTATTTCCAATCAACAGGAAACAGTGCTGTGCCATATTTGCAAAGAGTAACCTGACATTGATGTTGTCAGGGGTGCTCATGTTGAAGATGTTTGCTTGGCTCGCCGCACTGCCTACGGCTATAGCCTAAAGGCTAGCCTGCACTATTTAGCAAAGGCTTTGTACTGCACTACACTCTCCAGTGCAAATACCTATATGTAGCCAATAGTGCAGGGGTCATACATGTATAAGGTGCTTATAAGATAACAACAACGGATCACTGACAGAATATCGACAACACTAATATTGACCTACAGAAATATCGGGACATAAATATCGTTGTCAAAAATATCGACCTCCTATTTTTATAATGGTAAGTACAAAAATATCGAAAAAAAATGTTGTTAAAAATATCGAAGTACAGAATATCGTTTTTTTTATATGTATAAACAATAATGTAAAAAAAATGTAATATATATATAGTTACTTAAAAATAATTAATAAATACTAATTTTAATTAATTATAAAATGTTAAAATATATTAAAAATTATAAATAAATATATATATACATACACCTGTAACATAAAAATTAAAAAAATCAATTATATTATAAATTAAAATATTAAAATATTTAATATTTTTTAAACCTACATTGTACACTACATTTAGTGCAACAGTAGGGAAAGTGTTGGATAGAGGAGGGGAAAAATTACTATTCCCACTCCAGCGAGTGCAACAGTAGAAAAAATGTTGGATAGCGGAGGGGAAAAATTACTATTCCCACTCTACCGAGTGCAACAGTAGGGAAAGTGTTGGATAGTGGAGGGATAAAAATTACTAATCCCACTCCTGCAAGTGCAGCAGTAGGGAAAGTAATGGATAGCGTAGGGGTAAAAATTACTATTCCCACTCCAGTAAGTGCAACAGTAGGGAAAGTGTTTGATAGCGGAGGGAAATAATTTACTATTCTCACTCCAATGAGTGCAACAGTAGGGAAAGTGTTGGATAGCGGAGGGGATATATTTACTATTCCCACTCCAGGGAGTGCAACAGTAGGGAAAGCGTTGGATAGCGGAGGGTATTAATTTACTAGTCCCACTCCAGTGAGTGCAACAGTAGGGAAAGTGTTGGATAGCGGAGGGTATTCATTTACTATTCCCACTCCAATGAGTGCAACAGTAGGGAAAGTGTTGGATAGCGGAGGGGTAAAAATTACTATTCCCACTCCAGCGAGTGCAACAGTAGGGAAACTGTTGGATAGCGGAGAAGTAAAAATTACTATTCCCACTCCAGCGAGTGCAACAGTAGGGAAAGTGTTGGATAGCGGAGGGTATTAATTTACTATTCCCACTCCAATGAGTGCAACAGTAGGGAAAGTGTTGGATAGCGGAGGGTATTCATTTACTATTCCCACTCCAATGAGTGCAATTGTAGGGAAAGTGTTGGATAGCAGAGGGGTAAAAATTACTATTCCCACTCCAGCGAGTGCAACAGTAGGGAAACTGTTGGATAGCGGAGAAGTAAAAATTACTATTCCCACTCCAGCGAGTGCAACAGTAGGGAAACTGTTGGATAGTGGAGGAGTAAAAAATTACTATTCCCAATCCAGTGAGTGCAACAGTAGGGAAAGTGTTGGATAGTGGAGGAGTAAAAATTACTATTCCCACTCCAGTGAGTGCAACAGTAGGGAAAGTGTTGGATAGTATAAGGGTATAAATTACTATTCCCACTGAAGAAAATTCAAATTATCAACTACAAAAATATCAACTACAATACAAAATATAATAAAAAAACAAAAAACAAACATATATAAAAATTTACAAAACATAGAAACATATTAAAATTTATAAAAAATCTAAAATGTACATAAAAAGATTAATTATTTAAATTTAACAAAAAAATTGCAAACAAATAAATATTTTGTAACACAAATTAATTTTAATCTAAAAAAATTATTATTACATAAATGTAATATTTTTTTTCCTACCCTATAACACCACACAATTTACAACACACATCTAAATTAAATAAAAAAGAATACCTCTATAATTAACACAATTAATTATCAATTAAACAAATATTAATAATTAAAAAACACATTTAAAATTTTTAAATTAATGTACTAACCAAACGTTACAGATATAGCACCTAAATCCCCAAACAAAATAAAAAATAAGCAATTACCAAAAATATTTATCAATTAATAAATGAATATTAATGATCAATTAATGATTAAATAATTTAAACTAAATTACTTTCCACCCTATACCCCAATAAACACCAAAACACACACCTAAAAATATTTACACAATTTCCATAACCAATTTTACATTAATAAATTAATATCAATTAACAACAAATCATTAATTAATTTAAAAAAAATTACTTCCCATCATTTACCACTATAAACCCCACAACTCACACATCAAAATTATTACACAATTGGCATATTTACATTTTCATTAATTAATTAGCATTAATTAAATAATTAATTAATTATAAATTATAAATAAATTAGCTCCCACCATATTCCCCTATAAATGCCACCACAAATTTCGTAAAACATGACACAATTAACATAATTAATTAATTAATTAATTAATTAATAACAATTAACAATCAAAATATAAATAATTATTAATAAATTAATTCACACATTTAACACTATAAAATAAAAATAAATAAATATTATATTATATTAAAAATATGAATGTATTAAAAATAAATTACTTCCCACCCTACTCCCCTATCAACCCACAACCCGCTCCTAAAAAAATGACACAAATAACATAATTACCAATTAATTAATAATAATAAACAAATTAATAAATAATTAATAATAAATTAACTCCCACAATTAACAATATAAAATGTTAAATAAATAAATATTAATTAATAAAAAATATTAATAAATTAATTATAATTAAATTACTTCCCACCCTATTCCCCTATAAACCCACAACCCGCTCCTAAAAAATTACACAATTAACATATTTACCAATTAATTAATCAATAAAAATTAACAGCCAATTATTAATTAATTAGTAATAAATTAATTCCCACAATTAACACTATAAAATCAAAAATAAATAAATACTAATAAATAAAAATTAATATTCAATTTATTATAGTTAAATTACTGCCCACCCTATTCCCCTATAAACCCACAACCCGCTACGGAACTAAAACGCAAAATTTAATTAAAATAAAATTAATATCTTCTAAAAATTTAACACATATTAAAAAACAAACGCAATACGCTGACAAAAAAATAGAACACATACATTTAAAATACATACTAAAATACATAACACTAACTAAAAAAACGATAGTTTTAACAACTTAGGGGTCCATTACGATACCGGGCGTGAAAAAATCCGCCAGGCATGAAAGCGGCAAAAATCCGCCCGCACACACCGTCTGAACACCGACCACGCCATTACGAATACACAAACCGAAAACCGCCATCGGCGGAAAAACCACACAAGATACCGCCCGCCCTCGTCCGAGTCGGAGTCAAACCGCCCGCCACGGACGGAAACACGCACGACAACACAAAACCGCCCGCCCTCACGGCCGACACACCGCACGTGAAATTACGATCGCACCGCCATGAGCGCGGGTAAACCACAAATATACCGCCCGCCAGCGCAAACAACGCCGATGAGAATTGACACGGCAGAAGCCATGGCGCCCACGTCCCTGCACAGAAACCATCCGCTGACAAAAACAATCGCACACAACATGGCCAACAAGTCCACACAGCAAGGCACGCACAAATACACAAGCACAGTACACATCCCGAATACACCCCCCTGGACAAACAAAAAATACAAAGGCCAGAACACCAGACACAACACACCTGAAAACAACAGACCATGAGGACACACCCACATAGGTAAGTACAAAAGCAGCACTCCCACAGACCACAACCCCTTGCAACATTGCAAACTAGAGAGGAGAGGAGAGGACACAGTGACACAGCAAGGACAGCAGCACACCACAGAAACGCACACATCACAACCATCACCACCACCACCACCAAACACCGGCACCACAAACCCCCTGCACATTACACAACACACACCGCACCAGCACCACAAACACCATGGCACCACAAAGAATGCCCAAGTTCACGCCCATTGAGCTGACGGTCATGGTCGACGAGATTATCAAGGTGCACCCACAAATCTATGGGAACCTGGTCCAGCACACACCACTAGCCACCAGAAACAGAATGTGGAACCGGATCGTAGACCAGGTCAATGCAGTCGGGACCCTGCCCAGGAACAGAGTTGAAATCAACAAACGGTGGAATGACGTCAAGAGCCTGGTCAAGAAGAAGGAGAGCAAGAACAGAGAGCTGGCTGCCGTCACTGGCGGAGGGAATCCCGCGCTCTTCAAGACCTTCAAAGCGTGGGAGGAGAAGGTGCGAGTCATTATACATCCGGAGATCCTCGCCGGAGTAGCAGGGGGAGTGGAGGCTGGTAAGTACAAACTAATGTATACCAGCACACCGCTATGTACTCACATGCACTACCACCATGCCACAGCTCCCAGGGACAAACACCCCCATGTCCAGCACACAATACACAACACATCACACACACATGCAACAGACACCACCACACACAGCCCAAACCTAACAACTGTAAGATACGTGGGGGCATGTGTACACTCAGCCAGCCACGTAACCACCAACAGGTCCCCAAGTATGCCAGAAGCGCCACAACGAGCACCCACCACACCCATGTGTCCGCCACAGCTGCACTAACCGACAAGTAACAGGTAAGTGGCAGGAACACAAAGTGCAGTGGGTGGGAGGGTGGACAGCTCAAGTACAACACACACCAGGCCCCTAGTCCCACAGCACAGCAAGGAGGAGCATCCCCCACACCCCACACCCACGTGTCAGCCACCGCAGTGCACACCGACAGCCGAAAGGTAGACATCACGGTCCACAACAATCGGTGTCAGTGGGTGTCCAGCCATCACCACGACCCACAACACCGCCCCCACCCCCACAGACCTGCAACATGGAGCACCCCCGCTTAGAACCATGTGGCATCCAGTACAGTGCACGCACGAACAACCTGCAGGTGGGAAACTGGACAGGGCTGGATTACTGGAGGCATGAGGACCGTAACACGACCAACACATGGGACATGTTACGTAGCAGACGAACACGCAGCACCGCCCACTGTCACGAACGAGTGAACAATGTGCACACGGACATGAACCACAGACTCACACCCCACATGACCCATCACAGACACAGCAACACCCAAGGAGCCACGTCTGCATGCACAAGCCACACTGAATATAGTACCACACGGCAGCCACTGTGCAACCCATCACACACAACCGAAACACCATTGAAGTCCTGTCCATGTAGCCCCTACTGCCTGTCAACCACACACCCCACAACTACGCCTATGTAAGACAAACAACACTAGACGCAACAGAGCGGAACAACATAAATGCACACGAACACCACTGAACCCATCAAACACACAGACACACCATGCACATACAACATACCATCCATCCCATCCGTCAGCCCCAGTCTCATGAAAGGCATGTCATCCGCACAGCTGCCACACATACAGCAGTCACGCTAAGATACATGCCCATGACCAACCATGTGCCAGAAGTCAATGAAGCGCACGCCACACTGTGAGCAACAACACACAACATGGGCCACACCCCCCCGAGCACTGCAGTGATGCACATGGCACAGGGCAGCACGCACACCAAGGAGATGGGACAACTGCAATACGTCGGGTGGCACACAACCATCACACACTCATAACGATGCGTCCAATGCCATGTCCAGTAATCACAACAGACAGCAAATATGCAGGGTATGTCAGGCATGCACACACCTCAGACCATGCACTGTCATGCTGCCACAACACATGTCACGTTCGGCACCCATGGCTCACAGCATGTAGCCCAAAAGCATATTCCATCCCAAATGCGTTTCTGGGGCATGACCCCCATGTTGCCATATGCGTTCCTAAGCGTTCCATTTGCACCCCAAAAGCATATTCCATCCCAAATGCATTTCTGGGACATGACCCCCATGTTGCCATATGCGTTCCTAAGCGTTCCATTTGCACCCCAAAAGCATATTCCATCCCAAATGCGTTTCTGGGGCATGACCCCCATGTTGCCATATGCGTTCCTAAGCGTTCCATTTGCACCCCAAAAGCATATTCCATCCCAAATGCGTTCCTGGGGCATGACCCCCATGTTGCCAAATGCGTTCCTAAGCGTTCCATATGCACCCCAAAAGCAAAGTACAAACCAGACCCAGGATGGGCCTGGAGCCCGCATACACCAGAGTCACAATAAGTAGGAGCACAGCAACACACCCATCGGCATAGCCAATCCGTCCCATGCCACATGTGCACAGCACACAGTCCCATTGCCAAGCACACACAACAACAGATTGTACAGCCACACACCCGCCTCCGGGACACACGTGCACGAGAGTGCACGAACGGAGAATGTCAGACAACCAATACAGACTTCGCCAGGTGCAACACAATAACAAATCTCATTCTCTCCACAGGTGACGAACTGCTGGATGCTGGGGATGGAGACAGCAGCCAGCACAGCCAGCCTACAAGCCCCCAACGAGGACACACGGATGTGGAGGATCTGTCCTCCTCTTCGGACACGGACCACCAAGCAGGCCCATCTAGTGTGGCAGGGCCCAGCCGCTCCCCAGGACCCCTCCTACCCACCAACCCATCATCCAGGGCTGCTGAACATTCCCAGCCCCCTGCTGCCACTGTCGTTGCGGCCACACCCACGGTCATTGCGGCCACACCCACGGGCATTGCGGCCACACCCACGGTCATTGTGGCCACACCCACGGTCATTGCGGCCACTACCACTGCCGCAACCGCCACCACGTCTTCGCTGGCCCCAGCCCCAGCGCAGGTGGTGGCCCGGACGACTGGATCCACCCTGGGATCCAGGGCGAGGACCGTGGTGAGCAATGTGGCTAGTGGGCAGGCCGGTGGCAGCAGGACTGGTAGGAGGAGCAGGGTCAGGGAAACGCCAGCCTCCCCTGGGAGCCATGCCCTGCCTCAAATGGCCAGAGTCCTTGGGGCCTATGAAGAGGCCCAAGGACAATGGGCCAGGTCAGCTACAGACACGCGTGAGGTGCTGGGGGTGCTGAAATCCATGGACGCCCGTATGGGCCAACTCGTGGACCTCATGGGCCAGCTGGTGGTGGCGGTGAGGTCACAGCCAGGGACAGCAGCTCCCCCTCCGCCACCACCTGCCGGGGCGCAGGCTCGAGCCGCAGTGTCCAGTTCCCCTGCGTCCACAGCCAGTGAGCACACCTCAACCACCAGCATGTCGCAAGCAGGCACCCCCCCTCGCAAACGTGGAAGGGGCCGTCCGAAGTGGAAACAGATCTCCCGGGAGGACTTCGCACGCTCCAGACGCAAGTGAGGCAGCCAGCCAGCCTTCCTTGACCACCCACTGCATTGACTTGGACTACGATCCCACTCCACACAGCCATCTGGATGGCATGTGTGTGTTGGACTATGGACATAGAACCAGTGGGTACACCCTGAGCATCACGCAGCCATGACCGACAGCTCATTGTCACTGCACGCACCACTTTTGTCATCACCTTACACACAATCACATGTCACAGTTTGAAATAAATGCACCTCTTCCACAAACTGCTGTCTGTGCCCTGTGTTTTAATTGTACGGAATACAACGGCCACCTTGAGCGGAACGGCACCTGATGCGTGGCATGGCAATGGAACCGGAGGGCCTGTAGGGACCTAGGGGTGGGAGACAGAACAGGAGCACATTCAATGAGTGTGTCACACACCCATCACACAGTACATGTCAACAACTACAAGCAATGTACACACATCGCACAGAGCAATAGGGCACAATGCCACAGCCACCATCAGTGGCATACTAACCTGGGCATGGAGCGTTGACACACAGCACGCAGTGAACAAAAGGCCACCCTGACACAGCACACACACACCTGCACAAATACAGACACATCAGCCGTCGTACATGGACACTCACCGTCAAGTGAAGTAGCGGGCGATGAGCTGCTGGCGCACATTCCCAGCTTCCTCCTCTCCGCTGTCCTCCTCACTCGAGCTGTCCTGGTCTGCGGGCTGGGGCCCTGGTTGATCTCCGTCATCCACGATGAGGGGGATCTGCTTCCGAATGGCCAGATTGTGCAGCATGCAGCACGCCACCACTATCTGGCACACCTTCTGTGGGGAGTACGCCAGCGCACCCCCGGTGCGGTCCAGGCACCTGAACCTGGACTTGAGGAGGCCAAACGTACGCTCGACCACACGTCTGGTCCTCCCATGTGCCTCCTTGTAGCGATCGTCTGCTGGGGTGCGAGGATTCCTCAATGGACTGAGCAGCCATGCCCCATTCGGGTACGCAGAGTCACCTGGGTGTGAGGGACACAGAGAACCGTTGCTATTCCAACTGGACAGGGGACAGCATCGCACAACCAGCACGCTACACCACTCCACATACTCACCGACAATACAGCCACGATCCTGTTGCAGATTGGACATCAGTCGTGGCAAGATGCTGTTGCGCATTACGTGTGCGTCATGGGCCGAGCCTCGGAACTTTGCACACACGTGGGTTATCACCATGTCCGCAAGGCACACCACTTGCACATTCAGGGAGTGCGTGTGCTTCCTGTTGCGGTACAGGTGCTCAGTGGCCTGTGGTGGAACAAGGCCAACATGTGTGCAATCAATGGCACCAACGACGTGTGGGATCCTGCCAAGGGCATAGAATGCACCCTTCACTGCCGCCAATTCACGAGCCCTGGGGAATCTGATGTACCTGTTTCGGTACAGCATCATGGCTGCCAGTACATCCCTCAGCACCTTGCTGAACATGGGCTGGGACATCCCTCCTCCACTGCCCACTGTGTGCTGGAATGACCCAGTGGCGAAGAAATGCATGGCGGCCATCACCTTAGCCGTGGGGGTGAATGCTGTCGGATACACCCTGCGGGGACGGAGATGGGGTTCCAACATGGCACACAGTCGATGCAGGGTTGGCCTGTCCAGCCGAAACTTCCTTATGACCTCAGTATCCTCCATGTCCGCCAGCAATTGGTATGGGCGGTCAATGTTCGGTCTCCGCCTAGGGAAGATGGCAGTGGACACATGTCAGAGCAACACAACACATAGCAATTTCGCATTCACATCACTGACATGACTGAGCAAGCACATGAGTCACAGCCCAGCTGTCAAGCAGGGACGGCACGGCCACAATACACTTACACAGGTCTCCCACCAATGGCAATGGCTAGTGATGCAAACCACTGCCATGGTCATGCACATGGGGATCTAGGCCCCAATGACTTGCGGGGCGTGCTGATGGGGACTGACTGCATATTCGTCAAGCGGCAACGCCACGGCAACATGAATGTCTGCTGAGCATGGCACTGCTTCCGAGGCTGGATGAGTATGGCACATGACGACGACGATGTGGGCACAGGCTGAGCGGCCAAAACAAGTGGGACCTGTGGCACGAGGGGATATGAGACAGTAGTAGGTGTCAGCACTGCACCCTATGTACAGCACTGTAACATTGACAGGTGTCCACATTGACAGCCCCATGCCAAGACGGCTGTGTGCTTGCAGTCACACGTCACAGGTGAGAGGTTACATTGCACGTGCCAGGTGGCAGACGTACATAGTGGGAGCTATCATGTGTGTGCATGTGTCTCCTGTTCAGGATCCACCAGATGGGCGCTGACTCTGTACTGACCATTGGACACAGCATGTTCCGTGGAAGGCTTGTGTGTGTGGGATGGTGGCACTGGATGTGCCTCCGTTGGGTGGGGGGCCATGCACAGGGCGGGTACGTCGATGATTGCGCATTGTTGGTCACGGTGGGTGCACCCACTAAGATGTGTTGCCCTGTGTACAATTCCTATGTCCGCATGATGATGGACTGTAGATGTGGGCAGACTACACATTGGTCGATGTGCTGTCCATGTGCATGTGCCTTCACACCAGGCACAGCTGCGTGGGGCGGACAGCTCACCTCACTTCCCTCATTGCGCATGTCATGACTTTGCCGCAGGTGACATGGATCATGGAGGGCCCACATGTACGCGTGGGTAGGCTACACATGTTTGTTCACTGGTCGCCACCCCCAGTCAGTGTTTCGAATGGGAAGGTTGTTGTGCTGGTGGTATATTCGATGTGGCGGATGGGCGGGCCTAGGTGCGGGCTTACATTCCGGACATGGGGGTAGTTGGATTGGCGACTAGTTGCAGTACACACGGGACACGTCTCTTCCTTTCCACATCTGGGTCATCCCTTGTACTCACTGACAGTGATACAGTCATCTTCGCCCCAGCCCTCATGTCCTCCCCTCGCTCCCCCAATATGCATGTGCACCTGCGAGGCTAGCGCTTGCACAGGCAGCCCCAAGCTCGCACCAGAGAGGGCAAGGAGTGTATGTGTGGGTCCAGTTGCACGAGTGGGCTGTCTCAGGGTATGATGTGTGGCGGGACGCCGTCCACCTGCGTGGTGCCCCAAATGGAGACCCGGCCTGCATGGACTATGCATCACAGTCTTCGCCTTCCGGATCCGCCACCTGCGACACCCAGTGGCAGTGGCTGCCCTTGCGGCCAGGCCGCGTCCGTCTGTGACTGATGGCCCACACATTCACTCTTTGGCCTCTCTGGGGAGGGCTCGGGGGTGGTGGCGCACGCGCTTGCACTTAGTCGCAATGGCATGTGGCGTGGTTGGTATAATGGGCAATGGATGGGATGGTGCGAGCCACCTCCCGTGACGTCAGTGCTGCTCGTGCTGAGGTGCGTCCCCCTACACTTCCATTTGACTTGTGCCATGCTACACGTTGAGGTTCTATTGCCTGCGTGATATGACCAGGAGGAGCGCGAGGAGACCTCTCACACACCATGCTCCACTGCCATCCCGTGCCCTGTATCGCCTGTGCGGATTGACTATGTTGGGGTTACACCTGGTCGACTGGGGCTGTGTGTGCCTTGTCAAGGGGCATGGCGGGCGCACAACAGGATCCAGCTAGTCCACGGAGGGTGGGCTGACGTGTGCGCCTGGTTCCGCATTGTTCGTGTGCCCGGCTGCTGTGCACACACGTGTTCACTTCCCCCCGACAGGTGTCCTCTCACAATGCCCAGGGAAGCGGTGGTGTACTGTTCATGACCCCTCCCAACACGGCGTGCTCCAACTTGGCATGTGCGCATCTACCCGTCGCACCCACCAACCTGAGCACTGCGTCCATACGACTTCACACGACACATGTGTGTCTTCCACAGTAGTGCTACTCATTTGCGTTGACATCCAATACCAGTGGACTACATGGTCATGTCACGACTGCCGTGTACTTCACATACTCTCATCCTCTCTCATTCGTACTTGTGAAATGAGTCAGCGGAGACAGTTTTGGTTTTAAACATTATATTGAGTCTTCTGTCCTCTGTGATGCAGTATAGTGGACACTACTGGCAGCGGAATACATGTTGAGGATATACTGAGCATGATTACAAATGGGATAGGGTGTGGGGTTACATGTGATTGGCTGTTGCATGTGGGATGTGGGCTTCAGAGTTACATCTGCTTGGCCAAGGCTGTGCTAATGTACATTTACGTATAGCTGCGGAGCTGCGGACTTTGACACAGACGGTATACAAGTAGCCTACCAGACCGCTTGGCATCATGGGCACAGTCCATCTCAGTTCCATGTGACAGGTTTGCTGCGGTTGTTCCTCATGCACGCGTGCATGTGAGATGACATCAGGGCATGTGCTTGCGTGCATGCAGCGGCGTGCCACTTGTTGTTGCAATGTGGTGGTTACTGGACATGTCACAGTCACTGGGGTCGTGTTGTTGTTGTTTGCACTTGTCGTCCGTGCAAAGGTCCTGGTATGGGATTCCCGGGGCGGGGGTGGGAGGGGTGCAGCACCCACAGACTCCAGGCGACCTATTCATGTCCATTGAGCGGTGTGTGTGTCCATGGGCGCTGGATCCATGTCGTGTCCTGGTTGTTCGTGCAGTTCCGTCCATGTGGGTGCGATACACAGACCCCATGCCACTGCCTCCCACGATGCATGCGGTGTTCCTGGATGTGATGGGGAACAGTGTGCATGTCCCGGTCATATCCGATGTCATGGCGATGTCGTTGATGGTGTGGTAATTGTTGCCGGTCGTTTGGTATGGCTGTTGTGGTGGTAACTGGCCAGTCCGTGCGGAAGCTAAGCATGGGTGCGGGGTTGGACATCATAGGTCAATCGGGGAACCTGCGTTGGGGTCCGACGAATTTACAGGTTGTCAGGTATGCGATGCCGTCCAGCAGGGCTTCCATGTCATTGGTGGTGTTTATGTTTGCCAGCCAATGTAGCGGATGGTGGCTGTCAAGGTGTTGTTCGTAAGTTGTCCCTTGGAGGACCATGATGGGGCATGCTGGGTGACATTCGATGTAGCTGTGCTCGATGATCCGTCATGTGGAGGCACAGTGGTCCCATTTCAGTGCGGGTGCGATGTTGGCCACATACACCATGCCCCCATAGGCAGAGCAGGCCCTGTCGTGTGCGTCCAGAGGGAGGAATAGTGCTAGCAGGTCCGCCTTTAGACATGCCGGGTTGGAGAGACACATCTCCACGGGATGCTGGTAGGGACACCTCCGACAGTAGAAGACGGGTATGACGCAGCTGAACAATGTGATGCGGTAAGTCAGTCGGTAACTTACGTTCAGCAGGGACAGGAGTTCGCATCCCAATATATGTATCAGGTTGGTTTTGTACAGCTTGACCTGTCCGGCGTAGTTGGGTAGGTGTGTTGCGGTTGCTATTTTGCAGCGGTGCGTTGTGGTGGCGTGCTCCGGCTGTGTGTGCAGTCTGCAATGTGCACGCTCCGAGGTTGCTGTGAGCTCTGTGTAGTCGTAGGGAGACAGGACTTGTGTTCTGTTGGCTTGTGCGGAGGACACGGGCCCTCATCCCACATGCTTCTCAGACAGTTCAAGGTCAGTGATGTGTGACTCCTTCCAATTAAATTGCATGGGGCCGACATGGGGGAGTGTTTTCTTTATTCTTTCCCGTCCGTTGTGTTCTTCTGTGATATGCGCTATCTGCCCTGTGGTCGGTCTCCTCTGCATGCCTGTGTTGGTCTTTTATTGGACAATGGCTGTATTCACCGGCTTCTTTCGTAGGGCTGTGGTTTCGGAGTTGGAATGGAAGGTCATTCAGTGCTGTCTGCTCTCCCTTGTGTGGGCGGCAGGCTGCCTTTCCGCTCTGCGTTGGGCCTTGTGTGTGAGTGTTATTCTTGGGCCACCTGTTGTCGGTCCCCGGGCTCTTTGGTGTTCCGTTTTGTATGTCTTGTTCATATGTGCAGGGTGGTATGGGTGTTTCAGTGTGGTACTGGCGTTCCTCTTCCCGAAGGGGCCCTGCTTCTCCTAGTTGGTGTTGCCGCCGCTGTGTGCTTCGCCATGTTTGTTGCACTGGGGTGTGTCCTGCTGTTGCGTGACTTCACTGACATGTGTGCGTCGGTTGTGTGACGTTGGGTGTTGTCCGTGAATTGGGCGTTGGGGACATGTCTGTGGCAGGCCTGTCACGTGTCAAGTGCGTTTGGGGTGGGGCTGGTGTGTGTGCTGCTTGGTTGTGTCCCTGTGTCTGTGTGCGACGCATGCATGGCGCTGCGGTTGGCCTCTGCGTTGTGCGCATGTGTGGCAGCGTCATCGCCGCTTTGGGGCCGTGACGGGGTGGTTGGTCCCTACTCCCAGGTGTTGTGTACACATGTGTTACGAGATGTTACAATTTGGCCTGTGTGTCATATGTGGATGCTATGGTAGATGTGTCGTGTACACGCGGGGGTGGGGGGTTGTCCGCTTTTTCCGCCCTTGCACTGTGTGCGCTGTTTGCGTGCACTTGTTGTATGTGTGCCTACCTGCGTCTTCGCGGTACGTTGCGTCCTTGGTGGTGCATCAGATAGAGCATAGGGAGGGCCTGCAGTGCTGGATTCATGCTCGGGGTGCCGCTTCTTCGGTGTCCGTGCTCGGCGTTCGTGTTGCCGCTTCGGTTTGACGTACGGTGTCTCTTAGCCGTGGGTTCAGTTTGTGTGCGGCATCGTAATTTGTACGCCGGGCGGTACGTGTTTCGTCGGACAGTGTGTGTCAATTGTGCTGCGCCGCTACGTGTACGGGCGCACTTTGATGGCGGACGGTGTCGCTGGCTTGCCGGCGGTGTTTGGCTGACTTTTCGCATCGTAATCGGGCGGGCGTGTGGACTGCTGCGTGCAGGCGGTGACTGGTGGTTTTTGCATCCGCCAGCACGGCGGTAGTGCTTCCGCCCGACATCCTAATGGGCCCCTATATTTTTGCAAACGATATTAATGACTTTGATATTTTAGAAAACGATATTTCTTACCTTAAACTCGATATTCTTGACCACAAAATTCTTGCAGTCGATATTTATGTATCTCGATATTTTGCACTCGATATTATTGCAAATCAACATTTCCAACTCGATATTCCGACTCTTTACCAACAACAACAAGGTGATGGATGGAATGCTTGAATTAATCCCAGCCGCATGCCAGTCCATCGTTTTCCACCAAGCAAGCCACCTCAGTTTGTAACCAGCCATATGCAAATCGGTCTTGACCCTGCTCCATTGGGAACAGTCCAACCTGAACTGCCAGGCCAGGTCATGCCTGAACCGGAATACAAGCAACCCCGGACTGGTTCCCCCTGAATAGGCGCATCAATTGGGTATAGCTTGGTTCATAGTCCAACATAGCTATTGGTGGATATTCCTATATACCATCTCCAATAGGCGATGTAGAACACTTAGAGGTCGATTCCGATTCGGGCCGGAAAACGTACCGACTGACTCGGTTCGGGAATTAATTCCGACCGACACGTACCGGTGCTGCCCGATCCGCCTAGTACGATGAAATGCATGCGAATTACGACCGAGTCGTACGGAACACAAGCCGAACGACCGAACCACACAGAAAACAGCGATCCGGCCGGAAAATCACGCGAATCTAACCGACCGACACGAACAAGGAATGAACCCGAACGAAACGTACCCGCGAACTCCGACCCGCGCAGTACGATGCAATGCATGGAAAACCCGACCGAGTCGCACGGAGCTCAAGCCGTACGACCGACACGCATACAAAACAGCGAGCCGAAGCAACACAATACTCCGCGACCGACGCGTACGCCGCACATGAAACACAGCACAAACACAGCATGAACGACTCGGAGAAGCTCGCACGAGACAACTGCAGCGTCCGACTCAGTCAGAAGAACGTCTCCTACATGCACAAAAAGTAGAAAGGGAAAAAAACAAAAAAAAGGGCCAAACAAGCAATTACAAAGCCAATAAATACTGGGGGGGGGAAACAGGGAACAAAGACACACCCACAACTCCAACCATATAAAGGCCACAAATCCCTACCATGATCCTTTGCAAATTCCAATGACCTGCCAGCACAGAACACCAACAGACACAACCACAGACACACTCACAGCTCATCCATCACACAAGCCACACACCATCAGCACCCCAACAAATAGCACCCTCACATACACCCAGCAAAACCTACACTCACACACCCTCACTTGCACACACACATCAATCACCACCACCACCCATCACCATGCCCCCAAAGAAGAATCCAAAGTTCCTAGACAGTGAATTGGAAGTCCTGGTAGATGTGATCCTCAGGGTAGAGCCACAGCTGTTTGGTACACTGGTCCAACAGACCCCCATGTCGTAGAAAACCAAGATGTGGGTGAGGATCGTCGACAGGGTGAACGCACAATCACCATGTTTGCGCACAAAGGATGACATCCAGAACAGGTGGTATGATGTGCGCAGGAGGGTCAAGGACCTACTAAAGAAGGATTATGCCTTGAGCCAACACACCGGCAGTGGCCCTCCTGCCAAACCAGTATACCTCAGGCCCTGGGAGGAGAAGGTGCGGGCCATCCTACCACCAGTGAGCGTATATGGACTATCAAACATCCCAGAGCCTGGTGAGTACACAACCAATATACCAAATATCTTGTGACAATACACACACATCACTGTCAAGGGGATAGTCAAACCATGCACCCTTAGCAAATTCACAGCAACCAAAACAGAATCATCCCAAGATGTGTATGTCAGTCAGATAAACACAATACATGCCATTTCATAGTGATATGTAACTGTGTCATGACATGTACAAACCCAACAACAAATAGAGCTAGGCAGTGGCACAAATCTAACCAACAAACACAGTCAGATATGTAGCCACCACTAGAACACCACCTCACAGGGAAGCTCACTGAAAGGAAGGAATTCTCTGTATGCTGGTCAAGTCAGTGTAGCCAATAGCATGATGGGAGTTGTAGTCACAGATATTGCTCACCCTCACAATTCGCCCATCAACACCACTCTGAACCATGCTCACATCACAGGGAGTAGAAAACAACTGACAAGATGGCTGACACTGGGTACTGCTGTGGGGAGCACAAGGCCATGCTGGGAACTGTGCACCAACAAACAACAGGACCACACTGTCAGCCATCTTGCCATTGCTGTCACACTCACACACAGTGAAGTCCACTCAAAAGGAAGGAAGTATGGGCATGCTGGGAAGGGGGTGTAGGCAATAGCATGATGGCAGTGGTAGTCACAGATACTGCTCACCCTCACAATTGGCCCATCAACACCACTCTGAACCATGCTCACATCACAGGGAGTGGAAAACAACTGACAAGATTGCTGACACTGGCTACTGATGTGGGGAGCACAAGGCCCTGCTGGGAACTGGGCACCAACAAACAACAGGACACCACTGACTGACATCCTGAAAGCAAACTTGCACTCCCTGCAATGGAAGCACGTTCCATGGTGGGATATCTGGCTGGGTGGGAAGGAGGACTGACAGCTCTGACCATAGTTACCAGCAGCTGTTCTCACACACACCCTTAACACAAACTCCACACAACTCACCTGGGAGAATGCATTGCCTCACACTCTAATTAAATATCCCACAAAGAACCACCACCCTGGGTTATGCTGTGTGAAGCACAGGGACACTTTTGGGACTTGTAGCCAAACTAACGCCAGGACAACACTGTCAGCCATCCTGTCAGCACAGGCACACTACCCCACAGGGAAGCAGAGTCAAAAGGAAGAAAGTATGGGCATGCTGGGAAGGCGGCTGTAGGCAATAGCATGATGGGAGTGGTAGTCACAGCCCAACATCCCCCACCCACATGGCCCAGCAAGCTCACACTGAAGCATGCACACCTCACAGGGAGTGAAAAGCCACTTCAAAGATGTCTGACAATGGTGCTCTGTTGTGGGGAGCACAAGGCCCTGCTGGGAACTGGGCACCAACAAACAACAGGACACCACTGTCAGCCATCTTGCCATTGCTGTCACACTCACACACAGTGAAGTCCACTCAAAAGGAAGGAAGTATGGGCATGCTTGGAAGGGGGGTGTAGGCAATAGCATGATGGGAGTGGTAGTCACAGCTCAACATCCCCCACCCACATGGCCCGGCAAACTCACACTGAAGCATGCACACCTCACAGGGAGTGAAAAGCCACTTCAAAGATGTCTGACACTGGCCTCAGCTGTGGGGAGCACAAGGCCCTGCTGGGAACTGGGCACCAACAAACAACAGGACACCACTGTCAGCCATCTTGCCATTGCTGTCACACTCACACACAGTGAAGTCCACTCAAAAGGAAGGAAGTATGGGCATGCTGGGAAGGGGGGTGTAGGCAATAGCATGATGGAGTGGTAGTCACAGATATTGCTCACCCTCACAATTGGCCCATCAACATCACTCTGAACCATGCTCACATCACAGGGAGTGGAAAACAACTGACAAGATGGCTGACACTGGCTACTGCTGTGGGGAGCACAAGGCCCTGCTGGGAACTGGGCACCAACCAACAGCAGGACACCACTGACTGACATCCTGAAAGCAAACTTGCACTCCCTGCAATGGAAGCACGTTCCATGGTGGGATATCTGGCTGGGTGGGAAGGAGGACTGACAGCTCTGACCATAGTTACCAGCAGCTGTTCTCACACACACCCTTAACACAAACTCCACACAACTCACCTGGGAGAATGCATTGCCTCACACTCTAATGAAATATCCCACAAAGAACCACCACCCTGGGTTATGCTGTGTGAAGCACAGGGACACTTTTGGGACTTGTAGCCAAACTAACGCCAGGACAACACTGTCAGCCATCCTGTCAGCACAGGCACACTACCCCACAGGGAAGCAGAGTCAAAAGGAAGAAAGTATGGGCATGCTGGGAAGGTGGGTGTAGGCAATAGCATGATGGGAGTGGTAGTCACAGCCCAACATCCCCCACCCACATGGCCCAGCAAGCTCACACTGAAGCATGCACACCTCACAGGGAGTGAAAAGCCACTTCAAAGATGTCTGACAATGGTGCTCTGTTGTGGGGAGCACAAGGCCATGCTGGGAACTGTGCACCAACCAACAGCAGGACACCACTGACTGACATCCTGAGAGTCAACCTGAACCCACTGCAAGGGTGGCATGCTTCATGGTGGGATAACTGGGCTGGGGTAGAAGGAGGGCCGGATGTCCACCAAATACAACCAATGCTGTCCATGTACACACCTCAACATTCACATTGAAATGCTTCAAGTTTGCAGAACAATGTGCCACACCAATATCAACCCCTGACTGTGACAACTTAGGACAATGCAATGTACAGGCCTGCATCCAGAGGTACAGCCACAACTGTCAGGTGTGTGAACCATTGATGCCTGCAGAAACATAACATACATTGTGTGTGTCTCCCAAAACAGGTGATGATGGGGACACAGCAGCAGACAATGAGGAGTCCCTGTCCCAGGCTCCGGGGGACCAAGAGCTCACTGGTGTGGAACAGCCTCTGCCCTCCTCGGATGGCGAAGACCTACCTGGCCCCTCCGGTGTGAGTCATCATGCAGCACCAGTAGGACCACCATCTGCACCCCCTGCACCCACCCCTCCAACAACTGCCAACACACAGACCACCCCCGCCGACACGGACAGACCAAGGACCAACAACAACACCAGCACAGTGACCCCGGCCCAACGTGGAGCAACAGACAACAACACCAGTGACAACCCCCAAGGGGGCCTAGGGTCACCTGTGCGTGCCACTGCAGGTCCCGCACGTGTCGCCTGGGGTGGTGGGAGGGGTGGTAGACATAGGTCGCTGTTTGCAGAGGGATCTGGACTGCATGATGACCCACAACTGGTACGCATTGCTGATGCATACCAGAATAGCACTGGAGAGTCAGCCAGGTAGTGGGGATCCTCAAGGACATTCAACAACAGCAGGCTGCCCATCATGCCCGCTTGGACTCACACATGTCACGTGTGGACTCACACATGTCCCGTATGGAGACACACATGTCCTGTGTGGAGACACACATGGCTGGCATGGAGTCCAAGTGGGACACATTGCAAGAACTGACAGCGGTGCATAGGGACATATTGACATGCCTCCGCCAGATTAGCACCAACATGGCCACACCTCCCTGTGTGCCCACAACATCTGGTGCCGCAACAACTGCAACTGCCACAGGGAGGGAGGATGACTCTGGCGGAGAGTCCCCTGCACCGCAGCAGCCTGCACGTGTGGGTCCCCCCCCAAAGAAGAGGGGTCATCCGAGGAAGGACAACTGAGAGGCCGATGGCCATGCACATCCCCCAGGAACCCAACACCTGTTCTGGAAATCCACCTTTGTGTGCAAACTGTTCACCCTGTCGCATGCAACCCAACTCCCTCACATGACATGGGGAGTTTAAGTTGGACCAATGTATCAGATGACTGTTGACTTTACTCAGGACATTTCTGCTACCAAGACTTCCAACTCATCTGGGAACTTTGGATTACAATCCCAATGTACAGCACCCACCATCCTGTGCACTATCCTCACACATGTATGTAAATAAACTCACTAATACACCATACTTGCCTCTGTTGTGATTCCAACGTGGTTTCTGTCATGGAGATGATGATCTGCTAAATGACACTGTGCATGCTAACTGCTACAGCAAGTACAACACCGTCATGTGAGTCATGGCGACGTGACACATATGAGGGAGACACACCACTAGGGCTACACAACACATACACATCAGGGCCATCTGACTCATCGCCTACACTGATGTTGCCAGGAAATACAGTGCAATGCACAGATACCACACCTATTCACAGTCTGTGTTAACTAGCCCACTGGTGCAGTAAGCAAATGTCAGTCAGATGTGTGACCACAGACAACGCACATCCCAAAGTGAAGCACAGGTTTATTACACATTTGCAACATGTTGTTTCCACTACCGATGCAAGGTAATCCCACGTGGCAGTGGCCACACGGTCAACAAGTGTAGAAGAAAGGAAGTCCAGGGGTGTGGGGCACATCACCTGTAGGGAAACGACAGCCTCCACCCTGGAAGTTGAATCACGGTGTCGGGGGATCACAGTTGACCAAACAACTCTGAAAGTACCCTGTGAAGGACAGAAATGACACACAGTCAAAAGCACTGAAGAACAGGACGGAACTGCAATACTGATGCCCAATACATGTCACAAGATACCTACACAAAACCAAGTTAGCATGTCAACACTGTTGTGGAGTACAGACTACCTGTAAGGACACATCGCTGCACGCATACAGTCAAGTAGCACATGGACACACTCAAACAGCACCAGAGCACCACCAACACATATCACGCAAACTCACATCATTGACATGACATCTCCGGATACTCACATTCAGCTGAAGAAGTTGGTGATGAGCTGTGTGCGGACATCACCCTGATCATCATCACCATCACTGGCATCGTGGCCCAGGCCAGGATCCTCCACAGGTGGCGGATGTTGGTCATCGTCATCCAGGATGAGAGGCAACTCCTTCCGCACTGCCAGGTTGTGTAGCATGCAGCAGACAATGACAATCTTGCACACCTTTGCTGGGGCATATGGGAGGGCCCCTCCTGTCTTGTCCAGGCAGCGAAAGCGGCTCTTCAGGAGACCAAATGTCCACTCAATCACTCTCCTGGTCCGACCATGTGCCTCATTGTAGCGCATCTGGGCTGGTGTCACAGGGTTCCTGAGGGGCGTCAGCAACCACGGCATGTTGGGGTATCCGGAGTCACCTACATACAGACAATTGCACATTAGCTGAGTTGGAAAAGAGGGTGGAATACTACATTGCAGAACACACACAATGGTACAAAGTCAGTACACACCGACAAGCCAGGCATGCTGGTTCCGCATCTCTGACATCATCCTCAGGATGCGACTACTCCTCATCACGTAGGCATCGTGTGCAGAACTGGGGAAACGGGCACACACGTGTGAGATGCTCATATCTGCAAGACATATCACCAGTGCATTGACCGAATGGTAATGTTTGCGGTTCCTGTATGCCTGCTCATGTGCCTGTGGTGGTACCAAAGCCACATGTGTCCCATCAATGGAGCCAATGACATGCAGCATCCTCCCCAGGGCATAGAAGTCACTCTTGACGTCAGTGAGTTGTTGACGTTTAGGGAAATAGATGTACTGGTTCAGGTATCTCAACATAGACTCCAAAACATCGCGGAGCACACGGCTGAACATGGTCTGTGACATCCCACCAGCAGACGCCACAGTGTGTTGAAAGGTACCGGTGGCAAAGAAGTGTAGGGCTGCCATCACCTTCACCTTGGGGGTCAGCGCTGTAGGGTATATCCGGCCAGGCTGCAAATGTGGGGCCAACCGCACCGTCAATTCCTCAATCAGTGGCCTGGTGAAGCGGTACCGTCGGATGCAGTCCTGTTCAACCATGGTTGCAAGGTCATGGAATGGTCTATGGACAGCTGGTGCCCTGCAGTGCATAGGTGAAGAAAGAAAGATTGTCAGTCACCCCACATATGTGGCATAGACCAGACTCAGTATCACATGATACATCATTACGAGATACAAGTACATGATGTGTGTGCCGTTCCGTAAGGACATGTATGGCACCAAAATGGACAACATCTAACATCACAGTTCAACATGTGTCCTCAACAAGTCCCAGGTTGTGCTATGGGATATCATTAGGCTGTGTCACAGTACCCATGTACTGCTGTCACGTTCCAAACACACACCACAGTGACATGTGAGGACAGATGTGCCCCAGGCATCACAGCTCATCGACAGGTAGATTCCCAGGGAGCCTGTATTGCCACATGGACACTGGCATGACATGGTGCATCATGAATACACCACAGCAAAACAACCATGACCCCCACAGGTAGTGGTCCCTGTTGCCTCGGCAGGACAGACATGGACGTCTGTGACACACACACGCACAACATCAAAGTCCATGCACAAACAACGTGGATGTGGAGACTGTCTCCCATTGTGCACATGGAATCAGAGACATTGTAAACACAACATGCACACAGACTGTGGAGGGCCATCACTATTGTGGCAATGGGTCACCCTGTGACGTACATACCGTCCCACATGGGACTCAGGGGTATGTGACATGATATACACATACACAACCGTGAAATGTGACCATGCCACATGCTCTGAAATGAACAGTTGCACATCACAGTGGTCATGTGCACAACACACCAAGGATTCTGTCCCCATGAACACGTGCACAGCCTGGGAGTGGCTGCCCCCAAGTGCCACCCAAAAAATCAACATGTTGACCCCCATACACGGAAAAGGTAATGCAGCCTTACATGCCTTAGGATACAGTGTGGACAGGCTGTGGTGTTGTAGGTGTGCCCCTCACTCCCTGGGAAGTAAATGTGGCTGGCATACGTTCACCTGTGACAGGCATGGTGACATATGCCAGTGACTTGTACAGGGACGCGTTGTACAGCAATGGACCGATCGGTGCGCACGCATTGGCCATTGCATATGATGTGAGCGGGTACACGTTGTACAGCAATGGACCGATCGGTGCGCACGCATTGGCCATTGCATACGATGTGAGCGGGTACGCGTTGTACAGCAATGGACCGATCGGTGCGCACGCATTGGCCATTGCATACGATGTGAGCGGGTACGCGTTGTACAGCAATGGACCGATCGGTGCGCACGCATTGGCCATTGCATACGATGTGAGCGGGTACGCGTTGTACAGCAATGGACCGATCGGTGCGCACGCATTGGCCATTGCATATGATGTGAGCGGGTACGCGTTGTACAGCAATGGACCGATCGGTGCGCACGCATTGGCCATTGCATATGATGTGAGCGGGTACGCGTTGTACAGCAATGGACCGATCGGAGCGCACGCATTGGCCATTGCATATGATGTGAGCGGGTATGCGTTGTCATCCGATGTACGCATTGTACAGCAATGGACCGATCGGTGCGCATGCATTGGCCATTGCATATGATGTGACCGGGTACGCGTTGTACAGCAATGGACCGATCGGTGCGCACGCATTGGCCATTGCATACGATGTGAGCGGGTACGCGTTGTACAGCAATGGACCGATCGGGGCGCACGCATTGGCCATTGCATATGATGTGACCGGGTACGCTTTGTACAGCAATGGACCGATCGGTGCGCACGCATTGGCCATTGCATATGATGTGAGCGGGTACGCGTTGTCATCCGATGTACGCGTTGTACAGCAATGGACCGATCGATGCGCACGCATTGCCCATTGCATATGATGTGAGCGGGTACGCGTTGTACAGCAATGGACCAATCGGTGCGCACGCATTGGCCATTGCATACGATGTGAGCGGGTACGCGTTGTACAGCAATGGACCGATCGGTGCGCACGCATTGGCCATTGCATATGATGTGACCGGGTACGCGTTGTACAGCAATGGACCGATCGGTGCGCACGCATTGGCCATTGCATATGATGTGAGCGGGTACGCGTTGTCATCCGATGTACGCGTTGTACAGCAATGGACCGATCGGTGCGCACGAATTGGCTATGGCCTGGCATGGCAACGGACGCGTTTTCAAACCTTTAACGAGTCTGATGCTGTGAATTCAGTTGGCCACCCACAACAATGTTGCAAATTCATGGGTCTCATGAAGTTGAACTTTTGAAGGATGCTGTGGGCGTGTGTAAGTGGTGCAATTCCATGGATTGGCCAGATTCAGAAGATGCAAACGACTTGGACCTATCACTTTGGACACATGGGACAGTATCTGCCTCAGCAGCACACATATAATGCTGGCTGTTCCCCTGAGAGCTCACTTGCCTGCACTACATGCTCCAGGACGACATCTGCCACCACCACTGCTGCTGTATCTGCATCCTCTGGATCCTGTAATGGCACGTACTGTGGAGAGAGCCCCAGCCTTCACCACTGAGGAGAACCAGGCCCTGCTGGACAGCCTTCTTCCACAGTACAGCAAGCTGTATGGGAAACCAGGGGAGCAGGTGAGTGTGCTGTCCACTGCCTTACTAAATGTGCATGTTGTCTGACTAGCAAGACTTACAGTCTGCACGCCACTGGCTAGCAGGCTCAATGAGTAGTTGTCACCCCCCATAGTGTGTAGTTACATGCACTGAACAGGTATAGTGCAGTAACAGTGCATTTAAACGAGGTTTACTTCCCAGGCAATGATACCATGTAGTAACTGCTGGCAAACTGTTCATAGTTACCTAGAAGGGTAAACCCAAATAACGTCACTGGGACCTGGGTATAGAGCAGTACATAGGGAGAATGGTCCCAGTGTACGAATTACTGTGTTTAAAAGAACCAAGAAAATCATACACAGTTATACACAGAATCGTAGTATTCTTAATGAACAGTGTTATTTAATCACACTGAGCAACCTGTATTATATAACATATGTTAACACATTATTCAAAGCAGTGCCCCAGGAGGGAAGGGTGAGGGTGTAGTGGATGAAGTGAGGATAAGGTAGTGAATGGAACAGTGTACAATTCACAAACTTAGTTATTTCTCAGGAAGGGGCTCATACAAGAGCCAAATACATCACATTACATCCAGATATTTAAATAGCCATAGTTATAGATAAAGCCACAGTGATCAATCGCTGTTGGTCAGACTGGCTAGTGTGGTAGATGTCGATGTTTCGACCCCTGGAAAGTGGTAGGTAAGTATGTCCCTTACGATGGGGTCTTTCTCAGGACAGGAGTGTGGGGAGGGGAGACTGGGGGCGAGTTACCATAAGTAGCCCAAACGATGGGCCTGAGGAGAAAACAGGGCGCATAGGCTCCAAATCGGTGTGAGCGAGCAAAACACTCTATTGGTGCTGTTTAAGGAAGGAAAGGTATAGTCAGGATTAGTCTGCTGGGCCTGGGAAGTGAATTTAAAGCATTCAAATCATCGGGCAAAAAGGCTCCGTATTCATATAATTCGTAGGTAAAGGAAACGTCTCAGTCCGTGAACGGACACGTTTTCAAACCTTTAACGAGTCTGATGCTGTGAATTCAGTTGGCCACCCACAACAATGTTGCAAATTCATGGGTCTCATGAAGTTGAACTTTTGAAGGAAGCTGTGGGCGTGTGTAAGTGGTGCAATTCCATGGATTGGCCAGATTCAGAAGATGCAAACGACTTGGACCTATCACTTTGGACACATGGGACAGTATCTGCCTCAGCAGCACACATATAATGCTGGCTGTTCCCCTGAGAGCTCACTTGCCTGCACTACATGCTCCAGGACGACATCTGCCACCACCACTGCTGCTGTATCTGCATCCTCTGGATCCTGCAATGGCACGTACTGTGGAGAGAGCCCCAGCCTTCACCACTGAGGAGAACCAGGCCCTGCTGGACAGCCTCCTTCCACAGTACAGCAAGCTGTATGGGAAACCAGGGGAGCAGGTGAGGGTGCTGTCCACTGCCTTACTAAATGTGCATGTTGTCTGACTAGCAAGACTTACAGTCTGCACGCCACTGGCTAGCAGGCTCAATGAGTAGTTGTCACCCCCCATAGTGTGTAGTTACATGCACTGAACAGGTATAGTATAGTGCAGTAACAGTGCATTTAAACGAGGTTTTACTTCCCAGGCAATGATACCATGTAGTAACTGCTGGCAAACTGTTCATAGCCATCGTTGCACTGCCTGTGTACATCATGTGCCCCTGTGATTGAGACATGTATATCCAAATGTGTGATGCACGGAAATGTTGCATGTGTAGTAATGGGCTTTTCACTTTGTCATCCTCACAGGTTGATGCCCACCAGAAGCAGAAGATATGGCTGACCATCGTCCGGGCAGTGAGATCCGTGGGGGTCTACAAGCGCCGGATCCGCAACTGCCAGAAGAGGTGGCAAGACCTTTGGGGCTGGACCCGGAGGATCGCACGGGTCCAGCTGAAGCTGTCGCCTCTTCGCAGGAGGGGCAGACACCGGACCCTGACCCCCACATGCTCAGGATCCTGGCGGTGGTCTTCCCTGATCTGGATGGGCAGCTGAAGGCCAGACAGCAGCAAGGAGGGGTGAGTCCATGACTGCACTGTGAACTTTGTCTGCCATGCTATGTGCCCTCCTCTGGCCTGGTTAAACTTCAACAGTACATCAGTCATGTGGTCCAGGACCCATGTCCGTCAATTGTGCACTGCCCACTCCTCATCTGATACCCAGGTGTGGCCCTTACAGTCAGGAAATTGTGTCACTTGGGTACTGTGTCCTTGCATTTTGCTTAGCTCAAGGTGGGGGACAGCATTTGTTCCCGTAACTCTGTGGTGAGCTTCATGGGCGGGTCCATTGCTTACACAATGCCTGAGTTCTGACATGTAATCTGCGTGTTACTTTGATATGTGGTCCAACTGCTGATCTGATTCACCACATGTGCCTGGGGTATTTGGCACACACCCATGCTGCGGGTGGGAACAATGTTTGTGCCTCAGGAGTATGTATATCAAGTGTGTCACACATACTTAGCCACCTGCCTACTGTCCAGGGCTCATCCCTCATTCACGTGGAGCAGGACAGTCATGCCTACTCCAGGCCATACAATACACTCTGTACTCCCACTCCCGTGTATCAGCTGACACGTTGTGCTCAGTGAAATGTTCCCTCAGGTGTCTGCCTCTGTGTCATTGTGCTGTGGCTTCGTTGTCAGGACTACTGGGGTGTTTCTCGGTTAGGGCTCAGCATGCCACCGGAGATGTGACCATAGGAGACGATACTTGTGTGACATATAGGTGTTTGATCACTTGACCGTGCAGACTGGGGTATGCGAATGTGAAGTTCAGGCAGCTGTTTCCCATTCACAGCAGATTGTGAGGTGCTCAGGTTCCGAGGGTTGTGTTTCAGGTCTCCCATATGTCCAATTGGTATGACGTGGACAAATAAGAGTTCAGATGATGTGGTTTGTGGGGGATGGACATGTGCACTTGTCAGCTCCAGGACTTGCATTCCCCATGACCTATGATTGTGACACAGTGCAGACTGTTGTTGTCTGGCTGCCCTGCCCATGTGACTGGAGACAGTGATGTATGACTTTGCAGGCATGCCTGTGCCATGGCATTAAACTTCCTATGAGTGATCCTGCAGGGGAGTGACATGTGCTACATGCACCCCATTGTGGCATTGACTATCAGGACATGGGTGCATCATGGTGTCTGGTGCTGGTATGCATCACATGCATTTCAAAATAGACTCTGGCCATCCCTTTATCCGGACATCTTTACTGACTCAGTGGCAAGAGTTGTGATGTGTGCATGTTCACATACTTCACCATGTTCTCTGCACTGTCCAACTACTGTGTAGGTGGTGCATGTGTCCACACTGGGGTATTGCCATCCGACAGACACCAGACAGATGGGTGCAAGGCCAGGAGGGATGTGAGTGCCATGGTTGACCATCAGACTGACAATTGGCTTCTCCTACTCTGTTTGGGCACTTTTGGCAATGTTCAACTAAGGATGCCAGGGCTTGCTCTGTAATGTGCTGTACTTACTGTGGTGTGTGCGGTCAGTGCAGGTGACTGATGTTTGTCTGTTTCCCTATTGTTTGCAGATACATCCACGGCCACAGGAGGGGACAGCTCCACGGACCAGGAGGAGCCGCAGAGCCAGACTGGGTCAGCAGCCGAGGAGTGGTCGGAGGGACCCAGTGGCACGGAGGGCGAGGGGAGCCACACCGAGGAGTCCTCAGCACCATCCACCTCAGCTGAGGACCACAGCAGCTCGGAGGATGACTCCCTTGTGGAGGCGGGTGTCAGCAGCCACCACACCCCAGCTAGTATTGCTGTCCCCGCCACCACCACCACCACCGCCCTCCCATCGGCTCCCATTCCAGAGGTCCGTGGAGGCTCCCGTGTTCGGGAGCATGTCTCCTTCGTGCCAGGCACCGCACCCCCTGCCCCTGTGTCCCCTGCTGCCCTGAGTGAGGAGTCTGTGTACCTACTTCGCCAGCTCCATGTAGGGCAGACAGCAATGCTGAGTGTCCTCCATGCCCACACCACTCTGTTGACTCAGCTGGTGTCGTTCATGGAGGGCATCTCATCGGGCATGTCTGACCTACAGAGGAGCAATAGGTCCATGGACTCCTCCCTGACGGCAGCAGTGTCCCTCCTCCAACAGTCCCTCACCCCTCCTACCTCTGCCCCATCCACACTTCCTGGCACCCTACCTGTCCCAAGCACATGCACACCTGCACATTCACCCAATCACACAGACACGGGCAGCACAGACACACCCACTACAAAAACAAGACGTGCACGCAGGCATCCTCAGGGGACTGATACCACACCAACAGGGGATGGGGACAGACACACACACAGGTATCCACAGTCACTCCGCAGTCCTCCGATACCTCTCCCTCCAAGGCCCCTTCCCTTGCCTCACCTGCAACCCCACCTACACAGCGGCTCTTCCTCTGTGACCTCGGCCTCTTCCCCTCCAATCCAGCTGATCCAGCATACAGGGGGAAGAGGAAGCCCACCCACACAGAGGGGAGTGCCCCTCACCCCCGGACACCCTCACCCAGGCGCAGACAGACTGAGGCCCCTATCCGCAAGTTCCCCCGGACCCGGAAGAGCAAGACCCCGCCGCCGCCCTGCAGCTCAACCACCAAGTCTCCGTCCTCCATCCCTCAGGCCCCCACTCCACAGGTGCCCCCAACACACCCTGCCCCAGGTTCCCCCACCCACAGATACACCATCCCCAAAATGATCCGGCCTTCTCCCCCTGCCACTTGCTCTTCCAGCACCACCCCCCCCGCTGCGCATGTCTGTGCCACTGGTGTGGAGACGGCGTCCTCCCCCTCTGTCCTGCCCACCTTACCTGAACCCCATTCTACTCCCCTGGAGATAGGCACTGCAGTGGAGTCCACTACCACCCCGTCTGACTTGGGCACTGCAGTGGGGAACCTGTCCACTCCATCTGCAAGACCCACTGCAGTCGTGCCGGCACCCACACCATCTGACTCATGCCCCCCAGTTGTGCCGGCACACACCATGTCAGACACCTCCACTGCAGTTGTCAGTGACTCTCCAGCACCCACCACCCCTTCCCTGCCTCCTTCTGGTGAGCCCTGATCCTGTCCCTGCGGTGCCTGGCCTGCCCCCCCCGTATGCCCCTCCGAGGGGAATGTCCCTGGTGTGTAGCAGTGCAGGCATGCAAAGGGTGACATCTGGCACTGTCACCCTGTTTGGACTCTGAGTATGGACTGGCCATTGGCCTTTGTTGTATTTCTGGACTTTAACTCCGTTAACACACAAATGCTGAATAAAGCTACTTTCTGTTCTCTAGTGGTTTTGCTTCTGATGTACATGATGTTGATGATGCTAACCGTGACCTTGCTGCAGTGATGGTGATTTTTGATCTCAGGAAAATGAAGTGTTACTGTGCAGGACCCCATGTGGTCCAGGGGGAATGTGTCCTATCCTGTTGTGTATCCATGTCATCCTTTGCAGCAATATGAGGGTGTCATGTTTTCAATATTTGGCAATGGGATTTCCTACTTACATTTGCAATATCACATCTGTGGCTTACACCCCTGCACATCTGTTGTGCTTGCCATTGTTCAATTAGTCTACTTCCCTGACCGTGTGACCATCTCCACTGGACATGCAAGTTTGGGCATCAATGGGGAAGGAATCATCTGTGTTATCACTGCAACTTGCTATACATGTGTGTTGGATCTGTGCTGATGATTTCGGTGACACTCCCATGACCAGGCTGATATGACGGGAGCCTTCATTTTGTGCTAATTGTTGACTGTGTGACCAAGTGTTCTGCTGACATGATAGAGCCCTACTGAGACAACGTATGGCACAGCTTTCCTTACACAGGAGTGGAGTCCCCTCATGGCAGTGTGTAATTCTGTGACATTGCCTGAGCACAAGGTGTGTGTTGTGTGAGCATGTCTGTGTGTGTTCACTTCCATTTTGCTAGGCAGGCTGGGATCCCTAGTGATGTACCTGTCTGTGATGCTTGCTGAGTTGACCTATGTTCCCCCAAAGTCATCTCCCTGGGTTCTCTGTGATGTGGGTGCATGGCACATTACTGGTCATCAGGGTGTCACCCATAGGTGTGTTTGCTGTCAGGGCTGAGTTTGTGGGCAAACGCAGATGTGACACAGTCAGGATTCCCCTTGGCACTTGTTGGTTACACCGGTCATGTAATTTCCAGTTTGTGTTGGCTTTCAGTGATTGTGACACGTTGTGTGTGTCACTCCTCAGGGTCAGAGCTGCAATGTTGGAAGTTGTCTATGTGTGTTCTTTGTGGGTGACCTTGGCTTCTTCATTGGTGTGTGTCTGTGGCCGGGATCCCATTGGTTGGTGTGGTATTGACGTCATGTCCATGTACGGCGTACTGTGCAGTGTGTCAGACATTCACGAGTCTTGTTGAGTGGCCATGTGTGATGGGTTTCTGCACCTTAGTTCCCACCACCACTCCTGGGATTGTCATGGGTGCATGTGCAATGTCACCAGTGCATGTGAGCTTCACTGCTGCACATTGGTGGAGATCATGGTGTGTGGTGTTGAGTGTGTGCAGATGAGAGTTGTTGCACGGCTAGACCCCTGCCTCCATGTTGGCCTTGTCTGACAGGCCGTGCTGATAGATTTGTGCTTGTGTAGGTGTGATGGTAGTTTGTTGCTCAGGACACATGACTGTGGTTCACAGCGTGAACGACATCTAGCTTTGTCATCACAGTGGGATTATCATGCAGGCCAGTGTCACCACAATGTGGGGACCCTGGGGGTAGTGCTGTGGTGGGTCTGTGTCTTGCTGTGTTAGTTGCTGTTCCTACAAGCCTGTGTGGCATGTGTAATTTGGGCTCCCTCTCATCTAACAATGCCTGATTGCCCACAGAAGGGATTCGGATCCATGAGTTTCTTTTTTGTGGCACTGTATGCACATCTGTGTAATTGGTATTCAGGCCTCCTCATGTGTTGTGTGGTTGCCTGGGGACACTGGCACCCCCCCCCCTCACCTGTTGTGTTTGATATGCAGTGTGGGGCTGTCTGTTTGTGTTTGTGCATCTGCACCACTGCATTGGCATATCTTTAGTGTGCCATTGGCTGTATGTTGTTTGGTGGGTTTCCCCTGCTGTCCCTGGGACTCCTAGGTCATCAGTCAGCACAATGATCATGGTTTGTGTGTCCCATTGCTGCCATGGTATGGTATTTGTTCACCTCACATCTACAGTCTCCACAGGATATCTACATTTGTGTGCCCATTGGTGCAAATATGTGGGTCTGCATTATGATGGTCACTTCTGTCATTGTGTTATTGATGAATGTTGACAGTGTCAGCCCCCATGGGTGATGTTTGTCTGCACATGGCCAAAGGTATGTCTTATTTGCACTGCACTGTTTGCCTCCCCAATCTATGTTGCTATGGGACACAAGCACTACTTTGCCACTGATGTGTTTGTTGTTCTGTGACCAGGAATCATCCATGCTGTTTGGCAGTTGCAGCTTTTTCAATGTCAACACTTACCTTTTGGTCACTGTGATGATGGGGGTTTAGACCCCTTTGCCACAAGGTTCAAAAGGTGCTTCAGCTATGGACCCCACACTTACCTTTTGGTCACTCTGATGATGGGGGCTTAGACCCCATTGCCACAATGTTCAAGATGTGCTTCAGCTATGGACCCCACACTTACCTTTTGGTCACAGTGATGATGGGGGCTTAGACCCCATTGCCACAATGTTCAAGATGTGCTTCAGCTATGGACCCCATACTTACCTTTTGGTCACTGTGATGATGGGGGTTTAGACCCCATTGCCACAATGTTCAAAAAGTGCTTCCGCTATGGACCCCACACTTACCTTTTGGTCACTGTGATGATGGGGGCTTAGACCCCATTGCCACAATGTTCAATAGGTGCTTCAGCTATGGACCCCACACTTACCTTTTGGTCACTCTGTTGATGGGGGCTTAGACCCCATTGCCACAATGTTCAAGATGTGCTTCAGCTATGGACCCCACACTTACCTTTTGGTCACTGTGATGATGGGGGTTTAGACCCCATTGCCACAATGTTCAAAAGGTGCTTCCGCTATGGACCCCACACTTACCTTTTGGTCACTGTGATGATGGGGGTTGGACCCCATTGCCACAGTGGTCATGGTCTGCTTGCATTGTGGAGGCCACACACATTTATGTGTGACACATGTGAGAGGGGGTCACATTGTATGTTCAATGTCATGTTCAGTGTTGTAGGCATTTGACACAGTCTACACACGCTTGTCATGGTGTTGGGAGGCTGTTTTTTTCTTACATTCCTTATGTTGGAGTATGCTGGTTGTGTCATGCATTACCCATCCTATGAGTAGGGGTGGTGTGGGTGGTGGGCATCCAGCCCCCCCTGAGTAGGGGTGGTAGTAGTGACAGGTATCCAGCCCCCCATGGGTAGGGGTGGTAGTAGTGGTAGGCATCCAGCCCCCCATGGGTAGGGGTGGTAGTAGTGACAGGCATCTAGCACCCCCTGAGTAGGGGTGGTGGTAGTGGTAGGCATCCATCCCCCCATGGGTAGGGGTGGTGGTAGTGGTAGGCATCCAGCCCCCCTGAGTAGGGGTGGTGGTAGTGGTAGGCATCCAGCCCCCCATGAGTAGGGGTGGTAGTAGTGGTAGGCATCCAGCCCCCCATGGGTAGGGGTGGTGGTAGTGGTAGGCATCCAGCCCCCTATGAGTGGGGATGGTAGTAGTGACAGGGATCCAGCCCCCCATGGGTAGGGGTGGTAGTAGTGATAGGTATCCAGCCCCCCATGAGTAGGGGTGGTAGTAGTGACAGGTATCCAGCCCCCCATGGGTAGGGGTGGTAGTAGTGACAGGTATCCAGCCCCCCATGAGTAGGGGTGGTAGTAGTGACAGGTATCCAGCCCCCCATGAGTAGGGGTGGTAGTAGTGGTGGGCATCTAGCACCCCATGGGTAGGGGTGGTGGTAGTGGTAGGCATCCAGCCCCCTATGAGTGGGGATGGTAGTAGTGACAGGCATCCAGCCCCCCATGGGTAGGGGTGGTAGTAGTGACAGGTATCCAGCCCCCCATGAGTAGGGGTGGTAGTAGTGACAGGTATCCAGCCCCCCATGAGTGGGGATGGTAGTAGTGACAGGTATCCAGCCCCCCATGAGTAGGGGTGGTAGTAGTGACAGGTATCCAGCCCCCCATGAGTAGGGGTGGTAGTAGTGACAGGTATCCAGCCCCCCATGAATAGGGGTGGTAGTAGTGACAGGTATCCAGCCCCCCATGAGTAGGGGTGGTAGTAGTGACAGGTATCCAGCCCCTCATGAGTGGGGATGGTAGTAGTGACAGGTATCCAGGCCCCCATGAGTAGGGGTGGTGGTAGTGGTAGGCATCCATCCCCCCATGGGTAGGGGTGGTGGTAGTGGTAGGCATCCAGCCCCCCCTGAGTAGGGGTGGTGGTAGTGGTAGGCATCCAGCCCCCCATGAGTAGGGGTGGTAGTAGTGGTAGGCATCCAGCCCCCCATGGGTAGGGGTGGTGGTAGTGGTAGGCATCCAGCCCCCTATGAGTGGGGATGGTAGTAGTGACAGGCATCCAGCCCCCCATGGGTAGGGGTGGTAGTAGTGACAGGTATCCAGCCCCCCATGAGTAGGGGTGGTAGTAGTGATAGGTATCCAGCCCCCCATGAGTAGGGTGGTGGTAGTGGTAGGCATCCAGCCCCCCATGGGTAGGGGTGGTAGTCGTGACAGGTATCCAGCCCCCCATGAGTAGGGGTGGTAGTAGTGACAGGTATCCAGCCCCCCATGAGTAGGGATGGTAGTAGTGACAGGTATCCAGCCCCCCATGAGTGGGGATGGTAGTAGTGACAGGTATCCAGCCCCCCATGAGTAGGGGTGGTAGTAGTGGTAGGCATCTAGCACCCCCTGAGTAGGGGTGGTGGTAGTGGTAGGCATCCAGCCCCCTATGAGTGGGGATGGTAGTAGTGACAGGCATCCAGCCCCCCATGGGTAGGGGTGGTAGTAGTGACAGGTATCCAGCCCCCCATGAGTAGGGGTGGTAGTAGTGACAAGTATCCAGCCCCCCATGAGTAGGGGTGGTAGTAGTGACAGGTATCCAGCCCCCCATGAGTGGGGATGGTAGTAGTGACAGGTATCCAGCCCCCCATGAGTAGGGGTGGTAGTAGTGGTAGGCATCTAGCACCCCCTGAGTAGGGGTGGTAGTAGTGACAGGTATCCAGCCCCCCATGGGTAGGGGTGGTGGTAGTGGTAGGCATCCAGCCCCCTATGAGTGGGGATGGTAGTAGTGACAGGTATCCAGCCCCCCATGAGTGGGGCTGGTAGTAGTGGTAGGCATCCATCCCCCCATGGGTAGGGGTGGTAGTAGTGGTAGGCATCCAGGCCCCTATGGGGCATTGGTGATAGCCATCCAGCCCCTATGGTTCTGCTGTTGCTGATGTGAGTCATTTCTGCATCCCTATGTGTGTGTGTTATATGTCTGGTACGTGTCGTTTGTTTGTGTGGTGGGTGTTTGACTTACCTTCTGCGCCGTACGCGTCCGTACCAGTTCCGGTAATAGATGTAGAGTATTGGTAGGACCTGCGCGATGGGATTCATGGTTGGTTCGTCTCGTTCGTCTTTCTCGTTGCTTCGACTCGTACTCGTGGCTGGCGTGTTCGTCTCGTAGCAGTGGATCGTCTTGTAGCGCGAATCGGAGCTTATGTGCGCCTCTCCCGGATGCTCTGACGTGCCGTGCGTAGCGACGGGTTCGGCACGTACGGAGTGCGCATCGTACTAGTCCAGCCGGACGGTGCTGTATTTTGGCTTCCGTGCGACTCGATTCTGCGTTTACGGATCCGGCTCGGGCGGGGAACAGGAGCTGCATTGGGTGAGTACGGCTGGGTCGGGATCGGGGCAGTTGTGCGCATCGTACTTGCTCGTTCGGACGTATGTTCGAATCGGTCGGGAAACACGCGTTCGGCTTGGTTTTTTTCCAGACGAATAGTGTTAGGTGCGCTTCTGGCCGAGATCGGAATCGGCCCCTTACTCGTGTATCTGGTGTTTCCACCTGGATGTAGTCACTCAGCGCTACTGCCGCCAGACAATCCGTCAGGTTCTGGTGAACTATTGTGACCTCTGCCTCGCTGTTCATTGGTCAGCATCCACTCCCCGTTCAGAAGCAGAGTCCTTAATATCCGCGGTATGCTTGACCTTAAGTCCAGCTACCTTCTTCTTTTTGATTTGAGGTTTGGATGTTTTAAGTTTTTCTTCCTGTTTAATTATGTAGTCAGATGAACATTGTGAGTCCTTCTTCGGTTTCACGTACTCCACCAATCTCTGCTCTGACCATCCACCTCTCGCCAAACATATTTCAGATGGCTCCTGTAAGGCACGAGACAAACATGTATCAGAATCCTGATACCTGTCAGGCTGTTTAATGTTATCACGGTTGCACAGATTATAGCGCTTCTCAGTGGCTTCCTGTTGAGGAGACCCACCCCGTAATTTAGTTTTGTCCTTATTTCTCTCATTATCCCACTTCTTCTTTGTAGAAGACTCAGGTGCTTGCTTCAAGTTATCCTGTTTAAAATCACTCTTTATTTTGTGGTTTACCAGGTTTGGCTTCCAAAATATCTCTACCTAATGTTGCATAGGTCTCAATAATTTTCCGTAATTTGCGCTCCTGTTGTCCCGGAGCCAAAGCTCTTAGATGCTGGCATATTGCCAAGGCTGCTGCTTCCCCTTTAATCTTACTTAACATGATGGCAGATACTGTGGCAAAATTACCCATCAGTTTCATCACCAAATCCAGAGCAGGTGCTGCTCCGTACTCATTCTGGATCTGTTTAAGCGCTTCTGGTAAAACAGCTAATGAAGGGGTACCCTGAGTTCTGGTATATACTGCAGCAAAAATCGTACCCCAAGTGGTGCAGTCTTTCACAGGGGGAGCCATCCCCATTGGCAAGCATATTGTTTAAAATCCTGTGTTTTTACTGGGGTCCCATATGGGGAAACACTCCTTCAAACTGACTTGTTTTTTGTGCAATCCAGAACGGATTCTCCTCTCGTCTGATGGGAACCTAACCCATGACTGCATTGAGTGTTTGTGGGCTGATGTCCGGTGTAGCCAATAGTGGTTGTGCACATGGACGTCATTTGAGGTTAGTTAGGGGTCATAGATGCGACCTCTAACTTGCTCCCTCCTATTCCTGGCACTACCTTGGTGACCCCTGGCCTTGGTAAGGGCAAAACCTTCGCCTTCTTTGACACCAGGGGTCACAAAGGAAGTGCCAGAGGTAGCAGGGAGCAAGTTAGAGGTCACAGCTGTGACCCCTAACTAGCCTCAAATGACGTCCTGGGTTGTGCAGCTTAAGCAGTTCTCGCAGGGTTTATTGTTAATGTTCGCATAACAAACTGTATCAGGCATCTTATATTGTTACTAAATTTGTGTACAGTCTACGCAATTGTACATTTGTCAAATGATCGACATCAGGATGTGGTGTATAACTGGCTAAGACTGGCCATGTTGCTCTCTTATTACTAAGGGGACCTAGTCTAACGTCTTCTGTTGTTGTGGCAGGCTGCCTTCAAACCAATTTCTGTGTTCTTGGTACGTTATTGGTATTTCTATTTCTTCATATGGTGTGTACTTAATCAGAACTTCAGCTGGTGTGTAGTTATGAAACAGCCTTGTCATGTCGTTTGCTGCTGGGAATGTAACCCATGAAAAAAATACCTCTGTCCTAGATGCTTCGTGGGCCTCAATCACAAAGATCACATCTCCACCCGTAAGTGTGAGACAATGTTGTCGCAATTTCGGAGTAACCACGTCTGCAGTTCCCAGCTATGTTAAGTTTATCTGTTTCTGACATATTAGAAAATGGAATTCAGAGAGGGTAACACAATGGGATAATCCTTTGAAAGTTTCAAGCTTGAACAACCTACAGCTAATACATAGGGGTTACCTACTCAGCTGTGGAGGATAGTCCCTACCATTACGGACGTCTCCAGTTAGGAGATGAGTAGGGGTCTTTGGGTGTACAAAAGAGAACCACTTGGGCGATCCATTAAATTAGAACCCAAACTATCAACCTTGGTAGTGCCATGTCGTATGGCTTCTACTTCATCAGTAGGAACTGCGCGTTTGTTGGACAACATAAATGTTGCAATGGTGCCAAGCTGATTCTGTGCACCACCTCAGGACGTGTTGGCCTATAGTCCTGCTAGCTCACAGTGCCACCATAAGTACCCCAAAACCTGACAAGGTAACAAATGGATTGGACAACCTCAGAACATGACAACCCTGACTCCCCAAGGAATTGTGGTAACAGATCTAGAACCTTTTCACTCAATCACTCGTGCATACCCAGAGAGATACACAAAAATACACAAAGAGGGGTTTCAATATTTATTGAAACATTGTGACTCTTGTGTAAAATATATGTGCTGCAATGATTAAAAGACAGAAGCAGATAAAAGTGATTAGCAATTTGAGAACAGTGAAAAGGATAAACAATTCTACCATTGTGCTAAAGCAGTGTATATATGCTGGCATATAAGTACGGTGTATAGTGTACTCCTACTATGCACTCCTTAACCTGGTTTCCTAGGGTGGGTGATCTGCCATATTCCCTTACTGGATGATCTAACTCCCCATTACCTATGGGTGAATGTGTTCAGGTCCCTGTCTTGGTCACAAGTTGGACATTGCTCCTCGCAGAAGAAAAATAGAAATCAGTTGGGCTGAGACTCTGACAAACAGCGACCTCGCAGTGACACCACAGTGCTCCTCTGATTTGAACACGGAAATGCGTGTGCATATATAATAATAGCATGCATGCTTCTGTGCTGAGGCCTCAGCCAGGCTGACATTGTTTATCCTCTTGTGATAGCTGTGTTGCCTTACGGACGAACCACAAATCAACAAATACAGCATTTGCACAATGTACATTTAGGCCTTGCACTAAATGTTCAAAGTGTTGTAATAGTGTGCCTATGAAGTGGGAAAGCAAGCGTTGTGGTTTCAGAGACTCTAATCCTGCACTGTCACACAAGCAAAGTGTGTCAAAAGTCAATGTGTAAAAAAAGAAGGCTACTTAAGAAACATGTGCATGTAAAATGGCAGGGTTTCTTCCCGGGACTAACTCAGCCATGTGACACCAGTGTTGATCTGAGGGTTTTATAGACGAAACCTACTGGACCGAAAAGTGTTGGTAAATGTATTACACGGTGAGGTTGCACAACCACACCATATAATACACTGCATTTCCTCATAATAATACTAATAGTAATAACAATGATAATGTAGATAACAATATACCATATTGTATTTATTATTATGATACACAGGTGATCCCTAAAAAACAGGATGCCTGTAGGATGAGGGATGGTGGAAAGGAAAAAAAGAATAGAGAAGAAAGAGCATGGTGGGCATTGAAACATTTGCCTTGTTGGATTCCCAATTATAACAAAGTGGAATTAGAAACAAAATTCAGCTAAAAGGATTTGACACTTTTGTGTCATCAGTCAGGAATTTGTTACATGGAATGTTTATTGACAGCACCTAGATCCAAAAGAATGAAGCCATCGTTGTACAATGGGGAAGCCACAACAGCACTTATATAGTGCCCTGCATGCTTTCATGTGTCTAGGAGCTAAGTAAGGAAAGTCTTTTACCTTTTTCTTAAATATTAGCAAACAGATTTGCCTGCAAGACTTGTGACAGGCCAGTGCTTTCCTCCTCATCATTCTGGATTCATAAAATGCAGTTGCATTTGGAGTTGGTCTCCAAATATTTCCTAATTCTCATGATCAGTGGCTTACCTTCCAGTGCTTGGTGGGTGCGCCAGTTCAGCCCTCCTAACTCACATATGCTAAACTTATTCCAGGAAAGGAGAAGCCCGATGGTCACATAGCTTGGTGAAAGGCTTGGGGTCTCCAGAGGACACATTATATATTTTTGCCTAAACACAAACTACATTTCCCATGAATCCGTTGAACTCTTACGTTGTGTGGAAATGGCAATGGCAATTTAGAGGTTGTTACTATAGGTTGCCTTGTGATTCGAAGCATCCTCGTTATAAAATTGAGATACTTTGTTGCTGGCGTCAGGGCATTGATTCCTGAACTTGCGGAAACATTGGGAAATGTTTGTTTTCATTTGAAAGTATGTTTGGGAACAGAAGCTGAACATAGAGAAGAATTCTAAGAATTTTGACCAGGTTTGGAAAATAAATTTGATAGTTTCAAGTACTGATTGTGAATTACCTTGTAGGAGCATGAAACTATATATTTTGTTAATCATTATTGGATCCTATTTTATGAGGAAACAGAAAGGATCTTCTTCACTTTGTGAGATTGTTGAAATATTCAGGATGCGCGGACTGTGTTTACGGCAGTGGTGATCGTTAAGGGAAAAGATTAAACGTGTCATCTATATTATTCTGATGAATCTTTGCTCTATTAAAGTTTTACAGAAAGACACCCTTGAAGGGTTGTAAGCTCCAGAAAGAATGTACTAAAACTAGTCGGTACTTAACTTGTCAGGAGGAGAGTGGGATTGTGTCAACGTTTAAATACCTATCAAGGATTACATAGATATTATGTTGCACTTCAATGTGATGCATTGAGATATTCTGAAGGTATATCATTCCATGGAAAGTGATAGATGTATTAATATAGCGACCAGGTACTAAAGATATTCATCCTGTCTTCAGGTGTCCACTGCGACATGTAGACATCAGTAGAGTGATGAATCGGATTGGCAATATCCTGTGTTTCTGTTTTCTCTCCTACCCACTCCCCTTTCCCTAAATCTATGGTTAACCAACATATTGCTAATGTAGATCCAGAGAATTGCCCAAGCATTCATTGATCCCCTATGCATCCAGACTACAAGCTTTGTATTTTCTGATGCCAAGCTCTCGAAATAATAACTGAAAATATACCACTTGGATCAGTCAGTGGCGTAGCTAGGGGGGGGCGATGGGGGCGGACCGCCCCAGGCGGCACGAGTTTTGGGGCGGCAGCCGGCCCCCCTTCCCCCCCCCCGCTCTTACCTGAGGCCGTTGCAGCCGCAATAATTGGCCGCGGCCGCTACCAACCCTCCCCCCCCCCCCAGTCTTCTATAATATTGCCGAGGGCGGCAAACGCAGGGGCCGCCACGGGCAGCCTTAGGCCTAGCTACGCCCCTGGGATCAGTGTTGATTCTGGATAACAGCTCTGGACCAGGAATGTTTTGAGCCTTAATCATAGTGCCAATATCGGCAACACTCAGTTCTCATACAGCAACATACATAAATAAACCACACGACACCTTTTTAGTGGAGAAATTTGCTGCAGGTTTATTTGCATAACCAATATGCCAACATGGTGGGTTATCTTACGGGCGATCCCAGGGCAGGCCAGCCCCCTATGACGCCTGCCCGTCTGATGAGCCAACTTGCACCGTGGCCGTCGCCAATCGGTGGTTACCAATTATTGGGAGAGGCCACCTCTCCCATCAGTGGACCGCCAGTCCACTCCCTTACTCACGCCCCCGACAGGTGGGCGGAGCGTTCCAGGCAGCCCCCGGTTGCTCAGACCCACAACCGCCCGTAGGACTAACGGGGCGCCGTAGTTCTTCCAGGGGACCCGCTAAAACATCCCTGGGTATCCTTGGCTTAGCACCCTTGTTGTGCTGCTGCAATATAGTACCCTTCTGTACCTTGCAGACTCTGGATCGCCCTGTAACTCCTCCTGCAACACAAAACAATAAGTTAGATTCTTCCCCTCCCCGTACTACCCTTTGGCCGTCCGCAGGGTAAGCGGTAGGGTGGGAAACAGCGAGACGGGTAGCGGTCAAGAGACCGTACAGTGGGCGGGGGAAGGCTTTATACCCCTGTCCCCCTCCCACGGCCGGAAGTGACGCGGCCAGCAGACCCCCTGGTCCCTAGCCCAGGGAGCCTAATCAGCAGACTTCTGTGCCTTCCTGTGGCACTAAGGCGGCCGCCCTTTTGGAGGGTCCCCTACGTGGCCCCCCTGGGCAGCCTTGGCATAGTGCCAATATCGGCAACACTCAGTTCTCATACAGCAACATACATAAATAAACCACACGACACCTTTTTAGTGGAGAAATTTGCTGCAGGTTTATTTGCATAACCAATATGCCAACATGGTGGGTTATCTTACGGGCGATCCCAGGGCAGGCCAGCCCCTATGACGCCTGCCCGTCTGATGAGCCAACTTGCACCGTGGCCGTCGCCAATCGGTGGTTACCAATTATTGGGAGAGGCCACCTCTCCCATCAGTGGACCGCCAGTCCACTCCCTTACTCACGCCCCCGACAGGTGGGCGGAGCGTTCCAGGCAGCCCCCGGTTGCTCAGACCCACAACCGCCCGTAGGACTAACGGGGCGCCGTAGTTCTTCCAGGGGACCCGCTAAAACATCCCTGGGTATCCTTGGCTTAGCACCCTTGTTGTGCTGCTGCAATATAGTACCCTTCTGTACCTTGCAGACTCTGGATCGCCCTGTAACTCCTCCACAGCTCTGGGGGTGGCCACCGTCACCACCAGGGCCCCCCACCAAGGCCTACCTACATCCTGTTGCTTCCAAGGCCTCCCCAAGGTCCAGCAAAATTAAGTCCATGCCTACCCTTGAGAAGTGAACCTCATCCCCTTCCCAGCATCCAGTAGACTTGGCCTGAAGTAAACCATGCCAGATGAAGCCAAATCCTCTTTGTTCCGTGCATTTACGCATGGCACTGTTCACTCTCCTACGTGATATCTCAATGGCGTCTCCAGATCGGGCTCCTTGCCAAACTAGGCGAGGTAAAGTTTAAGACCACCACAGTTCACATGCCCCCAGCTGAATACTCAACTGACACATGATGTCCCTCATGTATTGGAGCAGTACTCTCCTCCCCAGAGTCGTCAGGTCATTCCCTCCCAAATGTATGACCAGAATATGAGGTGGACCGATCCCTCCCCCAAGTCTCTGCTGCAGCTTCCTCCTCAGCTCGTTCCAGCGCAACCCGGGTAACCCAGCCACGTTGACTCTGTGGCGGAGGAGCCATGACGCCACTTTCCTATCTCAGCCCACCGTGCCACTCTAACGGTGCTTGAATGGCCAATTACCCAGACCATGGTTCCTGGCAAATAAGGAGATGTTGTGTTTGAAAACCATATTTATAGTAACGTTTATATTCTAATAGTCTACAATTGCACAACAAAACCACCTCACTGCAACATCAGTTGGCAATCCGGGCCAAAACCGTACACCTTTAAGCACCTGACTGTCTGTTGCAACATAGGACTTAAGAGTCCTCTCGCCATATCCTCCCGCACAAGGCTTTATATATCGATTGTAGCATTGCGAGTCCCAGCGCCCTACCTGCTTAATTCGCTCTGGCGGCATCCCTGATAGAAAGGCTGTGATTGCCACCCCAATCCTGAAGGAGTGGCTGCTGAATCTCTCAACTCCCCCTGTCTGTCCTGACAATTGCAAGCATGCCCGCATGATGTGGTCTACTTGATACTTTGTAACCGGAGACCCGTCCTCCTGCACCAGGAAGTACACCGCAATCCCCGGGCGGAGGGCCAAATAAGCCTTGCCCAAGAGCAAAGGGCAATACCTAGTGTCACCCAGCCCCTGTAACAGGACTACTCTCCCTTCTCCTGCCTGATCAGTTTTAGACTGTCTCACCACTATCCTGAGACATGATGTGCTAATGGTAACGTCCTTGATATTCAAAGCCACCCCGAGGTGTCCTGCTTGGATCGCCACTAGCTCCCCAACATCAGCTCCATCAAAATCAGCCAACCACCCCCCAGGTGGAGTCTACCCTCCCACACTTCTGATAGTGTAACACACGATCATGCCTCCTGTTCAGTTGAAGTTAGTAATTCATGGTGCTGACAACCACAGGGGCTTAATACTGGGCTGTCTACATGCGCCCAGGATGACCTTAAACAAACGGTTTGGTGTGGATGGGTGTCAACATTGCCTGGCTGAAGTGCAATACCTTTGACAAGCAACTCAGGGCAAGATGTGCCAATACCGGTAGAAGTTAGAGTATCAAGCCCGCCTTGCTTCCTCTCACCCAGTATCCATGTATAGCGCTTATGGAGCCTGTCCCTCAGATTAAGCCAGTCACCACCCCAGATGACGTCTTGCCCTCCCCAACTTCTGCTAGTATACCAGGGAGCCGACAAGACAGTGGGACAGGAGGGGACTATATGTGTAATTACCTGCCCCTTTCTTGAATACTGGGAATGCCAAATGTTCATTAATACTTTGTAGGTCATGGGTGCCTTACCCAGGGGTTCACTTTTTTTTTTTTTTTTTTTTAACCGTAGCACACTTGTTGGATGACAACTTCCACAACCTGCCTGGCTGCCAAGGCTATAGGGCGGGCGAGTTTACCGCAAAGTCTCTCGCTTTCTACCCTGGGGTGTGAGCCCGGTACCTTCACCAAATTCCTTTACACTTTACGTTACTGACTGTAATTAGGAGTACGTTCACCCCATGGTATCTTTGTCGCTGCAAAACCTGTTTATTGTTACTCAACGGCACTCGTTTTAACGACCTCAGAAGGATGAATTGCTAGGTGGACCTACCAGGATCTGACCTTCTGACCAAGAGGTCGAACGCAAGCCCCTTTCCGTTCTGCCGCTCCCCAGGCCTGTGAAATAGTATCCCAGGGCCGACTTCTGGTACCTGCACTCTTACTAGGACCTGCCCGAGCTAGAAACCCACATCTAGAAGGCCTGCCAACCGGCTGACCACCTCCAACACCGGAGTGTCACGCAGCCACTCCGTAGCCAGGATACTAAACCAGGTATAGATGTATCCAAAGACCCATCTCTTAGCGCATGCCTGCTGCGCTGATCCCCGCTGAAGGAGTTTGCGCGGGATGTCCTGGTCGACCAAAGGGTGGGGACTGGCCTGAGTCTCCCTGCCCAGAACATACCACTGACACCATACACCTCTCTTGCTCACTAACCTGAACGCGGGAAGACGCACTGGCCAGTCCTTGGACCAACAGACCTCTAACCCCAAACCAGGTAACCTACCACAAACACTCTGAAATTGCCATTATGGTCACCCCGCCTTCCCCGAACCGGACTGCTGGGAGCACAGGCCCCAACTTCGCTGACCACCTGCGACAGGACAGCCGTGCTCATGCCCAAACCGAGTGACACAAGCTACCCCACACGTGGCACAGTTCCCTTGCCAGGTTACTCCCCTTAATGCGCACCTACACAGGAGCCTTGAATTAGTTCCTGTGATCTGCATTGTAAATTAGTGAAAGATGCACATTTGAACTGGTAGCTGATAATGTTAATAAGCCTGCCAATACTCTGCTCAGAGCCCCCCGCTAGTCCATGGCTTCCCTTGAGAAGGCGGAGCCAACCGACCTCCAAGCACAGAAGGCTGTACATCTGAGTACAGATCTAGTCTAACAGATGCCCCTTGCATCAGATATCAACCATACCACTACTGGCCTAAAGCTGCTCAGTGCTTCTGATGCATCGGCGCTCCCTGACCCCACGCAAGCTCACCCTGATAACATCAGCTCGTGACTGGGGCATACCAGTGTGATTAAAGCACAAGACATACTTGCCCGACGTTAGCTCTTCAACCAGGCTCCCCCGCAAGAGCCCTTCACAAACCACGTGGCCTAAAACATTCGTCCTGTGGGGCGGTTGCAAAAGGACTGCAATCAACCCCTATCCCTTCTCTACCAATGTTATAAATGGCGTTTGAGGTTGGGAACGGTGTGCACCTACGCGTGGCTGAGCCCACCATTAGTCAAGAGGAGGGAGTACACACTTAGGCTAACGCCTGCTCGTCCCCCAAGTAGCTAGACAGAGCCTTAGGGCTTATCCCAGAGGCAGTGTAAACATTTTTGTGCCAATCGCACACCCAAAGTGGCCAACTAGGCACACCACAGAGAGACTCCATACAAGGTTATTAAAATATCCTTCGTATGGCCTGTCCGAACCCACTACTATTCAGGAGAAGGGAGATCACACTACGGCTAACGCCTGCTCACCCTCTAGGTGGAGCCTTAGGGCTTACCCCAGAGGCAGTCTACATTTCATGTACCAACCACACACCCACCGTAGCAAACTGGGAACACCACAGAGGAGACTGCATACACCTCTCACCTAGTTACCATACTGTCACATAACGCCACCACCTTGCCCGCTGGCACCAGTCCTCAACCTGTCTTGACCCCCATGTTGTCGCGGTGCGCCTCTCGCAGACATGTAAGGGACAATAAAGTCAGGCCAAGACACAGCAGCAGCTCACAATATTACTGCAACTAATGTGTGACCCCCAAACATCCAGGACCAGCTCTGCAGACCAGATTTGGGGAGATGACAAGAGATCTATCAGTGGGGGCCCCTTCGAAGGCTTGCCCATGCCTAAACTTTCTCTAACCCGACTCTCCCTCTGCTCGCTGTGGCGCTGGAACAAAGGCCCCAGCAGGCGGGGGTACCACCAATGTGGGAACACTGTTTGGGTCATCGCGCACAAATTGAAAGGCATCCCATGCTCAAATTAACCTCAAAGCACCATAAGCCAGTCTACCCAGCAAACCTGCTGCTCCCAGACCAGCTTCATGCTGCACGGTCCTATGCTTGCCTCCTGGGCCATGAACCCGCGTCTGATAATCCATGAGGCCCGCTCAGTGGACTGTCGCCAGTCGACAACGCGGTCTGGGATACTTAACAATGTTAGATCACCAGCTGGCAGTCTACACCTCCCAGGCCACTGAACCAGTTTTATACGTCGTCCCTTTGTAGCAACCATGCAAGTGCCTCAACCCCCCCATGACCCATGGTCTGTAGTACATGCGGAACAGGCACAACAAATTCTATCCTCTGACTATGGCCACCCTGCAATAATCGGGTGACGATGCCACACACTCACTCTCAACTCCGCAACCGACACGATGGAACATACCACCTGGAAGGCGGCATCTCAACCGGAACCGCAAGGAGTTGAGTTAGGAGCCAGCAGAATTCACGGAAATTCTGATACCTACTTTCGAGGTGTAGAGCTGTTCTGCACTGTTTCCTGCGTCCGTACAATCTTCCTATCTCTTACACACTGGTGGGAAAATTTCCTCGCCAAACGCCCTCCCCCCTTGCGTTGCGGTCTGTGTGATTAATTATATAGCTCACCACAGTTGCACCAAGTTGGTCGCCCATATATGGGGGCCCCCTGCGTGGGCAGTTGTTGGTGGGCTGATACAGATGCCGCTGTGATCACAGGGACAGCGTGCAAAAGCTGAGAAAGTTTTCATCCATGTAAAGATCCCAGGGAAACCTCAAAACCCCTTAAAGTTTGCAACGTTTTTTGCTTATGCACAAAAGTGAGAAACCCGGAGTTTCTGACAAATTATGTTGTCTCTGTGCTCGTCAACAGCATAGGATCATGACGCAGAAAACAGACGGTTATTTAGGCCGGAAGTGATGGCGAACTGCTAGCAACTGTCCTTGTTTTAAAAGCAACTCTGAGCGTTTACTAACAGTGCATGGAGGACGATGCTGTATTCTTCTTGCTTACGACCACCATGACTTTCACGGAATAACAAATAAGAAATAATACGTCCAGAGTTTTCTAACAGCAGATGGTTAATATTTCAGCATTTGCCTTTGTGCAACTGCCATGCCTTTTATTGTGCGGCATATTAGGCATATTAGGGTGCCCATTCAACACTATTTAGCCCACATGTAGTCGATGGGCATCTGACAAACGGTTCTGGCTGGGGCGAGGCTCTGCGATCAGAAAATCGAGGCCTCTGCAGCCAGATCCATTAGGGGAGCCAACCACCTCGTTTTACCTGAGCCCCAGCTAGTGGTCTTTTCATGTGTATTTCAATTGTGCTGGCGGGGCATGGAGCGCCCAGTGCTGCGAGAAGTTCCTGGAAGTGGAGGAATGAGGCTCAGTGGCGCTACCTTCAAGACAACCTCGCACACACAACTATCAAGCTCCGGTTCAGGCAAACTTTTTATACAAGGCTGTATGTAGATAATCGGAGGGGCACACACATAAATGAATAAGCCTGATAGAACGCCCTGACAACCATCTTTATGGTGGAAGTGGAGGAGGGAGCAGCGCGGAGCCCCCTGTCCCCCCCCCTGCAGCATCTGGCCCAGGGGTCGAAATTTGCTCCGCCGTGAAATAAACAGCGGAGGGAGCAACGCGACCTCGCTGCCCCACCAGCCAGAATGCCGGCTCACTTAAGTGCCACGTCCTCTGGCTCCGAGAGCCGCTCTTGAGCACGGCACTATGCCCAAGGCAAAGAGCAGAGGGGGGGAACCTTGCGCCGCCCGCTGCCCTCTCCCACCACGCCACTTCCGGCCCACTCGGGCCGGGGCCCCGGTCCAACTCACCCGGAGTACCGTCACAGAGGGAGCCACGCGACACTCGCCCCCTCCCCCACCACGCAGTCACAAGACCCCGAGGCCGGCAGTAAGGAATGCGCTCGCCAGGAGCAAGGTGGGGAAATGTGCGGCACTCGGGCAGGGGTCTCGGCTCTCCACACAAAACGAAAAGCACTCTGCACTTAACACACTAGGGACGCACCCTGACCCCAGTGGACACCGAACGTGCCAATCATAAGAACGTGTCAGCAACAAATAAGGCGGCGTAACACATTAATACCGCTGCTGGACAGGTCAACCAACTCTTCCATATACTCTTGTGGAACACAAAGCACCGCCCGTTTGGTCTGGCAGGCATCGCATGCCGTCCGGGCGCCAGGTCCCTGCATATCTAACAGCAGAGGTGGACTCGGACTGAATGGCGCAGACCCGCGAACACACTCGCCCGAGCCCCCCCAAGGATGAACGCCACTCCGCTCCGGCGGCGACGTGCACACCGCGTGTCCCGCCAACACACGTGGATCACCCGGTACCCGCACCATCGGACTCCAGTCCCCCAACCCCGCAAGCACAGCTGCCATGCCAAAGGCCCCTCCTGGCCACTTCGCACCAACTTAGGCACCCTCTGCACGTCACCTCACCACTCCGCACAAATCTCGTTGTCCAGACAGCTGCGAAAGGGCCCTTAACCCCTGCAGCTCGCCCCCCTCCCAACACACACCTACCCGGCTTGGCAGCCACTCTGCCCCATGGGGAGCAGTGCAGCCCTGGTGTGCGAGGATTCCTGGAAGGTTGCCTATTCTCCCCGCCGGAAACAGATCAGATGCCGAGGGGGTCTCTGACTGGAACAAATTCCCGAGACCCTAGTGGGTTCACGGCTCCTGAGCCGGGCTGGACTGAGGCCCCTCCTCCTGGAAAACAAGCACAATGCGCCATGGTTCGCGGCCGCGTCTGGAGTGCATTAGACTGGCTGCCTCTAAGAAGAAACACCCGGGCCTCATTTAATCCTTGTCGCCTGAAAACAGCACTACAACGCCAGACATCAGTGCACTACAACGCTTCCCTATACACTTTCACTCCGCGACCGCAACCCTCCTCGAGCCATGCCAGAATGCCGCGCCCCGCCCGGCCTATGCTGCTTCACCACACAACAAAACGCCCGGCCAAGGGGGCGTCCCGGGCCCCGATCCTAGTCCAGCACACGGCCGGAACCACCGACCGACTGTAAAAGACATGGGAAAGGGGGGGGGGCCAAAATGCCCACGCACTCACCGGACACCGACGCCAGACCAGAATAAGACGACGCGACCAGGGCGAAGCAAACAGCGAGACGGGTAGCGGTCAAGAGACCGTACAGTGGGCGGGGGAAGGCTTTATACCCCTGTCCCCCTCCCACGGCCGGAAGTGACGCGGCCAGCAGACCCCTTGGTCCCTAGCCCAGGGAGCCTAATCAGCAGACTTCTGTGCCTTCCTGTGGCACTAAGGCGGCCGCCCTTTTGGAGGGTCCCCTACGTGGCCCCCCTGGGCAGCCTTGGCAGGATGGACGTTTGCATTTAGGTGTTTCCCCTCCACAAAAACAAAGCAGTTTTTGGGCTACCCTTTGCAATCTGGCACCCGTCTTGTGGTGCTGCCAGGAGGGAGCTGCCAGAAGTGGCTTTAATGTCGAACCAGGCTTGCATTGTAAGAGTGTACAAAAAAAGAGATCAATATTACAATATTGACTTTTTCAATGCAAATTCATCTTTCATTATTTCTTCAAATGCTAATGACAACATGTTTCAATGCATCATCGTATCCCTTCTTCAGGGCAGAAACTCATTTATTACACTTTGTATGAGGACTCACTGAATTCATAAATTTATAAAATGCTTCTCATCATTACAGTCTTCCTTGATGCAAACATTATCGTCTTTTATTTTTACTCGTTATATTGCTAACGTTATAATAAATAATCTTCAAGTACTTATGTTATGCACGCTTGTTATAACAACACTCAATATTGTCCTGAAATTATAATTTTCCAACAAGACGTTTTAATGAAATATCTGACTACACATATAGGGGCTTTTAGAGATTGAGACCAAAAACCTGCAAATACCTCGTTTGCCAAATTAACATTTGACCCTCTGTATTTGAAGTCAGGCGAAGCGCCACTTTACGATGGCCGAGCCACAGCTGGCTTCACTGGTGAAAACCTTGGACAAAAGTCCCGCCCACCATGGGTCCATTGGTCAATATATATCAGAAGATCCACTCTAATGAGGACAGTCTTTCTGATGTACATTTTTACTGTTCAGTACCATTAGGGAAAGCGTGCATTCCCAAACAAGAAACATCAGGAATAACCCCTGTGAGCTGGGAGAAAAACCCTGGCTTGTTAGAGGCTTGTTTTTTGTGTCTCAGATATAAATACCAGCTTTAGGAATTTACTTCTGCCCCCAAAAAAAGAAAATGTCAGCTGTCCTGCATGCTTGGTGGACAGCCGTCATTTCAGTTATTCCAAAATGGCTTCCGCCACACCAGGAACAGCATTCATTGGATCTCCCCCGCTTAATGCCCTTATCTTATCTCATGTGTAGCGTTGCTAGAGCCAAGATGCCTCCGGGCAATCGAGCACTCTATAAAACCTCATAACATAACATAACATCTCTATATATGGCAGGCGGTCTGCTGCTAGGAAGGCGGAGGCAATGGCCTCCACCCACCTGGTGGTGAGGCTCACACTGTACTCTCAATGACTCCAAAGTCTCTACTTTGAGCAATTATGTAGCATGAGTAAAATCCAAAGTATATTTTAAATTCAGCATTATTCCTAACTTTTTCGTCTCCTGGCATATGAATGTGTGTGTAACTTAATTTTATTTCTGATAGGTTTTCTTATTTCAAGAACAGTTTGAAGTTACAAAGCATAAATGAATTAATGTGTTATTTTACAATTTATAACTCTACTTGTATTTGACATAGTGGATGTTAGTTCTTTAGTGATAATAATCAGTTTAAGCTCGTTTTTCCTAAAATAAAATAACAATGTCAATCTTAAGACTTCGCGTCATATTACCTTATTTATTTATATTGCAGAGAACAGACTCAGTGTGTGCCTTCAGTACTGTAAGACTTTATTTTACACATTCATAGCACAGACCCATTTGTGATTTGCATTGCTGTTTTTATTTAATATTGTTGCAATGAGATGATATTGCAAATCATGTGCTGGATTTATATTGGAAGGCATGGTTATAAGAAAAACTATGAATTAGCACTGAAACCCTCTATGCTGCAGCATTTATCTCTTTCTTTCTTTCCTTGGTACTTGAGTGTTTCCCGCTCCAGTGGCAACAGGCAATATGTTAGGTCATTTGTTGCAATCTGGCAGCTTCTTGTGATGACACCCAAAGATGGCTCATTTCAGTCTCGTTATTGTCCCACCAGCACCTTCTCCAGAAAGCCTCTTTCAAACAAGGTCGCTGCATTTGTTGAACGATGGAAAGTTTTTAAATCTATGGGCAGAGGTACACGCAGCAAAGTTGGATTTTAAACAGTGCAGGCGCTTCCATTAACAGGGAGGAGGAAGCTGCCTTGTGGTGCCACCTACAGGTATCAGGGGAGGCTCCTCCATTATGGCGGCGGAGCGTCGCCCCACTGAAAAATAAAATGATAATAAAATCATTTTATTTTTCATTACTGCCAGCTGAGGTTAGGGGGGCGCCATCCTGCCAAACGTCACGCTTTAGGGAGGAGTGTTGGTCACTTGTAAGTGAGTATGTCAGTTTGGCCGGCCATCTTCGCCCGCCAACAAGACATGCGCACTCATGTTTCTCCAACCCAGCTGTGTTGTGCAGCTGGGTTGGAGAAAAGCCCCTGGCTTCCTGGGCCTGAGCGAGCGTCAAGTGAGCCCGCTCAGGCCAATCACGGCGCTGCTCTCATGCTGGTGTTACCAGTATGAGAGCAGCGCTGTGAATGCCACTTTGGAGCCTGTGCACCGTGACCAGCGTTGGGAAAGGAGCACCGAGGCGGCGGGCGCAGGAACAGGTAAGTGCTTTTTTCAAAATAATTTTCCCCTCACCCCTACCCCCCACCCTCAGCATTCACGTTGCCCCATCACCCCAAAATTGGAACATCCGCCACTTGTAGGTACATGACAGTGGTCAAAGGTGTCTTTCATTTATTGAGCTACTATGAAAATGCAAATCCTTCTAGTGAAAAATAGACTTGGAACAGTGGTTCAGTCTCTGGTAGTCTCCTGTTAGAAGAGGGTAATGGACTTCTAAGAGTTGTCACAGAAAGGTTCAGCACCTCTGAAAGCTTCTTGCACGCTGGAGCATATGTGATCCCCAACACTCATAAACAGGATTGTATCACACCTAGTCTGTTCTCCCTCCAGTGAAGCCGGTGGATGGGAAGCGCCTCTTCAAACAGGTGCTCAACTCACAGGTGTTTACACTTGTACTGAAAGGTGGACATCTTTGGGTTCACCCATGGTTAGGAGCAAGAGAAATCATCACCTACAAACACACCTCTTAAATAACAAATCTACTACTGCACTCCTGTGCCATATTAGAGCCCGCGCCCCGAAGATATGGAACACGCAGCCAATGACTATCAAGTAAGCCAACGCCCTCAACCAATTGAAAGAGACCCTGAAGTGTCCCTACTTCTGCAGTACCTACTCACACTCTGAAGACTGGCCCTCCAAATATATTATAGCCTAATGATCATTCATTCATGCCAATGACTTTGTTGTCCTTGTACACATGTGTTGTGATTGGACCATGTTTGCAAAGGTTCGGCCAATCCATGTCCATGTACGCTCTTCAACAAATGTATGTCTGTAGTATAGCACTCTGGAGCCTTATTCTGAGCCTTATCAGCCTGGTATATAACTATTCAAATAAATCATAAGAAAGGATCTGTAAATGCCCTTTTTATCAGGGCGGATGAAGCAGTCCAGTGGCAAAATGGCATTGCCAATTGCTGCAACAACATTCTTTCTAGTGCTCCTCTTTGTGAAGATGGCTTTGCGCCATCTTATAAACTGCGTGAAAGTCTAAGGAATTAGATAGCCACAGGCGCTGCGTAAAATATCTGGCGCAAATCAAAGACCAAAAAAGTTGATGTAAATTTCTAAGCCTTATTAAGGATGCTTCAGAGTGTGGGCACCAAATGAAAGCAGGAGCATATCTTTATTTTGGATTAAGTGAGCGCAAGCCAGACGGATTCCATTAATAGAAAGTGCTCCCTGCACTCCAAGTACTGGGCCAGTGCAAGGACGCCTTTTTCCTCAAATGGCTCCCATGGAAGCCAGAGCAGTCTACAAGCCTGCATACTTTACCCACAAGGTTTTACAGACAACCACCCCTTGGTTCTTAGCCTCGAAGCTGAAACCATCAGAGGGGTCAGATCTCTCTGCAGCACAGAAGCACTTCTAGAAAGTCCATCTCTCAAAAAACAAGACAAGATGGCACAGTCCTTCTATGCCATGGTATATTTCAAATATGTTATTAGTATTTTAAAAAATAAACAATGTTATGTAATGCAGTAATACAATTCAATAAGCATATATTTGGAGCATCTCTAACATATTGAGACATATAAAATGAAATGTGAGTAAACAACAGCACGCACAGGGGTTTAGAATGAGCCTCTCTTATCTAAAAGCTTTTAGTCTCATATATTGTGCTGAGCCGGGTTCTCATTACATCAGTTATCTCAATGGAGTAAGGGAGTTTCGACTTGGACGGGGGAGTGCACGAGCATTAACATAGATGGGTGGCGGAAGGGATGGGAGGGCTGTCCTGGGCAAGGGGGGCCTTGGTGTTTGAATTATCCAATCACCCACTAGGAAGAGCAATGGGTGAGGAGGATGTCCTGGGCAGGGAAAGCCTAGGCATATTCTGTGTTTCTAATCACCAACTGGGAAGAGTTCTTCTAGGATACGTTATGAGCAGGGACTCTCAGCCAGGAGTTCTTTAAGCTGCAACAGCATGGTGTCCCAGGCTGCCGCAATGGGTCGCCTCCGGATTCTACGCGCTTCCTCCCAGTGTAGCGCAGAACTCTCCGCATCACCCCAATGTTTCAAGAGTATGGAGGTCTCTCCCACCAAGTGTATGCGCCACCTCCCCCGGCATCCTTCCAGAGTGAGCTGAAACATCTTCTCCTCCAAGGACCCTGTATGGCTGGCTGCCACTAAAGTCCTCCTGAGTCATCTCTTTCCCTTCACACCCCACGCTTCCATGGCTCTTATCCTTTGTCGCCTCCCCACCCGCCCCAAGCTACCCTTCCATAAGTTCTCACCCTCTCAATGTCTGATTTCACTGCTTGCCCATCTCCTAACTTCCATCTTCCATCGGTCTCTTCCTTGCCTGTGAGACCTTTCATCATGAGTATGTCCCACAGGGAGTCCTTCTCGAGCTCTCTTCAGACTCATGTCCTGCACATGTCTTCTGGGCTTTCCATATAGATCCCATTTTGAGTTCCCACTTGAGGGGCAAGTGATGGTCTTGTCTTTTCTCGTACGTTGATCACACTGTGGTGGTTCTGTTTTTTGTTACTTTCACACTTGCTATTGTATTGTGCTCAGATGCCATTGGGACATGTTTCCTCTAGATAAAAGTGCACACATACATACATACATTCATGCATGCATATATACTATACATTACTATAGAAAACCCTTAGCCCCAGACATCCGGATTCCGGTCACTCTAGAAAGGCATAAATTCACGCAGAGGCTCAGACGCCCCCACCCCCACCCTCCCGCCAAGCACTCTCCCTCCTGCAGGACATGCCTTTGATACAGCCAGGCCGCCCTCCAGGCACGTCTGTCTAGCGCCTAATAATGAGAACACGTCTGTCTAGCGCCTAATAATAATGAGTTCACCGCACTCACACCCCAATGAATTCTATATAAACGCTTAAATAGTAGGTCTTATTCGGACTCTTTTGTACTCAATGGCAGTCACGTTATTGCCATGGAAGGATGAAAGGCTGAGGCAGGACTGCCAGCCTTCTAACATGGACACACACACTGAGCAGCGTCCTGAGTTGGTGAAAATGGCATCGTATAGAGAGAACAGATGAGAAATACGCCTGGAGCACGAGAGACAATATATTCAAGAGAAAAATGGCAATCAGGACCGCTGCATGAACGGCTAACAATGGCCATGTTCTGTCATGCACCACGATAGCAGAATAACATGGTGCTTACTGCTTAGTTCAACATATCCGTACCCAGAAGCGGCTCCTGTCAAGACCAATAGCAGTCAAGTTATCAATGACGAGCGAGCCGTGCAATGTAACTGTAAAAATGATGATAGCATCGAGTTTAAAAGACAACAGCTACACCTAGTGGACACTGGGCTGCTAATGAACCAATCTTTCACTGATGAAACAGGCCGCAGTACTCACTCACCGGTACAGCATTGGGGTCTATTTACTAAGATTTAACTGTGATGCGAAACGACTCTAAACGTTTTATTTGCTAATTTACTTTCCAGGGCTAAACTTGTTTAGCACTAGAAACACTCCAAAGTAGCGCATAGCACTTTTTTACATTACTTAGCCCAAGAAGGCGTTCCATGGGGGGTGCATGGGCGTTCCTATGTAACCACCCAATGTTTCTGTGCTAAACCCTGTTTATTTCGAAAAGAAGACCGGGTTTAGCGTGAGAAAATAGCGCCCATTTTAAATGGCACAATGAAGGAGAAATGCTTTAATTTCTCCTTCCTTTTCTGACTTTGTATGTGTGCTGCACTGTACAGCACACATACAAAGTGGGAAAAGATTTCAAGTTAGTCTAAGCATGGTATTTTGTTCTGGAAGGATACCCTTTCAGTACAAAACCTATGCTACACTCACGTAGACACCCTTGCACTATAGTGCAAAGGTTGTGTCCGAGATGCACGGCAGCATATTTCTACGCCGGCTCTATGGAGAGGGGAGTAGAGTGCCATATTTCTGTAAATATGGCGATCTCATGCTCTCTCCTTCTCACGCTGGGCAGCCTTTGCGGCTGCTGCACTGCGCTGTGTGAGAAACTACTAAATCTGCCCCATTGTCTAATAACTAAGGGGCCTATTAGCAATAAAAGGCGATAATTATCGCTAAGCGCAGTTAGCGCTTGGATAATTATCGCCGGCTATCGCAGGTTTCTATCGCGGAGATAGCGTGCTATCAGCAACGCTTATCTCCTAAGCGATAGAAACCCTAGAGAACAGTGTGAATATCGCTTCAAAACAAGCGATATTCACACTGTGACCAGTGTTAGCTAGGTGATAGGGCGAGGGGGATTTAGCCATGTAATCCACCTCCCATTGGATTACATGGCTAAGTCAGGTCTGGACCAGCTGTTAACAAACCAGCGCTAAACGTGTTTAGCGCTGGTTCGTTAATCACCTCCCCTGCCTCGCTAATAGGCGATAGCGAGCTTAGCGACTGTTTCCAGTCGCTTTTAGGTTGGGAACGCCTACTTTGCATGCCATTAGCGATAAATATCTCTGGCATGCAAAGCGGCACCCAACCCGGTCGCTATCGCCTAGAAGCTGTTGCTAACAGCAGTTAGCGACAGCTTGCTAATAGGGCGTTAGAATTATCGCCGCTTTAGCGGGAAAAAGTCCCGCTAAAGCGGCGATAGAGCCCTTGATAATATGCCCCTAAGTCATCTAAAAAAACTGAATTCACTGCTCCTTGCGGCCACCAGATGAATGCATATGGGCAAGCTGTTCTGTGCAGTCTTTACACTCAAACTAACAGAACTGTAGATGGGCAGCTAGCAATAATGGGCATTTGTTCTGAGTGACACCATTCAGAACAAGAGTGTAATTTACCCATCTAGATGTAGAATTAAAGATAGGTAACTGTGAATAGTGGAGATGTTTTTCACTGATAAGTTGAAATTGAGATCAAATAAACAACAAAAAGCAAAGCTCAAGTTGTCTTTCATGTCACTGTGGACCCTCAGGTTTTTTGCCACCCACTTCCTTCGCCCTCAACATTACCCTTCCCATCCCAAATAATACAATCTGACATACTTTTTGTTTGGTAGATCACATATCGCCTATACAACTTATTGGCTTTGCCAATGATTTTTTGTAGCCATGCTGTACAGTATTGCGATTGATGTGCAATATGGTTTTAAAAAAGTAAAATTGGGAAAAAAAGATGCAATGACGTGGCCATTGGTCATTTTGTAGGCGCGTGCATATGTTCAACACGCATGTGTGCATCTACAAAAGGAAACAGGATTTTTTTTCAATCACCAATCCGAGGATCGGTAAATGAAACAAGCATTTGCAATGCAATAGGTCTCGAATTTACACAAGTTTAAGCTATTGGCATTGTAAATGACAATGCCTTTTATTTATGTTGTGAAAAACAAAGCAAAAATAAAAGGCATTATCATTTAGAATGCCAATTGCTCAAAATTGCGTAATTGCGAGACCTATTGCATTGCAAATGCTTGTTTTATAGAATCAACATGCCACATTTCGGCCCATTCAGACAGCCATTAAACATAGCAAACTTTTTAGTTAGTGCCAAATGAGGCTAAATGTAGCACAACATGCAGAGCTGCGGACTTTGGGACTGGAGACTGCGGGTCGAGTCTTGGTGTCGGCTCTCCCCTCCTTGCTGTACCAAATTAAATACTAATTCAAATTTCACAACATAAAAGGAAATGAAACAATGCTGTATTTGTAAATAGTTGAACTTGCTGAGACACTGGGGTAAATAAAAGCCATTAATCAATGCCATGTCATGAGGAAGCATTCTGATGGGATGGTCAAGGAAAGAATGGGCTGCATTGCCAGATGGGAGGCGGGGCCATCGTGACGTGAAGGAGCATGAGGAGTTGAGATAGACGTCTGCTGAGACAGCCAAAAGAAACAATTTGTGAAATCACCATGGGGTGGAATCAGACAGAGAATGGAGGGACAAACACCAATGAAATGCCACCATTTCAGAATGCCACAGGTACCAGCCAATGGCAATTTATGGTTGTGCCACAAACTAACATAAGAAATAACAACAGGTCTTACAGACAGTGCATGCGCTGTCTAGGCTCGACCTAAAAACAAGTGGTGCACAAGCGCTCTTTTAAACATGGCAAGAAAGAACTTTAAAAAAAAATGTAAACAGATGAGCAGGAGTGGGTTGGGGAGCTGGTGCGGAGTGAAGCAACACAACGGGCGGGAGTTGAAGCAACACTGCTGGTGGGGGGAGAAGCAACACAATGGAGAGATCACAACCTAAAGAGCAATGTGGGGCACGGAAGGGCAAGCATACAGGCGAGAGATAGTAATACAAGTGTTATTGAGGTGATGGAAGCACATGGGCGAAGGGGGTAGAATAGCACACAAGGGAGACAGCTGGAAAACACATGCCCTCTCATGGAGTACTTCAACAAAGAGAAAAGAATTGTTCCCAAAAATAAAGCGGGGAAAGCATAGATACCAGAAAATCAAAGAGAAGGCAACGAGGCTATGATCCATGGGAGATACAAACACAAGATGGACAGGCAGAAACAAGGAAAGCTATCCAATAGCAAGCAAGCAAATAAGAGTGAGAGCAAAGTCAAGCAATGGTAAGCATTGAGCGGGCTGCAAGCCTCTGTATCAGTGGCGGCTGGCATGTAAGGAGGGTGATGGGCTGGGGAAACAAAAATAAAAAAGATCAATCTACTTACCTTCTTCCTGCCGCGACATCCACGACGTTCTCCTCCTCCTCACTCGGGTCTTCTCTCCAGGCTGGCAGGCAGGCTCCAGGAAACTGCAGGAACCACTCCTGGAACTGCTCTCATGCTGCACGAGAGCAGCGCCAGGATTGGGGGGAGCGGCCTCTCTCGCCACTCCCGAGGGTACTGGAGCCCTATGCTGTCTCTAATCCAGCTGTCTTAAGACAGCTGGGTTAGAGAGGTTCAAACTGCGCATGTCTGAATGGCCGTCGCAAGACGGCCGGCCAAATAGACATGAGCACTTTAAACCTAAGTGCCCTGCCTATCAATGCTGTCTGCTCCTGCCTGATTGGCAGCAGCAGAAATCAAAGCCCCGCCCCCTTCCTGACACTCGGCTCGGGACGGGGTTTGAAAAAAATGGTAATAAATTAACTTTATTACCAATTTATTTTTCTATTTTTAAGTGCAATTTTTTAGTGGGGGGACGCTCTTCCGCCTTAACGGAGAAGCCGCCCCTGAATGTTCTTGGTAAGCCCACAATATGTATTTTGCAACCCCACAGCTTGCACTTTGTGGTACGCAACGCCCACTAAACACCCTCTTTGGCTTCCCTCTCTCTCCCCACCCAAAAGCATGCTCTAGAAAACCAGTGCTCTGCTCACAACAGCTCCCTGAAAGAAGCATCAGCCCTGTCTGGACTTTCCTGGCATTGTCGTCTAAGCAGACCCACAGCTGGCAGGTGAGGCTGTGGTTGGCAGCACCAGCATTCTGCATGTAGTACATAGTGCTAGCACTTTGCCTTCTGATTCAGAATCAGGGATTCAGAGTGTTGATTCCAGCTTCTCAGGAGGTCTTGGAATAACCCCCCGCCCCAAGGAGTGTGATGTCAGGCAGGCAACGTAGAGCTCCATTTTTCGGTTTCTTTTCCTGGCATTTGGTTGGACTAATGCTGGACCACTAAACTCCCAGATAACATCCTTCACAGGCCTGCCAGAGTTCTCAGTGCTTTGGAGAAGGGTTCCATGCTTGGGTGGTGACACCCATAACCTTCACCTAAGCCCTTGGGAGTCCTACGCAGTAATTCAAGTAGCGCATACACAACGCTGTCTGCAGAGAGGTGCAAGTTCTTTTCAGGTGGCAACCCAGGGAACCCTCAAGCTAACCCAGCAGGTAAACTGCTAATCCCACGGCAATCCCCAGTTAGACTGTTAATCCAGGTGAAAAAATCTGTGAAAATGGACACAGCAATAGATATAGGTTACTCAGTGAACATTTAGCAAGGTATCCCCCCAATGGATGCCCAGAGGCCATCTGAGGAGGGCAGTGCAGGTGCCAGGCAAGTGCACCCTCTTAAGAATAGTAGCACATGTCCTGGGAAGGCTTTTAGCTACCAGGAGGCAGAACCCTAGGCGCCTGAGCGACCAAACATGATGGAAAAGAGGTGTGCAAGGAAGGGACAAAATAGGGGAGAGACTCCGAACCCTTCATGGGTACTGCCTATCCAACCAACGATTCCAAGAAATGTGATTAGAAGTAAAAGACAAGGACGGTCTCTGGCTCGATAGAGACTTGTTCTGGTGGTGAACCTGCAAGTGTCATAGGAGGAGAGGTGTTGAGCTGTCAAGCCGTTGCATCGGGCCTAATCTTTCTCCTGCCCTTCATCACTCCGGCACTCTTCAGGAAGCAATGGAATGTCTCGCAATTCAAAGGGCTCAACCATTTCAAAGCCTGTCCTGGAGGATGCACCCCAGATGAGATGACCTACCACCTCTTCTGGGGATGCGCTTACTCGTAGGACCTACTGAGGGCCCAAAGTGCACAGCTTAGGGCCCTGATACCTAAGACAAACATTACCATGGACTGTTTGATGTATGGTTTGTTCCCTAGGGAGGGACACTTCTGTGCTGCTTTTAGGATGTTCTTCTGTTTTTCAGGAACTGTCTGGTAGTAGGGAAGAAGGAAACATCAATCCTGCCCTGCTGCATGATGATCACCAGCCTCCTGCAAGACCATGCGCTAATCAACGGATCAGACGAAGACAGTGAGGGTGACAAGTGAGGGCAGGGGGAGGGAGCAAGTTGACCATGCCAGACAGACCAGAATGGCAGTGGTAGCACAACAGACCACACAAGGCAGGTGGGACAAGGAGCAGCGGCAGAACAACGGACCATGGAGGGCAGTGAGGAGGGGGAGGGGCAGCAAAACAACCATGAAGGGCAGACGAGAGAGGCTGTGGCAGCACAACGGACTATAGAGGGCAGGAGGAATGGGGTAGGGACAAGGACTCGGACACTGGAGGGCAGGAGAGAAGTGGCAGGGGCAGCAAGCTGACCATGCGGGGCACAGGTAGTGGCAGGACAATACACACAGGACTGAGAAGAAGGCAGTGGAAGCACAACGGAAAATGGAGGGCAAGAGGGAGGGGACAGGGGCATGCACACTGACAACAGATGGTGGGAGGAGGGAGGCAGGGGCAGCAAGCTGGCCATGCAGGGCAGTGGCAGTACAATGGACAATGGAGGGCAGGAGGGGAGGAGGGCAGGCGGGAGGAGGCAGGGGTACGTCATCAGAGCATGGAAGGCAGGAGGGAGGGGATGGGGCACCAACTCAGACAACGGAGAGCAGAAGTCCACAGGGGCAGCAAGCTAACCACACAGGACTGGCGGGAGGGACAGTGGCAGCACAAGGTACCATGCAGGGCCAGTATGTCATTTGAGTTGTCATTTAACATGTCAGGAATGATGTAATAGGTGAGGTCATAAGTAGTGGATGGCGGGGTGCGCAAGTTATAGTTATCTCACTGGACTATAACTGGTGAATTTCAGTCTTTTCTTTTTCTTTTTAAGCAGTTGTTTTTAATTAATTACAAAATTGAATTATAACGTTACTTTACTTTAACCCTTGATTTTCAGTGAAAAAATATATGTATGTGCGCATGTGTGTGTGTGTGTGAGAAATCCACTGCCGAAGTCATCAACTCCAGCCCTGTGTGAAACACACATGATCTGGATGCTGGTGAAAAAGTGGTTTATTTAGGGTGGAAATAAAGTGGAACCAGCGAGTTTCAGCTCCACCCAATTAGCCTTCTTCACGTTCCGTGGTCCATGACAGCCTCCCATACATAGGCACTAGCAATCACTGGTGAATACAAGGGCCAAATAAGTTTCACTCTTGGGGGAACTATTTTTTATGTGGATGTGTACATGTGCAAGGGTAAAATGCAGTGACTGAAAGTGGAGGTATCCAATGGCTGAAGTGGACTGACTTGTATATATATACTTCGGGCTGTGCTGGGAGGGAGCACAATTTGGGTGACATTTGAATAAACGAATGGCAAAAAATGGTTGACTGAAAACCCCTATATACGTATGTATCTTTGTTAAGATTTGTTTAAAACATCAGTCTGACAAGACAACTAAAGCTGTCTTTAAGCCAGACATTAAAAAAGGATAAATAATGGAAAGAAATAAAGATTGGTGTAAAGATGGATCGTAAAAGGGAGGTTATTAAAAAACAGCAGTTTAATAGTTGAGTCCTTCCAAAACGCAGCTACAAACCAGAGCTTCTCTCGAGAAGGCAGATGTTTCAACTGATATAGAATGCTGGCTTAGCTCGATCTATAAGTTTCCAGCCTCTGCTTCTGCATTCCATGATAGACATGGGGACCATCGCAGAGATCGGAGACATAAACGATGAAAGACATAACCATTGGCAAAGTGAAGTCTTGGCCCACCAGGCCTGGACCTGAAGTGAACCTCTTTTTAGGTCAATGTGCAAATGTGACCAGACACACAGCTGCCACTCACAGTGCAAGAGAGCACATGGCTGAAGTCGACAGATCCACTACCCCATGCTGATGTGTGATTGATGGATGAATAGAGCAATGGATTGGAGCGTCGACCAAAGGGCCTTCTATGTATGTAGCTGTATTTTTTTAATTTATGCATGTTTTTGATTACAACAGGCTGCCAAGACAGCTAAAGCTTTCTCTAGACCAGACCAAAAAATGAAATAAAAATGAAAGAATAAAGACTGGCCACTTGAGGACACGGATGGGCCAATAGGGTGCTGCCTCATCCTCATTCCTAAACTAGACGTGTGGTCCTCTGCATCTTTGCACGTGCAGACAGGGCTTGAGTTGCTACTTCACTTATGGAATTCTGTTATGCACTCCCCATCTTGAGCAGGGCTATAATGATTCTCAGGTTCTGCCCGCTAATGCAGGAAGACGAGCCATGTATTTTAGCATCATTCTGTGTAATGGGCTGGCATATGGGGCCTCTGTCGGGGGGCTGCATCATGTTGATAGAACAAAATATAACACGTCAGAAAGCCCAGCAGTCTAACTTGTGTTTAATGCAAAAATAGCCGGATGACAAATAACCAAGAGACAATTGTCATTTCAACCGACCAGAGCTCTTGTCCAAAATGAGGTCAGTTGGAGCTTAATGCTAAATGCAATAACATTTTGACAGTTTCTATACGCTTTTACTCAATACAAGTCTATGGAACATAAACAAGTGATCGAAACTTATTATTTTAACAAAACGTATCTAATGAGGCTGGTGGTAGAACGTTGCCACGAATATGATGTGAGAAGTCCTTGGAAAGGAGATAATATTCAGGGATGCCCACTGACTTCAATACTTTTCTAAACTCACACTTCGAGTTGCTAATTGTCAGTATTAGGTTACAGTTCTACAACAAGTGCAAATGTACAACAACAAATAACATGGTCTTTTGGCCAATTAGAGTCTTAGAACTCAGCATGTCTGTTAAGACTGACAACACTTCTGATGGATTTAAAATGACATCCAAATATGGTTTTTATAACACATTAGTCGATAATGTGACGTGCACTAGAAGCATCATGTCAAGGCACTAGGAGTACATAGTCATGTTTTACACTTTGCATAACCTAGCACTAATGACATCTTTACAGCCCACAGACAGCAGAGCCCAGCAAGGGTCTGACCTCGCTCTTCTGTGCATGTGAGGTGGGGGGAGTCAGTGATGATGTCAGGAGATATCTAAAGACAGCTGATAAGAGTCAGGAGAGGTGGAAGCTTCTGCACCCTGGGGAGGGGGCCTTGGTGTTGTAGACGTTCCTCATTGGACATTTCCTGCACATGCGCATATGATTAGCAATGCAGAAGTAAGGTAAGGCCCAGTGAGGAACATAACATAACATGTGTATTTGTAAAGCAGACGTTCACCCAGAAGGGTCTCTTGGCACTGAATAACAGATGTTAATTGTTACACAACTCAATGGTACTCATTTTATCGACCTCATAAGGATGAACGTCTGAGTGGACCTGCCGGACTTGAACCTGTGACCATGAGGTCAAACACTGACCTCTAGATTGGACGCATTAGTCCACTAGACCACCAGACCCGGCAGGAAGGGTTGATGTCCTTCATTTGTTGGGTGGTGTGAGAGAAGAACCTGGGAACTGCTACTGTTTGCAAAGAGTGAAGCTCAGGAAAGAGCAATATTGTAATATAATTGCTGTATTTCTGAAAATGGACCAAGGGAGGAGAGGCCTTTCAAGATTGCGGTCTTCAGTGAGTCAGTCCTCTCAATGACTGGAACCTGGGGGGATTCCACCGCTGCTGCCGTTGCCCTTTATGCTCCTTCCCCTGTAGGACCTTTGGTGGCTCACCTGACCAGTACCACCAGTGACAGGCCTGACTGTTCACAATTGCTCAGCAGCCGGCGAGGTCTCGGAGTGGATTTACCTTGTAGTCCCCCTACACTCCCACTTCTGCGAGGTGGTGTGGTGTGGATGATTGTCAGTTACTTTGCGATCACCCAACTAGTGTGGGTTGTTATATCTCAGTAGTAGCAGTTAGTGACCGGAAATAGCGTTTCACTCTTGAGGCGGTGTGAAACCCCATTTGATTCCACAGGGGACCCTATTCATCAGTTTGTTTCACAATCCTTTATTATTTGTAGACTCATGACTACCTTTGTTTGCCAAAACGTTGGTCTCTTAGATGCTCCTCAGGTGCTTCATCATCACAACTCTCCTAATCTTGAGTGTTCCTCAATTATTTAAGCTCCCCAAAACGCGTGAACCAAGGACTATAGAACTCTGGGGACTACGAGTACGGTCCTGGGGGACCGACCAATCATCATTTAGATCACTAATTGCTCCACATATAGTCTGTGCTGTTTGCTTATGTCCTATGCTTAATGGTTATTCTTTTTTATGAGGACTCAATACAGTCTACCAGTGTATGATACTTACTGGGTTTGTATGTATGCAAAGGACATAGTATACATTGTGCTGTCTCCTTGCAGATGACCTGCTTCACAGTGTCACTATGCCTCCTACATCTGTATAGGCCCTTTCCATTTATGTTAGTGAGGTACAATGACTGCACGCCGCACCCTCCATGGTGGGAACCATGAACCAAATCCCATGAATGGACTGTACTTTCACTTGTCTCATTTCCGAAAACATGTTCAGAATGCCGTTCAAGCAACAGACTCCACACGTTTAGGCAAGAGAATGGTAGGATGGAGGCTCCTATTGGCTCAGCTCTTAGACTTACCTTCCTGACTAGTTGTAAATTACTACCTGGTAGATTTAGGACCTGGTTTAGACCGTTGTCCCACCACAGCGGCGGTTCGAAGTAGTCCATTGAGCTGATGGCGTACCACCCACCGTATTTAGATGTGGCACCGACAGTCTGTGATCCGTTACGTCGGAGGTCTTCTCAGCTGCCTAACAGTACTCTGTCGCCGTCAGGCCGGCGGGTTTATGGCGACCCGATGAAGATGTTCCTGTTGTGCTGGCGGTCTCCTGGCGGCAAGTCCTGATGGAGTGAGGTCATGGTGGTGTGGAGACAGGTAAGTACTACTCATCATTATCTCACTTCACATATATGCTGTGAATCTGTCAACGTGTATATGTAGGTAATGTCCTGTTTTATAACATATATAATAGCACACCAAAAACATATACACACTGTTGAATGTACATCCACAGATTCTGGCAACGAACGGGGTGGCTTAGCATCGTGGTCAAGTTGTAGCAGCATAGGGAGGACCTGGACGATGGGGTTTAAGATGGAAACGGAAGTGTGAACCCGAAAAAAAGGTAAGTTTTCACCTCCTTTTCTTTGATTCAGCCAACTCAAGTTTGGAGGTTTCTCCACCACAGTTAACTCAATGGAAAGGTACATCATAATCGGCTTGGTGGTATTCTTGGCTGGACTCCCTCTGACAGCCGATTTTGCCTATGACGCCGTCTACACGGGCGAACAATTCTGTCGTAGTCAGTGGGACTTAAGTGGTCTTTCGTCCATAGCCCCGGAAACATCTAAATATGGCGGGCGGACCGCCAAGTGGGCGGGCAGTGAAACCATCGAAAAAGTGGCAGGTGGACGAGATCCACCAAGATTTAAATCAGGCCCTAAATGTTTGTATATTTATTCCAGATGGATGATCTGAAATTTTGGCATGCATCTGGCCCTTATGTGCCGATGTTGGATACTCCTGACATGCACCAGTAACTACATTAAAAAATAGCAGCACTGATGTGACTCCAACCCTTGCGTATGGCAAGAAATGGACGAGCATGAATTCAGTTGTGTCTGCTGCAGCATCCAAATAGCTTCCAAAAAATACCAACAACCCCAATATAGACAAGAAGAAGAACCAGCCTGTGTGGCAATAAGAAGTGCACAATCTGGACACATATTTTTGACTGTGTTACCATGCTGATTTTTTAAGTTTTTGGATTGCCCTCAGGTTTTCAACCACACTGTGTGCTCTTTGGCTCAATGTGCCCAGCTCTGGTATTTATTTGTTTGATGCACATAAAAGAGGGAGTCTGCTCAGCTAATGTTGACAGTGGTCATCACTCAGGGCCTTATTTACGAGTTGGTAACCAGTCACAAATTGGTTAGCGACAGCTAACTAAGCTGTTTGCGATGTACGAAGACTCTCTAAATTAGTGGGACAGATGTACAAAGAATTTTTACAGAAGAAAAAGGTTTTTGATTAGCAGAATTGGGCTGCTTGCGGCTGCAAAAAAGGCATTTTGGTAAGCGACAACATACCAAATCGGTATTTGGAAGGGGCGTGTTTAGAGCATCCCTTCCAAATACTGGTTTGTAGTGGGATGTATGTTTTTGAAACCGAAATCTTGCCACAAACATTGATGTTTTGCTGACTGACCACTGTAAGGCATTCGCAAATGGGAAGGGGTCCCAAAGCACAAGCCTTTTTATGTTTTTTGCCGAAAATTATGATCAGCGTGCATGGTGCACAGATGTCATTTTCAGTGAAAGTGAGCGTGAAATGTGCCGATCAGCTCATTTCCCTTTCACTGAATTGGAACCTGGGGGCACATCTAAGCCCCCTGAGCACTGACTTACATGAGGGAGGTATTGTTGGAAATGGGATCGCAGGAGGGAGCCAGGTAAGGTACAATAAGTATAGATACATATTATATGTTTATATGTAACATATGCAGCCATCTTTATAGCCCATTGTAATGCTATGGGAATCATATGATTGGCCTTACTGTATATGCTCTAGTCCTAACATAGTATATATGATTTAAAATGTTCATGCGTTTGATTGGTGACAAATTTGATGTTCATGATTTCAGAGTATTTCTTTCAAGAATTCTAATGAAGCATTATGTTTCTTAAAAACATTGTTTGTGTATTTACCCACACTTAATTGTATGTGATATAATTGTTTAAAGAATATGTGTAGAATTATGTCATACATGTTTAAAAACATATCTGCCTTTACCAATGGTATGTGATTGTATATGATTTAATTTTGCAATTTTTAAGTCTATTAATATGTATCAAAATACTGTCAATTATAATGTAAAGTGTGGGTGTCTATACTAAAGTTTGCAGGTTTCAAGTAGTAAACATTTTTCAAATGTAATTTCAGGGGAAGTTGCAGGGGAGGAGGACCAGGATTCAACCAGAGTGCTCAAATTGCTGAAGGTCCTACTAGAAAGAAGACTTCACATGTAGCCGCAATCACTAAGAGTCTGTCTACCCTTGCAATAACTCCTACCACAAGCACTGAAGCTAGAAACTTCAACTAACTGTTCCCACTGCTACTAAAATAACGTTTGTTGTAGATACAGAGCCGCAATCACAACTTGAAATGGGAGCTTCCGTGGAGCCAAGGGGATTAGCATTGAAAGGTTCATGATGTTCCTCTGCTTTTTTTAAGGCTCTTCAGAGCAAAAAAAATGAGGTACAAAAAGTGAGGCATTCAGCAACAAGAAACACCATCTGCACCTTTTAGACCTGAGCCACCAAGGGGTGCAACACCAGCTTCTGAGCAGAGATATCTGTAGTTCTCCCACAAACCTTTGTAAATGTTAGTCAGAGACTGGGAGCAATGGAGGCATCAGATACCCTGTTTATGAATCAAACCAGGTAAGTGTGTCCACATTAACTGAGATTAGAGACACTCTGAGGGAGTAGGTCAGTGTGAGATGGCAAGAGGAACCTTTGTCAATGTTGCATCACATTCATCAGAAGAGATAATGGCGACCTGCTCAGCATCCCAGAGCCAAGGCCACTCATTCTGAGAGGGCTATTTGAAGGATGGTAGATTTGCAAACACCACACTAAACTTTGCAGATCAGCTCTGTGAAGGACAGCCTGCCTACTATGGGGGAAAGAAGGGGAGTTTAGATCATCCACTCCAGTATGGCTAAGGATCCCAGTTTTAGTTCATCTCAAAGGACAGAAGCTAAACTGCCTATTTCACGCCACCACCTACATCCTTCCATTCATAAACCTTACAGCAGGTTCTCCAGCGAGACTAAGAAGAAGATCTGCAGCTGCAGACCACTCATCTAAGCCCTCTGATACACCTTCAAAAAAAAGGCTCCTTAAGCCCTTATTATCAACATTTATAACACTCATGTTCATTTCAGAAACAAGCTATTTATTATTTTTGTCACATATAAAAGGTATATATTTGTTCGGATCTGAAAAATAAACATTTTTTGCTTTATTATTTGTGTAGTATACTTCTTCTATATATACCGTTATCTACATGTTTATAACAAAGTATAAACATCAAAAGTAACTTTTAATAAGCTTTTCCTAAGACTGTACACCATGTGTATCATCCTCTTCTTCACTTGAGGCATCATCTGGCTGGTTTTGGTCTTCAGGCATTGGCCACACCGCGTTGGATAGCCTCAACGAGCAGCGTGCAGCATATCATGGTGAACTTACTTTCTCTGCGTATATGATAAAGCACCACCACTATGGTGGAGACATTGAAAATAAGAAGTCCAAATGCAAGGTCAACTACATTTCATGTCCTTGGGTTTGCCTCATTATATCTGCTTTGAGAATGAGTGATGGGGTCATGAGTGGGTGTTGATCCAGCGCTAACAATAAAAATTATTCTTCTATATGCTTCGGTCATCCAGGTGCAACTATTCCTTCTACACACACACTATATCCATATGACGGTGGGGCCCATAACACCGCATATACATTTACTTACTCATTTATTTCCTGGATTTCCTCCGTCAACAACCTAGGAGAAAACAATTCGCTGGAAGGAGACGGGATACCTCTTTTAACATGACATAATGTTTCTCATTTAATTTTAAGGTATTCCGCTCATTGGTCGATGGACCAACTAGTAGGAATCAGTTGATGGTGATTAAGACCAGCTCAATCACAATAAACTCTTTATCATTTCATTTTAATCATTGAGCTAAAGAATCACTGAGTCATTTGTTTAAAGAATAATAAAGTTTATATAAAGTTTTGATGCAAGAAAAGAGGTTAAGCTTATTATTCAGATCATTACATTTATCATCAATATAAGAATAAATTGAAATTGCAATGCATATTTATTAGACGGAAAAATAAGGTTATCATAGTAAGAACTCTAAAAGATCAACCTATCTGTCTTGGGAAAAATCTAATAGTTCTAAATGAAAAATCTATCAGGAAAAAGTTCTCCTAAAGCAGCATCTTATACTCAACTGGAAAATAAAAATAGCAGCAGCAGCATCAGCTCGTCAGCATCAGCAACCGCAACTTCTCCCATCTACAGCATCTAACTTCTCCAGCATCTAACCAGCATCCCAGCAACTCCCGCAGCAACTACCGCAGCAACTAACCCCCTCCCATCAAGAGTAGGTCTTCTTATACCCTAATTCTAGCTTACAGAATAAAATGTTGCATCTTCATGGCGTGATTCTTTCTCATTGGTCCCCTCAGGCCCATATACATTTTTAATCAAACTTCCTGGTCTTAACCAGTTCCTTGTGGAATGTCCATGCTTGCATCGTTTCCCAGTTCATGATATTGCTCATCCGTTTCGATCAGTCCAATTTGTATCTTTTTCTGCTACATTTTGGGTTTAACAGTTCCGTCCATTGATTCAGTTGGACTTCTCACGCTTCTTGCTGATCATCTTGGCACACATCTGCTCAGAAAGGTCACAATAGCCTTGACCATACTTCCATCTTAGCCTCTCAGCACAACACGTGATCATCCTTTTTCCACAGCCTCTCTCCTCTATCACATGGTTCCCCGCTCATGCGTACTCTAGCAACTGGCGGCCATTTTATATCGCTGCTCGACAGGCCTAAGCGCACTATTTTCAAAGACAAACAAAATATTGTTAAAACCAAGAAATATAAACCCTTTCGTTTCCCTCCCGTCTTTCTACGTACCCCAATTAGGTATTACCTAGCAAAAAGCAACATATAAAGCCGTCCCTTACTTACCATCTCTTTATTTCGCAACCGCACGTTTTATTTAAAAGCACAGATCATGCATTTATTATTTAATTAGTACGCAAATATTATGTTATGTTAGACACATAAACAATTATAAGTTGATTATTTTGCACACGGAATAGCGTGTTACTTTTAACCCTTCACATGTAACATACATTGTTGGTTATTTACTTAAACGAACATGTTTATTAATTATTTTACGAAAATTATTAGGAGGTTAAAAAATTTTCATTTACCCTGCTCCATCAACTCCCCCCTTTGGTGATTTTTTTAATATCACCACAAAACCCAAGTTATACAATTCTTTCAGACAGCATATATCTTTTATCCGTTTGCTTTTGTTAGTTTACACAACTGTATCCCTTTCAACTTGTCTCTTCGTCTTCTTGTACATGTTCTCTTTTATTTCTTCTAACTCTATTTCACCCATTTCTCTCTCTCTCTCTCCTTGTTTATCATTTTTTCTTTTTCTATTTTATTCTGTCTTCTTCTTCTCTTTATACATGTTATTACAAGCTTCAATACTAAAATTATTATTATTATCATGGTTGCTATTATTATAACTTTCCCTATTATTAATCCACTCATTCTAGTTAACCAATTTATTACTGAAGAAAGCCCTTTACCAAGTTTTCCAAAAGCACTTTCAACCTCCAGTGGAACAAGTTCTTTGTGCAAACTTGTAATATTTGTTATATACTTCTGTATATTTTCACTTTTATCTGGAATGTAAGTGCAACAATGTTGGACTTTCAGCATTCCACAGACTCCGCCCTTTTTTGCCAAAAGAATGTCAAGGGCAAGTCGATTTTGCATCACCATAGCTCTCATGGCAACCATCTCGGTATTTACCATCAAGAATCCTCCAGCAGTATCTGTACATAAACGATCTACCACTGTTGATAATTTCCGAATTCTAAATGCATTCAAAGATATTCCCACTGCCGGTATCAATGCACCAAAAATATCACCTACTATTTCTGAAAAACTTTCCCTTTTTCTACGTGTAAAGGTATTTATCATTTTGTGTGTTCCTTTTTCTTTTCTATCCATATGAAAAATCTTTGGAAAAGCCAGGCCTAAGTAACATGACCCATACCAATGGTCCGGCAACCTTTTCTTGTCATGATTGTCTTCCTCAAACGCCCACAGAGGTGTTTTTGTCTCTTCTATCACTTTTCTTTGAAATTTCACTCTTCTCTCTTCAACCATCTCTAAAAATACCTTTTCTTCCTTCTTTAACTCACAGGTAAGGTTGTACCTAATTATATTATCTAATGTTAAAATCTTATCTTCTAGAAAATATTCACCAAACGTTTTTCCCTCTTTTATTTTGTTTAGCTCGGGAACTACAGAAACTTTCGCAAAAATCTTATCTATGTCAGTATAATAATATTCTAATCTACCTGTTTTATAAAATAAACTTGCTAAAACGCTACATGTTATTCCATACGTCAAAGGGAGGTGATGATAAGTCACACCCTCTGCTACAGATGCAGGCAATTGCATACAAACATAGCAATCTCTTACATCCATTGTTTCTACATACTCATATAATAATTTAGTAAAAACATTCTTTGAAAAATCTGTTATTGATTTGTCCTTGTGTAATTCTGCACTACTTTTTAATATAACTGGTTCTTGAGTGTTAGCTCCTTTTTCTTTCTCAGTGTTATTAGACGTTTCTACTACAGCTAAACTAATTGGAATAGTGATTGCTAAAACCACCCATACTGTCATTAATAATCCTGTACAAAAACAGCACACCTTACACCATCTACTTAAAAACTCACATTTACATTTTCTATCTCTAGTATTCTCCATTTTATTTTATAACCTTATTTATTTTGTTTTCCAGAAAATTGTGTCACTACACCTCAGGAATGACTTATTTGCCACTCTGTACTCCAATGTTTTGTCTTTGCTTGGTACTTTCTTTTAATTCTTTTTCAGAATTCTTTCTTTGTCATATCCGGTAAAATTTGTCAGATTCAGTGTTTTTGTCAAGTCCGGTAGAAACTGTTTAAACTTCTTCAGGCTTGTTGCACCTCACCTTCACCCAGTAGGTTTCTTTGTTCTGGGTTCTCGTGAGTGTTCTTTTCTTCTTTGTTATCAGTTAAAGCAAGATACAACCATTCAGGCGATCTATACTTCGGATTTACCTTCTTTACTCTTTTTGTTTTCTGCAAGTGTTTTCCACCTTGTTTTTCTTGCTCTTTCTGACTTGTTATTTCATTCACTTGTTCAGCACTTTTCCCATCTAACCTTATGATTCTGTATCTTAATTTTCTTACTTCGTTGGGCCAATTGTCTCCTTTTCTTGGCCTTTTTGCCTCACTTCCTTTTTCCTCTCTTTCTGTTTTCCAATTTCTTTTTCTTGACTCTAGTTTTTGGTTTCTTTCTTCTCCACTTTCTTCAGATTCTGTTTCAATTCTTTCGTTATTGCCTCTTATTTTGAAACTTATAATTTCATTTTCTTCTACTTGTGGTTCTTTTCTTATCTTCCTTCGTTCACCTATTTCTGTCCCTCCTCGAGGTTCTTCCGAATTTTTGTCAGTCTCTCTATCTGCTTCTAAATTTCCCTGTTCTTGTGTTTGACTGTCTGTTCCTATTGCTCCTCGGGGATCTTCCGAATTTTCTAAATTTCTGTTTGAAACTCTCCCTTCTTCATCTATTAATATTATCTTCGAAGGATTTTTACCACAACTTGTACTTGGTTGCTCACTGTTACTATCTTCTGGCTCAGTTTCTTCAATTATGCTTTAAAATTTCCAATTTCTTTTCTCAATTTCTTCACAATCCGAATGATCTGTATCAGATTCTGAACTGGTATCTGATATTTCCAGATGTCGACTTACAGGTCGATCTTCAAGTTCTGGAACTTCAGCTATTTTCTCTACTTCTTCTGTCGTTGCACTTGTAGTTGGGTCTTCCAGATGTCGACTTACAGGTCGATCTTCAAGTTCTGGCACCCTGTTTGTTTCCTCTTCTGCTTCTGATGCTGAACTGTTATCCAATATTTCCAGTTGTCAACTCACTTGTCGATCTTCAGGTTCTGGAACTCTGATGGTGTGACTGGCATGCACCCAGTGTTTTACTCCTGCACACTTGACTGCAGTGGTTGTCACCAGGATCACTTGTCGTGGTTCGTCCCAGCGAGGAACCAAACAGTTTCTTCTCCTGTGGACTTTTATGCGGACCCAATCTCCTGGATTCAAGTCGTGAGCTGGTTTTCTTTCAATAGTGGTCGCATCCGGTCCAACCTGATGAAACACAGAACGCACCACATCAGCCAATCCTTTGCAATAATCCAGCACTAGATCATCAGTTATAGTCAGTAGTTTGTTGACAGGTACTTGTGCTTGTCTCATTGCTCGTCCCATGATTATTTCATGGGGACTGAGTCCAGTTTTCCTTTCCGGAATACTTCTGATTGTCATTAAAACTAATGGCAAGGCATCTGGCCATTTGAGTCCTGTAGCTTGACACATTTTTCCTAACCTGTTCTTAATTGTTCCATTCACTTGCTCTACGATTCCAGAAGCCTCTGGTCTGTATGCACAATGCAGTTTCTGTTTAATACTAAGTGCTTCACAAATCAGTTTAACTAATTCATTTTGGAAATGTGTTCCTCTATCTGTTTCAATCGTGACTGGAAAACCATACCTCGGAATGAATTCTCGCAGCATAAGTTTTGCTACCGTTATTCCATCATTCCTTCTGGTTGGGTATGCTTCCACCCAACGGGAAAACAAACAGACGACCACTAGGACATACCTTAGTCTGTTGCAAGTTGGCATTTCAATAAAATCCATTTGCATTCTAGTGAAAGGACCTCCTTCTCGTCCTATCGTTCCTAGACTCACTACTGTCTTCCTTCCTGGATTCAACTGTTGACAAATAAGACATCTCTGACAAAGACTCTCAGCTATGGCTCTGAATTTTGGATTATACCATGTCTGTCTAAAAAGTCTGATCATTGAATCTCTCCCAATATGGGCTTGTCCATGGTACATCCGTGCCATGTCAGAAATCATGCTATCAGGCATAACTGGTCTTTCATCTCTGTAAACCCAAACATCATTTTCTTCATGTTTTCTACATCCTTCTTTTATCCATGTATCTTTTTCCTCATCATCTGCAGCTTCCTGTAACTGTCTCACCTCATCCCACGTCTCAACAGGGTTAGTAAAAAGCAAAGGACAAGAAATATGCTCCCTTTCTCGACTTTTATTCAAAGAAACCACATTCTTTGCACAGTACTGTGCAATCTCGTCAGCATATTTATTACCGACAGTTATGTAGTCTTCCCCATTTTTATGTGCATTGCACTTCACAATAGCAATCTGTTTAGGCAGCTGTATCGCCTCAAGCAACTTTTTCACAAAATCTCCATTTCTAATGGGCGTTCCTGCAGACGTCAAGAAACCTCTTTGTGACCAAATCTGACCAAAGTCATGCACCACCCCAAAGCCGTACTGGCTATCTGTCACAATCGTAACCCGTACATTTCTTCCCAACTTACATGCTTGAATCAGAGCTACTAGTTCTGCGACTTGGGCAGACCGTATCCCTTTCAAACAAGATGCTTCCATTACAGTTGCTACTGTGCAAACTGCATATGCTGCACTTAGAACTCCATCATCTGTTCTCAAACATGAGCCATCTACAAACAGAATATAATCTGATTCCTTTAAAGGCTCATCTCGTATGTCACACCTTGGTTTTGTACAATATTCCAGCACATTCAGACAATCATGATCTACTTCATCCATTTCAATTATACTTTCTTCATCTGGTAAAGATGTCGAAGGATTCACATTCATACATCTGTCAATGGTCACATTATCTGCACTCAAAATTACCTTTTCATACCTAGTCAGCCGACTATGTGTCATGTATTGGGTTTTCGTTCTTGTCAAAAGAATTTCCACAGAATGGGGAACATATACTCTCAGTGGATATCCCATCACTATGCCTTCACTCTGTTCCAGACTCACACAAGTAGCACCAACTGCTTTCAAACATCCAGGCAACGCTTTCGCTACAGGGTCTAAAACAGCTGAAAAATATGCAATTGGTCTTTTCATAGTTCCATGTCTCTGTACCAAAACTGAAAATGCACATCCATCTCTTTCACTGCAATACAACTCAAAATCTTTCTCATAGTCAGGCATTCCTAATGCTGGAGCCTCACACAATTTCTTTTTCAGCTCTCTGAATGCTTTCATTTCTTCATCATTCATTTCAAACGGATCTTTAACATCCTTCTTTGTCAGTTTTTGCAATGGCTTAGCAATCAGCGAAAAACCGCTTATCCATTGTCGGCAATATCCAACCATTCCCAGAAACATTCTTACCTCTCTTTGTGTCATTGGAGCTCTCATTCCTTGAATCATTTTTATTCTTTCAGTCGTTACCTTTCGCGCTCCTTTCTCAATTTTATGCCCTAAATACTGGACTTCTTGTTGACAAAACTGCAATTTTAAAGGGAATAATGTAGTGGGCTGGCCCCACGTGTACAGCATACAAAGGAGACGTAGCCGGTTTCCAGTTGATGTAGTTTATTAAGCAGATGCTGTAAGCTGTAACAGGCCCCACCAGGAGCAGCCTCCTAGCTGCTCAGCCCATCTTCCCAACTGTCTCCACACACACCCAGGCACCCAAGCATTCCACTCACACTGACATTCTACACGGAACACTCACACTGGCTGAGCAGCTAGGTAGAGGGAACATAATGACATGACCTGAGGATACTACAGACACTTTATGTCCTCTTTTTGCTAAATGATTCAGCAAAGCAATTGTATCATTGACATATGCTTCCTTTGTTTTTGATGCCACCAGTAGGTCATCAATATACTGAACCATCACTGACTTTTCTGGCATTCTTAAATCTTCCAATGATTTCTTTAGGATCTGATTAAAGATTGAGGGGCTTTCTGTGTACCCTTGAGGAATTCGGCACCATGCCAAAATACGCTCTCCAAACCTAAACGCAAATAATGGTTGGCTATCTGGATGCAATGGAATAGAGAAAAATGCATGACATAAATCAATTACTGTGTACCATTCTGCTTCACGTGGAATCTGGTATAGAATCACAGCAGGGTTCGGTACTATTGGGCAACAAGGCACAACAATTTTGTTTACCTTCCTCAAATCCTGTACAATTCTATATGTTACGTTTGGCTTTTTCAGTCCCATTATTGGCGAATTACATGGACTGCTCATGATTTCTTTTAAAATCCCTTGTTCAATCATTTTATTTATTACTGGCGTTATTCCTTCAATTATTTCTGGTGTCAATTTATACTGGGGCGTATTTGGGTAACTCGTTCCCTCTTTCACTGTTATTTTAACTGGATCTACTCCTTTCATTAATCCTACATCTTCTCCTGTAAAGTCCCACACTTCTTCTTTCACTGTCTTTTTCAATTCAATTGGGATTTTCTCTGCATCAAATACAGGAAACAAATCATTTACTTCTGGTTCTAAATTCACCATTGTCATTTTATACAGCACATCCTCATCTGGAGTCTGAAATGCAATTCCATCTGGAGTACAATAGATAGTGCAATTCATCTTGCACAATAAATCGCGTCCTAATAGGTTCACGGGACTACAATCGCATACCACAAATCGGTGCATTTCACTAAATGGACCAATTCTTACCTCCACTAATTTAGTAAGAGGCGTCTTAATTTGCTGATTGGAAACTCCAACTACTTGGATATGTTCACCTGAGAGAGGAAGGTTTGGTATTTCCACTGACCTAACAGTAGAACGGGTAGCTCCAGTGTCAACAAGGAATGTTACATTTGCACCATTCACTTCTCCATCCACAAATGGACCAGACTGATCTACCTCTAGAGTTGCACCAAGCACGCACTCTTCCCCCTCTCCTAGGCACCGTCAGAAACTTTCATCCGTGTCATCCTCATCCTGTCGTAACCAATATTGAGAAATTGCAGCTGCACGCGGCAACTGTGTTACCTGTTCTCCTCCGTAGAATCCTGTTTCTGCACTGTATTTCTGTTGGTTAACACTCTTGGGAAGAGGTGGTTGTGGCACCTGACCTTGTTGAGTAACTACCTCACTCTGCACCTGTGAATTTAATGATTGATTTTCCACATTAGGTTTTGGAGGAAATTTACACTCGTTTCTCCAATGTCCTAGCTTTCCGCAGTTGTGGCATGGCCATTTTTTCTTTGCCTCATCTATACTCATTTGTCCTTTTCCTTTACCTATATTTGGTCGAGATCTAACCTGTCCTGCTTCATTACCGGTATTACTCAATTGAGCTTCTTGCTTCTCTGCAACTTTCACCTGTGCCCACATGGCCTTTTCTTTCAATTTACGCTGTCTACACTCAATATCATCACTGCAATACTTAGCATATCTCAAAACCTCGTCCACTGTGCTATTCTGCCAACAAATCATATGCTGCTTAATCATTTCACTTATCTCTGGTTTCAATCCATATACAAATCTATATACAAAATGACTCATATCCTTCTCATTTAGTGTCTCATAACCACTGTACTGTTTAAAAACCAACAACAGCCTCTCGTAGTATGCGTGCACTGATTCTTTACTTTCCTGCGTTGTTCTGTCTATTTTTACCCAATCTGTTTCTTTAGGTGGAATCTTATTCTTCAAAAAGGTAATTACTTGGTCGTACTTCCTCATCACTTCTGGTCCTGGCGCTCCTGTCTTAGCGTCCCTTGGATATTCTACAGTTGGCCAATCAATTGTAATCTTACATTCTGTCCACAAATCAGCTGGCACTACTATATCAAACAATCCATCCAGATCTATCCACAACACCTTTGACACCTTAACAAATCTTTCCACTTGTCTGTACCATTCTACTGGCTTCTCTCTCAATTTTGGGAAGTCATTTGTAAATGACAGTATATCCTGTCTGGTCCATGGAACATGCACATAACTACCTCCTGGAGCTTCTCTCATCGGGTATTCCCTTACAACTGGTTCCTTATCTGTCACTGCAAAAGCCAAAGATGCTTTATCTGTTGTTTTCTCGTTCTTTTTCGTCCATCTATTTCTCCATCTATCCACATCACCCCATTTTCTCAATAAAACAATTAACTCCTTTATTTGGGTCAGTCTTCCTGATGTGTTCAAATTCTCTATATCTTTCTCACAAAAATCTACTCTGTATGGTTTCTGCAACGTTCTCACTTTTACAAACTCTACTCCTAGTTCACTTGCTGTCTCTTCTAATTTGTCATGTAAATTTCTAGCTCTCCATGTAAGACTTTTGCACAAAAACATAATCTCATCATCCTGATAATTTTTTAATTTTTCTGTACCAATTGTCCCTAAAATCAATTCTTCCATGTCTATTTTCAACCTAATTACATCTAATGGTTTCACTTCTGGTTCTTTTGTTTTTAACGCTTTCATCCATTCATTTAACTCATCTGGAGTCGGACCTACAGGCGTACTATTAAATTCTATCCAATTGCCACTTTTTTCTGGTGTCCCTGATGCAGACTCCGTCACCATAGGCATTCTCCTAATCTCATTCTCATTTATCGTCAAATTAGTAGGTGGGCTTGGTCTATATGTACTAGCCAAATTGTGTGCACCTTCATTATTCAGTTCCATCCCTTCTCTTTTTCTTTGCAAATGTGAATTCATGGGAATCACCAAAGAACGTTCATCAATTTTCTGATTCTCAAAAATTGGCATTACTGGACCTATCGTTACTGGTACAGTTACAGCTTCCATATTCTTTGTCAATTCTCTTATTTTCTCAGTTAATTCTCTTGTCGTTTTTGCTAATTCAGTTGCATTGTCACTTTCTATCTCTTCATTTTGTGAAGTTTTTAATTGATCTTGTGACCTATTTGTCTCGTCTCTTCGTTCGGGATTTTTATTCCTCCCAGTTTCCATTGGCGGTGCATTAGGTGTCACCACCGCAGAAGTCTGTTGGTATGGAGGTGGGTTTCTATTTAAAATATCTTCCAGCAATTCATCATCTGTTTCACTACCACCATACACATACTTTTCTACCACTACATGTTTCTTTTTCTCGGTACACTTTCTCTTTGCTTCTTCCTCAACTGTAAAAGCTGGAAACAAACCTCCTGTCATATTAGCACATCTCCAACGCTTTATTCTGTCCTCATGATTTTCTCCCCATAACCTTCCAGGCACAAACTCATGATTCTTTAATCCTCTGAATCTCTCTCGTTCATACATCTCATCTTCCCATTCCGTTAAAGCTTCAAATTGTGTCGGTCTAGGTCTAGGTTCTAACATTGCCATCTTTTCTCTCAAGTTTCGTAGTACAGCTACATTAAATGAACCATTCTCAGGGAAAGCCAAAGCTCCATCATTCTTGGTATATTTTGTCCAATTTTCTAACCATATGCATGTATGATATCCATATTTCAGCATCATATGCGAAGCTGGTGATTTCGGCGGAGGAATTATTTGTCCCTCTCTAGTCACTACCTTTTTGTCTTTCTTAAAGAAATTCTTAACTTTCGTCATCCATGACGTTTTCTCTCTACCGTATTCATAATACGACATGATTCACAATCACTTTTTTCCTCAAAACGATCCGCAATTCAATCACTGTTCTCTATGCGTTATTCCAACCAATACTAGCGCGACTCACACCAAAGCTCCAATCAGAGCGATTTCTGTCTACGGCGCACTGTCCAATCCCAGCGCGGCTTTTGTCTACGTCAGTTCTGCTCCTGATCCCGTGTGACTAACGCACTGACCAATCCCAGCGCGACTCTTGTCTACGTCACTTCTGCTCTTGACCCCTCCTTTACAAAATTTATCGGCAATTTCTTTTTCAACAATTCTTCGTTAGTTACAACATTTAAAACACATTTCCATTGTCTGATTCGCTAAACCGAAGAAATAGCTTTGACCATTTACACAAGAACTCTGTATTTTCCAGTAGGCAGCGCTTACCTCTACCCTACCACAGACTTTTCAGTTTTGCCAATAAAGTAGCACTTCCCTCTACCTTACCCTTCTTTCAAGCAATCAGTAAACCCGTTTCTCTGGGGATAAAACACATGTGGAGACTATACTGCTCCTGAGAATTAAGGACAAAGTTTCACAAGAAAACCGATCACTATTTCACTTACTCACCTTTTATACGCAAAATGTCCCTATCATAACACAACCTGTGTTATCACCAAAATGAACTCAGACAATGCACAATTCCGTGTGACTTCTCTTGCCACACGTGTTCCACTTCCTACTTCCCGGAAGCGTGAAAACTTACATATAACATAACGCGACTCAACAAAAAGTGTTAGACATGAACTTATCAATAATCAATAATCACCAACCTAATCTATAGTAACCATAACTCTGCTACCAAGAAATCTGATCCAGCGCTAACAATAACAATTATTCTCCTATATGCTTCGGTCATCCAGGTGCAACTATTCCTTCTACACACACACTATATCCATATGACGGTGGGGCCCATAACACCGCATATACATTCACTTACTCATTTATTTCCTGGATTTCCTCCGTCAACAACCTAGGAGAAAACAATTCGCTGGAAGGAGACGGGATACCTCTTTTAACATGACATAATGTTTCTCATTTAATTTTAAGGTATTCCGCTCATTGGTCGATGGGCCAACTAGTAGGAATCAGTTGATGGTGATTAAGACCAGCTCAATCACAATAAACTCTTTATCATTTCATTTTAATCATTGAGCTAAAGAATCACTGAGTCATTTGTTTAAAGAATAATAAAGTTTATATAAAGTTTTGATGCAAGAAAAGAGGTTAAGCTTATTATTCAGATCATTACATTTATCATCAATATAAGAATAAATTGAAATTGCAATGCATATTTATTAGACGGAAAAATAAGGTTATCATAGTAAGAACTCTAAAAGATCAACCTATCTGTCTTGGGAAAAATCTAATAGTTCTAAATGAAAAATCTATCAGGAAAAAGTTCTCCTAAAGCAGCATCTTATACTCAACTGGAAAATAAAAATAGCGGCAGCAGCATCAGCTCGTCAGCATCAGCAACCGCAACTTCTCCCATCTACAGCATCTAACTTCTCCAGCATCTAACCAGCATCCCAGCAACTCCAGCAGCAACTACCGCAGCAACTAACCCCCTCCCATCAAGAGTAGGTCTTCTTATACCCTAATTCTAGCTTACAGAATAAAATGTTGCATCTTCATGGCGTGATTCTTTCTCATTGGTCCCCTCAGGCCCATATACATTTTTAATCAAACTTCCTGGTCTTAACCAGTTCCTTGTGGAATGTCAATGCTTGCATCGTTTCCCACAGTTCATGATATTGCTCATCCGTTTCGATCAGTCCAATTTGTATCTTTTGCTGCTACATTTTGGGTTTAACAGTTCCGTCCATTGATTCAGTTGGACTTCTCACGCTTCTTGCTGATCATCTTGGCACACATCTGCTCAGAAAGGTCACAATAGCCTTGACCATACTTCCATCTTAGCCTCTCAGCACAACACATGATCATCCTTTTTCCACAGCCTCTCTCCTCTATCACATGGTTCCCCGCTCATGCGTACTCTAGCAACTGGTGGCCATTTTATATCGCTGTTCGACAGGCCTAAGCGCACTATTTTCAAAGACAAACAAAATATTGTTAAAACCAAGAAATATAAACCCTTTCGTTTCCCTCCCGTCTTTCTACGTACCCCAATTAGGTATTACCTAGCAAAAAGCAACATATAAAGCCGTCCCTTACTTACCATCTCTTTATTTTGCAACCGCACGTTTTATTTAAAAGCACAGCTCATGCATTTATTATTTAATTAGTACGCAAATATTATGTTATGTTAGACACATAAACAATTATAAGTTGATTATTTTGCACACGGAATAGCGTGTTACTTTTAACCCTTCACATGTAACATACATTGTTGGTTATTTACTTAAACGAACATGTTTATTAATTATTTTACGAAAATTATTAGGAGGTTAAAAAATTTTCATTTACCCTGCTCCATCAGTGTCATAAGCCATTCACATCATGGAGAACCAGAGTCACCTGCTTGGGGATAAAGTAGAAAGGAAGAAATTAAAACTATTATACATTTTATATGTATAAACATTCTTTGAAATGGAAAATCAGAAATGATTTTAAACTCACCTAGCAAACATGTTCTTTGTGAGTGATATATTTCATAGTATAAGGCATCTAGCTACTTCCAGAAGTCAGGGAACCATGTGTTGATCCTGAGAAAGGGCACAACAGTTAGTTATAATAAGGTCTCCATCAGACACAGCTTGTACATTTATGGTATGCTACATCCACCTATCCCTGTGAATATGTTAAACTACTGTGGGTGGTTGAAGTGCTACATGAGTACAGTCCAGGGCTCCTATGACATTAGGAAATCCCCCAAGGGCATACCATTTAGCCTCACCATTCACTATTTGGTTGTCAATAGAGAAAGCCATGTATTGTGGTGCCCTTTGGAGTAAGGTCCCCATTTCCTGCTTCATGACCTTGGGAAAGGCGGGCCGTGCCATTGATGCAGACAGCATGGGGCTTGAAATCCACCTGCAGCCAAAAAAGAACTGCTAACATTTTTAAGGGCAGAGGAACACCAGTCCTTATTCCGATATTGGAGTGTGGAGCAGTCCCTGTTGCATCTAATAAGCTGGGAATGGTGTCCATAGTAGGGCAAACGTTTGAACGAATATGTTCCCTGTGAAAATCTTAAGTATTGTGACACCTCCTGATCATTCTAACCCTTTCTCTACACCGATTGGGTGCTTGTTCTCTTAATTGTTGGCCCTGTTGCTGCACCTGAAAATGTATTAAATTAAGCTCCTGGAGATGGAAGTGACACAGAGCCAGTGCTTCAGCCATGGTGCTGTGCTGCAGAATGAAAGATAAGTGTCTGCATATATATATATATATATATATATATATATATATATATATATATATATATATATATGCAATAGATTCCTCAGTGTGCACTCCACACACACACAAGCACGGACTCCTTAATTTGCGGTGTTCAGTTATTTGAGTTTTATTATTGCATATACAGCGTGTTGCCCATTACACGTTTCGGCCACTTCCTGTGGCCTTGATCACATGTTCGCGCTACAATCAAGTGCAGTATTTAAAGTGACAATACACCCCATGTTACCATAACACCACAACTAAAAGTGAAGAAATACTTAAGATATTCATTCAATCCGGGGGAATGAGCTGTCAAAAGGTACACAGTTTTCACAAATTCATAAAAGTGCATAAATGCATATTGGTACATTTTCTCTAACCCGCTTTATCCATCTAACGGAGAAATAAAAGCAGATAAAAGTACTCATCTTGCATGATGTATAACTTGTGGAGATAGATGTATACATTTATAAAATATTATAAATCACTTGTACCTATTCCAAAAAATATTTTCTCTCAAAAATTATTGGCAAATATTCTAATAATATTAAGAAGCCTTTTGAAACAAACCATGCACATATTTACGATGCACTAGACCAACAGTTCATCATATGTCAGTGTTCTCTGTGCAAAATTACAATTCAAGTATAGGTAAATTGCTGTGCAAATACTGCTAAACATAGAATATTGTTTTCATTCCCTTATCACAGATGTATAGACAATACCATAATTAAAGTGAAATCGTGTGTAAAGTGCTAAGTGATTTTAAAGTATCAGTGATGTCATTTGAGATGTCATCAGTGATGTCACTGACCATGTCATGAGTGATGTAATATATGAGGTCATAAGCAGTGCATTGAGGGGCCGCGAGTTAGAGTTACCTCAACTAACTATAACGGTTGAATTTCTCTGGTTTTGTACGAGTGAAATGTCAGACTAACTATAACGTCCCTCTAACCTTTGGTTTTTTCCGTGAATGTCTAAGATTTTTTAAATGCTTATTTCTAACTATAACGTCCCTGAAACATGCGTTTTTTTCAGTGAATTTCTAAGGTTTTTTAAATGCTAATTTCTAACTATAACGTCCCTGAAACCTGTGCTTTTGCAGTGAATTTCTAAAGTTTTTTTAATTAGGAGCCGCGCTTGCAGATTGGTGGAGAAAGGGGGCTGGGCCTCCAACCAGTGCTCAGGAATTCCGCTGCGTAGGATTTACAGGAACTACCAGGAGGGCTTCTTGGCCCCCAAGGCCCCTCAGGAGTAAAGTGGACTTCATCCCCCAACCAGTAGTGCACCAGGAGGCGCGTTTGCAGAGTGGTGGAGAAAAGGGGGCATGGCCTCTGAAGACCTCTTAGCAATCCCACTCTGTGGGACTTACTGGAGGTAACAGGAGGGGTAGTTGGCCCCCAAGGACGTCCTTGGGGGCCAAATACCCCTCCGATTGCCTCTAGTAAGTCCCACACAGCAGAATTGCTGAGTTCTGATAGCAGGCTACGCCCCCTTTGTCCACCACTCTGCAAACGCGCTTCCTGGCGCGCTCTTGGTTGGGGGATGAAGTCCCCTTCGCTGCTAGGGGTCCTTAGGGGCCAACTAGCCTACCTCTTACCTCCAGTAAGCCCCAAACAGTGGGATGGCTGAGAGGTGGTGGTAGGCCACGCCCCCTTTCTCCACCACTCTGCAAATGCGCCTCCTGGCACGCTCTTGGTTGGGAATGAATTCCTCTTGCCTCTTGAGGGTCCCTGGGGGACAACTAGCCCTCCTGTTACCTCCAGTAAGCCCCACACAGCTGGATTGATGAGAGGTGGTCCGAGGCCATGCCCTCTTTCTCCACCACTCCACAACTGCGCCTCCTGGTGCACTACCGCTTGGGGGATGAAGTTCACTTTAGTCCTGAGGCCCTCAGGACACAAGGGGACCTCATCCCCCCCACCAGCAGTGCGTTTGCAGAGTGATGTAAAAAGGGGTATGGCCTTCGACCACCTCTCAGCAATCCCACTGTGTGGGGCTTACTGGAGGTACCTTGTGGGCTAGTTGGCCCCTAAGGACCCTCAGCAGCGACAGGGACTTCATCCCCCAACCAAGAGCACGCCAGGAGGCGTGTTTGCAGAGTAGTGGAAAAAGGAGGCGGGGCCTCCGGCAAGTTGCCGGGTTCCTACATTTTTTTTAATTTAGGAAAGGGGGCTGTGTGGCCCCCCTCCCCCAGGCCATTTTTGGCCCTGGGGACCCCATCCCCCGGGGCTTGGCCATTTCTTTTATTTGTTTTTAAAAAATGTATTTTATAGGAGGGGGGCTGCGTGGCTCCCCTCCGCATGCCGATTTCGGCCCTAGAGACCCCATCCCCCGGGTCACGGCCATTTTGTTTTTAAATAAACGAAGGGAGGGGGCCGAGTGGCCCACCTCCCGGGCCATTTTTAGCCCCAGGACCTCATCCCCCGGGATTTGGCCTCTCGTTGGGGACTGCGGGGGAGAGCCCCAAGGCCCCTGCGGTCACTTACGGCTCCCCGCCTCCTGCGGGAGCCGGCATTGCTTTTGGGCAGAGGGAGCTGCAAACATGCAGCTCCCTCCGCCCAAAAGCAATTCTGCTTCGCTTCATGGAAGCGAGAGCATTTTCCATGCTCTCACCTCCATGAAGCGAAGCAGTGTTTGCTATGGCATGGTGGGAGCAGTGCTCCCGCCAAGCCATACCAAACTGCAATGTCCCAGTGGTGGGCACCCCGGTACATTGCTAGAGCCGGCCCTGGGGGTGGCGGTCCCCAGGTTCATGAAGGGCTCCTGGAGGGGGGCACTGTGGCCCCCCTCCCATCTTCTGTGTAGCCCTGGGGAGGTGGTGGTCCCCAGGGCTGGGGGTCCGCAACGGACCCCAGCATTTACTTAATTTGTGCCCCGGGGAGGTGGTGGTCCCGAGGGGCTGTGTGGGGGGGGCTCAAGCCCCACAACACTTTATTTTTAAAGATAGCCCCGGGGAGGTGGCAGTCCCAGGGGCTGCAGCGGGGGCCTTGTGGCCTCCCGCATTTATTGAATATAGCCCCGGTAAGGTGGCGGTTCCAAGGGCTGAGTGGGGGGGTAGGAGCCCCCCCACACATTTCTTTTTTTTAAAAAGCCCCGGGGAGGTGGCAGTCCCCAGGGCTGCGGGGGGACCCGCTTGGCCTCCCTGCATTTCATAAACATAGCCCCAGGTAGGTGGCGGTCCCCCTGAGCAGGCCTAGGGGGTCAGGGTGTTTCTACCCTGCCCCCCCTTTTCTTGTTTTTTAGCGTTTTTTTACCTTTTTTCTTGTGACTCGGTTCAACAGCGGCAGGTAATAGTCATTTTTAATGTATATTGAATGAATAATTGCTGTTGTTGTGCTCATCTCTAAATTAGCCAGACAGCGCCACCTTGTGGCAGACTGTCACAAATGCCGCTGTTGACAATTAAGTGCTGGTGCCGCGCACCGGAAACCACTGGCTAAAATTAAGTACTGCTTGTAACAGTTATTTTATTTCCATTACCTGATTTTACCCAATGCAAACTTATCACACTCAGTAAATCCGGGTGCGGTTTTAATGCTAACTTGTAATTGTATGGAGCAGATTTTGGGGCCAATTACGATACGGCCCGTAAAGGCTCCGACCTGAGGTCAGAGCCTTTAGGGCTGCATCGTAATGGGCCGCTTGTTTTCCTTTCGGACCGCCTCATTATGTTGGAGGCGGTCAGAAAGTAAACCGGCCAGTCATTCTGGCTGGCTTCCGATGGACTCGGAGAGCCCGTCTGCCAGTCGGAAGCTGGCAAGTAATCTCAAGGGCGCGTCTTTCCGCCCTTGAGATTAGGATCACGGTTTCCGACATGATTTCCATGCCGGTCTGTCCAAAACCATGTTGGAGAGAGTGTTTGGGGGCCCCCAGCAGGGCCCCTTTTGGTGCACGGCCTCTGGTTGGAGGCCGAGGGGGCACCTATGGTGCCCCCCTGTTGATCCCTGCCATGGGGTGCAGGGATGAACTGAACCTCCCATTTCACTATGGGAGCATGCATTACGGCCGTTTTACGGCGATAATGCATGCTCCCATAGTGAAATATAGGAATGCATGCTAATAAGACAGCCAGGACCGCTGACCGGGTGTCGGTCGGTCCCATGACAAAGTCGGTGTCGGGTGGAAGTGATTCCGCCCGACATCATAATAAGCCCCTTAATGCAAAAACCATGCAGCAAATCCACGCCGCATGACTTATAATGATGCTTTAGTGGCTGCAAGGTACCAGAGGAGACTGGGGAACATGACAAGAAGGTGATGGTACCACATCATGGCAGTGTATGCTGAGACCTGTTTTTTAAAGAGGCCTAATTAGACATAGTGAGACTGTGGAAAGAACAAGATGTGATAGACTTGTAGTATTCGAAAAAATGTATAATTTGAAAATATGTGCAATGCTTCCTATATACTCATTAAGTGGGATATTCATCAAGATCTTGAATCCGTTTTTGCAGTACATGGCAGAGGAGAACAGAGTTTTGTGCACATCACGGCACAGATTTACTAACGTTTCACACAATGCAGCAAGGCAGCTTGCTCCGCTGCGTTGAGTGAAACAGAGAGAGCAGAAATGGGCCATATCTTCTAAGATATGGCGAACCTCTGCTACATCCTTGTGCTGGTGCACTGTGTGCTGACTAGCGCCAGCACAGGCATGCTTGCATCATGCTGCAAGGGTGTCTGCATTATGAGCAGGATTGCTTTTGTGCTGGAAGGGACACCTTAATAAGTTTGCCCCCATGTCAGGCCCTTCAGATGTTTCATTAAAGCCTGATGAGTAGGGAGTTATGACGGAGTCATGATAGCGGGCTATACGCGTCACATGTTGCTCATTGCAACCTAAAAGGGTCTGAGGAGACTCTGAGGAGACAACGTAAGCTGCTGAGGTGGGGAGGGGTTTGTTTGTCATCTCAGAAGAGAGCTGGCAGCATTAACCTTGTTTCCTGACAGAGCTAATAACAGCATACTTACTCACCTTTTGGGTAGTATCGATACAGAAGGTGGTCATTGAGGGAGGTGTAATGTTGAGGGATGAAAAAAGAAAACGGTTGTTAAAAACTATTAAAATTAATTGTTGCGTGTTCAATCCGTGTTTGCATAATGTGAGAAAAAAATAAAAAAACAGCTCTCACCTATGACGTGGGATTTAGTGAACGTTTAAAACAATGCAAATAGGGCCAATCATTTGAAGGTCAAGAAATGTAGAAAGTTCAGTGGCCTGACACAGAATTTTGTACTTTGACACTTTGGTGGGCTGTGGGGGCTCAAGTTGGTGAGCTATCAACCATTGCTTTTCGGGCGAGTGGTGTGGCCTGAGTGACATGGCGGGCAAGCACTGGTCTGTTAAGGTCAGGACAGGGTTAATTAAATCTATGCTTAAAAGGAAAGGAAGTCAGGCTTTTTGTGTTTCTTCCACCATCGAGTTTTGTGTTCATATGTAGTTTTAGTAAACACAGGGAGACTGCATTTCGTGGACAGGTTTATAGGGGTTAGTTGTACATCAGTTGTCACTGGCGGGACTGATTTTCAGGCCTAGGTGCAGGGTGACTACTTTAAGGTGTAAATGAGGGGTCGACATGTCACTGAGCACACTACACCAGCTCAAACCAGAGTGCTGGAGGGCGGTGAAGAATGTCAGAATGAAGATTAAGGCAAGCAAACTGGAAGGGCAATGATTGGGGAATGGCTAGGGAATTGAAAGCAGAGGGGTGGGCAGTGGGGGGGGGTGGTTTGAATAGATTGAACTTGGAGGTATTCGGGAAACAGAGGGTGGCAGGGACTGTTAGGAGTTTCATTGATAGTGAAGTTTGGGAATTAGTTTAATATTGCAAGTACGTTTTTGGGTGTTTTTTGTAATGCAGACCTGTCTCTTTACAGTGACCTTCTTCTTATACAAAGAGTGTATAAGTCGCGCCGTGCCATCAAGCCCGAATGACAAGCTGAAGGATGCGTTCCTAGATATTGGTAGAAAGGGTAACAGATCCATTATGCAAACTTGCAAGTCATTCAGAAGTGCAGGAAATACAAGAACATCTTACCTTAACCTAAGTATAGTGCATAATATCCCGCACGAAAGGGCATAGACAAGCTTGCCCATGGCTATCCAGCAGAGTGCCTGCAGCATGCAGCCAATGTGTGAGTGAACTTCTGGCTCTTGATGCCTCAGGTGGAGACCAAGTAGTTGAGAAAACCTGTGGACTATTTTCAGTCTATGCAGAGAAATAATAGTACTGAGCCTTCCCCAGTGTCCCCTGGGATAGAGGCTGTCTCCCCTGTGCACAAGCTACTCTTTCTGCTAAGCACCAGTTAGGAGAGGAGTCTTGATATTATGCATTACAATATGTGCCAGCATAAGTGACTTTTTAATTAGATGCAAGCACCGAGAAGATTTAATAGTGTGGCAATATTCTACTCAATAAGTAGGGTAACCAGGTTCTGAAAAGCAAAAACAGGAGCATTCTACAAATATAGAAGTTGGACTTCAGTTTTGTATTTTTACTGAGCTGCATAGAATGACTTATCTGACAGTGTTATCCAAGGTATAAAACACAGACAATGAGACACTAAAGGGTGATTTAATGCCCAATTTTACACACAGTATCATCTGTGTTACTTAAATTCTAAATCAATATATGGTACCTGATCAGTCTGGATGGTGTTAGATGATAAACATGCAAAATGCGTAAAAAATCTTTCTCTTGTTCATTTTATAGGTCTTGGCTCTAGACCAGAGGTCTTCAAACTTTTGGATGCCGAGACCCCCTGTCAACATTTTCAGGTGTGAGGACCCCCTCCTAACAAAAATTTCTAAACCTGTAGGCAGGGCTACTGGAATTATGAGGCAGGTGAGGACCAAATTACGCGACAGGTTTGACTAAATTGTGTGGGAAGAAAATGTAAATAATATTATGTTATGCCGCGTATTTTGGGATAGCATTGCTTCATTATTTTGACAATTTTTACACACAGTAACACTGAGGAAAGATTTCACCACATCAGTACCAGTTTATAATCAAAATACAGCAATTAACATCAGAAAGATGTCTAGTCAACCTTTGTGAAGGGCACTCCACTCTGCAGGAATACGTGCTGCCACATTAGAAGCTCATCTGGCCCTGGCCATGAGCAGCAGGGGTCCCTTAAAACCCTGGCGGTCTTGTGCAGAGTTAAGCAGTTTACCTATGCTGCTTTCCTCTCACCCCTCCCTTCCATCCCTCTCTTCTCTCGTCTCCCAACCCTGGATCCCTCTCTCACTTTGCAGGCCATTTTCTTTCACCCCTTTTTACAACTTCTGAACTCTCCCCATGCAACCTCTCACTTCACCTTTAATCACCCCTTGCCATTCTGTATTTTCACTGCCCTCATCTCTAACAGACTCTCGCATTTATCTCATCGCCTCTCTGGCCCCGTCACCTCTCGTGCCCCTCAGCACTTCTCATTCACCTCAAGTCTCTCCATTCAAATTTTTGTCTATTTGTATCTTACAACTCTCCAGTCCCCCATTCATCTTTCACATCTCCCCTTTGTTCTTCCACACCTTCTTGAACCAACGTCCCTCTCCCCTGTTACCTCAGCACCAGTGCCTAATTTGAGCAGGTGGTTTCCGGTGCTCCGCACTGGCACCTAACTGTGCGCACTGGCACTATGACAGACTTCCACATGGTGGCTCTGTCTGTGTAATTTAGAGATGAGCAGAACAGCTGTTTATTAATTCAATATACATTAAAAACGATAAACTCCTGACACCCATGCCATTCTTATAGCTTTGGGGGCTTGAAATAGTCTGAATAGTCACACTTGTACAAGTGTTATGGTTGGTAGTTGCATAGGTATTGTCATTGGCCGCGCAGGCCAGGCAATGGGTGGGTGGTTAAAGTTGCAGTGACCTACTGGTGAGGGCCCTGGCACATGTTTTATTACAAATTAATCACTGCTCAGCACCCACCCCAGTACTCCCTCTCTTCCCCTATTGCTGCTGTCCCTCACCCATGTCGCATCAAATTATCTTTTTAGGTCACAGATCATCTCTCAGCTATCTTCTCTCACGGTTTAACAGTAGCCCTCACCTTTCGCTCACACTCACTTCTTGCGTGTCCGCACTTCCCTTCGGCACTTCACATTTCTCCTCATCCCTGACCTCTTCAATCGAATTCTCTCACTCCTTTGCTGTCCTCTCTCATCCTCTCATCTCTCCTCACAGAGCATACGGGTCGGACCGGTATGCTCCTCTCGGCATGTGCCACTCTGCTTATTGTTCCCTAATTCAGGAAGGCATGAATTGTCTGTCTCACTGTTTCGGTGCAGGCCGCGCAGTTATGGAACTTGCACCCTCCTTTGCTTCGCTCCACCAAGAATCTACATCTAAATCTGCATATTCATCAAACTCCAGCTCTGGTCCAGGCAGCACAACAAGTTTTGGTCCCAGAGCAGGAGTGGGCAAAAAGCCTGGATTCATGGCTCTGCCAATGCCGCAGGTTAACAAACGGTTCCCTACGCCTACATACTCAGTGCTTTAAAATTTTTACAACTCCAGCACATCCACAGGACCAAATTCTCACGAATTGGAGTGCCGAGATGCAATGGGACTTGTATATAATGTTTTTATAAGATAAATTATTCTTATAATAGAAATTGGCAAAAGTGGAAAACACTTTGTGTACAGAAAAAAACCTTTTAGGATATATGAAGCCCTGGGAATTAGATGAATGGTGGGATATTGGTGCTTTACAAATACACAGATACATTGTTTCATTAAGGGACAACTTGCTTATGTGCTGTTTTCAGACAAGCAGTATCAATAAACACCATGTAAAATAAGTGTTACTGCACACGATCCCTGCTAAATGGCCCTCTCTTTAATGACCTCAGATAAAAGAAAGTTTGTGCAATCCCTCCGTGATTTGCTCACGAGACTTGAAGTCTGTATGAACATTTATTCACTTATTTGTACAGCGCTATTCCACCCTTCTGTCACTTCTGAGCGCTAGGGCATTAAACGATTTTTTGTTCTTGGTTAATTTCATTTGTTGTTGAACTGTAACATTCTTAACTTCCTGGAGTTTTATTCATAGCTGCGTTTCGTAGAACTGTTTAAATGTATGGAATAGGCAGAGTGGGGGCCCAGGGGGTACTGGAACCAAAAAAAAAACCTAAGCCTCGGTAAGCAGCTTACAAAGGCATGTAAATATGCAAATGGTTTTTAACGACCTCTTAAAAACTCGGGCGTGTCGGAGATAAGACTCCACACACTGCCCAGCCGAGCCCACAGCTGCAGCAGCCCGGGCTGAGACACGACGGGAGGAGGGGGGCTGAAGCCCTTGTAGTTCTATGGGCCTGGGCAGAAATGTGACTGGGAATGCGCGACCCCCTTTGTATCACTCCACGCCCCCCCTGGGGGTCGCGCCCCACAGTTTGAAGACCCCTGCTCTAGACTGTGCATGCGGTGGTTTGAAAGAGACATGTTGTATATACTTTTTGGGCTTCAGCACACCCATAGGCTTATCATTTGCTGGCTCCAGCATTGCTCTCCTAATCGTTCTCCCCATTTGTCCATGGCATGCATGCGTTATGCCTCTTCCTGTGTTTAGCCCTCCTCGAGAACAGGGATCAATTACTACTATACAGCCACTCCTCCCACTTAATGACCATTTTATGAACTTCTTTTTTCCTTGTTGAAGAGCCCACCTCAGGTGCGGTCGTGTTTTCACTCGCTCCGAGTGCCGCGTCGTTTCTCTAAACAGCCCTGTAAATCATGTTCATATCTTGTTTCTTGATCCATCCCCAATACCTCTGCTCCCGCAGTCACTTTCTCCATCCCGCGCCGTGTCTCCTTGCCCTGTGCTTCTCCAACCGTCGTGAAATTGCTCTTCCCCACTCTGCATTTTTTTGATCCCGTCCCCCAATCACCCTCCTCCCACTGTTGCTTGCTCCCTCCTGCGCCCCCGCGGCTGCTTGCCCTGTGCTTCTCTGACCATAATGGAATAGGCCTGTAAATCATGTTCTTATCTTGGTTTTCAGGTCACAGCATGTTTTTCAATTACCAGGAGAGCATTTGCGGGGAGAGAGCGAGAAAGTCACCAATCCCTTCCATGGTCTCCATTGCCTGGCAAGATCATGTGATTGCTTCATTTCAGCTACCCTTCACTCACTCATTTTCACCGCCCTCCCCGCCCCTGAGATAGTTACAAAAAACAAAAACACATCATAACAGGCTCGCTGGTTACTAATAAAACAGGCTGCGGGAAGAGCTTGTTTCAATTCAATGGATGATCATTGTAAAGCGCCACATGCCTCCAACTGCACTCCTAGGCGCTGGAGTGCATCTGTATAGTAAGCGTTTTGTGGTTTAGAATGCAGCACACAGTATATAAGCAAGCACAGGGTTTGTTATGTTGCAGAATTTCAGGTTAAAAGCAAATGATCTGTAAAAGTCTTATTGCAAGATAAAATAAACAAAGGTATTTTCAACAGACGGCATCCCACCTTTGAGATGTAGGTTTGGTAAATGTTGATGCCAGCACCCAAGTAAATTCACATTATTCAGATTTTGAAACTGCAACCTATCAGGGGCACCATAGAGGCACTTTGCACGTGCACGGTCTCTAAGCCCCATGAGAATCATAAGAGCAACAGTGGTAAAAAATAATATAATACTATTGCATAACACTTTATGGTTGACATATCTAAGGCCTGCAAGAATTCGTTACTGTTGCACAAATTAACAGGATACATTTTTATCAACCTCATAATGTCCAAAGGCCGAGTTAGCCCTGCCACGTGACCCATAGTGGCCTAATGAGCTGGATTACCACTTACATGCATTGGCTTTGCTATCTAGGTGGTCATTCTACATTCAATTCACTGACTGGAAGGTAGGTATGGTCAGACTATACCATGTTTATGTCAAACCAGATAGGCACAACAGTGACCCACAAAACAACATGTAGTAGGAAGAGGCAATAGATTTAGTAAAGGATTCCTGAATTTGAATCTACGCATGCAATGATCTCTGCATTTTGATAATTGTTGGCCTTGATACTTCTAGCCAGTCGGATAGCTCAGTGGGTTAAGTGCCTGTAGCACGCATGTGTGAGTAACATGCAAGTCACAAGTATGAATTGCACTAAACCAGATGGTACCTACTTTTCTTGAGAGGTGAACAAAATAATAATTTTACTAGGTAATTTTGGCAGCACTCGTTAAAGGAAATTGGTACATTTCATATTGTGTTTTGCTCTCTATCAAATGGTAAATTTAATTTGGGATGCCTTGTTCATTTATGCTCGTGGTTACACAAAGGAATAACGGCACATCAGCTGCAGGTGCTTTGGTGCTGCCTCTGCCTTGGGAACACTTACCATCTGGTCATGCAATGCTGAAACACATTGACATTGACAATGTCAATAGCTCTCACATTGCTGAGACCAACTGGCTTTGCCAATACTTATCCTTTTATGCTATTGTTATCAGAGACACACGCTACTGTCAGCAATGTTTCTAGCTGTTACTGCTGTTTTATGGCAAGTTCTACAATTTGGGTGAGTGAGTGTCTGAAAAGTTTCAGTGCTCCGTCCATCATCTCCTTGTGTTTGCTTTGTTCGCCCTAAGTTGCCAGGGTGTGCCCAGACGTGGGTCCCTTGCTCACTTTGCCACTGGATTCAAGCTAGCCTGGCTGATGAGGGGTGTTACCCTGAAACCGGTCCCAGGATGCTTGTTTCCGGTTCAGGGAAGACCTGGCTTGGCAGTTCGGGCTGGACTGTTCCCATGAGGCACAGGGTCAAGACTGATTTGCATATAGCTGGGTCTGAACTGAGGTGGTGAAGTGAGCTAAAGAACGATGATGGATTCAACCCAGATCTGTGACTGGGGGTGAGTGTCTGAAACGTTTCAGTGCTCCATCCATCATCTCCTTGTGTTTGCTAAGTTCTACAATTTCCCTTGGCAGGATGAGTGGCGCTATATAGGAGGGTCAACAAAATGCCAATCTTTGTTGTTATTGTGTTGTACGTGGAGCTTCGAACGTGGACTGATTATATCTTGGAGGCAGAATGTTTATAGGTTTTATTGCTATACCTTTGTTATGACGTATGAAACTTACAAAATGATAGAATAAAGAATTTGATCACAAAAAACATTACTTTCTGATAAGGCCTGCCCTGGGACACTTGAAAACATGCCTCCCTATGTGTTCAATCAAGCCTCTCTGAAATCCGGGACAGGTTCTAAATTTACTAAAAGCTGCTGGCATAGATGGTGAAAATCCGGTCTGTCTCAGCAAATCCAGGATGTCCATTCACCCCATCATCAATGAGATGTGTTTTTGAAATAAAATATATAGGAATCGGATGCTTTTATCTCATCCATGCCAGTGATGTAATTTAGCTTTTCTTATGTTTCGGCATACAATCCCAGCCTTTGAAACATAACATTAAGCAGGCTTAGTCTGGCCCTTGCCTTGTGCATGCACCCTTACCTATGCCCAGACCTCCTACAGGGCCCTGCCCTCTTGGGCCCAGTGAAGCACCCCGCATTGAACTCCCCCCTCTCTCTTTCTTGACCTTCCACTGTTTCTTTGCTCTTTCTGCACTCCTTCTCTCTGACAATTTCTGTACCTCATTCTTTCTTTGTCATTTTTCTGTGCATTTCTCTTTGCCTCTTCTGTGATTTTCTCACTCATTCTGGTTTATTCTTTGCTGTTTTTTGTGCTTTTCTTTGCCACTTTTTGGTGCTTTCTCACCCTTTATTTGCCACTCGTGTGCCTTCTCACTGCTGAAATTCATTCTCTGCCTCCATTTTGTGCTGTTCTCACTCATTCATTCTATTCCACCTTTTTTGCACTTTTTTCTGCCACTTTTTTGTGCTTTCTTTCTCCCTTTGTGCTTAAACCATTTCTTTGCCACATTTTTGTACCTTTTCTCACTCATTCTCTTTTATTTTTTTCAGCTTTTGTGCTTTCTTAGCCGCCTTCTGTGCCTTTTCCTCTCAATCTTGCCTCTTTCACTTACCTCCTAGTTTTTCTTCCTTTCCCGCACTTGTGTGACCTTCTCCTGTGCCGCGCTCCATTCCCGCTGCACGCAGTCCTGCCCAATGCCCCTGAAGCTCCACCCCTCCTACTTAATGGCAGCCTCAGTGTGGACATGCAGCGGACGTGTGCAGAGGTAGTTTCAAAGGAAAGCCTGTCTGCCCCTGTCTGTGCCCAGACAGCAACCAGTGCCAGGACCCCTGGCCCTCCTCTTACCCACCACCGCCCACCGTTGCTTGCCTCCTCGTCTTGAACCCAGAATTACCTCAGAGTGCTGCTGCTGAGCCTCGCTGGCTGACCTTAAAGGTGCTTCTTTTGTCCCACCTGCCACTTCTGCACCCTCCCACCCCATGCCACTACTGCATGCACCATACCAAACACACACCTCACACACAGCCAAGATCACTGTACTCCCACTCTACCCAGCCCCAATCCTGCCTCCTCCTGAACACCCACTTCCTCATCAAACATGCCACTGGATTCAGGGACCTGCTGGGACCTACTGCTCGACCACTCACCGGACCTGACTGAAATCTGGCTGACTCCCATGTCAGCTCCCAATATCGCCATGGCTATCCACCCAGATACAAGATCAGGAGAGAGGAGAGGGCTAAAAGACCTGGAGGCGGACTCGCCATCATCTTCCAAGAGCACATCCAGTGCTCTATTACCTCAGCAAACAGCAGCATGGAACAACTGATTTTCGAACTCCACATCACCATCAACTACACCCAGAACAGCACCCTCGTCTATGAAACCCCCAGACCAGGAAACCAACTTTGGAAGCACAATCTCAGATTTCATTGCCCCCTTGAACTTCTACTCCAGCACCTTTATCCTCCTCTGAGACCATCAACTACCACCTGGAGGACCTCACCGACCCCAACACTACCAACCTCTTAGAGGACCTGACAAACCTCAGACTCACCCAGTAAGTGGAAGGCCCCACCCACGCTGCTGGACACCTAATGAACCCCATCTTCACCAGCCTCAGCAAAATCACAGTGAATAAGCCCACACCTATCACCTGGTCTGACCATGTTCTCATCCGCTTCAACATACCTGTCCCTCACAACCGCAGAAATGCAATTTCCAAATCTTCATGATGTGACTGGAACAAGATCCAGAATCCTGGGACTCAGAGCTCCTACACCACCAACCGCAACACCGCAACGACCTCCCTAGAGCCATCTCCAACTTCAATACCTGGCTTACCTCCTGCGCAGACAGACTGGTCCCACTCAAGGCCGACAAAACCAGACCGCTAGCAAAGTGGTACACAGGAGGGGTTAAAATCATCAACAAACGCCACTTCAAGCAACTAGGATAAAGATGCAGACTAACCAGGATGACACTGAAAAGAGCATTACAGATCAGCCCTCAGACAATACCATCAACACATCAGAGCCACTAAACGATCCGTTCTCACTGAGGGCATCGCAAGCAGCACCATCAGTGCCAAGGAAATATTCACCATCGTGAAAGACCACCACTGCAGCAGCAAGCTCCATAACATCACCTTCTCAAGGGACCTCTACACCCAGCTGTCCTTCTTCTTCAGCAGCAAGATCGCCAGTGTGGGAGTAGAACCCCAATGTTCCATTGCATATTCAGAACCATCACATTATTTCTTTGCATCTATGAAAGATGTTCTTTATTTCCCTGAATCCTACTAGGATTCTGATGTCACTCCCTCTTCCAGTGCCCGATCTTCCCATAGAAGTGGCAAGCTCCATTCTTTTTCATCATTTCAACATTCATATTCATATCTTCCCCTCTAACACCACCTTGCATCTGCATTTGATTCACTCCACTCATACTATACTGAATAAAATTTAAACTTCAACCCAATTGATTTCAGGACTCTTTCTCAAACTGCTTTGTCTGGGCAATCATCAGTTTTCTTTAAGCTTCTCCTGCTTTGTCTCAAAATAATCACTACTATTTTTCACCATCATCAGGATCTCATCTATGCTCTTTGTCTGCCAATACAATTCACTCCATTGAATGTGATTACTAAACTCTGGTCTGGTGTTAACCCTGACACAAAAACAGCTACCAATCAGCTGACCCCATCTTTCTCAGGTTTTTGACCCTCCTGTGTATCTTGTATATATGCATAAGCCTTTCATAAAAAGAATGCACTGACTCTTTCGGCTCTTATGAAGTTCTCAAGATCTTTTCCAATTTACATCCTTTTTAAGAACTCGTTTCTTCAAAGACTCAATCATACACATATATTTGTCTGCTACCTCTACAGCTGGTGCATTATTAGGACCAATTCTAGCTGGTTCTTGTGTTGGCCATTCACTGCACTCCAACCACAAGAACCAGGAACCACAGTCTCAAACAATGAATTCAAATCCGTCCACAACACCTGAGATATGGTGTCAATTTGTGTACTTCATCATACCACTTTGCTGGATCTTCTCGCAGTTTTGGGAAATTATTAATAAACGCATTCAAATCAGCTTGAGTCCATGGCACATGCACAAGTTTCCCTCCATGAACTTCTCTCAAGGAAAATTCTAAAACTCCTGTCCCAACTTCTGGATCACATGTGACACCTCTCGCCCTACCTTCAATCCCTTTCATTCTCTTTTTATTTGCTGTCCCTTTCTTCTATATTTCTTGATATTTTTTGAAGTCACCCCAATCCCTTATTTTCTCATTGAAATCTTTAGTATAGGCTCTCAATGTGATTAAACCCATTTCTTTAATTTCATCATGCATCAAATCCATGTTGTAATTTCCTTTCACATTCTTCATCTGGCTGATGTCAACCTCTCATTCATCAGCTAATTCTTCTAATTTATTGTGTGCTTCATTTGCACAACTGGCTGCTTCTTTGATTCATTTTATCTGCTTTGCAAGTCAACAACATAGTCAAGTCAACATTTCCCTGCAACATTTCACCAAATTCAATTTTTAAAATGACAATATTAATTTCTTTAGGAGCTTCTTCAACCTCGCTGTTCTTACAGGTGTGGCATCTTGAGTCTGTACTCTCAATTGTGTATCTCCACTTGTGCTAGGCACAGCGGTCCTCCCTGTCTGTGTCGGTGCATTCGGGTCCACTACATCAGTAGCAGAACTCTGCACAGCTGTACCACCATCCCCCCAAGACCCTTTATCAGTCCCTGAGCGAGTTGCACTTGTCCCTGCAGGTCAAGCTGTGTATGGAGGAGGCACATAACTCAAAAGCTTGTTAAAAAATTGTCCTTCTCATCAGAATCATTATTCTGCTTCTCTTTTCTATTTGTATTGTCTTTATCATTTGTTTGCTTAGCTATAATAGGAAAAGGCTTTCACACACTCAATCATATCCTTCCTCTATCCCATTTGTTCTCAAGCCTCTGTCTAAACGAGCCCTTCACCTGTTTTGCCATTTTCTTTCTCTCTTTCTCTATTGCCATTCCATCCCACTGATTTAGAGCTTCAAATTGTGCAGGTCTGGGCATCTGCTTTATGTTACACAAGTCTATCGAAGAAAATCGAACTTTCTAGTATTAAAGGTACCCTCTAAAGGAAACTGTAAATTTTTGTCGTAAGCTGTATATTCATTCCACTTAGAGATCCAGGGGCATGTCTGAAACCCAATGTCCCTCATCATTTCGTATGCAGGCGTTCCATTTGCTGGTATCTTCTCACTCTCTATAGCAGGCACAACTGAAACCTTAGGTTTTTCAATATATTCCCCGTTATTTTGACCAAAAACAAACTGGAACACCACCTCAAAATCCCAATAAACGAACTAGAGCGTGCCTATCATAGCACAGCTCTGTCAAAAGTCAACTTATCACAGCACTGCTTCATCAGCAACCAACCATCAGAGAACTACTTTGTGGTGATGGCTCACCAATCTCAGCGCGGCTACCTGGCTGACTAACCAATAACAGCACAACGTATCTGTGAATAGGAAAACAATTGCAGAACCTCTTTTAAACCAATAAACTAAATGAACCCCTGTTGTTTTGCTCTAGATAGGAAGAAAAAGGCAATAAATCAAATAAGACAATTCAATCCAATGGTTTACGATTGATTCACAATCAAGAACGAGAAATGGAAAGCCCTGTTTAAACCACAATTCACACTAGGTAGAATCCCATCCAGCGGCAATCCACCCTAGTCAGTGCTATTGCTCCTGTGACCTCAAGAGCAAGAATCACCAACTCAAATTAAATACTCAGCCTAGAAAAGAAAACATGTTAGTACAGAATCCCTCTCAATGTGTGTGCAGCGCCTCGCTCTACATACCACTATTACAGATAAGTAAAGCCAATATATATCGAGACTTGGATTTTGACAAATCGACAACCAAACCCACTAACAGAACTTCAAATGCAAACAGTAATCAATCCTCCAATCGAACCCACAATCATTATTGCGTACCCAAACAACTTCCAACAAAAACAGAAATCCATCTCTCAAACACATACAGCAACATGCATCACAAATGCATAAATCAGTTTACCCTATTCATACTAACACTCCAAATCATTCAGGAACTCATATGAAAACATCAGGAATATTTCTGGGAACCCATAAGAAAGAGGAGGTGTTCTTATGCAACCATCCTCTGCTACCACTTTTGTGAGAGCAGACTCCAACATTCTAATGCATACCAATATTTGATATCACCCCAAAGGTTCTGCTCTAGCACCCTTAACCTTGCAATAAGAGTCACCACCCTCCTGAACACTGAGTAATAAGTAAGTTGGACCAGTCAATAACTAAGTTCTAGATCAGAGAAAGGTTAATGGGTGTTATTACAAAGTCTCAAATTAAGCATTACAGAGAAATGCAGAATATGTCATGAATACTCAAATACAGAGTACATAGTCAGAATCAGAATTATTCAAGTGCCAATAAGCAGCAAAAATCATAAATGGAACTGACAGAGACCCTGGTACAAAAAGGAAAATCATCTGGTTCAGCCCCAAAACCAAGGATTTTTTATACAAATTTTATGAACACAAGATGAGCAAAAACTACAAATTCAGCATGGCATGACTAATGATAACACATATTGAGGAAATCAGAACTGAGATCGTCACCAACAAAAATATAACATTAAAACATTTTTTAAGGAAAGGAAAACTGCATCAGCTTCTGCAGCAACAACACAGACCCGAGATGCACAACATAATATGAAACATTTTTCAAACAAAGACCCATACTCTAGTGTATGCTAGCAGGTCCACATCAGAACTTCCAGCGGAAGTGTCCTTGGGAATGATACATTTAATATACAAGGAAAGTTTCAAGCACAATACATGCACTGTAAGGAAAATAAACAGTTGTGTCACAGTGTCCTGTGCTCTGAGAAGACTGTGGGGAGAGTATACATGCAGAGGGACATTGATTGAGAGGGGTAATGAGCAGGAGCAGGAAGAACAAAACACCAAAACAGCATCATATAAAATGGAGTCTCTACAAAAATGTGGCACAACTAAACTACATTAATAAACACACTTCTAAACACCTAAAAAAAATGGTTTCAAGAGCAACATTAACCATTCATTGGTTGCAACTAGAATTATCACAAAAATAATTAGTATTCAAAAATAATTTGTCACCCGAAATTGCACATTTAGAAAAAGCTACTACAACAGCATCTACGACACCTTGAATCCCCACCCAGACCCCTCCAGGCTCACAGCCGCCATATCCGTGCCCTCATCTTATCTTCACTAAAGGACTGGGCCCCATCAGCACTGCCCTCTCCCTCTCCCCCCACCTGAATGATTCATTCAACATAGCCATTTTCCTGGATGCTTGAAAGCATGTTATGGTTCTGCCCCTCCTCAAGAAACCCTCAGCAGACCCAAAGACATTAGCCGATGCTTCCCTGCAAAGGGTATGGAGAAAATCAAGAACAAATGTCCCGCTGACTACCTCAGTGATAACCACCTCCTTGACAGCACTCAATCCGGATTAAGACACAACCACAGCACTGAGACTGCCCTCATCATCGCCACGGAAAACATCTGACTGATCAAGAACAGAGGAAACACAGCTGCTCTCCTGCTGGCTTTGACACTGTCTCCCATCCTATCCACATGAAGCCGGCATTCAAGGATGTGCACTTTTCTGGGTCTGCTCCTTCCTTACAGGCCGCACCCAGTCAGTCAGCGTGACTCCGTTCCCCTCGGCCACCACCAACCTCATCTGCGAGTACCACAAGGCTCCTCGCTCAACCCCACAATGTTCAACGCCTACATGGCCCCACTCACCAACATCACTCGTGCAAACAGCATCAACGTTATATCCTGCGCAGACGACACCCAGATCATCCTCTCTCTCTCTGACAAAATACCGAACAACCAGACCAACTTCACTGCATGCATATCCTATGTCGCCAGATGAATGAAAACCAACTGCCTCAAACTCAACGCAAACTAAACAGAAGTAGTCATATTTGTCAGAGACACCTCACTGTGGGACTCCACCTGGTGGCCCGCTGAACTCGGGCCCACACCTAACCCAACTAACCATGCGAAGAACCTTGGAATAGTAGTACACAACCAGCTCCCTATGAACGCAGCCTTCACCTCCTGCTTTACACACTCAAGATGCTTAAGAAGATTTTCAGGTGGCTTCCTCTCAACTCTTGCAAGACTGTTACCCAGGCCCTCATCACCAGCAATCTGGAATACGGCAACTCACTCTCCGAGGAATCAATGCACAACATACCAGAAGACTCCAGACCATACAGAACTCAGCTGCCAAACTCACTCTCAGACTACCCGTGCACCATATCACCCCACACATCAAAGACCTCCACTTGCTCCACATCCACAAATAGGTACTCTGCAAACGTCTTTTGCACACATACAAAGCCTCGCACAACATTTGTCCCACATACCTCAACAGCTACATTAACTTCCACAAACCCACCAGCCACCTCCATTCAGCCAGATTCCTACTTGCACACATCCCCTGCATATGCAGAACCAGATCCGGCAGCCACCCCCAAAGCATGGAATGGCCTGCTTCTGCACATCAGAGCTGCCTCTCAAATCTTGAATTCTGCTATAAACTGAAGACATGGCTCTTTGACTAGCCTCGGCCCAGGCTCCCCACAAACCCTACTATCAGCGGCTGGATACCCTCATGGGCGAGTCGTATGCTCTATGAATACACATAACATGAGTTCCATGTGCCCCATAGCATGTATGCCACCATTACCTATCATAGGTTTTAAGTCAACAGCACCTGGCATAGTGGAGCAACGTAGCCCATATTTAAAATGTTAAATGCAATGCTATGATTCCCAGAATGCAACTGACTTGTGGGTTAAAAGTCAGGCATGGTAAATAGCCCTCATAATAATCATAATAAAAGTGCGTTTTGCTTATGGATCAAAGTATTTAAAACTTCGCACAATGGGACTTTAAAAAATATTTGTTGGAATAACCTTCAATTGCAGCATCATGTTCACGAGATATCACTTCTTGGGATGTAAAAGTTCCTGTGATGTCACTTCTGTGTTCTTCTGAAGCACTGCGTCGCATGGATGACGTTCACGATATGGGTGTCCACCCCCAAGAGTGATAGCGATTATTGACACGGGTGCTGCAGATGTAAAATGGAGAACACCGATTGGGATTTCTAAAGGGGCAGTGGCGCTGTTAATATTTCATGAAGCTACCACAGATGGAATGGTGGTTCAAAGTCACCCAGAACTGTATTCCATCTACCTGGGATGTTTGTTAACATGTAGGATGTAATTTGGCCCAAGGACCTTCTAAGCGGGACAATCATTGCTTACAGGATAAATTATTAATGTGTGTTGTGAGTGGTGTGTGGGTGAAACCAGGCAGAGCGTTGATTCAATCCGCCTCAAAATTATACTTTTGTCTGGCTGGAAAATCAGTCCAGTGAGAATAATTTTTGCAATGTGTAAATGTGAATGCATTTTCTTTCAGGTGTCTTTTTTTTGTTTTCACCAGGTTTAGTTTTTACTTCCTTAAAATCTGCTCCCTGCCCCCGCTCGCTAATGCCCATGATCATCATACCCTTCCCACTGTTCGTGCCGCTGAAAGAATTGTAGCAATTGATGTCATTTACATGTAATTTGGAGCTGCCAGTTGTAGCAACAGCAAATTCTATGCAGAGTCGTCTCCAGGAAATGCGAGAGAGATGGTTAGTAGTTGTTTTGGCAGCAATGACAAGGGCGATGGGTGGTGCAAGCTGCAGTAGCCTCCTGGTCAGAGCCCTGGCACTTAATATTTTACAAATTAAGCACTGGCAGCAAAACACCTGCCATCCATTCACTAATGTGCCTTATTGGTTTCCAACCAGCATGCGCTCTTATGTTTTATTCTTCTGCTGGTCACTATGATATTATTCATTCTTCATGAATGTTCTTATGTACCACATACTTACCATCCCAACTAACAGTGGTAGCTCCTCCGCTATGGCGAAGGAGCATTGCCCCCCTGCTGAGAGCCAGCTGAGGGAAATGGGGAAAAATAAAATGATAATAAAATCAATTTATTATCATTTTATTTTTCTTTCCCTGCTACAGCCAGCCAAGTCTGGGCGGGGCGGGTCCATGACGAGGAGTAGTGCACACTGTAAATGCGCATGACAGTTTGGCTGGCCATCTTAGGCTGGCCAAACTGACGTGCACACTTAGGTTTCTCCAACCTAGCTGTGTGCATAGCTGGGTTGGAGAAATGGCACAGACTCCCAGGCTCTGTCTGAGCAGCAAACCAAGCCACTCAGACCAATCCTGGCACTGCTCTCATGCGATTTAGAGCAGCGCCGGGATTGGGAGCTTGTGCTGGTGTACCAGGGACTGCTGGGACACTAGCAGGAGAGAACTGGAGCTCCAAGGTAGCCAGCAGCGTCGGCGGCAGAACAGGTAAGTTTAAAAAAAATTATTATTATTATTTCCCTCCATCTCCCATCCCATCCCCTCCTCCCCCGCACCCACACCCCCATTTAAATTTTTGCGGCTGGCCACCACTGCCAACTAATTTATGAAGCAGTCACTTTTTTATTCGGAACTATGGCCTACTGATTTCTCAGAGTCATCTTATCGTTTCTTGGAAAGTTGTAGATTGAACATCTTAAAAGGTGAAGCAGTAGAAGTGCCAAGTCTCTGAAAGCTGTGCTGAGTTCTTGAGTTTCTAACCAGACTCTCTGCACTGCACAGGTATGTTTATTGATGTTTATTGATGAAGAGGTTCGTGAGCGAGATTAAAACGGCTGCAGTGCACTGAGGTCACTCATTCGTGTCATGACATCTAATTTTCCCTGATCTTCAATCAATCAATCAATCAATCAATCAGGGGTTTGTAAAGCGCTAGCTACTCACTCAGAATGGGTCTCAAAGACGTTGCGGGAGGTGGGGGAGGGGTCCGCAGATCCTGGAGGTTCACTGAGTTCCATCGAAGAGCCAGGTCTTGAGGTCCTTTAGGAACTTGGGGAGCGATGCAGTCTGTCGGAAGTTGAAGAGGGAGGGAGTTCCAAGCCTTGGCTGCGGGGAGGGAGAAGGAGCTCCCTCCTGTTCTGCTTTTCTTGATCCGAGGTACTGCTGTGGGTGAGAGCTGGGCCGAGTGGAGAGAGCGCTGGGAAGCGTGGAACACGATAGTGCAGGTGGTGCAGGTTGGCGGGTCCGGTGTTGTGGAGGGCCTTGTGTGTTTGGGTGAGAAGCTTGAAGGTGATTCTCTTTTTGACGGGGAGCCAATGTAGGGTCCATAGGTGCTGGCTGATGTGGCAGTGGCGTGGTAGGTTGAGGACTAGTCTGGCGGCGGCGTTCTGGACTTTCTGGAGTTTGCGGATGAGGTTCTTGCTGATCACGGCGTAGAGTGCGTTGCCGTAGTCAAGTCTGCTACTGATGAGGGCGTGTGTGACAGTTTTCCTGTGTTCGGGGGGGATCCACTTGAAGGTCTTGCGGAGAAGGCGTAAGGTGTGGTAGCAGGAGGAGGTAATGGCGTTGACCTGGATGTCCATTTTGAGTTTGGAGTCCAGAATGATTTCAAGGTTGCGTGCGTGGTCCATAGGGGGTGGGGTCCCTGAGGGCAGGGGGCCACCAGGTGTCGTTCCCGGCATCGGGGTGAGGGCCCATGATGAGTATTCCGGTTTTGTCCGTGTTGAGTTGGAGGCAGCTGTTCTTCGTCTACATGGCTACAGCTTCCATTCCGTCTTGAAAATTGCGTTTGGTGATGTTGGGTTCGTTGGATAGGGAGAGGATGAGTTGGGTGACGTCTGCATACGATGTGATGTTGAGTCCGTGTGCTCTAACGATGGATGCCAGCGGGGCCATGTAGATGTTGATCTTGGTCCTACAGCATGCAATGTGATTTCCTGTGATGTGGTACTCAGCCCAAAGCGCATGTGAGGTCATTTTTATAATAATCAGCAACTTTAAACCTTGGAAACTTCTACTTCTTGTTTGTACAGGAATGATGGCAAGTGTGTATAGCATAGAACATGGGTACTCGCAAACAGTTTCCCAAGGGCCACAAAGTTTGGTATGTGATGTGACCGAGGGCCGTACTGATGCCAGCAGGGTGGCTGGGGCGCGGGGCGGTGGTAAGGTGGGTGTATAGGAAGCGTACCATATACATCTAATGTCTGAATTGCACAATGTGAAACCAAAACCTTGGGATTAATCCTGGCTCCTCCACTTAACCAAACTATGTGATCCCAGGCAATTGTTTTATTGTACTTTCCCTCCGATTTTGTACTTACACATATGAGGACCTCGAAATACTTGACTTCAGGATGTGTGCTGTACAAAACCTTTTCTTGTGTTGGATTTAGTAATCTACAATGTTGTTCATGTATAATAGGAACCCCAGCCACACAAAGAGTGCACATAACAACTGACTTGCCTCTTAGTTTACTATTGGCATTGTTGTCAGAGTGGAGGGAAGAATGAATGTTTCTGAATTCATGTTTGAAAACTATCACTATTAAAAATCTACTTCTCAATGCACTGACATATTATAATCTGATGTACTAAGGTGAAACGGTTTTACATGTTAACAAAATACACTTTTTGAATTTTGAACAGACTTTATCATGGTTTTACACTTTTGATGCAAGATGTCTTTAAAAATGAAGGTGTTTTAAAGCTAAGTGGTGCAGGACCCCCTTGTTATTTCCTTTCTGGGACTTCAATTAACCTTTAAATACATGCTTGCCTGTTCATTTAGCATCTTTTTAATGTTAGTGCTGAATCTAGTGAACAGCAGCCCGGTGCTGCTGTTGACCAGGGGGCCGCATGTAAAGGTCAGGAGGGTCGCATGTGGCCCCTGGGCAGTACTTTGAGGATCACTGGACTGGCATAGACTGTGACTTAATCACATTAAGGCAATCTCATTCACAGTGACAAAGTCATTTGCTCAGCTTCACCCAATGTCCTCAAGTGAAGAAGCAAGGGTCAGACGCAGCTCTACAATGCTAACTTCTGCAGCGTAGCCATTAAACCACGCCTTCTTCTCGTGATGTTCTTCAATCGTGTCGTTACCTGGTAAAGTCCCAAGGATGGACTTATTTTTAGAAGTGTATATGGTAAAAAGGAAGTAATCTATAGAATTCTAGATAAGTAATTGAGAATAACGGGGATGTTTTTCACCAACGGGTTCAGAGTGACATGAAATTGACCAGGGTGAACCCCTCTCTTCCTGTATCTTTAGCTCCCCCTTGTTGGTTCTTTATCACCCCTCTTTCTCCATTTAGTACATTTATGCTATCTTTCTTTCCTCTTTCTTTCTCCTTTCGCTGATTTTCTCTATCTTGCTTTTGGTCAAAGTTTGAAGGGAGTGCAGGTGCCCTTACTCTACTAGGAAACCTCCAGGTGTTGCTCCTGCCAAAGACTGTATTAAATCAGGCAGTGTATTTGTGCTGGACTCAGAGGGTGGGACCCTGTAGGACATCTTTATCTTCCCACAACCAGGGATAAGGTGAATTTACGACTGTGGCGTAAGAAGTTTAAGATTTGCACCAAGTCCTTGCTGTCGTGATCTTCAAACTTTTTATCCAGAGCTCCCTATAGCCCACTTGAGTGCCATTATTAAGTTGCCCCACTCCCACCATCAGACATCACACAGTCTATATGTAAAAAAATAAATTCTATGAGCAAGCTAAAACATTGTAGAGGTGGGACCTGGGATATTTCCTCCAAGAAACGTAGACAATCTCTTATATTCAGTACAGTTTATATTTTGTGAAAACTGCAAGCCAGACACAATTTTCAATCGACTTTAAAGGGAGCACCATAATATGAAGCTGTGTATATGAGTTATCGTATGTGTTGCCTTTTTTTCACAAGTTAGTAACTTGGAATTACATTTTTTTTTAGGTAGTGGTCACAAGTGTGCTGTGGGATATCTTCCACAAAACAGTAGGCAAAACTAATACTTGCTAGTTTTCATTTTCTCACCGTGAAGTTCATAATTCACATTGTTGCACATTACGAATAATAAAGTGAACCATTTTAAAAGTATTTTTAGATCAATCGTTTTCTGAATCTAGTATTCTGACCCAGCAAACACAGGGGCATATTTACAAGCCCCTATTGTCACCATGACGTCACTTATAGTGACGTTGTGGTGGCGATAGGGGCTTCGCCTTATTTACAAGGCAGCGTTAAGCCACTTAACGTGGCTTAACGCTACCTTGTAAATGAGGCCCCCTTTCATGCTATGCTTAGCGTGAAAGGGGAGGGCAATGGGTGTTGCTGGGGTCGTTCCACCGCAACACCCATTGATTCTGACGCTGCCCCCTATTTACAGGGAGGCGTAAATAGGAGGCAGCGTCAAAATTAAGACCAAGGAAAACCTGGTCTTACCCATGCGCAACAAGGAGAAATGTTTCATTTCTCCTCGTTTTTGCTGGTTTCATGTGTGCTGCATTGTGCAGCACACATGAAAACAGCAAAAGGCCAATGATTGTTTATGTACAGTAAGGTCCCCCTTCCTGCACATAAACAATCATTTCTTAAAAATGCAGTTTTGCAACTTCTATGTGCATTAAGGGTGCATGCAGGCACTCTTGCACTATTGTGCAAGGGTGCCTCCGTTGGCACTAGGCTGCTAAGTGTAGCACCATCGCAAGGGGAAACGCAGGGCTGCACCGTATTCTTGTAAATATGGTGCAGGCCTGCGTTTCTGAAGTGGCGGAGTGAGGCGGTAAGCCAGGAAGGGTAACGCCTCACTCCGCCACTTCCCGTGTACATATGCCCCACAGTCTGTCATAATTAGAGCTGGGTAGAACTTATGGAATTTCCCTCCGTGGAATTCCGCGGAGTTATATAAAAACTCTGAGAGATTCCGCAGGTTCTGCCACCGGGTGGAAATAGGCGCCTCGCGCTGCTCACACTCTGATTTAGCACCGGTAGCCCGTTCTGCGCTGAAAAATCTTTGTGAATGGCACCAAGCGCGGCGCAAGAACATGCAGCCATTTCAGTTGGCTTTGCTGCGGCTCGAGTAGAAAATCTCCTTGAGAAGCAGCCCTCTGACCGCTACTGCTCGCGACCACCCACGTTAGAAAATCTCACTGGAAGTGCTACTAGCGACCGGAAACTGTTAGGGACGCCAAATCTTGTTCGTCAGTAGAACCTCGTGGGAGAAAAAATTCCACCACGAGGGATTTGGCCGAATTTTGGAACCTCTGAAAGTGCCAACCTCTGTACCTGTGTGGTTCGTCTCTTTCACAAAACTTCACCAGTGAGATTTTCTTTTAAAAAAGGTGATTTGTTTTCCTTTTGTACGGGAAAATTCATGTGTGAATAGATGATCTGTAGGGTTTTTGGCCACAAAAATAATTTTTGTGGGATGTTTCATCTACAATTTATTTGTTCAATTTTGTCAGTGAAGTTGAAAAAAGTAATCCCCAGTCAAGCACAGCCTTAACCTTCCATATAATTTCCCCTATCTACAACAAGCAACATTTAAAAAAAATGTTTGCTAAGTACTTATTTTGAAATGCTTTGTAAATTCTCTCACTCTCTGTCATCAAGGCATGGTGTGTTCCCTTACTGAACAAACTTAAGTCACTTACTAAGTTATTGCCTTCTTTAGTCCCTAATATGACAACCCTGCGGTGGCAAGTCTGTTCCTTTTTAATTGAACAATTCTTTGTGGCCATTGCCTTCTTATGGTTATTACTGATTAATTCCTCTAAGTTCTTGGGGATTTAGGAGCATATTTATCAGAGACTTGCTTCACCATTGCGTCATGTAATGTGACGCAAGGGCGACACAAGCAATAAGTCGCCGTTAAGAAGAGATGCAAGAGCACAAATGCATCATTTTCTGGTAATTGCGTGGTGCAACTGGTGCGCTGAATCCAGCTGCATCATGTAGCAATTCATTTATGCAATGTAGGCATTCCCGAGTAAAATCCAACGCAAACGTAACGCAGTGGTATTGAACATCATGGCGTAGCGCAATGCACCAATAGAAATGCGTCAGATTGCTGCGCATCAGCAACACAGGCATAGGAAATGTCTCAGTGGCTGTAGTTCAAACTTCTCACAATCACAGTACACTCTGGAAAGCTCAACTACGCCATGGAGGTCGTTATACTGCAACTGGAAGTAAGTAGGAGACAACCACATAGGCAGCAAAGGAGGAAGGAGCGTGTTTTCCGTCAGCACATATCCCTCATTGACCTCAGGGAGGAGGAGATCCTACACTTTTACAGACTAAAGAGGTAACCCATCATGAAATTGCTGGAGAAGATAGTGCCAAGTTTCCAGCCAACAACTGCAAGGACCAATGCCATCCCAGCACATGACAAATTGATGTCTGAGCTACACATGTTGGCCTCAGGATCCTTCAAAATCACATCGGCCAGATTGGCTAGCATTTCACAGGGAGAAAGTTCTGCCTTACTCCCATCTGTTTTGGATGCCATCATAAAACTCGCACCCCACTACCTTCTTTTCCCAAAAACTACCCAACAGCAATTAGATACCAAGCAAGGCTTCTGTAGCATTTCTGGATTCCCTCGTGTGCTTGGTACCATTGATTGCACTCATGTGCAATTTGTTCCCCCTGCAGCCACATGGCAGAAACTGCAACCACAATTATTCGAGAAATGTCGAGGCAATTGTGGACCATCATGGAATGTTCATCGATGTCCTTGCAAAATTTCCAGGAAGTGCACATGAGGCATACATCTTTCGCCACAGTACCATCAATGAGCGGTTTGAGAATGGCAGATATGGGAATGGCCTACCGTCTGGTAAGGAAAGCAGAACTATTCAATATACCATCTAGTAAGTTGTAAGGTATGACATAAAAGCCATGTGTTTGTGTCTGGATGTGCACATAGTGGTAGTATCTTACTCTATCATGTAGCCAATGATGTCCCATTGTGTGATTCCTTCACTGATTCTGCAATGAAAGGAGGAAAAATCCCAGTGAGAAGTATTGTCTAATGTCACACTGTGTAAGCGGACAGAACCACAATTTCTGCAATGTCAAAGACATCAACTGACAAAGCATGTGGTCCACAATTATTTTCAATCTAAGAACAAAGGATAAATCGTAAAAAAGTTTGAGATGTGTGTATGTGCAATGGTGTGGCAAGTCTGGATAAGTTGTAAATTTCCCACTAAAATAACAATCCTAGATCAAATATTGTGATCCTAAGCATATGGGGAGAGGATGTGGTCTCACGGCTACACTGCTGACTTTGGAGCTGGGAAACCAAGGTTCGAGCCTCGGGGTCGACTCCACATCCTGTGATTCTGGGCAAATCACTTAATCTCCCCATGCCTACCAAAAACTGTCGACTCCACATCCTGTGATTCTGGGCAAATCACTTAATCTCCCCATGCCTACCAAAAACAAGCATTTGCAATGCAATAGGTCTCGCATTTGCTAGAGCTATTGGTATGGTAAATGACAATGTCTTTTATCTATGTGTTTTTGTTTGTAGTATATTGATGAATGTGGTTTGAAGTGGAAACATGTGGGTTGAATGGAATTGTTAGTTTAAATACGTTCGGGAGGTAACTGGAGCACCCAAATGCGACACCGTCATCCGATATGAGAAAGTGCTAAAACAGTTGTTATAAGAATGAACTATGCCCGATTTTGAGGGTTCTATGGCACCCTGGAGTGAAGAGGCAAGGACACCAGATTATAAAGACAATGAAACTAAGTGCACGGTCAATTTAAGACAACTGCACTCCCCTTGTAGGGATGTGCCTGTGAACATTGATTGACATTAGCAATGCGCATTGGTTTTTATGAGTGATACTGAAAATGCGCAATAGTTAAAAGAACCAAACACTTCATTGTCAAGACTAAGCAGCTAAACCGGTTGCATTCTGCCACCAACAGCTGTTCGATGACAGCATGGCCATCAGGGGCACCGACTCATGATTCAGCTTGCAGGACTGGAATTTATACATTCTGAGGTATATCTGCGAGTGTGATGACCTGCTGTGCACTGGCACTTTGCCTGCGAATAGGGTTGCCATGTGGCCGGTTTTCGACGAGCAACACCGGTATTTGATGTCCTGGCCGGTACACAAATAAGCAAAATCACCTAAAGTCGGTATTTTAAGCCTGTGTAGATACTTTAAAGACCAAATATAGACAGAGTTAAAACTGCCCTAGAGTTGCGTTAATAACTCTTGACCAATAATTAAAGTAAACAAAACATGAGCCATGTTACAAATAAATTCATGTTTTTTTATCACGAGCAGCCTCACCCCTATTTTAGGAGTAGGTGAAAGGCCTCCTATTTTCGACCATATACGAGCTAGTGCCCCTGATTACCCTCAGTGAATTGACTGAAGTCAGCTTCCATTTTGTGTAAGAGCGGCAGAGTGGAGCAAGGGCAAAACGTGCTCCAGACATGATTTCGCAGATATGGTACAAAAAGCCACTTAATTACAGGCGATCGACGATTCCCTGACCCTCCGAGACTGATGGGTGGTAAACAAAAGAAAGTAGGATTCGCAAAGGATGTATTGCTATTGGCTGGCTTCACCCACAAGGGCAAGGAGAGTGATGGCAAAAAGATGTTCAAGGAGATGGCCTATAAGATTTGAAATCAACACAGACCTTTGCACAACATTCGCTAATTTGGACCCACAGAATCTCTCCCCAGGCAGGTAGCGGGGAATGCTAATATTACCAAATGCTCTGGATTTTGCAAGATAATTCTGGTTTCCCACCTAATATCTTGAATACAAAAAAGACGGCAGTCAATAATTTACTTTGTTCGGATTGAGCCTCTTTTAGTTCTGCTCTATGGAACCATTTAACTGACAACCAAAACCTCCCTTCCTCTTACGCATGCCAGCTAGATATTTAGAATAAAATACATATATATATTTTTTAAATTAAGGTTTTCATGCTGGCACGTGTCAACGGCAAATCATGAAAAAAGGTTCAAAATTAAGTTACACGAATTGTTGTGAATAAATTGCTAAATACAGCATCTCAGACATCAAATAGATAAATCATGTATATGTTAAAGTACATAAATGCACTATAAATCTAATGTTGTGAGATAAAACATGATTTCAAGTACCAATTCCTTGAAAAGTAGGAATGCCCACCTCCACACGGTTGCCAATAAAGCACGCTCGTTTGTATGTAGTTGCAATTTAAAAAAATAAATAACGTGCTACCAAAATGCATTATAATTGCAAACGTTGGCATACGGATTTGCCCCTAGTAGAAGCCACATTGCACGTTTAATGATTCCAAGAAATGTTGTGATTTAATCTGTGTTTCTTTTTTACGTGACCGAAAACACAAAACAGACGTTATTTCTTTCTATTTAACCTCTTGTAGTGTTGAGACCTTTATTGTGGTATGTTTATTATGCCTGTTTATTGTGCAATGTTATGCCTTTAATGTCTTTGTAGGCTGTAAGTGCAGCGTTCCATTGTAGAAGTGCATGGTTGCAACGCCAGAAAGAAATGCGAGGACAAACAGGATGGTCAGGAGTTGTTTTCTGACCATTAGCTGCTCAGATAAATAAAGACATAACATAGAAAGTGTCGGAGCATGTGTGTGTAACACACAACTCTCTACCACAGTGCAAGAAGATATTAGTCACTCCCTCTCCAAGCAGGTACATATTCCTCTGCCTCTGTCCATGATGCTGAGGCATAAAAATAACTCGTTTCTTGGTGACAGTTTTTATTTACCAATAATCTGTGCAGGCGCAGAGCTTTGAGCCTTGCCACCAGCGGTAGCCTATGCACTCTAGAAAGGCTAAATACAACGCAATAAGGGTAGCATTCCTCTATCTTTCAGGGGCCTTTCAAAAAGAGTCATTTCAAGAGTGAACAGCCTTTCCTCTCCTCGCAAACGCCGCACATTAAACAAAGCACAACATTTCCCAACTCCATGCCACCCCTCTACTCCGGCCGCTCTCAACTTGCAAAGTGTTACTGTCCGTGAAAGATGAGAAACAAAGCAGTGAGTGTAGAGGAAGCTGCACATCTCAAAAAAACCACTGCGTCTCGTACTGCACGTTAACAGTGCACGTTTCCACTCTGGTCATGCAGGGGTGCTAATTGCGACGGGCAAGCAACAATTAAAACGAGGTGCAGTCGTTAATAAAACAACGCACCATCAGATTTATTAAAATGGTTAAAAGAACTGCAGTGATACTTAAAAGGGGCCAATGTTTTGGCTCTGATGCGTGGGCGGTGCACATGCAACTGCTGAAAAATGCACCTTGCTCAACCGCCAATTCAAGCAACTTCAAATCAGAGGTGACAGGTCTGACTGCAGCTTTGTGTTTTTATAGCGAGCAAAGATAAATACAGGGGTGCATGTTAGATAGCAACAACTAATTCGCGGACCAAAAGGTATTTAGTAAACTGAAGTTTCAATGCAACGAAGTATACGGCGAGAACACACCCACAACTCTCAACTGGGCACCAAGTATCCTTCCAAATTAATACAATCTTTTCTGTTTCAACGGGTCATATTAGGATAAGTAAGTGGAAACCCTTTCCCGGCAATGTCGCTACAAAAATATTTTCAGTTTGAAAAATACAGAAAAACAGATTGTACGAGACGTCCACTGCACAAGGCAGAAAGGACGTGCGAGTCCCTGCTTCTCCTGATTTAAACACCCATAACACACGCTAGAGACGTCCAGCAGGACACTCGGCCTCTCTCTGATCAAAGATTGAAGCACAGAGTGCCCTTCAATTATTTTACTAGGGCAGTGACAACTAGTCCTCAAATAATTTTTCCGCCTGGGCTCCTCACCTCGTCCACCGTGCGACGGGGGAGATGCAGCATGCCTAGGAGCAGCTTCAGTTTGACAGCCGAGGACAGTCCGTGAAAGCAGAGATGGATGTTGTCGATGATGGAGGCGGTAAGGAGGGAGGCGATACTCGGCGGAGCCCATAGCTCGTCCACGGATCCCAATTTGTTGTGCAGCTGATAACGCCGATTCTTATCTAATTATCTATAAGAACCTTCTGGTCGCCAAGATCTTTTTACCTGTTGAATAGTGTAAAGGAGAGAATCTCATCTGGTTAGATATCAGCATTCATTTTGTCTGAAAGGACCACCGACTCCGAATTCAAGTTTGAGAATTTATTATCGCCAAAAATAACTGAACGTGCAAGCACCTCAACACGAGGTTAAAGAAATAGATGGGCACTAATACAAATAATAATCTACGCAGGAGTCTCATCCGACTCAAGATAAGGAGAATAGAAAGTTCTAGAAGGATCAACCAGACTATGATTGCTCCTATTTCTAAGTTGCTATTCATTGGCCTAAGCAAGCTTAAAATCAATTGCTGTCCCTACACTAACACTGAGTGACATCCCTGCATAACGATTTTCCCAGGCAAGAGTGAATAAAAGGTGTCATCTGTGAAGACTTCCTAAGAAGTGCAATCACATAATACCTAAGCTCAGCTCTGTCCTTCTCTCTGGTCTCCCCTACCTCTTCTCTGGCCTCCTCCCTCAGGGCACTATCCCTAATACAAAACCACAATACAATTGTACACGCCTTTGTCACGCCTCCTTGGCCAGGTCTTCTTTCTTGTGCTTTTCCATCGAAATGGTTACTTCATCCTGGACGGTTGCGATGACCTTGAGTCCCAGGCACCTTCTCCGCCGAAAGTATCATCCCTAAATTCCATTTCACTCCCCGTACCATGCCTCCCATCTCACTAGCTTTTGAAAACAAAGAGTTAGTCTTACTAACGAGACATGTGTCCTTGCACCTGCAACAAAAGATACTTTCAACAGAAACCTTCTACTGTGCAAATTAAATCTACCGTTTGTGCCCAGAGAGCCTTACCAAGAGAAACTTTTCTCGGCCTACAATATAAGCTAACATAAGAATATACCAGGCCTTCCCTAAGCATATATGTAGTTAGGCCTTTACATATAACTTTTAAACACACACATCTTACTTTTCCCTATAAGCATTTTCATTACAATTCATATGCAAACAATGGATTACATGTGCAACTTTAATATGGTGCACGTTTAAACTACTGCAATTACATTACACACACGAACTAATTCCTCTATGCATTATATTCACACAATTCAATAAGCATTACATTACATCATTATCCTAATACCATTATGCTGCTGAGTTCACTTTCTCTCAGCGAACTATTCATTTCTCACTAAACATACATGAATATGCAACTGAATATACGAATATATGTCTGAATACATGTGGGTGCGGCCTATCAGTGATTATGATGCACCCCTACAATTCACAAGAACATTTCGCTCTATCAGTTCCCCCCTTTGATGACTCCTGTCATCACATTTCATTCTACTCCCTTGGAGAAAGAACCGAGCTAAACAGAACTTGTTGCCATTTTCCCTGATCAAAATGTCTCCATGCTCTTGAGCCTTTGATACTGACTGTCCTGCAGTCTTGCCAATCTCATCTCATTTTCCCTCAAAGCTCTCTTGACTCGGCCTGCTCGATACCACTTGTAGGCCTTGATCATAATCCACAAGCCAGCCACACAAACCACCAAAATAAGGAGTGGTCTCAGAAAGTACCCAAGGAATCCCTTTCCTAAGTTCGCAAACCAACCTCCCACTTGACCAAAACCCTTTCCGACCTTTTCCCAGGCCCCTTCTTCGGTCAAATCCGCTATCTTTGTGTGGATCATAGTGATGTTACTTATATATTTCTCCAGATCCTTGCTACGGTCTGGTATATAAGTGCAGCACTCTTGAACCCTCAACATTTTACAGACTCCGCCCTCTTTTGCCAATAGGACATCCAAAGCAAGGCGATTCTGCAAAACCATTCCCCTTATCGACAACATCTCTCCTTCCACCAACACCAACGACTTTGCTGTGTTCATCGAAAATTCATCCACCACCGTCGCTAACCTTCGGATCTTCACATCATTCAAGACTACTCCTAGACTAGGTATCATAGCTCCAAAGATATCCCCCACAACGATTCCTGCACTTGCAGCTCTTCTCGTTCTTGAATGCTCTCCACCCTCTAGAAGATCTAAGTCTTCTGTATGATAAATCTTTGGAAATATTATTGCCAAATAACATGTTCCATACCAATTTGCAGGCAACCTCACATAAGCATTCTTCCCACATACATAATACACCGTTGGTATCACTTGTACAGGACCTTGGAGAAAATCTTTTGCCACATCTGCCATGGTGAAAACGTGATCACAAGTACTTTGCCCCACTGCTACCTTCTCGTAGTAAGTCTGATAACGCCTCGCCTTATACACAACTTACCCCTCTGCTCCTTATCTATCGCTATAGGACCATAGCTTCCCTTGGTCTTATGCAACCGTTCTTCCTCTGTCCAATCGGTCCTGTGATGCCCCAAGTCTCTGGAGTGAGTCAGCTTTCTATACCTATCCTCGACCTGATCCACAAACTTTCTCTCTACTTCCGACATCAAACAAGTCAGATTGTTCCTGTGTGCGAATGCTGTATCCAATTCCAAACTCGGTATGAAGTACTTCCTCAGTCTGTCCTCGGTCTTATAATAGTCATTCTTATTCAAATGCTTGTAAGCTGGGACTTCCGGAAGCACTGCGTCGAAATTGGAAAAGAAATACTCAAACTGATCTCTCTCATAAAACAAACTAAGCAAAAGACTACATGAAATACCATAAGTCAGTGGAAGATGGTGATACCTAATACCCTCATCCACTGAAGTGGGCAACTGCATACACACATAACAATCTTTCGCATCCATCACATCAACATACTCATACAACAACTTAGCATATGCATTCAACTTAAAATCACCTTTGGATAAATCTACATGTAATCTACGACTTTCTTCTAAAAGCAAAGCTCTGTCCGCTGCCCTGTCTACCCCCTTCTGACTAGGTGTGATATGTGTCGGTGTCCCTGTCACCCCCTCTACTTCTGGCTCGTGCGAACCAGTATATGAGACTACAACTACTATGATTATAGAGATTATTACACTACTTATAAGAATGCCTACAATCCACTTTGATCTACGATTGGGATCTCCCGGCTCCATGGTTTCGAAAGTTCTCAAAAGTCTTGGTTATCGCAAAGGACTCTGAAACAGTCTCTGTCCTTTAATTGTGACTTGCTTAACCAGCTCGAGCAACCATGAAATCTCCGGACTTTCCCTTTCCGATCACAAACTTATTTACACAGTCCAGAAAAAGACTTCCCTAGTTTTCGTTCCTCTTTTGTGGAAAGTCCCTAAGTTTATTCTTCTTCCACTCGGACCTAGGTTATCTTCTTCTTTTAGACTTTTATTTACAGTTCATAACTGATCCACAATGAGATCCTCATTGAGCAAGACCAGAACGTGATACAAAAGTTCAAGACGCAAAATCAGCACTTCATGTGAAAACGGCTCAACTCCAAAAGGCGGGAATTCGAGTCGATGCAAAACCAAGTTTCGGACTTCACTCAGAAGCGGGGGATTCGGAACCGTGAGTGTCAGTGTTCCTTCTATCTCGAGCCCTGGCATCCGCAGCACCACCTTCACCACCACATTCGGGCTCCGACGGACCACTTGCACTGACCTCAGCCTTCCCGTGCTCACCACCCCCTGCATCAAACACAGTGTAAGTCCACTCAGGGGTAGAGTATCTGCGACAAGGCACTCTTGTTCTCTTTGACCTTCGCCGACTGTCTTGTGCTTGGTCTTCGTCACTTGCTTCCGTTTCAGATACTTCAGACACTGGAGCAAGGTCTCTCTCAGGTGCTAACCTCAGGTTCAGTCGCCTCTGTCTTTCAGGCCAACTTTCAGCACTTCTGTTCGTTCGTCTGCCTTCCCCTTCTATACCCAGTGCACTACTTCCTCTTTCTGCTGAATTTGACTCTTCTCCGCCCACTGCACCGCCTCTGCCTTCGGTGTCTGAGTCAGGGTTCGAACTGTGGAAACCCCCTTCACCTTGCTCTAGTGCACCACCAGCTGTGTCAGCGACCCTTACAGCTTGACTTGTCCTCCCATGTGGCCTTGCCACATCAGCTGGATTTTCATTTACGAGAGGAGCTGTTTCTTCCAAGGGTGCTGGAACTCTGCGGGTATGGGAGGCATGCACCCAGTTCGGCAATCCTCCACACTTCACTGCTGTGTTCGTGATAAGTATCACCTGATACGGGCCACGCCAGCGGGCATCCAAGCAACTCTTCCTCACGTGCTTCCGAACGAGCACCCAGTCACCGGGACACAAGTCGTGGCACAAATCACTCGAGGCTGGGACCACTGCTGCTTGCACCTGCTGGGATACAGAACGGACCACATCAGAGAGTCCTTTACAATAATCGAGAATCAAATCATCAGTGATGCTTATCAAGGCTGTAGCTGGTACTGCTGGCAGTCTCATTGCCCTCCCCATTAATATTTCATGGGGGGACAACCCGGTCTTTCTGTCTGGGACACTTCGCATGCTCATTAGCACTAGAGGCAAGGCATCGGGCCATTGCAGGGATGTCGAAGAACACATTTTTGCCATCCGGGCTTTCAAAGTTCCATTAACTTGTTCCACCATCCCAGAAGCCTCTGGTCTGTAACTACAATGGAGTCTCTGGTCAATGTTCAATGCAGCACAAAGCAACTTCATGATTTCGCTATGGAAGTGCCCTCCTCTATCTGATTCCAAAGAGGTCGGGATCCCGAATCTAGGGATGAGCTCCCTCAACAGTAATTTAGCCACTGTGAGAGTGTCACACCTGCGTGTGGGGTAAGCCTCCACCCACCGTGAGAATACACATACTAGCACTAATATGTACCTCAATCCATTGCACCTAGGCATCTCCACAAAGTCCAACTGTATTCTATTGAAGGGTCCTCCTGACCTTCCAATGTGACTCAACATAACTACAGTTTTCTTTCCATCATTCATCTGCTGACACGTAACACACCTCTGGCATACCATCTCAGCCATTGCTCGGAACCGTGGGTTATACCACGTCTGTCTAAACACTCTCACCATTGCGTCTCTACCAAGGTGTGCCTGTCCATGTATCAGTCTTGCCATCGGACTCAGTAATTCTTCAGGCAACACGGCTCTCCCATCATTGGATACCCACACATCCACATCTCCTCTCTCGCACCCAGCTTTGATCCATCCCTCTCTCTCTTGGGTTGAAACTTCATCCTGCAATCTCTTAAGCTCTTCCCAAGTGTCTGCCATGGCCAACATTATGCTGAGATCGGTTCCTTCTTGGCTCTCTTCTATCTCTCTTCCTGTGAATATGCATCCTTGTTCTGCACAGAAACGGGCGACTTCGTCCGCATAGTTATTTCCCAAGGATACAAAGTCCTCCCCCTTCCCATGGGCTGAGCACTTTACCACAGCAATTTCTTTCGGATGCTGTAATGCATCTAACAATTGTCTTACATATTCTCCATTACGAATGGGTGAGCCAGATGATGTCAAAAATCCCCTCTGAGACCATAACTGCCCGAAGTCGTGCACCACACCAAACCCATATTGGCTGTCTGTGTAAATCGTGATTCGAATTCGATCAGCGGCCAAACAGGCACGGGTCAAGGCAATGATCTCAGCTACCTGCGCGGAGCGTACTCCTTCTAGGCAAGCAGCCTCGACCACTCCTGAAATTGTACATACAGCAAACGCTGCTTTCAATTGCCCCACACTGTCTCTTAAGCATGAACCATCGACAAAGAAAATTTCATCTGGGTCAGCCAATGGCTCATCGACAATGTCAGGTCTCGGTTTGGTGCAAAGCTCGGTCACATCGAGACAATCATGGTCCGCACAATCTTCATCATCCGTGCTCGGTATAGGCATCAATGTCGCAGGGTTCAAGACAGAGCACCTTTTCAGAGTCACATTCTCTGCGGCAAGTATGACTTGCTCGTACCTCGTTAACCTATTGTTCGTTAGGTGCTGGGTCTTGGTCCTGGTCATCAATAACTCAACCGAATGTGGCACATGTACAGTCAATGGATGTCCCATTACAATGCTTTCACATCTTTCAATGCTGACACCTGTTGCAGCAACGGATCTTAGACATCCGGGCAACGCAGAAGCTACTGGATCTAAAGTAGCTGAAAAATATGCAACTGGTCTACGGACACCTCCATGGTTCTGAGCTAACACTGCTAATGCACATCCTTCCCTCTCATAACAGAACAATGAAAAGGCCTTGTTGTAATCAGGCATTCCCAATGCCGGAGCCCTGCACAACTCCTCTCTCAGTTTCCGGAATGCCACCAAGCAATCCTCGTCCCATGGTACCGGATCACTCACATCCTTGTGCGTAAGCCTCTGCAAAGGCTTTGCTCTCAAGGAGAAACTAGGAATCCACTGTCGACAATAGCCAACCATTCCCAGGAACATCCTAACTTCTCTCTGTGTGGTGGGTACTGCCATGCTCATTATTGCCTCTATCCGATCTGGTGACACCTTCCTCTTGCCTTTCTCCAATCTGTGTCCCAAGTACTGTACCTCATTCAGACAGTACTGCAGCTTGTTCGGGGACACCTTATGTCCGTTCTCTGCTAAGTGGTTCAACAAAGCTACAGTGTCAATTCTGCAAGCATCTTCTGTTTCTGAGGCAATGAGCAAGTCATCTATGTACTGCACGAGAACTGAGTTCTGCGGCAACACAAGACTCTCAAGGTTCTTCTTCAGGATCTGGTTAAAGATCGATGGACTTTCCGTATACCCTTGAGGGATACGACACCATGTTAACACGCGATTTTCTAGCCTGAACGCAAAAAGAAATTGGCTTTCCTCGTGGAGCGGTATCGAAAAGAAGGCTTGACATAAATCGATAACCGTAAACCACTCGGCTTCACATGGGATCTGGAACAGTATTACTGAAGGATTCGGTACCACTGGACAACAAGGGACAACTATCGTGTTGACCTTTCGCAGGTCTTGCACGATCCTGTACTTCCCGCTCGGTTTCTGTAGTCCCATAATGGGTGAATTACAGGGGCTACCTCTAATCTCTTTCAGAATGCCTTTCTCAATGAAGGTCTTGATCACAGGTCTTATCCCTGCAATCGTTTCTGGCGACAGGTTGTATTGAGGTGTCCTGGGGAAATCAACATTCTGTTTCACCTCAATCCGCACTGGTTCAACCCCTCTGATTAGACCTATTTCATCGCCTGCGAAATCCCACACCACAGGCGACACTTCGTCTCTCAGATCATGTGGAAGTTCTTCCACAGTCACCATTGGGTACAGATCTATACAAAGATGCTGATTGGTAATCTTAAAGTCAGCATCGTCATCTCTCGTCTGGACCTCTACTCCATTGGGCGTACAATAAATCGTGCAGTTCAACTTGCACAACAGATCTCTTCCCAAAAGACAAACTGGATTCGTATCACACACTACAAACTGATGTCTAGTTTGGAAAGTACCTATCTTTACTAGGATCGGTTCTGTCAATGGGCTGCTTATTTTCTTGTTCGCTACTCCAACAACCTGGATTGATTGTCCCGAGAGGGGTAGGTTAGGGACTACTGCTGATCTTACAGTAGACCGGGTAGCACCAGTATCAACCAAAAGTGTGGCAGGATGACCCTCAATATCTGCCTCCACAAAAGGTCCTCTCTGGTCTACCTCCAAGACCGCTCCAAGTGTGCAGTCTTCCTCCCCTCTCAGGCACCGTCAGGCTAAAGGGTCTGAGCCACTCTCGTCATAGTCTTCGAACAGGGGCATCTGTTGGTACGTTCGTGTTCCTTGTGAAATCCGTGGAGCTTGGGGAACCTGGGCATGAGAACTGTATACCCCCCCTTTCATCGTCCTAGGTCTCGTTATTGTATTAACTACCTCTTGCGCGGGTGCCTGAGCCCCCTCTTCCTCTTCCTGCAACTGATTAGCTGGGTTCAAAGGACACTCGCATTTCCAATGTCCGACCTGGCGACAAAGATGACACGCAGTGGTCTTCTTCAATGTGGCCACGTCCACTCCTGTCTTGGGGTCTACTGGTTTTCCCTTTCCCTGTACCTGCCCATTCTGGTTTCCCTGGAAATTTCCTTGCTTTCTTCCTAAGGTCCCTCCACTAGGCTGACTCTGTGCTGTCTGCATCTGGACAAGCATCAATTTGTCTTTTAGTTTTCGATGTTTCGATTCCACCTCATCACTACAGTATCTCGCATACCGCAAAATTTCATCTAGTGGCTTGTTCTGCCAGCAGATCAAATGGTGCTGTATCATGAGGCTGATTTCCACTCTCAGACCCAGTACAAACTTTGAGACAAACTGTCCCATATCCTTGGGGTCCAAGATATCTAACCCACTATACTGTTTAAAAGCTTGCAGAAGTCTTTCATAATATTCATGCACCGTTTCCTTGGGTTCCTGTACAGTCCGATCTATCTTAACCCAATCTATATCCTGAGGTGAAATCTTCAATTTCAACCATGTAATCACCTGCTCATACTTTTTCATGACTAGTGGTGATGGACCGTTTGTAACCGCCTCTCTATCTGGTTCTGAAGTCGGCCACTCAATAGCGACTTTACAAGCTGTCCACAAATCTCCCGGTACCACTATGTCAAACAAAGTGTTCAAATCAATCCACAATACTTTTGAAATTTTCACAAACCGCTCAACCTGTTTGTACCACTCTACTGGTTTTTCCCTCAGCCGAGGAAAATCATTTGTAAATGCAGCCAAATCACCTCTATTCCACGGCACATGCACGTACCCTCCATTCTGTACTTCCCGTAAAGGAAAATTTCCAACACCCGTCGCCCCCCTCCTGGCGGCGGCGTTTCCTTCTGCTCTCTTTACTGGTTTCTTCTTGGACCACCTTTCTTCCCATTTGTCCAACAAAATCCATATTCTCATTCCTATAATCAGGTCTCTGGTGTGTGTCCTTAATCCTGTGATTCTTTTCTCCTCCAGCTCCTGGTCACTGTAATGCAATCTATGTGGTCCCTGCAACGCTTTAGTTTTATTCAGGTCCACCTCATATCTTTTGGCCAATTCCTTCAATCTATCATGTGCCATCCTAGCTTTTCGAGTCACATCTTTTGCTACAAACAGCAGCTCATCTGATCCATAAATTTCTATCCTTTCCAAAGGCAGACCCCCACTGATCATTTCGTCTACCTCTGCTTTCAGCCTCACTACGTCTAGCAACCTTGCCTGTACTGCACTCCTCAGTACTTCTCGACAACCCGAGCCATCCCGCTCATCACAGTCACTATTCTGTCCTTGTGACCTATTCCCTTCCATCATATTCCTGGAACTTGGTCTGTCTTCCGAGACGTTTTGTGCCCTATCTCCTTGCATCCTATCCTCTTGGTTCGTTACTGTTGGTGTCCACTCCCTCAAAGCTGACTTAGATTCCCGCAAAGACCTTGGTCTTTCTGGTCTCTCCTCTTCTCGTCTAAAGGAAGAGTCCGCAGTAGCCAGTAACGGCGTACTTGTCTCCACTGGTCTTGGGAAATGAACCACTCTTACTCCGAACCCATTCCCACTCTCACTGATTACTTCTTCTCTTCCCGTCTGTACGGAGCTCCCTTCTCTCACTCGGTCTGGGTCATATACCGGTACTATAGGGCCAATGGTAACCGGTACTGTCAAGGAGTCCGGTAATCTTGTGTTCCCAACAGGAGGCTGTGTTATCATAGACGCCGTTGCCCCCTCTGTTCCTGTGGAAATCCTTCCCACTACTCTCATGCTAGTCTGATTCTGGCTTCCATCAATTGTTACTGCTGGGGTCGGCTTTCCCTCTTCTGAATCTGGATTAAATGGTGGTGGCCTCTCTGCCAACATCCTATCCAACAGACTGTCATCTAAATCACTGTCGTCCTCATCAATTCTTATTATTTTCCCATTTTGTACTAACAATGGGTACAATTTGTCCACTTCAACCGTTGCCACCCTCCACCGTTTCTCCAATGCATCCCACTTCGCATCCTGAAATGCCCTGACCGATTTCTTCACCCTTTCCTGATTCTTGTCTCTGTTCCTTTCGTGTGCTGCTCTAATCCACGCATGTAATGCCTCAAACTGTGTCGGTCTAGGTAGTGGTCGTAATGAAGCCATTACGCTTTTTAGCTGGTACAATACCTCCATCCTGAAAGTACCATATCGAGGGAACGACAATTCTCCTTCTGCTTCTGTCATTTTATGCCAATTCTCAAGCCAAATTATAGTATGCAATCCTACATTCTTTGCCATATAATGTGCTGGTGTATCCTCGGGAAGAGCTTCCTCTCCCTCCCGAACAACCACATGTCTATCACCTCTACAAAGTTCCCGTAAAGCTTTAAAACATTTCATGGTGAATCAACTTTTTGTTTGCACTCAAAATGTCCGCTTTTACTTCCTGATTTCAATCCACCAATACCAGCGCGGCTCACACCAACCGGCCTATCGCAGCGCGGCACTTGTCTGACGTCACTTTTCCTCCGCTCGCAGCAGTTCCCCTCCTTTCTAATTCACTTGTTCTCACTCGCATCTGTCCCAATCATACTCTGAAATAATGTCCGTCCTACCGAACAATTACCTCTCTGACCGTCGGTCTTACCAATGACCGATCAGCCTCTTGAGCTTGTTGACCTCAATCTGGCAATCGTCTGTCCGCGAAACGACCGGACAATCACCTTTAGCACACTCGATAGGATTCAATCACTCAATGTTCTGCACACAATAACCTACGACCTGCGTTGGTTATTCACACACTCACTCATGTGTTCCCTATCTTCAGTGGGTCTGTCAATGACGTCTCGTGACCCCCACAACCTCTGGTCAACGTTCTCAACTCTGGGTGTATTCTACACCACAATAAATCTCCCGGTCCCGCGCGCGCTCACGGTCCGTTTCTCAATCACACAACTTTCGTTCCAACTCCGCAAGACATCACACAACAATAAAACACCGCAATCTACCAAACATCACTCTTTTCATACTCACTCTACTATGAACTGCTACTTCCGCCGCACCGACACTCTCCGTCAGTTTTCCACGACCTCCGACATCCTTCTCCCGCGGTCCTCTGGATCTGCGTCACTCGGGCTCTATGGGGCAACTTAATCTCCTATCTTGCTCTAGATCTCCCCTTACCATCAAAGGTAACCATCCTACTCTGCTACCAACTGATAACGCCGATTCTTATCTAATTATCTATAAGAACCTTCTGGTCGCCAAGATCTTTTTACCTGTTGAATAGTGTAAAGGAGAGAATCTCATCTGGTTAGATATCAGCATTCATTTTGTCTGAAAGGACCACCGACTCCGAATTCAAGTTTGAGAATTTATTATCGCCAAAAATAACTGAACGTGCAAGCACCTCAACACGAGGTTAAAGAAATAGATGGGCACTAATACAAATAATAATCTACGCAGGAGTCTCATCCGACTCAAGATAAGGAGAATAGAAAGTTCTAGAAGGATCAACCAGACTATGATTGCTCCTATTTCTAAGTTGCTCTTCATTGGCCTAAGCAAGCTTAAAATTAATTGCTGTCCCTACACTAACACTGAGTGACATCCCTGCATAACGATTTTCCCAGGCAAGAGTGAATAAAAGGTGTCAGCTGTGAAGACTTCCTAAGAAGTGCAATCACATAATACCTAAGCTCAGCTCTGTCCTTCTCTCTGGTCTCCCCTACCTCTTCTCTGGCCTCCTCCCTCAGGGCACTATCCCTAATACAAAACCACAATACAATTGTACACGCCTTTGTCACGCCTCCTTGGCCAGGTCTTCTTTCTTGTGCTTTTCCATCGAAATGGTTACTTCATCCTGGACGGTTGCGATGACCTTGAGTCCCAGGCACCTTCTCCGCCGAAAGTATCATCCCTAAATTCCATTTCACTCCCGTACCATGCCTCCCATCTCACTAGCTTTTGAAAACAAAGAGTTAGTCTTACTAACGAGACATGTGTCCTTGCACCTGCAACAAAAGATACTTTCAACAGAAACCTTCTACTGTGCAAATTAAATCTACCGTTTGTGCCCAGAGAGCCTTACCAAGAGAAACTTTTCTCGGCCTACAATATAAGCTAACATAAGAATATACCAGGCCTTCCCTAAGCATATATGTAGTTAGGCCTTTACATATAACTTTTAAACACACACATCTTACTTTTCCCTATAAGCATTTTCATTACAATTCATATGCAAACAATGGATTACATGTGCAACTTTAATATGGTGCACGTTTAAACTACTGCAATTACATTACACACACGAACTAATTCCTCTATGCATTATATTCACACAATTCAATAAGCATTACATTACTAATACCATTATGCTGCTGAGTTCACTTTCTCTCAGCGAACTATTCATTTCTCACTAAACATACATGAATATGCAACTGAATATACGAATATATGTCTGAATACATGTGGGTGCGGCCTATCAGTGATTATGATGCACCCCTACAATTCACAAGAACATTTCGCTCTATCACAGCCACAAACCACATGGCCTATTGGTGTCTATTACGCGCACCAAGCGCGTAATAGACACCAAAAGGCCATGGAGGAGCATTGCTCCTCCCATGGCCTATTGGTGTCTATTATGCGCACCAAGCGCGTAATAGACACCAATAGGCCATGGGCGGAGCAATGCGCCCGCCTTTAGCCAATTGCGTGCAGTCTTTTACAAAAGCGTGTGCGATTCCTAGGTCAGTGCTGAATCCCCGTTTTTCAGCTACTAAATGTCTCGCGCTGCGCAGTGCAACGCTAGGCGCGAGACCTAAAAATGAATGTGTCCTTGTGTAACGTAACTGGTGCTCATGTAAAGTGCTCCAATACCTTTGGGTCAAGTTTGCGCTATATAAATCTGCAAAAAAATAATATATATATGCTTCACACATAGGTATGCTGATCAAAGTACCAGGAGCACAAACGGACAAAGAACATCTAAATTCTACGTATGTCATGCACCAAAAGTGCAGTATCAAATCTTGTTTTAATTTGTACTCTAGGTACATATGTGATGCCAAAAGATCAAAGTGCAGCTAATTCCCAGGTATTCCAACATTCAAGGTCCAAATATACACATAGATAATAAGCCACATTGACATACTTCATTTATGTGAAAGATGATTAATTTAATGGCTCAAGTTGGCTACATTTCGGGCATCTCAGTCCATCAATGTAATACTGCCACAATGAATAAATAGTCTGTAAAAGATGTTATACACTAGGAGATAACCTATGTGAAAATTTAACCACGGTAAGGTATCACAGGGTATCAGAGATTGAACTGTCTCATACTAAAGCAATGGTGTAAGAATCAAGGCATATAAATACAGATTCAAAAACAAGGCAAAATCACATACATACATGTTAATACAAAAAGTGTTGTGTTCAGGTTTGTAGTACAAAGTCACTTATTTCAACATCATTTTGTCTTGTACAAAAAAGGGTTACATTGCAATTCATATGTGTCATTCTAAGTTCAGCAAGAGAACTTGCCATGCAAAAAGCATTATCTGGTGTATGAATAAACCCAATTTAAACATCCATGTTACACGTCAAATAATAGTTACATTTACTAAGCAACTAGCCATGTAAACTAATTGAAGTGATTACACCAAACAGGTAAGTGTAAGAGCACGTACTTTATTGACTGTTCGTCTCCACAGCTTCCAGGAACTGACAAGATCCTGGGATTCAAACCATAGCATTCCATTACCATGGCAGTGACATCATAAGTAATGCAAAGCAGACAGACAGTAAGCTTAAGGAGAAACTACTACAACATCTCCTCTCTTTCCATTGACACAAAAGAAAATGAAAAAAGAAGACAAAGGAAGATAGGCAAAGAGAAAGAAGAAGGAGAACAAAGAAAAATAAAGATTACAGAGGAAGATAAAAGTTTCATTATAAGTAAAACAACATGTAAGTTCATTAGTATAAAACAACACAGCAGACTACAGATTTAAACGAATTGGCGGGACACTCGTCCTACTACTCCTTCGTGGAGAAACATATTTCAATGAGGTTTTCACAACCTGGGAAGGTCTCTGCACACTCTCCTTAACAGATGGTTTTCTTAGACCTGATTGGGGCTGAACCATTTTCTCCGATTCAAGACCCATGTGTATCACAACCCTCATAGGAATCTCGTAAATTCTAGACAGGTTCCACCAATTTTTTCCATTTACTCTCACAGCAAAACGTGATGTAGCATCCAATTTAACAGGAGGACCAAACTTTGACAGCCCCTTAGGAACATTATGAGGGGACTTAATTCTCACCCAATCCCCCACAGAAATCACAGACTTGGAACAAATCTCATCAGAGACAGCAGATTGTGGACGCACGCCACAATCGTTTTGTGACGGAAGAGCAGGACAAGATTGTACATAATTTTTTCCCTTTGTCTCTCGACACCTTGACAACAGACCCCATTTCTTCATCCAAGCAGGACACATGTGAAATGAAGCTTGTCTACCTCTAAGTAGAGCGAAAGGGCTAGAACCAGTGATGGCACTTGGAGTAGTGCGATGTGCCCACAACATACTCTGGACAGCCTCTTTAATATCAACTCTGGCTGAAACAGCCCACTGAACACACTCAACGAGAATACGGTTGGTGCGCTCAATGAAACCATTGGCCTGTGGGTGATATAGAGCCAGACGCCGGTGAGAGATGCCACATTGGTACAGAAAATCAGACATTTCCTTGGACGTAAACTGTACACCATTGTCGGATACGATCTCCTTGGGAAAACCCTCTCTAGCAAAGAGACTTTGTAAAAACCTGATGACTTCTTGAAAGTTGGGATCTGTCATAAAATGAACCTCCCACCACTTGCTGAAGTAGTCAGCAACAACTAATGCGAACTTCTATTTGTTGGGTAGAACATTGAAGGGTCCCACGAAGTCAATGGCTAACTTCAACCAGGGACCCTCAGTTGCCTCCACGTGCTGAACTGGAGGTGAAACAATCTTGATAACTTTATCACTGGTACAACATGTGACACACCCCTCCACTACATCATTTATTTGATGGTCCATGGAGGGCCACCAATACACACTACGAATTCTTTTTTTTGTGTTGGTCTGACCAAGATGTCCCTCGTGACCAAAGTCAATGATACGACTTCTGAGAGACTCAGGAGGGACAAACTTATCCCCCGCATGATCATTTCTCCACCCTCCACAGTAAGTTCATCAGCAACCTTGGCAAAAGGATGAAGATGACTGTCAAGATGTTTCTCTTTAGGCCAACCTGACACGATAAACTCTTTCACTTTTTTGAGTATTGCATCGGACTCCATTCCACAGAACCAATCACGCTCAGAAAAACAACCCACACAACAAGCATCCACTGCAGCAATCAAGCACTCTTCATCAGTATTGACATCACAATCATCTTTACCTAAAGGCAACGGAGACCTTGAAAGATAATCAGCTCTCGTGTTTTTCCCACCCGGGATGTGGGCAACTCCAAAATTGTATTGCAGCAATTTTGAACTCAACCTTGTAATTCTGGGAGTATGATCTTTTATTGACTGTTCGTCTCCACAGCTTCCAGGAACTGACAAGATCCTGGGATTCAAACCATAGCATTCCATTACCATGGCAGTGACATCATAAGTAATGCAAAGCAGACAGACAGTAAACTTAAGGAGAAACTACTACACTAATCTAAGGCCTTGCATCTGTAATATAGCCAAGCAAGGACATCAAAAGTGAAAATAGGACAAATGTATTTGTTAGTGTCAAACTTGTTGCCACTGTCACTACCATATAGCTCGAAATGTATGCATGATAATCTGATCCTAAATTGGATACATTGTATACAAAGTGAGTGCAATTCTCATATAGCTAAGACTAATATTCTAACTTACTTATCATAGTAATCTTCTGGCTGAACATGAAAGTTAGCATGTTGATGTGTTGTATGTCTTACACTATGTACAATATGTGCAGTGACCCATAAATGTTAAACATATATGTGTAAAGCAATGGTCAACAGTACCTAAGACATATCAGTTAGAAGTAAAATAAATGTGTATGACTTTGCCTGCATACACAATACACATAGTTAGTTATGTCTTAGTAACAATGAACCAATTCATTGACTGTTGTTCTTTCCTCTTTTCAGGTGACCAAGGATATGGTTAGCAGCCGTGGATCATGACCCCATATCCAAATCCCCAGACAGATGGGCAGAAAAAATATAATTCGGCTCTGAGCAAACTTGAAATGTTGTGGAGCGAATGTTTGGGGTCCTAAAGTCCAGTTTTTGATGACTTGACAAATCAGGCGGTAGACATCTGTACTCGCCTCCTGTGGTCTGCAAGATTATTTTAGTCTTTGCACTATAACATAACATCTGTCTTAAAACAAATGTGCCATGGGACTATGAGACTGCAATCCCACCTGACATGAAGAGAATGATGAATCTGATGCACATATAGAGCACACAGGTCGTGTGAGACAGGGCCAAACTGTTGCCAAACGTTTTTTATAATCTTTGTAAAAACAATAGTCACTCAGCCATGATTTGTGAGTAGCAAAAATAAATCAATTTTCACACATCAAAATTTCTTCATGTTTGCATCATTTAATTTTTTTTGAAAATGTTGACCTAATCACTGTCACAGTCATCAAAAAGATGTGAAGACGTATCACCCAAATATGTGACATACCATGTTATTTTGTACAGCCATTCATTTGAAGTAATGAATTGGGTATGTGTGACATCAGAACCACTATCCACAAATGCTGATTGGAATGGTCATATACATGAGCCAACATAAATGCATGACCCTCAGTGTATGTATCTCTAAAAATATAATCCCATCACATCACCATGACTGTTCAGCTTTCAACACTTCAGCATACAAGTACCATTGTATCATTTAACTCCACAATGTAAAATGACTGTGTAATGACTGGAACTTTGTCAACTGTAACATGTCTCTACAATGAATCCCCATGTGGCCTATCAAACATATCGACTCATAGAAAATCATGTCCCACTCAGATTGAGATATGCAACAATCATCTGCGTGCTGTAGCGATTGTCACAAAGGTGCTAGATGAGAAGGCTATTACCCAATGAGTAATGTAGATGTGTGTGCATCCATCTGTACATATCCATGTTGAAGGTGATCATGTAATGGATACCACACTAAGGGCCAGATGTAGCAAGCTAAATTGCGATCGCAAACGCAGAAATTCATTGGGCAATGTAGGTAAGAAAAAACCCATTCGCAAAATAAGAAATCGCTAAAACCGAGACCATCCACTTTGCAATTCCTTAATTTGCGAATATGAACTTACCGAGTCCCAAATTGAGACTCCCTATTTGCGAATTCGCTATTAAGGATTCACAAAAAAATCGCAAATAGCGATTACAATAAAAATCGCTATTTGCGACTCGCAAATTACCACCAACTCAAAGCAGGTGGTAACCAGGTGCACAGCATATAAACAGGCTCAGAATGCCTCACTATTTTTCACAATGGCAGCCCTGTATGTCATAGCGAGGAGGATGCGGATACAAGCAGCAGCACAGAGAATGAGGAGGCAACAGGAACGCATATACAGAGTGCGCATTACCTTGTTCCAACTAACAGAAGAAGAAATACATGATAGGTACAGGCTTGACTCAGCTACCATCCTAGACCTGATACGTGACCTGCATCCAATCCTGGAGCATCAGACACGCAGGACCCACGCAATCCCAACACATGTGCAGGTCCTGGGTTCACTGCACCTACTTGCATCAGGTAGTTACCAGGGGGTGATAGCTGCAGCCGGAGGGGTCTCCCAAAGTTGCCGGTCACGCTTCCTCAACACCTTCCGGGATGCCATGCTTCAAAGAATGCACCATTACATCCGGTTTCCCACCGCGCAACAGGAACTGCAGAAGACTAAAATGGATTTCTACCAGATGGCTCAATTCCCACATGTCATTGGGTGCATTGATGGGACACATGTCCCAATCTGTCCCCCCTCAGCTACGGAGTATGTGTATCGGAACCAAAAATCCTATCATTCCATCAACGTCCAGGTCATTTGTAATGCCTCACACATCATCACTGATATCGTTGCCAAATTTCCAGGAAGTACGCATGACTCTTACATCTTCAGGCATAGTGGAATCTATACACGTCTGACTGGGGGAGAATTTGGAGAAGGATACCTGCTAGGTAAATGCATGTGACACACTCTGTTGTACACCTTGGGTGTATTGGAAGTGGGCTGTGATTAATGTTTTTTCCTTTCTCATGTAGTTGACAGCGCATATGCAGTGCGTTCATTCATACTCACCCCATTTCTCAACCCAACTACCCCAAATGAGAGGAGATACAATACTGCCCATAAGTCGACGAGGAATGTGGTGGAGCGGACATTTGGACTGCTGAAGAGCAGGTTCGGCTGCTTCCACAAAAGTGGAGGTGCACGGCAGTACCGCCCCGAGATATGCTGCAAAATCATTGCTACCTGTGCCATGCTACACAACCTGGCTACAAAGAAGGGAATCCCAGTGGACATCGCAGATTCGGTCTCAGAGGATGAAGAAGGCCCACGGCCACCTCACAGAGCAGCAGGTGGTGTTGGTGCACCAGATGGGAGACACAGACGTGATGAGATCACACGCAACTATTTCTAAGTGAGTAATCAGACAAAGCAGAAAATGACTTTTGAATAACTGTGTTTTATTATCCTTGACATCAGGCAATATGTGTGCACACAGCCTCACAATCCTGCCCTCTGTGTGCCTTGAGTTGCACATCATGGCATATTCACACTCCATGCACATTTACAACCCTTTTACTGTTCTCTCATGGGTTACCTCACCCATTTGCTAGTGTCTGCCACAGCATGAACTTATTTTCTGCGCCCACGCGCAGCACTGCTACGGTCAGTGTTCACACTGCCCTCCCCTTGACGAAGGTTCTGCAGCTGTCCCTTGCCTTGCACTCCGCCGTCTGGGCTCAGTGACAGGTGGAGTGATGCTGCTGTGGCTTGAGACCTCCTCACTGTCCCCAGCATCCACAGCTCCTGTGGCAGCTATGTTGGCTGTCTGGAGCTGTTCGACAGCACTGGTGACCTGCACCAACCCCCTCGCAACATCCTGGCTGCAGTGGGCCATTTCTACCTGCATGGCAACTGTGCGTCTGCTCAGGACAGCTGTAGCATTGCAGAGGCGGTTGACCGCCTTTGTGTACCCATCCATACGGCTGATTATGCGTTGTTTTTCACGGTGCCTTGAGCCATGTTCCCTCTGCATGGTGGTGCATAGCTGTTGTAGTGCCACAGCCATGTCCTTCATGCTCTCTGTATTGGCCCTCTGACCGTCTGCAACTGTGGAGTTCAGATCAGAAATGCCCTCCTTGATATCCCTCATGTTCTTATTCAGGGACACCAGCTGCCATTGCATTGGTTTCATGCTTTTTATTTGCAGCCGCTGCACCTTGACCATGGTGCCCTCAAGACCCGAGAAGACAATTGATTCCTCCCCCTGCTCAGCAACACGTTGTGGCCTGGGTCTGCGTCTGAGACCACTGGTGTGACTACGCTGCACAGGAGACTGTTGATTTGGAGGCTATGCTAGCTCTTCGGGCATGGACTGTGGATGTTCCTGTGTCTCTTCCAATCCTCCCTCCATCTCCTGTAGTGTTTCCACAGTGTACCTGTTAGGTCTTGGTGCAGGTGTTCTTTCTGTGCCTGTGTGAGACTCTTCCTCCCCTGCATGTTGTTGCTCAGGTGCCTCATCTGTCTGGCTGTCTTCTGCCTGTGGCGCAGGTTCCCCTGTGGATACAAGAGAATCATTTACTGTGTGTCCTTATTGCAATTTAATTTCATTAAATGTACATGATTTGGTATTCACACTAAAAGTGCGTTGCTTGGTTATTGCCTGGTGTGAGTCCCCTGCGGATGTGTTCACCTGTGTCACTGCTTTGCTATTTAATGTTTGGGACTGCATCTTCCATGATGCATTGCTGGTTGTTAACAAAATGTGGACTGTAGTGGCAATCTAACTTGCTCATGTGTTATTTGGGATTGGGGAGTTGGGAGGGTGAGGGTTCAGGACAAAATGTGCATGCATCTTACCTTGTCTGGTGTTGTCTGTGGCTGAGCTGTCCACTTCTCCTATGCCACTTATGCTCTCAGACTGGAGGGTGGACTCCACCAGGGCCTCCAGGGGTGTTGTTGCTGGCTCTGTGGATGGTCCTCCACCTTTTTTTTTTTGCTTCCTTCAGCCTATTTGCAACCCTGTCTTTCGCCCTGGAGCGCAAGTCGTACCAGCGCTTCCTTAGATCATCAATGGAGCGCTGTGTGACCCCAATAGCATTCACTTTGGCTTTTATTTCCAGCCAGAACTTCCTCTTCTGCGATTAGGGGACATGCAGAGACTTTTTCCCAAAGAGTTGATCATGAGTCTTCACTACTTCCTCTATGAGGACCTCCAACTCCTTTTCGCTGAATTTGTGTTTTCTTTTCCTTGCTGCAGGCTCCTTTCCCTTCTCCTGTGTGTCCATTCTGTCAGTTTGTGCCTGTCTGAGCACTCCTGTTCAGCTCCTGGAGGTGTGCTCCTGCTCCCTGCCTCTCCCACAGTCTCAGGCACTCTGGAACAGCATGGGCGGGGTCACTTCCTGCTTGTGATGTCATCAGACTGCACCTGGATGGCATATTCGCAAAATTGCAATTCCTTAAAATTGCGAATTCGCAAATACCGATTTGGTAATTGCGATTCGGAATTCGGATTAGAGAATTTTAAGGAATCGCAAACTATTAGCAATTTTTCTCGTACATTGTGGTTTGCGATTCTCAAATAGCGATTCGGTAAAAATCGCTATTTGGGAATCGCAAATTTGGATTTTCATACATTTGGCCCTAAGGTATGAGGGTAATATATAGTGCAAAATCTACACTAGTGGGGGAGTACTCATTACATTTAATAGAAAAGCGTAAAGTACCACTACAGCTATATCATGCAAAGACACTAATAATCAGTGAAGTCAAAAGAAGGCAAACATGTACGTATACAAAGTTACACATACACCATTTTGTGCATAACAGCTGATACAATCAATGACACTTGTATATTGATAATCACTCCGAACTAAAAAAGTTGAGACACAAGCAGTGGTATGGCATGTAATCTGAGTGATGAAAAAGCTTGGGAATGCACAAGATCAAATCAAAAACATCTTAGTATTTGGTCTGGTAACAAGTCACATTTGTAGAACTTACATATACCACCATATAAGCATCTCATCAGCAGCATGACTACTTATCACTAACAGTCCAGAATTATGTATGAGTGCAGAGGAATCTGGTGTCAAATGGATTAAGCTATCTGAGTTAATTATGATAATCTTCACACATCCTAATCCTATTATTTGGCACATAGAAGTTCACATCAATCTATGCTGTCATGCCATAGGCCTCTGTTGAACTATGCATTGAGACATGTTAATGTCACACAATTTAAGATGTTCAGTTTCAAGTAATACCTGTACAATACTAGGGGTGGGAGATAAACTCCGCTCTGCCGGCAGAGTATGCAGAGTTTTGCCCACTCTGCGTTTTGCTTGGAGCACAGAGTTCCGGCAAAACTCCACCAAACACTGCGAAGCTGAGTTTTTTCTTGCATGCGGCTCACCAAAGTTAAGTTGGTGAGCGAGAATTTGCATCCCCTAGCACGATTTTCGGGTGCTGGAACGCCTGCCGGCAAGATTTCTCAACGCGAGCGGTCGTGGCTGGTCACAACCATTTTTATTGAGAAAGCTGGCGCTCAAGTAGAAAATCTACTTGAGCAGCAGAAAGAAGGATCACCCTCTGGCGTGCTGCGTGGTACCATTTACAGCGATTGTACAGCATGGAACACGCTCCTGGTGCTAAAAGTCTGTGCGAGCATCGCAACGTGCCGAATTCTGCCTGATTGTGGAACTCAGCGGAATTTCACTGATGTTTTATGTAACTCTGCAGACAATACACGTAACCCAAGGGACTAATCTGTGAACCTTCAACATAAAAATGCTGTTCTTTGTTGTAAAAAGGTCCACTTGTGCTACATAAAGTGATGGAGGCTGATGTCACCCTTCCAGTGATCAAGAACCATATACCAAATACACCCATGTGTGAGTGTACAAGGGTAGTGAAAGCTGAACACTCACATATGGAAATATCATTAGCCCCTGAGTCACAAAGCCCTTCCAAAGTGGTAACTGTGTGTGGATTGTGTGATATTACACATATGCACACATTGTCAGAATTGCATTTGTAACACCTGAAACACTTGTAAACCACTTGTGCACAAAGGATGACAATACTTTGGGGCATATTCATTAGGTGCTGTGTCGCAGTTGATCCACGCAAGGGGACACAAGGGTAATCACAAAACTAAATTAGGTTTTTCACACCATGCCAAAGGACCTTGTGTGGGCCCTGAGTGGCTTGAAGCAGCAGAGTGGTGTGCCAAAGGTGGAGTGTGGCAGTTACCATTCATTCACCCATGGATTCGGAACGTCACCAGATTGACAACTATTGCTAGACCCTGGAATGCATCCGAGTTCTACAACTCCTCACCAGAGGTGCATGTGGGTAACATATTGCATTCTCTCCACCTTGTTTGTAATTACCAAGTGTGCTGCATTCTGTAGCACACTTACAAGAGGAAACATGCCTCAGAGGGTTGTGTATGTGCTGGAAGGTGTACCTTCCTGCACCAAATAAAAACCTGCCTGCAAGGCAGGCACCCTTACAACATGATGGGAGGGTGACTGTGTTGGTACAAGGTAGCCAAAACTCTACCAGCCCTTGGAAAGGACAGGAATACTACATAGAAGGAGGATTCTGAAACATTCCGCCCCTTTCCCTTTCACACACAGGCTAGCATGGTGCTTTCCTGTGTTGAGCTGCGTGTATGCATCAAACATACGGCTCTAAGTGTGCATTACTGTGCAGGAGCATATGTACATCTGCAGTATGTATCCATATATTTTGCAATTTTTTCCATTACTGCTAAACTAAATTGCTGAAAAACATCATCATATATTATTGGATCCTTTCAAGTGATGCTAAATCAGACATCAATTACATGTGAGTTGCGTGCCCCTTTGCATTGCTGTAGTTGAGTGACTGTGTGGCCCTTTGCGTTGCTGTAGTCGGGCTACTGAGTGGCTCTTTGCGTTGCTGTATAAGTGCTACTGCGTGGCTATGTGTGTTGCGCTATATAGACCACTGCGTAGGAAACATATGCTTTGCGTGGCTCTTTGCGAAGCACTATATAGGCCACTGCATAGGTACATAGATATAGCATCAGTCCTTGCCTTGTTTGGGAGAGAGTAGAATGTCACACAATGTGCATTTAGGTAGCAATGCGTCAGAAAAATTGACGCAAAATACGACAACCTGCCTGTCGCACCCAGGAAATGATGCAATGGGTTTGACTGCATTCCAGGAAGTGTAAATGTTACTTTCACATTCTGTTAGTGTTGGTGCTGGTGATGTGAGGAGTTCTAAGAGTGTTTAGTGGATTTTTGGCTGTTTCTGGTAGAGTCTGTGGGGTAATTACGAGTTTGGCAGTCCATAGGACCCTCAAACCCACGGTGGCGTGGCAGCTAGCGCCGTACCGGTGGTCTGACCACCCTATTCTGAGTTTGGCAGTCAGACCGCCGCAGGCCCGCTGCAACTGCCTGGGAATCGCTGTTCCCCAGCGGTGTTGCAGCGGTGTGAGGCAGTAAAATGCTGGTGGTGTCGTTGCGGCACCCCCAAGCATATTACAAGTTTCCTCACAGCCAGCCTTTTCATGGCAGTGAGCCCGCCATGAAAAGGCTGGTGGTGAAGGAACTAAGGGCGCCCTAGAGGGCCCCCTGGTGTCTCAGGCCATGGGGATGCATGCAGGGGGGCACATGGTGTGCCCCCCTGTGTGCTTGCACCCCCTTTCCTGCGTCATGGACTGCAGAGTCCATGCCGTTCAGGAACAGGCTTTGGCGTTCCCATTGCGATGCCTTTTTCAAAGCCACAGCTGTGGGAACCCCAAAGGACCACCCACCAGACAGCGAGAAAACTCGTAATCTGGTAGGCGGGCGGGCGGGCGTCAGTGAGCTTTGGCAGTTTGGGAGCGGGGAGGTGGCGTGCCGCCCAGCTCTCACACCGCCAAACTCAGAATCAGGCCCTGTGTCTGCTCTGTCCCTGTAAAATATTTTTGTGTAGTGTTGTGTTTTTTATCTGTTAGTGTCTCTGTATTTGTGTCTGTTTGTCTATTTTGTATAGTTAGGGGTTTAATGGGTGCTTTTTTTTTTTGTAGGGATAATTATTGATAGGGCTTGTGCCATTATGCATGCATAGAAAGGCAGGGATACATTCAATAAGCCCTGACTAAGGCCCCAGACCCAAACGGGCTCATAGCGCGGGCCGAAACATGTTGTCACGATCTTTTGAGATTTAATAGAACAATTATTCGATAAAAAACCTCAACAAATATTTAATCCATTCCCCAGGTACTCTAGGAATAAAGGAAACATTTGGGTATACCTGTAGGTATTTTTAACTGTATACCTTTCATCTGGATCCCTGCTTATCCAGTTTGATTTCGTTTAAGAACTCCCATTTCATATCTGGTTGAGTCCGCCCTGGTGATATTATCCTACCAGGGTGTGGATAGGCGCCGATGATGAAGCATGTCACGATAAGTGAGTGAGGCATCTACTCCAATATCTTTGGATACCCAAGAGGTGTGAGGAGGGACCGCCTTTGAACAGGGCATAATTCCCTCCCCCCCCCCAATTCGTTTGAACATTGCAGTTGTTCTTGTGTGTGAGACTTGTGCCATTGTGGCCATGTCCAGGAAGGGGAAAAGAAGTAACTTTACAGTGGGGGAAGTTGAAGCACTGATTTCGTTGATCGTGCACTACTTGCCAAGAATGCTTTGCTGCTGGTGGAAGGGTCAGCCAAGGCTACCGAGCTTAGGATCGGAAGTACCGATGGAAGAATGTGCAGTGGCACATGTCGAAGGCGTCCCATGAAGAGCACTCAGTGTCACAGCTGAAACATTGATGGGCAGATGTTATCTCACTCGAGGCCGATGTGCCGGACCTGCTGGGTTTGGAGATTGGATGCGCCGTAGGTATGTATTAATTTACTATCAGCATGTAGTAATTAGGCCTGGGTGGAGCTTGTGGAGTTTCACTCGGCGGAATTCCGCAGAGTTACCAAAATATTCTGCCAAATTCTGCAGAATTCTGCGAGTGGGCGGAATTACTGGCTCCAGTCCAAGTCTAATGCTTGTGAAATCCTGTTAGGCCTTTCCCATGCAGGGGCAAGGAAAGGGGGTGCCCCCGCCGCTGAGAGTTCCAGGGATAACCATAATCTGCTTAAAGGGGTGTCCCAGAGACATCCCCTGACAGCCCTGGCTTAGCTCTGCATCTCCGGTACTACATCTCACCCCATCACGGTCCACAGTTTACAAGAATGGAGGTCAAATGAAAAAGAGGCAGAACAATAATCCGCTAAGATTTTGAGCTCAATTTGGTATTTTTGTGGCTACAATTACATGCAGAATCTGTAATAGGCCTGCCAATGAGTGTGGACACTGACCTGTGGCATCCACTGCTTTCACATTTCTGGGATCCACCTGCAGCTCCACCAACGATCACTCATTGACAGTAGTGCAGCTGCTCAGTACTCTTACAGTGAGCATAGTAGTGCTTGACAGCATGTTTGACTACACTTGTTGGCACCCAGCTCCCCAAGTAAACACTGGGGCCTGCGCACAGGAGGCAAATTAGTGCAATAGTTCACCTTCAGACATGGAAATCTTGCCTCTCTCTGCTTGCATCCTCAATGCTGGCTGCTGGGACAGTGGAAGAAGCCATCTCTAGTGGTGTCTTCCCTGGCCACTTCTGGTGGGCATGGTCTGGCTAAACTGTGGCTGCAGGCTCTGGGGGCTGTGCAGAGACTGGGCTGCGGGGCAGTAGAACGTGCTTCTCCTGCTGTCAGTGGGACTAGAGTGGCTCCCCCTGGATGCCGTCGGTGGTGCTGAAGAGTTTCCCACATGTGGCCTCTCACTACTGCTGCAACGCTACCTCTGCTGTAAGTTCTGCTCCGGCTCTCTGATAGTGTGCACGCCTCTCGGGCTCTAAGCAGATACACGTGCGCTCAAGCTACTAGCCAGATCACGCGCCAGAGTAAGTTTCATTAAATATTCACCAGAAATTATCATCCGTTTTGTGTACGTCGACAGAAAGGCTGCTAAACCTTTGGCGTGAAATTAAATTAACGTCCCTGACTTATCCATACTGACGCTATACAGAGGCTGCTTGTATTGGCATCTTGCTGGCACCCCAACAACATTTTGTGGCTCTCGGATGACTTTACTGCTGCCCTCTCTCGTCCTTCGGAGCCCGCTCTTCTCTGAGGAGTTCCGGGACAACGTCCGCCACCGCCAAACAAAAGGGACAGCAACAGTCTAGCACCCTATCACCGCCATCTTCGAACCCTGGAACAAAGTCACTTGTGATTGGTCCGAGATGCAGCCAGATGCAGTTGTGATTGGTCCGCTGCATGCCTGTAAGGGTAGGGACACGGAGACCAGCTCCAAATTTCTAAAGCAGTTGACCCGGGTGCCGGTAAACTCTGCCACGGGGCAGAGCGCGGAGTTTTTGCTGAACTCCTCCCTCCAAGTGGAGCACGGAGTGCCAAAAACTCTGTGAACTCCGCCGGTGGAGCGGAGTTTACCACCCACCCCTAGTAGTAATGTGGATAACTTAGTTAAGCTACATATCAATATCAACATTTAGTTGCGATGTGTGGATGCCTTGTGACACACAAGGCAAGAAAGAGTGACACCAAACCTGCTCCCTCCCACCACAGATCGTGCAATACCAACACCTCAAGGGTTCCCTCCTCTACTCCCTGCCCCCGCTATCTTATATCACTTTCTTTTTCCTTTCTTTTCTGCACTCCTGCACACTTCACTATACCCCTCCCTACTATTAGATGACAGACATCGAGTTCACGCCTGCAGCCACATTATACTTAACTTAGAAATGTGCTCCCTTACTAACCCCTAAAGCTCTCTACCCTCTCAGTATCGCCTACAACGTGCATCCAGAACTCACTGATACAGCTATAATACTATCTTCCACCTAGTGTGTAACTCAATTTATTGATCTGTAAGGTATTGCTATTTCTAATACTCTACACTTCATCTTGCGCCTAGAACGTTATCCTACATTATTTACAGAATGCTTGTAATGGAAATGCCTAATATATGGCAGACAATCCTCACAACTGATGTAAATAGTATTTGCTCCTCACTTTTGCTTTTTTAACTTGCAATGTGCAAGTGTCTTACCTCCTATATCTGTAACTTCTTAACTCATGCCTTGACTACAAAACAATAAAAATGTTTGAATTTAAAGTGATTTTGGCATATGATGTAAGCATTTCTGGCCTTTCACCTTCAGGCAGATCTGCCTACAAGGTGACTAGCTGTGTTCCATGGTCTGAAAATGTATACATATGTGTCTAAGGGTGTCGAAATGTGCCATTACACTGGTATGTCATAGTGCTCAGTTTCGATTTAGAACTGTGTGTAGTTGCAATTTTACCATATTTTTTTTGCAGGTGGACATTGCCTTTTTTCACCCGTTGAAATTGATAGCTTCAGTGATACTGATGTGGAAAGTAGGTGACATGACAACTTGATTGTAGCTCTGTAACAAGTGTGTGTGATCCATTAGAGATCTAACAATGTAATGTGTATGGGGAGAAATTCTCACCTGGCAACAAATCACTTAGATTTATTGAGCAAACACAACATCACATGTTTCAACATAATGTCAAATAAACAAGGTGTGAATGAAGTGTCAATATAGGTGTTGGTTAGTATTTCTGCTGTACCCCACTTGAAATATGGGGATGTTATACCTGTAACACTACCTCTGTGTCTTACCTAACTACGCTCTGCAGAGACCTTTGTTACAGTGTCACAAGGTTAGCCATCAAATTGCAATCATTGCACAACAGATAGATGCTGGAAATGTAACATCCGTACTTGATGTATCTTGATTACAACCTATAATAAGTGCAATTGACATCTCACCATGTGTTGCTGCAGAGGTGTGAGACATTTCTATGTCGTCATCCAAACACTCTGTCACTATTACCACTTACTTGAGGTGTAGCTGTTGTTATTATGTCTTAGAGGTATTGACCCTCCATCAGAGGTGTCCATGTAAGACCTATGTAGGATGGAGTGACAGTGGCCCCATTACATTGATGCCATGGAGGCTGCATGGAGGTAGGGCAGCTAATGTATCGATCCAAACTTTGCTTCAAAACAATAGCTCTCAGCCAGTCTTATGCACATTGTGAGGGTAGATGTCCACATGTCAGGGAACTTGTGCAGTGGCCTAGCAGATCTACTGTGGATGGCAGCCTGCATATCTCAGTTATTAATGTATCTGATAGAGCATAAAGTGGCAATATCATTTTAGAAAAACCTATGCAGCTCCAGTAGGCCTTACAGCATGGATACAAATTAATTGGCTTAAGTTTGGCCAGCAGGACATACGCACTAGATTTCCCATATATATGCAAATCAATGCCAGGGTTATGGCAGTATCTAACCTACGTGGCATTTATCTCAAGATTTCATGCAGTGCGACACGGCAAGCCACCTTTCTGCAGTGCGTGAAAGGGAAAGGTCATGAGTGCACAGTGATTCCATTATACAGCGCATTCCTGTCATTTCCTAGTGGTGGTGCACTTTTGCCTGCCTAGCGCCAATGCAGGCACCCTTGCATCATGGTGCAAGGGGCCTGCATTGTAGGCAAAATCATTTTTGGACAGGTAGGGACACCTGCTTGCACAAACACACTCCTGAGAGGCTTTTTCCTCTTTGTTTGTGTACTACAGAATGGAGCACAGGGAGAATGACGTAACAACAATGCGAAATTAGATTATATGCCCTGGTTTAGGTTCACCTGTGGACTTGATGCAGTTTGACACGTTTCTAGGTCTAGCACTGATGCTAAATCTAGGAAGCCGTCAAAATAAACGTGTTGATGCAGTGAGACACCCATCCACCACCTGTGGAATGGCTCCCTGCCGCAGAGTAAGGCAAGTCAGCAATTTGCGCTACCTTGCGTAACTCCAGATTACTCAAGATATGCAGAGCCATACAAGCTGCCCTTGCTTACCTTAACACATCTCACTTAGGTTTTCCTTTCATCTTGCCCACCCTTGCATGATGCAAGACCAACACTAAAAGTTTACATATCTGGCCCATGGGTATTATGTTTCTATTGATACATCAGTATGAGTGTGGATCACTGGTATGAGTGAAATGCCTGGTTGTATATTGTGACTAAAGAGAATTTGGTACACGTACACTGACCTTAACCTAGTTAGATTGACATATTGTACTTGGAAATGTCATTGTAATGATGGTATGTTGAATATTTCTCTATACGTGTATTTATGGACCTGCACTTCAGCAGACATGAACCTGCACTTATAATTACGTAACAATGTCAGTTAGATTTTGTAATACGTAATGTACATAGAAAACGTGGCCTAATATGAAGTTTGATTTTCTCCCTAGCTCACTTCAGCAGTCATGGCTAAAACTGTAGCCTTGAGAAGAGCACAATATGGGCACCTCTGCAAAATTGCACATGCATTCTGTAAGATGAGGCATACCTATGAGAAGGAGAAGGCAGCAGACATATGACGAAAATCAACCAAGTCACAGGCCAAGAAGACACCAGGGGGGCACTCAGCTGCAAAGTAGGTCTCAGCCCACCCCTGGACTCTCAGGTGGACAGCAGCCGCAAGTTCCATGGCTAAGATAAAAAGGAGGTGCAACATCCAACCAACTGTACTTTACTCTTGTCAAAAGGTTTGATCATATGGACAGGAGAATTGCCAAGATGGCAAAATAACAGAAGAGACAGAGTGTAATACTGTTTAAGTGCCAGGAGGCACTCCAGAACATTGCCACACAGATCTGAGCCAAGGACTCTCTCTCTGGACATCTCCTTCCCTGTTTTTACTACCTTTTAAATTAGTATTTTATTTAAGTGTTCATAGTTAGTTAGTGTCTAGTGTAGATTTAGGTATAGTGTAGGTTAGTTGTAGTTAAGTAAGGCGTTTTCATGTAGTATTTTTGTAGCAAGTTTTTAATATGGTAAGCTTTTTAGTGGATAGGGGTGAATGTTTTGTGTTATAAAAAAAAAATCTTGAAAAAATAAAAAATATATATTTGTTTAGGCTTATGTGTCTAGGTAGTATATGTTTAAGATGTAGTTTATGTTTGTATTGTACTGCCCTACGTGGATTAAGGGGGATGGTGGTTGATGTTTATCTTGTCATGTGTTAATAGTGGTTAAGATAGGTTAAGCATTAGATAGTTTTAATGATATTGTAGGTTAGATAGGGTTAGGTAGAGTTTTTAGAAATTAAGTTTTCTATTTGAATACATAAATCATTGTTCTTTAAGTGAATATTATTGATTTGTTTAAAGCTCCTACTAGTGTGTTAGGTGAGTACATGATGTCAAAATAGTCCTGAATATATACTGGGAAAATGTTGCATTGTCAGTGTCCTCTGGACAACTGTAGCTCTTCCTCACATTAGAGTTATGTATAGACCAATATCCATACTTTAGACACTGGAAATGGGGCTCAGTATTTGATTTGTCACACAGCACAACACAGGTCTCCCCACTGTAGCGCCCTGAGTGAAAGGGAGAGGGCAGGTAAGTGTTGGATTTAACATGATACTACAGATCGCTGCTCTCTGCCTGCGCAGGGACACAAACAGCTGCCTAGCATTAATGCTGACACCCTTGCACTATAGGACAAGGGGGCCTGTGATGTTGGCTGGATTGTTTTTGTGCAGGAAGTCACACCTGCCTGGACAAAATATATCCTCATAGGCATTTACGTTTTGCTAAGTGTGCTACATAATGTAGCTCACTTTGAAAGAGGACACAAGACGTTTTGGCCATTTAGCTCCTCATTTGCCATCCCCTGGGGAAGTGTAGCATTGTTACAAGTTCCCTGCACTGCCACTTATGCAAAATGTGTGTGTGCGAATGATTTCATGTGTTGATGTGTGGATGCACTCACCCTCAACACATGATGCCTCTCTGGGGCTGAGTGACATACGTTTGCTATTTTGGGCTGTGTTGCATTACTCCACATTTACCATGACACACAGGGCCGCACAAGGTGCCCTTGCATGTCTTAGTAACTGTCATTCAAGCTATTGTGTTGTCCTACAATGCAAATCCATGAGGTATAAGGGCATGAGTATCTAGCTAGCATTGGTAAAAACCTCTAGAGTAATGTATTGATGATAAACCTTTGTTTAAACAGTGAAGTATTCAAATTATATAATGATGTTGGCATATTTACTTAGCAGCATTTATATGGATCAGTGGAACAGTGTTTTTGGGTCACATACCTCACACATCCCATTTATAGGTGGCTAGGATTTGTGTACTCTGCAATAATCTCACTGTGTGCCAATCAATTAGATGACGTTTGTTGATTCACTCTAACGTTCCATAGGGATACTACACATTGCTCATTATACCATTGCAATGGATGTGATTACTGTAGTTGCACATACAAAGACAGCATGTGCAATTAACTTTAGGTCCCTCTACTTGTGGTTAATGTAAGATTTTTGATGTTTTTGTTTTACATTATGTATGAAGATTTTTGAGATTCGACCGTACAAATCTGAGAATGTGTTTTTACATTTTTTATTATTAAGCAGGTTCAGACCCTCACATTACACCATATAAGAAGTATACTTTTTAACAATCAACTCATAGTGCCAAATTACAATGTTTTGTGCTTCCAAATACATGCAGATAGAAATGTGACTTCACATTTACATGTGTTACATGTAATAAGTGTGGAGGAATAAATTGCCATTAGCAAATGTTGCAGATTTTTTTATGAGACCATGTGGGCAAGATCAACTACTGCACAAACATTGAGTACTGTACTGGGTTCCAAAGAAGGTGCCATGATGTCCTACACAGGACAGATCGTAAAACTGGCCGGGGGGCATTCACAAATGTTTATCGGGATGTTCTGGTTCTGGTTCGGAAACTGGGGGACTGTACAACTTCCTCCTCTGATGAGTGTTCTGCTTCCCCTGAAAGTTGTGGTGTTGGAATGGGAGACAGATGAGTGATGTTACTTGCCTCTGAAACAAAAACGTCAGAGGCAGAAGATGTAATTCCCATGTTCCCAATAACATTTGTGAATGCCAGCAAGGCAGCATAGTAGTCCTGGCAAGGGTTTGCTGGCTTGACAACAAAGCAACAATGTTGCTATTGAGGGCACTCGTTGATGCCATGTAGGAATCCATCTTGGCCTCCAAACAATGACCTAAGGCCTCCAGTCCTCTTTCCAAGAACTGGATGGATGAATTTATGGCTTCCAGCTGCCTGACAACATCACTGGTGTAAGATCTAGAAGCCTGGTGTTATTTTTCCTTCTGCATCATGACACCAGCGATGTCAGCTAGGGAGTCATCAATCCCATGGAGCCAAGAGTAGGTGTTTATGATTGACTTTGTCAACCCCTTTTTTTGTTTAAATTTATTTATTAATTTTTGGTTTAATAACAGGTATTACACATGTGCATACATCAGTGATGAACATAATCAGATCACATAGGCATTTTAGCTCAAGATAGATTTGAGCGCTAATACATATCATAATTTCCATTGTGCTTTGTGCTTTTTGGATCTGCGGTAGAGGCCCAAGAGGCATACTTCCTAGGTGCTTTCTACTGCGCGTCCGGTGCAGTTTGATAGGTAAGTGACAACAGCCTCCTAGTAAGGAGTGAGAGCGTTGTTTTTTTTTTGCCTTGGCCGGTGTCAGGTATGCCCTGTGTACTATAAAATATTGTATGAGGCGAAATCTGCCATTTCTGGGGATGTGCATGGGCCCTTCTATTATGGCCGCCCATTCTCGGTCTGTACACGGCTGGTGAAGATCAGTGTCCCAGTGTTGCCTGAGGGATGTCAGTGGTTGCGACACGTGTGTTCTGAGCGAGTCAGCGAACCACTTTGTAAGATGTCCCCCGTGCCCATCACATGTATGTATTGGATGGTGAGGTGTGTTGTGGGTTCTTGTGATATGTCCCACCACAGTGCTCGCAGCGCCAATATCAGCGAGGTATGTAGTAGGAATTGGCCCCGAGGTAGGCCATCCTCATCTGCTAGGACGTCAAAGAGTGTTACCTGTCCTTCACGATATAGGTCTCCTAGGGTCTGTAATCCTGTCTCCCCTCAGGCAGAAAGTTCCGCCCCGGTAGTGGCGTGATGCCCTCTTGGTGTGCCCTATATAGGCAAGGAAAGTACGTATGAAGTCCTACTGCTTGTAAGGCGTAAACTGCGATGGAAGCATCCGTAAGCCACTGCTAGCATCAGCTGGGTAGATATTGCCCCCTTCCCCCCAGGGTGAAATAGTCTTACAATTGACGAGTGTGTCCCTTCTGACAGTTGCATGGCCATGTCTTCCAAGTATAGCCCACTGACCCACCTGGCTATCCATTGGTGTTGTGCCGCCAGGTAGTAATGTTCCATGTTGGGCACTGCAAGCCCCCTCCCCCCGACCGGTTGGTAAGAATAGTTTAGATAATGCAACCATGCATCGTGAGCCATGCCAAATAAATTCTCGCATGGTGCGCTCCAATGAGCGAAAAACTGGGGGCTGAATATAGAGTGGCAGATTAGTGAAGAGGTATAATAGCCATGGGAGGACCACCATCATAAGGAGCGCTATGCGTCCCATGACTGTTAGGGGGAGGGTGCCCCAGAAGGCCATCTGTGAGTTAATTGCGTTGATTGCCCATATGTGGTTCCCCTCCAGTAGTTCCTCTGGTTGGTGATAAATCCTGACACCTAGGTAGCGAAACACAGATGGCTGCCATTGCACCCTAGTACCGTTGACTATCAGTGCTGGGTCAGAGGTGGATATAGCAAATGGGTATAGGCACGATTTTGCCCAGTTTATTCACAGGCCATACTGGGACGCAAAGTCAGATAGCGTCTTTGCTATGCTATTGCATGGTTCCCTATGTCTTGAAGATATAAAAGCAGATCATCGGCATATAGGGGCACTGCATGTGTCCCATTGACTAGAGGGATCCCCCATTCTTCCCCACCTGGTCGAAGGGTTTCTGCCAATGGCCAGGTAGAACAGTAGTGGGGACAGCAGGCATCCCTGCCTGGTGCCACGACTGATGGGTACTGATTCTGGCATGCAAGGGCCTGTCTTGATTTGGCGGTGGTAAGGGTATATAATAATCTGATAAGACGAAGGAGGTGGGTGCCTAGTCCATACCTGGATAGGGTGGTGAACAGGAACTCCCATTCTAGTGTATCGAATGCTTTCTCCAGGTCTAGCACTAAGCAACCTGAATGCTGCCAGCTTTTTGCAGACTATATAGCTACTTGGAAGAAGCGGCGTAGGTTTAGGGATGTGTTGCGAGCTGGTACAAAGCCATTTTGATCGGCGTGTACCAATCGGGGCACCAGAGGAGCCAATCGGTCTGCCAGTATTTTGGCCAAGATCTTGTAGTTGGTGTTTCAAAGCGCAAATGGGCAATATGAACCCAGCAGTTCAGGATTCCTGTCTGGTTTGGGCAATGACATGAGTAGAGACTCGTGAAGCATCGCCGGCAGAATGGACGCCTCTAGTGATTTTCATACAGCATCAATAAATGTGGGGCCAGCACTGATGCATATGCCTTGCAATATTCAGCAGGTAGTTTATCCGACCCAGGTGTCTTACCCGCTTTTATGGCTGCTTGGACCTCAAGAAGCATGATCGGTTCCTCCAGCTACGCCTGCTGCGACGTGGCCACTGTCGGCAGGGAGAGAGGGGAACCAAGGCCTCCAGCGCCTCTTGGTCCACAATGATAACAGTGTCATATAAAGTTGCATAGTGTTTGACTAATTCTTGGTGTATCTCCCGCTAAGTGGTCAGTAGGTGCCCTGACATCGAGCGCAGCGAGTGGATCGGTCGTCGTGTTTGTTCCTGCCTGATCAGCCACGCCAGAACCAGCCCGCTCTGTCCACTGCAGCATGGGTGCGAGTGGAGCGCGCAGCGTCATTTAGGCATCGCAGCCGTTCCATTACTTCCGCATGCTCACGTCTCGCCTCATCCAGTTTACGCACGCCGTCCGGATTCATCACCGTGCCAGACTCCAGCTGAAGGAGCGAGTTTTTGAGGTGTGCTACATTTCGATCCAGCTGCTGTCGGATGCCCCAGCCATGACCCAGACACATTCCCCTCACTACAACTTTAAGTGTTTCCCATTCTACCCTTTTATCGCCGACCGAGTCTGCATTTGTTTCGAAGAAAGTGTTAATAGTGGTGCCCAATGATGCCCGGAAGGGCGGATCTTCGAGCACCGCCGGCTGGAGGCGCCATAGGTGCCTGACCTGTCCAGTTCCTTCCCACTTCATCTGGAGAAGATGAGGGTTATGATCCAAGTGCGTCCGTCCAAGGCAATCTATTCGGTGGCAACCGGGAATCAATGCTGCTGATCCCACAAAGCAGTCGATACGGACATGCAGGCCATGCGGTGAGGAATAAAAGGAATAGATCCGTGTCTGTGGGTTCAGTGCCCTCCAAATGTCATTTAAGTGGCAGTGGTGCAGCCATTCTCCTAAAGCCCTGGCGTTAGATGTGGCGGCCGTTTGTGGGAGTGGCGGGAAAGAACTATCTAGTGTTTTAGGGAAGAACCGCATTAAAGTCCCCTCCTATCAGCCAGGGGATCTCACTCCAGCTGGCTAGTACGCCGGATAATGCATGCCCGAAGGTTATCTGGTCTGTGTTGGGAGCGGTCCCGAGTAGTATGTGTTTCCCATCGAGACGGCCCCTTACAAACACATAGCGACTATGTGCGTCGATCTCTGCCTCATCCACAGTGAAGGGTACCCCCGACCGTACCCAAATAAGTTCCCCCCTGGTGTGTGAGGAGTAACCCGTGGCGAACCCTTGTCCCCGCCATCTGCGTTGGGGCCTTTGGGTCTCGGGCTGTGTGAGGTGCATCTCTTGCAATAATGCTATGTGGGCTGTTCGGCGCTTGAAGTAGGAGTAGGTTTCATATTGGCGCGCAGGTGTGTGCATCTTGTCTTTGTCAACCCCTTATTGGGACTAAGGCACCTACAGACTCCTTCAAGAGTGCCCGCTATAGTCCCCATCCCCAACGTGACTTCATCAGCCATTCGTTGCTGGACTTCACCACTTGCCGTTGAAATGTAATTTGGGGGTCCTCAGAGTCCTCATCTGTTACAGGACAGGTTGATATTCCATGTCCAGTCTGGATTGGTTCATCTGGAAACCCATCAACGTCGTCTTCCCTTGCAAAAACCGGAGGAGATGCTTCAAAAGTGTCTAGGAGCTGCTGGAAGGTGCCATCAACAGGTTGCACATCACAGACAGGCTAATCTCCAGGAGATGGTGTTTGTCCTTCTGGAAAGAAATAGGGATGTGTTACAAAGATTGCATGATTGGATATGACATAAGTGATTTCTGTTACATTTGGACAGTATCATGCTTCACTTTCAAGTACACAGGAATATGTGGAACACATGTTTCTATAACTGAATATGTCATGTTGTATTATTGCTACTTTTCACATGGCAATGCATGCGCATTGATCTCACAACCTCATTATTCACTTGGGGGCCTATTTCTGTTACTTTCACACAACACAACACAGCGAGGCAGCTTGCTGCACTGCCCTGCCTGAAAGAGAGATGGCAGGAATGGGCCACATTTAACATTATACGGTGCATTCCTGCTCTCTGCCTGCACTGATACAAAATGTGCTGCTTAGTATCAACGCCGGGACCCTTGTACCATGTAGCAAGGGTGCCTACATTAGCTCTAGGCATGAGTTTGTGCCAGCACTAGCCAAGAGATGTAAGGCACCATATATTGTTATACCTCACACATTCCTGCACTCTACCTTTCAGCAGCACAACAAACAAAGCTGTCTTGCCGTACTGTCTTGTAAGCCAATTGTGCATTTAAGTGCCCTAGGGGTCATATGTTACATACATGCACACAACACTACACAACAAGCCACCTTGCTGCACTGCATGAAAGGGGGAGGGCATATATGCCATATTTCGCATTTTTCAGGGGAATCCTGTAGCTTACCAGCACACACACAGTCATCTCCAGACTCCACAATGACAGAATCCAAGGACCAACTCTCAAGTGGATAGCCTCCTTCATAATCATATGTATGCAATGAGTCAAGCTCCCTCTGTTCACCTCAGAACCCAAGGACCTCATCAGCAGAGTCCTGCAAGGCTCTTCACTCAGCCCCACTCTCTTCAACTTATACATGACTCATGAATGAAGCATCATTCGGACCCAGGGACTCTACATCATCTCTTACCCAGATCATCCTAAACCTCTCATGAGACACCAACACCACCAAATGTTTATACAGTATGTAATTGACTAACATGGCTAACTCAATTTGAGATAACTAGTTCATACTAAACCTGACAAGACAGAAGTGATGATATTCTGAACATTAACTCACCCTGGGACTCCACATGGTTGCCCGCATAACTAGGCCCGAATTGCTCACCCTCCAACCACCCCAGAAACCTGTCCATCATCCTGGACACCAAACTCAGCATGATACATCAAATCACCACCCTCAACTCCACCTGCTTTCACATAGTTTGCATGCTCATAAATGTATTCATATGGCTCCCTCTTGACACTTGTAAGACCATCAAGCAGGTCCTCATCACATGGAGACTGGGCTACAGCAATACCCTCTAATACAACATCTCTGCACATCTGCTGCACAAGATACAAACCATCCAAAACACAACCGCCAGACTAGTATTCAACCTTCGATGCTGCACGCACATCACACCTCACCTCAGTAAAATACAATGCCTCCCCACTCAGAACCACTGCAAGTTCAAGATACTCACCCATGCCTACAAGGTACTACACTACCAGGGTCCCACCTTGCTCACCCACCATCTATACTTCCACTAACCAATCATGAACCTCGGCTCTGCATCACTTGCGCTCACCCTCACCTCCCACAACCATAGAAGCAAGACAGGATGTAGGGTGCTCTCTTACATGGCAGGCTACACCTGGAACAACCTCTCCCATCACATCAGGACAGCTGTGTCACTTATGGATTACGCAACAAACTGCACACCTGGTCCTACTTGCAGACCATGCAACTACTCAGCACTTGCTTTCTCTCTCGGGTGGCAAGTTGACCCTCTACAAAGCCAAATTGCATTACATTACATTACACTTATGGCTGCTCAGCCCCAACAGAAACACACTTGCGTCATGATGCATGTGGGCCTGCATTGGCACTGGGCTGCAAAGATTGGTACTGCCCAAGGAAAGGACAGTTATGTGAAGGATGAGGTTACATGTGGGGCATTCCTGCCCTTTCCCTTTCATGCAGCACAGCAAGATGTCTTGCCAAGTTGCGCTGCTTGACAGTTTGAAAAATATGGGCCCTTTTTTCACCTACCCTGTACGTCTTACTGCTCCTCTACATCAGCACTGTTCTGACCACTCCAGCTACCAACTCTGTTGGAATGAGGGATGCCCCCTGCTCCTCCAATGGGTCTCACTCCTCCTGGACATCAGGTCCTCCTCCGGTCCTTATGGCTGCCTTTAGGTTCCAGGATAGTTTAACTTTGACCCTTTGTTTGTAGTCGTGCCACCTCTTCTTACACTCCAGTACTGTCCTTTTTGGTGCACACTACAGTTTATCTTGTCCACTATGGATTACCAGATTGCATCCTTCTTTGCTAATGGCAAGTTGCATGTGACAAATAATAGGTGCTCATTCCTGTGAGAAGTTAGACTCCCTCTTACTTTTACCCTGGGATGTCGGCAAGTCTTCACGGTTAGGGTTGTTGCCCTCCTTGTGTTGAATGCTCCACCTCCGGTGCAAGCTGCAGCAGGGTCGGAACATAGCGGGCTTAAAACAACCCGAGGGCTACGGAAGAGCACTTCGCGTTCTAGTGATCGTGTGCGGCTCTTCCGCGTCCAGGTTACTAACCTTGCTATTTCCGGTTTGCTGTTGATTGCTGCGGCTGGCGTTCATACGTCGGTCTGTGCGACGGCTCTTCCCGGCTCGTGCTGCCAGCCTTCTGTCGGTGGTGGGTGCGACGGCTCTTTCTGGCTCCTGCTGTCATCCTCCCCCTCATAAAACTGCATACCTCAGTCCTGAAAGAAGCAAAGAGATAATTCCTCTAAAACGTCTGAAATTCATTTGTATGGCGGTTATGCGCTTTGCACTGGCATGCAAAATGAAATGCACATAATACTGATTGAATATCTGATTGCTGTCCCTACGGCCTTGGAGATTCCGTATTCTTTTTGCATAAAATGTAAAACTTTAAATTAAGAAACAGCACATTGAATGTTTCCTGAAGTTAAGGAGACATATTAATAGCCTGCATATTTTTTGCATATTCTTTATTTTTATTTATTTATTTTATTTATTTATTTTATTTGAAACGTTTTATATAGCGCTGGCTAGACCCGGAGGTATCAGAGTGCTTTACATGAGGATCAGCGGGTTACAGGTTACGAAAATTACATCAGTTACAGTTACAGTTGCAGTTACAAGTATAGGCTTAGGAGAAAAACATGAGATTACACAATAATATAAGTTATTAGCGCGTCGAATAGCCAAGACACACGTCTAGTGGGGAATGGAAGGTAGGGGGGGGAAAGGTAACAGGGGAGAGGAATGCAGGTCGAGTCAGGTAGACCGGAAGGGGGAAAGTACTTCAGGGGGAACTAAGCAGTCAAAGCAGTCAAAGAGAAAGACAGAGAAAACCGTGAAGAACCGTGAAAAACAATGTCCGATGTCCGGCTGGGTAGGTGACGGCCGCGGGGGTGAACCAGAGCCAGACTCCTCTATAGCTGCATAGGACAGCTCCACCGGGCAGCGGCCAAGAGGACTCGGGCTCCGCGGTAAGTATAAACAGTTATTAGTTTCCGCCCATGGGGCATCGTCATAGTTCCACAGAAGGCAACGGTCCCGGTGTTACTGGTAAAAGCCGTCCGCCTCATCCTCCAGCTCGCCCCATGAGAGGAGAGGTGGAAGAGACAGCTCCGAAGTCGGCAGATCTTCCCCATTCCCCAAAGCAGTAGTGAGTGTTAAGCAATAGTCCAGGAACACAGTGGTAGGGGGGCCATGGGCACCTCAGGGTCGAAAAGTGATGCTCGGAGAGTGGTAGGCCGCCGAATAGAGCCTTATAGCCTCAACCAGGAACCCGGGGTCTCCAAGCTCCCAAAGGACATAGGGAGAGATCGTTGGCAACGTCAAAGAAAAAGGTTCCCTAGGGGTAGATGTAGTGGAATCGCCTCTCTCAGAGGGGTGTTTTGTATGCAGAGGGACGGTGCGCAGCCACTGCCAATGACTACGATCAGGTGCAGCTACAAGGCATTAAGGACACAGGAGTTAGATGGGATGCTGGGTTAGTTGCATGGGATCCTGCTAACACAATGCATCAAGTGTTGTTGGAAAGACTATCGTAGGTAAAGTATGACCTCAACATGGGTTGGACGCCATCTTGTCCGCAGAGCACTCGGCTGCCTCAACAAACGCGGACCAAAGTGAGCAATAGAGAAGTTGCAACAGATCAAGGGGCCACCAATGAAGAAGCGCTGGGAATTAGTGCTCCGTATAACACATGAATCTAATATTTGCAGCGAGATGAGTGCAGACCAGGTTCGAATGGGGAAAATTGCGGCCACCATTTTTGAGTCAGGCAGGTACAGGCAGCATCTCGGGACCGATCGCCGTGAATGGCGAGTACAAGGCAACAGTCAGCAAACAAATGGTACCTTGAGCAGAGGAATACAGATGGCTTTCCTCACAAGAAGCAGCCGCTCGGTGAAGGAAACAGATGTACCGCTGGGCTGGAGGCGCTGCGATCGGGTGCGTCCGCCATTTTGGGGTCGATGCGGTATTACACTACGATGAGCTCCCCAGGTGGATCAGCCGGCAAGTCGACGTTTCAAGATGAGGGCCGAGGGGTGGGGGCGCTATATGCTGGAAAAACGGAGGTTGGCGGCAACGCGGTACACTTCTTTCGGCACCGGGCGCGTTCTCACAGCTCCCCGGGCGCCATCATGGCGTATTCATTGGTAGGGACGTCGCAGCTCATTTCTCAGCGATGTAAGGTCTGAGAAGGGCGATATTTAGCTTCAGGTGATCCGCCTGCATTCCGCTTGAGGAATCGTTGTTTTGGGTGGGATAACAGTGCGGCGGAACGCCGCTCAGGAAGCTGGTAAGAGGGTTCACAACGGAGCATCAGCTCCGAGCGCCCATGTAGGGGACAGGCTCCACAGTCTAGATCAAGATTTTAAGACAAAAAGGATCTATATTCCCTGTTACATACTCCCTTAGCAGATGGCCTATAATATATGAATATTTGGGCTATCTTTACTCATTGCTACTTCTCAGTAGCTGGTGAGTGTTTTTTCCATGTATTTACGATTGCATAGTTGCTCTGCCAAAGTGACAGTACAAAAACCTGTCTCTATTCTTTATTTCTTTTTCCGTATAGATTGCATCAATGTTCCTGTATGGATTAGGATTGATTTATAGTGGAAGAGGGAGTTAAATAGTGAAGGCCTTTACACCATTGATACAATTACAAAGAATTGTAAAGTCATAGACTAAGCCAGTACATATACTAATTCTCCTTCACTGCTCTTTACATACAGGAAACACATACAACTGATTTGAATCTTACCTGCTTCACTGGTTATGCCGAGGGACACTTCTTCATTTTTCTTCCCTTTTTTCCCCTCTTCCTCCTTCGATCTTACCAATCAATTTTCTGCCTAAGTAGTGGTACCAGATCAGCTGCATTCGGGTGATGGAAGGTGCATGGAGCATGAGGCTGGAGTTTCTCTTTGCTCATAACCATACATCTTTCTGCAGCTTTCAACATGGTTGACCTAGTGGGACTGCAAAACCTTCTTTGTGCATGATTGGAAATTGGTACGTTCTGTGTTGGATTTCGAACTTCTTTTCGGATCAGTCTCTGTTCATTCAGACATCATCATCCAAGTCTACACATTGTGTGCAATCCATCAGAAACCCATGGGACTGACTGTGTCAGCACATTATTGAATGAATACATATGCTTACGGCCTCATGTAGGGTATTGGGGACCTATAGATGATTCTCGGCTGGATCTCTGGGTGTCTTCCTTGGTGGATGTGCACTGCCTGTGGAAAAAGTGGATACCATGTTTCCTTTTAAGTTAAACTCTTAAAAAACACATTTATTTTGTTCATGCATTGACCAACCTCACTCCCGACCATGCACATCTCACAGTTGTCTTATTTGGTATCTCATCTGTATTATGTCTGGTGGGGCGTTCTCAGGGATTCATGCGAGATTCATCTCACAAATTTCATACCGCCTTTTCGACAAAAATGGCACCCTTTTTTATCCTACAAGTTTTTGATCTCCCGTCCAATCTTGAGCATGACCAGATCTGAAGGGGATAATGCCTTTGCTGTTGGACTTCCTCTTTCTGCTGTTGCTCCTGTTGTCTTTGTCTCTGCTGTATGCCTGTCAGCGGCTACCCCAAAATATGATGACATTCACTCGATTCTGTTTAATTCCTCAGCACCTTAGGATTCACAGATTTTCTGTGCCACCAACAAGCCTTAAAAGGCCTAGGAGGGGCTTAAAATATTGGCGGGGTGAGAGGTGTGTAATTGGTGGAATTGTTAGAGTCAACGATGCAGGTTCAGTGATGCTTGGGATCTGAAAGATGAATCTGAGAGAAAATGCTGGTAAAGTTTCATCATGGGTCTATGATTTTAAGTATGATTTATTATATTTATTCATGGTTCTTTGATTTTAAGTATTATTTTTTATGTCTAATCATGGTTCTAAGATTTTATGTATTATTTTTTATGTCTAACCATGGTTCTGTGTTTTAAGTATTATTTTTTATTTTTAATCATGGTTGTATGATTTTAAGTATTATTTTTATGTTTTAATCATGGTACAATGATTTTATGTATTATTTTGTATGTCTAATCATGGTTCTATGATTTTATGTATTATTTTTTATGTCTAACCATGGTTCTATGTTTTAAGTATTATTTTTTATTTTTAATCATGGTTGTATGATTTTAAGTATTATTTTTATGTTTAATCACAGTTCCATGTTTTTAATATTTTATATATTTAATCATGGTTCCATGATTTTAATATTTTTTATGTTTAATCGTGGTTTCATGATCCTAAGTATTCTTTGTTATTTTTAATCGTGATTCTATGAATGTAGGTATTATTTTTTATGTTTAATCATGGCTCTATTATTTTAATATTTTCTATGTATAATCATGGTTCCATGATTTTAAGTATTATTTTTTATATTTAATCATTGTTCTATGATTTTATGTATTTTTTTTTATGTCTAATCATGGTTCTGTGTTTTAAGTATTATTTTTTATTTTTAATCATGGTTGTATGATTTTAAGTATTATTTTTATGTTTAATCACAGTTCCATGTTTTTAATATTTTTTATGTTTAATCATGGTTCCATGATTTTAAGTATTCTTTTTTATGTTTAATCATGTTTCTATGATTTTCAGTATTATTTTTTGTGTTTAATCATGGTTCTATGTGATCAATCCAATCAATAATTTTTGGGTATCTCTTGAGTAAGAAACACAATTTATATTTTTAGTATTGTTTTACTGTACTTTATTTCATCTTGACCTCTCCTTTTGCTCTGAAGACAAAGGGATGTGGGGCAGTTGTCTGAGCTGCCTGCATCCTGATTTGCACATCATATGAACACCCCGCTCTCCCTTCCCCAACAAAGTTCAACACCAAAGCTGCTTCAAATGCTTTTAGCTCTCTACCAACGTTTGTTCAGTGGCGGCTGGCATATATTTAGGGTGGTGCGGTGGGCAACTTGTGGATGGCATTAAGATAATAAAAACAAAAGGCACTTACCTTGCAGACTTGCCGCACAACGTCATCCTCGCTCGGGTGTCTTCGCTTCTGGAACCTCCAAACCAGAAAACTGCACTCTCAGGATGAGAGACGTGTCAGGATTGGCGAGAGTGGCCTCTCGCAGCACTGGAGGCCTGCACTATCTCTAACCTAGCTGTCTAATACAGCTAGGGTAGAGAAGTTTAAAATGCGCATGTCTGGCTGTCTGTCTAAAGACGGCCCGCCAAAGAGACATGTGCACTTTAAACGTAAGTGCACAGCTCCCTGCTGCTACTCGACAGCACTGGCCCCAACCCCCCCTGACACTCGGTCCAGGGCAGGTTGCTTCAAAATAAAATGGTAATAAATAAACTTTATTACCAATTTATTTTTTAGCTGGTCTGGGGCATTTTTTTAGGGAGGCAACGCTCCTCCGCCCTCACGGAGGAGCCGCTCCTGCGTTTGTTGTGAAATTGTGGCTGGACGGTCAGTACTGGCATTGCGCCTTACAAATGCCTCAACACCATTCTGTTGACAAAACAGGAGACCTTTTGGTGTGATTTGCGCAGGAAGTCAGTAAAAATGATGGCAAAAAACCAATGTCTGTTTTAAACAGCCAATGTTTTCACCAGATTCTGTTCTCCATTTCCTCTTTTTGAATTTAGTACGGCGCAATTTATATTTTAATGTGGAGACTGACATCAGGCCTGGAGCACCTCCCTTACATTTCTTTCAACAGAGGTGGGTGTGCATTTGATCATAACTGGTGTCTGCCGGTGGGTTTAAGATAGTGGTGTCCATCATGATGAGTATTCTTCGATGAGGATCCTTCAAAGAGGCCACAGCATCAGCCGAGACAAAGAACAGACTCAAAGCCTGGAGGGGGACCAGGGGCGGCTCCTCCGCTTTGTGGGAGGAGCATCGCCCCACTGCCTTTTTTCAGCACAGCAACAAATAAAAATAAAATGATAATAACAAGATGTTATTATCATTAAATTTTTCTGTGCTGGGGCAGCTTTGTGGGGCGGGGCTAGGCTGCGCAGGGTGCAGGAGTGGTGGCACCCTCCTAAGTGCGCAGCCCTCTGGGGCCGGCCAAACATTCATGCGCACTTTGCATGCTCTCCACCCAGGCTACTTCACAGCCACCCAGGCTGCTTTACAGCTTGTGTGGATAACGGCCCAGGCTTCCATTCCCAATCTGAGCGCCAAACCACGGTGCCCACACCAATCACAACGCTGCATTGCAGCCTTGTGATTGGCTCAGGGGAGTCTGGGTGCTTACCAATCACAACGCTGTGTTGCAGTGTTGTGATTGGCTTAGGGGAGCCTATCCTGCTTCCTACTCTAATAGAAGCCAGGAAGGGGACGGAAGAGAGACGGCGGTCAGCCAGCCGGCTGGCAGGTAGGTGAATTTTTTTATTTTAGTTTTCTACCCACTCACCCCCTCCCCACTGCTGATTCGCGGGAGCAGCTGCGACTGAGGGGGGACTCTAATAAGACAGACACCACCATCCTCACTTGTGCCGATGACCCCCCTCACCTCCGCCTCATTATTCTCCGTACCCCGAAAAGGTTGTTCAGACTACCAGTTCTTTTTATGACTTCAAAGCAGAGTTTTTTGTAAGCTTGCAACTTCCAAACATTCCAAAACTAACCATGTAACCGTGATCAAAAGTCAAAGGAAATGTAAAGCTGGGCTGCTCTTCAGAGATCACCTACCACTCTCCAGCGGCAGAAGCTCTGATGCAGCTCACAAGGTCTGAGGTTCTATTGGCAATCACAGAGCCTGCACACCCTCTCTGCACATTACTAACAACCCCTTTTCATATTATGTCTTCGTCCCTTTAAACTTGCATTTTAGTTTTGTTCTCACCAGTCTTAAGTTCCCTACACATTCCATGGCTTACAATGTGAGCCTGGCTGTTGGTTATTAATAGAAAATGTTTTAGATTCTCACCAAACTGGAGTGAAGTGTGTTTACTTCTTGATACCCAAAAGACATGTCCCCCTCTCACTTCGCTGGGGAAAATTTGGAGTCAGAAAACCACAAGTCTGAGCACTTAATGCCACTGCAAACACATCCACAAACATCACATTTACTGAATCAATACCACCACATTTTTGAGGTGATCTGTAGCGTGAAAGCTAAATTCGTAGCTGTGGCTTAGCAAACAATATTAATATTTCAGATTCATGGTTAGAGGATTCAGTTTACAAAGCAGCGTATTTCTTCCTACAGTTACATTCTTACTCAAGAAACTTCCCAATTTAAATATTCCAATCTTATAGTTACATGCTGGTGAGTCCAAATATTTATTTTGTAAGCTGCAACAAACGTCTGTGTAATTGAGAGAGAAATACATTTTATTGCCTCGCAATGCAATTATTCGTATGATGCAATGAAAGGCAAGCAGCAGAAATGGTACAAAAAGGGAGATGCCCATATTAACAGATTTAACATTCTAAAGTTTCTTCCAAGTCCTCCTGCAAGATTTTCCTATTCTTAATTCCTAATTGCCATTAATTGGCACTCTGGGAAGATGTTTCATCAAGGTATGTGAAAGAAGGAGTTTCTAAAGCACCTGAGATCCAATCGCACTAAGACCTGCTTCATATGCTTGGATCTCCCAGCACTTTTTTGCAGCTGCAGAAGAACAAAGTGAATGGCAGGGTCCAGAGAAGGCACTTCACGCGAACAGAAACAGGCATCTGTAGTAGCAGTGCTTTGCGTAATGCAGCAAAGCGGCTCCTGGAGGGAGTGCTGCGGGGCGGTGGGGCGGGGGAGGGGCAGTGTGGGGGGTAGTAAACTCCGGCATACGGCCGAACCGAGGTAAGTACATAAATAAATAAATAAAACTAATTACATTGCGCACGCTGCAACGCCAAATGGCGATGCAGCGTGCGCAATGTAATTCGTTTTATTTATGTACTTACCTCGGTTCGGCCGTATGCCGGAGTTTACTACCCCCGACCCTGCCCCTCCCCCGCCCCGCCCCACCACCCCGCGCACTCCCTCCAGGAGCCGCTACTGGTAATGCTGCAACTGCAGAGGACCTTATTCCATGGACTGCGATATTCGGGACGGTCATAAGGTCCAAGGTAAATAATGATGCCACCTGGTGTGGTATTTACTAGATGCAATGTCTCATTTCCGAGTTCTGCACCTCAGAATAGAGAATAACACAGCAGTACAGCTCCCGCCTCCCCATTCAGGGTTCCAAATCGGGATAACCAGCTTATTTTCATTAAGGGCCAGGGTGGCATTAGATCCAGTGTGAGATGTGCCACAACCTTCTAATTTTTTATAGCGCGAGCTACACCCGAGACATCGGGTATCTGAGCCTTTACATGAGCACCAGTTTCGTTACACAAGGACACATTCATTTTTGTTAGGCACGGGGAGATTAAGTGATTTGCCCAGAATCACAGGATGTTGAGGTTCAATGCCTAGACTCAAGCCCGGTTCCCCAGCTTCGAGGGCGACTGCTCTAGATGTAAGGCTACATCCTCTCCCCTAATTTCAATATATTGTCCTCATTTGAATTTTTCAGCTCAGTTTCCCTAAACAAATTGAGATGATCATATGGGCGTTTCTGACCCGTCATCTGTCACTCCTGTACCAAGTAATTCCACCCTCCCTCCCGGCCCATGTACCTGCCATATGTTATGTTATGTTATAAAAAAATTATACAGCGCACGTACACCAAAAGGTTTCATGGCGCTACTCTAGAATATGCCGGGACCGATGGGGATAGTTATTCATAAGCCTGCCCGAACAGCCATGTCTTAAGCATTTTTCTGAAACTCAGAAGATCAGTACATGACCGAACCTCCAGTGGAAAAGAATTCCACAGTCTTGGGGCCAGGGATGCAAACCTACAGCCACCCTGACGTTTTAACTTGAAGGCGGGGATGGTCAGTAGCTGAAGGTGGGCTGAGCGCAAGTTACGAGAGGGAGTATGCCTTAATAAAAGGCAGTTAATAAATTTGGGACTCCGACTGTGAAGGGACTTAAAGATTAAACATCCCGTTTTAAAGGCCGTGCGTTGGGAAATAGGGAGCCAGTGTAGTTTTTTTAAAAGGGGTCTGGCTGATTGCCATCTTGGTTGCTGATGGATCAGTCTCGCTGCTTGGTTCTGGACCATCTGAAGCCGCTTGATTAAAAAAGTGGCATGCCTAGATAGATTGAGTTGGCGTAGTCTAAGTGTGATAATACCATGGCTATTACAACCTGTATCAACGCTGCATGAGTGAGCAAGCGACTGATCTTTCTGATTTTACGTAACTGAAAGAAACAGGTTGAGACCACAGCACCAACTTAGGATCTCAACGACAGGTCGTTGTTTATGATAACACCTAGACTCTTGACGGAGGTAGAGGGTTCGGGCGGAAATCCAAGTTCCGCCGGCCAATAGTGTGGGCCCCAGAAGATCTTACTACTCCCCGTCAAAACTAGTTCGGTCTTATCTGGATTAAGTTTTAAATGATTCTGGTCCATCCAATGGCGAATGTGGAGCATAGTGGCCTGGAATTCCAGGATTGAATTAGGGAGTTATCTATTGTGAAAGTTAACTGTAGATCATCGGCATAATTGAAGGTAGTTACCTTCCGTGCCTTCAGAGACTGAATCAAGGGTGAGAGGTATAGATTAAACAAGTGGGGGGATAGTGATGATCCCTGTGGGACCCCACAAGTAGTTGATAGCTTGGGAGCAGTAAATGAATCCAAGCGAACCGATTGAGTGCGGTCTTCTAAAAAGGAGCTAATCCAACTAAAAGCTGGGCCCTGGATGCCGGCCAGCCTGACACGATCCATCAAAGTTTCGTGATCGACCGTGTCAAATGCGGCCAAAAGATCTAAAAGCACCAGGGCCTGAGGAGTACCTCTGTCCGCTTTATCTCGCAAGTCGTCCAGTACAGCTAGAATCACTGTCTCTGTAGAGTGAGCGGGACGGAATCCCGCTTGATGAGGGTCTAGATATTCAGAATGTTCCATAAAGTTGGACAAACACTTTGCTACGTGGGCTTCCAGGACTTTGGCCAAGTAGGGGAGCAGAGAGATGGGGCGATAATTTGATAGCATCTGGGGGTCTGCTCCCGGTTTCTTTAAAAGGGGAACTACAATTGCATCCTTAAATGCTTTAGGAACACGGCCCTGCAAAAGAGACTCATTCAAGAAGGTCATGATGATACACGGCAGGGCAAAAAGAATGTCTTTTAAAATATGAGGTGGACAACAGTCCCTGGGGGAGCCAGATTTGACTCTAGACAACAAGTCCAAGAAGGACTGGGTGTTAATGGCTGAAAAGTGATCCAAGGTGAACGGATTCTTTTTGTAACAAGGGTAGTCTCAGTGGGGCTGGATTTTGGGATACTAGCTTTAATGTTAGAAATTTTCTCCACGAAGTAGGTATTCAGAGAGTCACAGAGCTCTTGAGTAGGTGTAGGTTTAGGTAGGACTCTCGCTGCATTGGATAATTCATTAACAATGGAAAATATTTCCTTCGATCTATTATCAGAATTTAAAATTCTAGCGGAGAAGTGAGCCGCCTTGGCTGCCATAATCGCTTTTTTATATTCATTCCGAGCTTCCAAGTAATGGTGTTTCTCATCAGGAGAGTAGCTCAATCTCCATTTCCTTTCTTTCTGGCGAAGGGCCATTTTTTGATCTCTTAGCACCTTAGAAAACCATTTCTGTTGTCAAAGCGACGAGCGCGTTTTAGTTTCCTGAGCGGAGCATGCATGTCACTGGCCTCTAGTAGCCAGGCTGAAATGTTTGCTTCCAAGAGATCGACATCAGTGTCAAAGGCGGGGGATGAGCTAGCCAATGTATCCAGAAATTCCTGCTTGTTGAGGGCACTCCATTTCCTGATCATGCCACCCTCGACCTTGGGGGTCTTACTACTCGAGGGAATCATTACTGTGAATTTTATTAGGTGATGATCAGACCATATACATGGTACGATCATGGGCACGGACACTATAATGTTTGTGGTCCAGGCTTGATCCAGTATGTGTCCTTTGATGTGTGTGGCTGAGACAAGGTGCTGGGTAAAGTTGAGGTTGGTTAATAAATCAGTCAGTTCGGCAGAATGAGGCCCACCGTGTACGTCATTAGACCAATAATTTAGGTCGCCTATTAATAGTATTTTAGCATAATTAGTTGCCAAATTGGCTATTTGTTCACTTAGCGAAAGAGGGAACAGGGGCATGTGCTTCGGGGGCCTGTAAACCAGGACACAAATAAGCGGAGTCGAGCTAGACTCTAGTTTAATGACCATGTTGTCCACTGCGGGGAGACTTAAGGAGGTAATGGCAGTGAATTTGTGGTCTCGATGAATAATCGCGGCTACTCCACCACCCATTTTTCCTAATGGTCGATCCACATGGAGGATATAGTAGTCGTGAGGTAGTGCGGCCAATACATCAGGAGTAGAATCGGAATTCAACCATGTTTCTGTAACAAAAAAAATGTCTGGTTTTTCAGATATTAAAAGCAAGAGAACATCCAACTGATGCTTGAATAGGGAACGGGTGTTTAAATAATATAAGCGTAGTTCTGTATGTTTAACTTGGGCAGTCCTCAATGCCCGAGGTGTAAACAAAATGAGTTCTGAGATTTCTGGAAAGGATCTGCGTGCCTGAAGGATTTCAAAAAGACTTAGACGCATGCAGATAGCAGGGTTAAGTGGGAGCGACAATTGATGAAATTTCCTAAGTTCCTCTGAGGTATACGTAACAATTTGGGGATAGATTAAGGCCCCATGGCCCGTCAGGGCGCGGACGGGTGCAGACGGGCTTGCCTTTGGCGCGCCTTCGGCGCGCCGCCGGCGCTCCCGCGCTACAGTGGACATAAGTACCGGTTCCCCGCCTCTGACTCCTCCCCCGCCCGGCGTGATTGACTAGAGCCGAGGGGTGTGCTCAGGAGACCGCAAGGGAGCCAGCACGGCTAACACTAAACAAACGTTGGTATTTAGAGTTAAAAATCTCTTTAAAATACATCAAATTCAGGCAATTGTTAAAAGGATATCACACAAGCAAATAGCAGTCCGCAGGGTAGCGGCACAATTTCTAAAGTGCCCGCTCCCGCGCTACAGTGGACTCAAGTACCGGTTCCCCGCCTCTGACTCCTCCCCCGCCCGGCGTGATTGGCTAGAGCCGAGGGGTGTGCTCAGGAGACCGCAAGGGAGCCAGCACGGCTAACACTAAACAAACGTTGGTATTTAGAGTTAAAAATCTCTTTAAAATACATCAAATTCAGGCAATTGTTAAAAGGATATCACACAAGCAAATAGCAGTCCGCAGGGTAGCGGCACAATTTCTAAAGTGCCCGCTCCCGCGCTACAGTGGACTCAAGTACCGGTTCCCCGCCTCTGACTCCTCCCCCGCCCGGCGTGATTGGCTAGAGCCGAGGGGTGTGCTCAGGAGACCGCAAGGGAGCCAGCACGGCTAACACTAAACAAACGTTGGTATTTAGAGTTAAAAATCTCTTTAAAATACATCAAATTCAGGCAATTGTTAAAAGGATATCACACAAGCAAATAGCAGTCCGCAGGGTAGCGGCACAATTTCTAAAGTGCCCGCTCCCGCGCTACAGTGGACTCAAGTACCGGTTCCCCGCCTCTGACTCCTCCCCCGCCCGGCGTGATTTGCTAGAGCCAAGGGGTGTGCTCAGGAGACCGCAAGGGAGCCAGCACGGCTAACACTAAACAAACGTTGGTATTTAGAGTTAAAAATCTCTTTAAAATACATCAAATTCAGGCAATTGTTAAAAGGATATCACACAAGCAAATAGCAGTCCGCAGGGTAGCGGCACAATTTCGAAGTGCCCGCTCCCGCGCTACAGTGGACTCAAGTACCGGTTCCCCGCCTCTGACTCCTCCCCCGCCCGGCGTGATTGGCTAGAGCCGAGGGGTGTGCTCAGGAGACCGCAAGGGAGCCAGCACGGCTAACACTAAACAAACGTTGGTATTTAGAGTTAAAAATCTCTTTAAAATACATCAAATTCAGGCAATTGTTAAAAGGATATCACACAAGCAAATAGCAGTCCGCAGGGTAGCGGCACAATTTCTAAAGTGCCCGCTCCCGCGCTACAGTGGACTCAAGTACCGGTTCCCCGCCTCTGACTCCTCCCCCGCCCGGCGTGATTGGCTAGAGCCGAGGGGTGTGCTCAGGAGACCGCAACGGACCCAGCACGGCTAACACTAAACAAACGTTGGTATTTAGAGTTAAAAATCTCTTTAAAATACATCAAATTCAGGCAATTGTTAAAAGGATATCACACAAGCAAATAGCAGTCCGCAGGGTAGCGGCACAATTTCTAAAGTGCCCGCTCCCGCGCTACAGTGGACTCAAGTACCGGTTCCCCGCCTCTGACTCCTCCCCCGCCCGGCGTGATTGGCTAGAGCCGAGGGGTGTGCTCAGGAGACCGCAAGGGAGCCAGCACGGCTAACACTAAACAAACGTTGGTATTTAGAGTTAAAAATCTCTTTAAAATACATCAAATTCAGGCAATTGTTAAAAGGATATCACACAAGCAAATAGCAGTCCGCAGGGTAGCGGCACATATGACCAGCTCTTGGGAGAGGTCAGATGTTGGGGTACACAACAGCGGCTCCTCCTCCTCCAGAGGAGCATCACCCCACTGCTGATAGCTAACAGAGGCAAACGTGAAAAATAAAATGATAATAATACAATGTTATTATCATTTTATTTTTCACTGAGCCAGAGCCAGCCGAGTGTTAGGGCGGGGCCATCCTGATGGACAGCAGAAGGTAGGAGGAGTAGTGGGCACCATAAGTGTGTATGTGGGTTTGGCCGGCTGTCTTAGTATGGCCAAACCAGCATGCACACTTAGCATTTCTCCAACCCGAGCTATGTTGCACAGCCTGGTGGAGAACAGACACAGGCTCCCAGCACCAAACCAGGCCGCTCAGACCACTCCCACCACTCCCGGTGCTTCTCTCATGCTGGGTAATAGTATTCCCAGCATGTGAGCAGTGTCTGGATTGCCTTCGGGATCCGGGACAGGAGCAGAGGAGCAAGGCCGCTGCCGGCAGTGGCAGGTAAGTCCACTTTTATAATTGCTTTTCATTATTTCGTTAGTGCTTTTATTTTGGTATTTCCCCCACGCTGCTCCACCACTTGACATTGAGAGCCTGCACCGTCCGCACCCTACTTGAAGAGGAGAATCAGCCGCCCTGATCCTGCTCGACCTCTCCGCAGCCTATGACACAGTCTCCCACCACACACTCATCAACCGACTGTGCCAGATCGGAATCACAGACGACTCTCTCAAATGGATGGCATCCTTTCTCACAGGGTGCACCCAGAGAATCCATCCCCCTCCCTTCACCTCCCAACCCAAGCACACCGTCTGCGGCATCCCTCAAGGCTCATCCCTCAATCCAACCCTCTTCAACATCTACATGACACCACTGGCGGACATCGTCAGAAACAACAACATCAACATTATCTCCTACGCCGACACCCAGTTTGTCCTCTCGCTCTCAGCGGAACCCCTCCGCGACGAAGACCAACCTCCACAACTGTATGAAGAACGTCTCAGCCTAGATGAAGAACAACTGCCTGAAGCTCAACATGGACAAAACTGAAGTACTGATCTTCGGCAATCACACCTCCCTCTGGAACGGCTCCTGGTGGCCATCGGAACTCGGACCCACACCCACTCCAAAAGACCACGCCCGCAACCTCAGCATCACCCTGGACAGCGAGCTCTCCATGAAACGTCAGGTCAATGCTGTCTCCTGAGCCTGCTTCAACACTCTCTGTATGCTCTGCAAATTCTTCAAGTGACTCCCCATCAGCACCAGGAAAAACTGTTACGCAGGCCCTCATCACCAGCCAGCTGGACTATGGCAATGCACTCTATGCAGACAGCACCACCAAACTCATGAGAAGACTCCAGACAATACAGAACGTAGCAGCCAGGCTGATCCTCAACCTGCCAAAGAGAACCCACATCACCCAGCACCTAAAGGACCTCCACTGGCTCCTCATTCAGAAAAGATGCCAATTCAAGATCCTGACACATACCTACAAAACCCTCCAAGATCAAGGACCTGCCTACATGAACCACCGCCTGAATTTCCACCTACCTCCAAGGAACCTCCACTCCGCTCACCTCGCCCTCACACAGATACCAAGCATCCACTGATGCTGCATCGGAGGGCGCGCCTTCTCCCACCTCAACGCCAAGTCCTGGAACACCCTTCCCCTCCACCTACACACTTCACCCTCACTGACTCACTTGAGGAAGGGACTCAAGACCTGGCCCTTTGACTAGCACTGCAGCACAGCACCTGGATACCTGCTTGGGTGATAAGCAGTGTTATATAAGTACTGATTGATTGATTGATTGATTGATTGATTGATTGATTGATTGACTGCCTTCAGCAACCGCCATCTGAAAAGTTCTGAGGCATAACCAATGTTGCGTACTAGTGCATGACTTGGTATCTACATCTGTGGATTGTATGCTACTCTTCAATCAATCAATCAATCTTCCTTCAGCTTCAGCTTCCTTCAGCTTGTCCTCCCCCTCTGGTCCTCTGGCCTGGATCTCTCGAGTGCAGATTCCTGGTCAGTCTGAGTGCCCAAGGGCATCGGCTCACCTTTTGCCTTTAGTGTTGGAGGGGCAGCAGCTGGCACCTCGGTCCGTTCATTGTCTCCTTGGGTAAAACTCTTGGGTTAGAGGATTTGGACGTAAACTTGCCTGACTTTCGCAGCTGGCTGCTCCTCTCCATTGTTCGATTGCACCCTCATATTTTACTGTCACCCCTTCCAAGATAGAGCCATATATGTATATTAGCATAGATTGCTAGTGTTGGGCTTGGCCCTTTTTGCAGGGTCACCCCCAGTGTTTTGCCTTCTGTTCCTGTGACCATTTCTGTTGGTATTAGGAGGCTGTGCACTTTTTCCATGCTAATCAGTAGTAAAGTGCTTGTGCTGTCTCTCTAAAACATAGCACAAGTGGCATCTACCTGACTGGTACATTTATTTTTCTTGTAATTCCCTAGTATATGGCACTACCTGGTCCCAGTGCCCATAAATTGAATGCTTTAATTGGGCTGCAGCACTCATTGTACCACCCACTAAAGTAGCTTTTTAAAACATGCCTCGGGCCTGCTACTGCAGCCTGTAGTGCTGTTTTAAACTGCCATTTCGACCTGGCAAAATGCTTTTTCCAGGCCTAAACCTTCCTTTTTATTAATACTTATAAGTACCCCTAAGGTAGGACCTAAAGGATCATAGGGCAGGGTGCACTGTATTTAAAAAGTAGGACATGTGTACTTACGTTTTACATGTCCTAGCAGTGAAAAACTCATAAAGTCATTTTCACTGTTGTAAGGCCTATCTCTCCAAGTGACTTAAACTGTGTTACATTATTACATTTAGTAAGTGCTAACTTTCGAGTGGGAGCAGATAGAGAGATGGTGCTGACGCTCAAGTGAATTATAATTTATAATCCTTTAAAATGATAAAGTTGGATTTTAAGTTACAATTAAAAAAAATTTACTTTTAGAAAGTTGGCGTTTTCTTGTCCCAACCATGGGTATATTAGTTTGTGCAGTACATGATGTATGAAGCTTGTATGTTATATTGCAAAATCTGTATCATCTAGGCAGTGAGGTTCACGTGCTTCTGTAGAAAAAAAAGAACTTAGTGTGACATGTATTGTAGGATGAGCATCATTCAAAATGGATTGTAAAGTACACAGACAATTTTTAATTGTTTATTTAGTGTAGCATTTTCATCTAGTAAGACTAAACGTTCTTAATGGACAATATGCAAAGTGTACATCCACCACCACCCTTTTTACAGCTTCCAGGATACCCACCAGGCAGGTGGAAAGTATGGTACAGGGTGTTCACAAAATATTTGGGGGCGGTGGGTGGAAACAGTTTTGGAGCAGAACGGAAAAGAGATATTCTAGAACATAACCTAGGATTTGAGGGGCAAGCTGTTCTTGAGCATTTGCCACCATGAGAAATAGATGATGGAGAATATGCTTTAGATGAATTTCTAGAAGCTATTGCCAGATTATAGAAACAATTTAATGTACAGGGCAGTAAGGTAGAGTCAAGGCATAAATTCTTTACTAGGGAACAGCAATCTGATGAGAGCCTTGACATGTATGTAGCAGCTTTACGTATATTGGCGTCTGAATGTGAGTTTGAAACTTTTACAACGCAATTGATATGAGATCAAATTGTTGTCAGGTGCAGAGAACAGAAAGGGAAAGAGAAGCTACTCACTTCGAAAAATTCCTCGTTACAAGATACTATTGGTATAGTCAAAAGTATTGAACTGTCACAGGCGGCATCCAAAGAGTTGGTAAGGACTGATGAAGTGGTTGTGGGGGCAATTAATGAACAGAACAATAAAAAAATATTCAAAAATGTAGTACCATCTAAAGTAGAAAAGAAAAGTAACTTTAAAAAAAATGTGTGTTCAAATTGCGGGTTTCCTGCACATTTCTCAAATGGACATTTGTGTCCTGCGAGGAATGCGTCATGCCGCAATGTGGTAAACAAGGGCATTTTGCAAAGGTATTGATTTCTAAGGAAAAAGGTAATATTTTTTATGACAATTATGTGAAGGATGTAAGTAGCGAAGATGTCATTAATTCAATGAGTGATTTGGTGTTAGTGGTGAAGGATGACTCGGATAAATGTGTAGATCCATATGTGGACATTGTTGTAGATGGTAAAGATGTAAAGCTGTTAGTAGACTCAGGTGCGCACATGACCATGCTATCAGTTACTTGGTGAAAAGTGGGGCGGTAAACAGCTTGAAGCACCTGAAAGGAATCCTGTTTCATATGAGGGTAGGATGATAGAGTTAAAAGGGTACTTTGAAACTCATTTAAAGTTCAAAGATCAGTGCTTTTCGTTAAAGTGTATGTAGCCAAGAAAGGTCTTAATATATTTGGGTGGTACCACCAAGGATTAATTAGGATGACATTGAGACCAGGAACCAGAGAACACATTTCTCTTGTGAGTGAGAAGAGACAAAGTAGGGCAGGAGTTTGGGCTAACATGTTCAAGGATGTTTTTACAGAGAACCTGGGGTGTATCAAAGGTTTCAAACACATGATCAAAGTTAAGGATCAGGTCACTCCTTTTAAACATAAATTGCATAACGTGCCATTCAGAGATGACTTAACTGATGAATTGAGGAGGATGTGTGAGGGAGGAGTAATTGAGTTTATCGAGTCATCGCTATGGCTTTTGCCTTTGGTGGTAGCATGGGAAATAAATTGAAGTGTGAAAGTTTGTGTGGACTTATGTTTTCTAAATAAAGAGATATAAGTGGATTCTCATCTTTTACCGAGAATAGATGGCATTGTATCAAAGTTTTCAGGGGCCAAAGTATTCTCTAAGGTCGACCAAGCGTCGGCCTACCACCAAGTGGAGTTAGATGCTAGTTTGTGACACCTCACTGCTGTTGTATAGCCTGTGGTCACTAGGAGAATGCCATTTGGTTTAGCCTCACTGGCTGCTGTTTTTCAGCGTATCATGGAGAAAGTGTTGGAATGGGGTGGAAAATATGGTGGTTTTCCCAGATGATGTATTGGTTTCAGGTAAAACTAGTGAAGAGCATGGCAAAAACGTAATGGGTGCGTTGAGTAGACTACAAGAAGTGGGGATTGTGGCAAACAAGCAGAAATGTGTTTTTGGAATTGGGTCCATAGAATATTTGGGACATCACATATCGCAAGATGGAGTTGAGCCACGTCCTTGGCTCATCGAAGCTATTGTCCATGCACCTTGTCTATCTAGTAAGGAACAGATATCCTCATTTCTTAGTGTATATGAGTTGTACTCTAAATTGATACAGAGCGTTGCTGCCAAAACTGAATACATGCGATGTTTGTCAAGAAGAGGGGTGACTTTCGAGTGGAATGACAAATGTCAGGAATAATTTGAATAAATCAAGGGTGAAAGTACAGCACGTAAAATTTTAATGCCATTTGATCCATCCAAGGAATGTGTTGTTTCTTTTGATGCAAGTCCGAATGGTCTGGGGGGTATGATCAACCAAATGAAGCAGGGTAAAGAGTGTACTGTGGGGTTTGCTTCCAGGGCTTTGCGTCCCAGTGAAAAAAACTACTCAGTGATCGAACGTGAGTTATTAGCTTGTTGTTGGGTGGTTAAAAGATTCAAAAGTTTTTTGTGGGGCAGGACATTCAAATTATTAACAGATCACAAACCACTCATATACATTCTAAGTGGTCATTTAGTTAAAGATCACACTCCCAGAGTCACCAGATTGAGTTCAAAACTGCTTCAATATAATTTCAAGATTGAACACATACTGACTGGGGGGGGAAAACATAAGGGCAGACTATTTGTCTAGGTCGACTCTACCAATGAAAGGAGAGGATGTTTCTTCACCCAAAGATGATGAAGAGTGTTTGATCGTGAGTATTGATGCTTGTTCAAGTGGTGGGTTCTCAGAGTGTGAGTGGTTTGAAGAGTTGAGGTCAGATAAGGTACTCACTGCTGTAAGTAATTACATAATACAAGGCTGGCCTAAGGCAAAAAATCTGCCAAAAGAAGTATAACCTTATGTCCAAATTGCAGATGAATTATCATTAGAGGAGGGTAATAGGATCATGCGAGGTGATAAGTTCATTCCACTGGAAAAGTTAAGGGGATGTATTGTTGATTTAGGACATGAAGGTCACATGGGACAAACCAACAGTAAGAGGAGGAATCCTAATATCTTTAGGTGGCCGTCAATGGATAATCAGATTTCTGAGATTGTTGAGGAGTGTATGATATGCTGCTCCAGTGATAAGGTGGTTAAAACCTTTACCCCACCATGTCAAGCAGTGAAATTAACAGATGACCATGGATAAAACTAGCTGTGGATTTTATTGGATTGTTGCACGTTACCCAACAAGTATAAATATGCTGTTGCGGATTATTATTATAAGTGGTGGGAAGTGCAGTTCATGAGAGATCCTAACACAGTGGGTGTTATGAAAATTTTCCAGAACATTTTTGCATGAGAAGGATTTCCCAAAGAAATTGTATCAGACAATGGGGTACAATTTGCGTCAAAGGAAATGAGAGAATTTTTGTTTCAATCAATATTTGTCTCATTATTCTATATTTTTTTTCATTTGTTGGCAATGGCAATTAAATGGATGGCTGAAAATCGGAACTAATGTCTTCAACCACCATGTTGGCCGGAATGGCGGTAATTAAAATTTTTAAAACTACAACTAACTATACGCAGGAGTCCTAATTACAATTGGGTTGGTGTATTCCATGTATAAACCCCTTTTTGCAGTTGAGGGTATTTAATGCATCCGATAGCTATTGTGTGCGTTAAATACCCCAGCTTCATTAACTTTTGTCAGGTCAAACCTGACAAAATTTTTAACAGGGGAAATATGTACTGTATTTACCGTCCCATGCGAATTTTGGTGCACACCCTATTCTCTTAGAAACTCGTAATAGGTGTTATTTCTCACAGCCAATAAATAGCTCGTCCCATGGTGGTGTTATTTATCAGGTGCGATAAATACAAAAATCTATGTAAGGTTGTGGGCCTTGAGTCAAGGCAGATTTGCATGGCTTTAATGTGAATATCCATTTTCCCACAGAAACCCAAAATAAACTTCCAACTGTAGAAAATCCACCATAATATTGTTTTCTCATGGTGGCACGTGGTACTCAGAGATAAATGTTTACTGATTTTTACTCACTGAAGCCCGACCGGCCTTTTCTAACCGAAGATTGTTTTTAGTGCACCTAGGTTGGGAGAGTGCCAAATATTGTGAACGAGGCCATTTGTTTGCTCTTTAATTTTTTTCTCTAGATGCACATGTGCAACATATGTGACGCAAACACTACATGTTTGTCCCTTATTCTGTGGTGCACTTCAGTTCTCAGCCTCTGTGATCTGTAAAATGGGCATGTGTCGTTTTACAGTGTGTCTACTTCGAATTTCCAGTTGGTGAAACCTAAAAGTTCATTTAAGTTCAAATAAACATGCCCACATTTCCAATAAAAAGTACTATTATAAGTTTCACCCTATAAACACATTAAAGCCTCCTACAAAAAAAGCTTACACACAGTGTTGATTAAAGAAAATACTCTTGAATGTTTTAATCACTCGAGAAATGTGTTTCCATAAAAGTATTTGATTGAGTGGATTTTATTATTCTTGAGGGCTGTGATGAAATTTCAACAGAAGACGAGTGAGTACTGCGGTGTAGGTGTGGGCAACAGCTTCTCCAGGTGGTCCCTCTGTAAAGTTAACATTTCACTGCTCTCCATAACTTCTCCTGTGTGGCCATATATATCCCTGTTCCTGGAGTCCATACAGCTCCATTAACAATGTTCTTCATTAGTGAGTCTTTGGGTCTGAGCCACACGATAGAGTGGTGAACAGTGTAGACAGACTAACAGGCACAGGCGGGTTGGGGCACTCTTGGGAGCCATTTCAGTTGTTCCCCAAATCTTAATCCTCTTTGGAAATTATTCAGATTTGTTGGCACTAGCATGATAAATTTGCTCTAGAATTGCCGGGCACTATGTTTTGAGCCAGCTTTCATTTCACAAATCATTATTATTATTAGAACATTGGAATGTTGAGCGCTCCATAGAAGTCAATGGAGTACTCTGGGCTTCTAATGGCTGGTAGAAGCCCGGAGAGCAACATTCCAATGTTTTTTTTAATTTCACAGTTGCTGTTGTGAACAAAGGCCTCTTGGAGCCCGAGGGGATTTAAAACCCTGGGGCTCCGAGAGGCCTTTGTTTTTACTAATTAGAACATTCTGCCCTCTAGGGGCGGAATGTTCTAATAGTCTTAGAGCCCTCCTAGCGGGCTCTATCGGCTATAAGCCCGCTCCCTTGTTAAAGGCCATTGCCTTCGGCTTGGGCCTTTAATGCTGGAGCGGGCCTTTACTGGCCAGTACAGCCCGCTAGGTCGGGCTCCATGGCTATATTAGAACATTGGAATGTTGAGCGCTCCATTGAAGACAATGGAGTACTCTGGGCTTCTAATGGCTGGTAGAAGCAGGTTATGAATATAATGCCAGACAAGAGCTGTGTAGTGCATGATGGGATTAATGTCATTATCAACCTTGTGGTCCTCATTGTATAGGATATTCAGACTTCCATTCCAAGAGAGGATGTTCTTTTGTAGTTCACATTCTAGCTATTTTCTAACTCATCCCAAATAAGGTTACAGGTACAAGCAGCAAACAGACGGGAAAGATGAGCTAACACTATGCCACATAGTAAGAATGACTGTGGCAGTCTGGGATGCTGCTGTTGTCTTTTGCATGAAATGTTGAGGCTTGCAATTGGAGCTTTACAGCGCTGCTCGAAACGTTTTGATCATGTCAACAATTTCATATAGTAGAAGGGTAGGTACCTCCAAGGGCAACTTTTCAAAGATTTCCATCACTTGGACCCTGCCCCATGGAGAAAGTTGAAGGTATGACCAATAGAGGAAATCCTCAGACATACCATATCCTTCAAGCCTCAGGTCACCCAGACATGTCATGTATTTGAGGGCTGATGGGGATCTATCCTGCTGCTTTCTTTACTGTATGTTTCATCATTAACAGCGCTTCACTTTTTGACCAATCGCTGCAGGAGCAAGAAAAAGCTGAGAACATCCAAATAAGAGTTTAGGACTAGAGGACACTGGTGTTGACAAAATGATGAGGATGTTGTAAGCATATAACAGAATTTGCTGCGAGCCAGCAGGTGTCATAATGCCTATGATTTCCTTCGATTGGCATATTGCTGCTGCTTGTCGTTCCATATCCAAATTGAAAGATCAGGTAACAAAACATACCTCATCAGGGCAGGACTGGTTGTAGTGGGCATCGGGTGTTTCCCCAGGAGGCTGGAAGGGTGGGAGCCCGTTTTGGAGCGGTGTGGGCTGGTTTTGTTACCGGGGGCCAGTTTTGCAGCAGTGCTGCTATATCTGCCTTCAATAACAAAAGCAGCAGTGCTTGGGCCGGTTTAGTTAAGCAGCAGTGCTTCCCGCTTGCACCCTCGCCCTTTCCCTGCCTCTCACTCCTCCGTGGCCGGTCCGATAAAATTGCCACAGCTGATTTGTGTTCTCGGTCCGGCCCTGACACTCATGTCTATAAATTTGTCCCGATGCCTGAACATCAGTCCATCACTAGTCTTGCCCCTGTCCAGGTTTAGTGGCAGACTTCAGGGAGTCTCTTTTGGACTATGCGTCATCTGTAGATGGCCATAGGCAGCACGCAGTAGTGTTTCTGTTTGACCTAGACTACAGGCAGATGATTCCAGTAAGTCCAAGAACTGTTCCAGTTTTTCACGCCCATCCATTGTGAGAAGCACTGTATGGCTTTATTGGTTGTTCCATTTAGAGGGCTGATGGCAGGGGCGGGGCAGGCGTTTCACATTAGTCACAGAGAAATTAACCAAGATATATATCTTTTGAGATTTCAACATAAAGGATCCATTCTTTTTCCTGGCTGACAAGATCACCTGCCTTGCCAGCCCGTATCCGAGAAATAGGGCATTTTTCCGTTTTGTGGTGTCATTCCTTAGGGTCATTATAGACTTACTCTGTGCACTCTATGGAAGTCCACTGGGGAAGACACCCTGGCCAGGTTGCTACAGTATAAAGGCCACCAGGAAGAAAATCATAGGGACGATGCTTGCCACCAGGGACTGGAGGACAACTTCTCCAGAATGCACAGGGCTGGTATAAGAAGCCTCTGCTAATAAGCCACCTAAAAGAACCAATGTATTGCCAAAATATGCTTCCTATTGCACCAATATTTATTCTGTCTTGGACAGGTTGTCCCCTGTGACTGTAAGATAAGGACAAAGTAAACATCAACCCCCTCCACATACTTCGGTGAAGATCTATGGAAACTAAAAAATTTATTAAGCATGCAGAATATTTATATCTTAACAAATTCTTGCCTAAAAGCTAATGGACCCTTTTAGGGCTTCCGAAAGAACCAACAACATAACACTTATGTGCAAAGCAAACCCAGTCCAGTAAAACTGCTAAGAATGAATAAGGCAACGCCCTCATGTCTTTTAATGTCTTGCCCCATTTCTATGTCAAGATTCATGTCTCGCAGCAATTGGGTATGATTTGTGATTAATAGTTTGTGACATCAGAACTGAAGACCCAGTTGTGAATTTGTTGAGCTAGAAATATTTTTAAATAGTGTGCCTAATTAATACTTAAATACAGTGAAAAACAATAGTTTTTTTATCTCTTTAATCAGCAAAGTCAGTTTTAAACTTTAGGTTTTTGATATAAAAATACCATATCCCTGCATACTTATATACATATACATACTATGACATTGCATTTATAACAAAAGGAGTTTTCAATATAGTTTTTGATGTTGAATGTCTTGTAGACATAGTGATAAGGGTGCTAAAGTCCTTTTAATGATGAAGAGAATGTTATTTTTAACTTGTATGCTTGACGGTTTGCGTGGCTGTTTTGATATAGTGTTATTCTGAAATCTAATACATTGTTTTACCCTTTTTTAATGTTTATATTTTTTATGTATTTATGAGGAAGCAATGTATAGGTCATAAAACACCTATGCCCCGATTACAAGTCTGGCAGTCCACGGCCTGCCAGACTCACGGGGGCATGGCAGTCTCCCGACAGATAGGAGGAAACTCCTAATCTGGTGGGCGGTCTGACCACAGCTTTGGCGGTGCGACGGCGGGCGGACCCAGCACCGCACTGTCGAAGTCATAATTGGGCCCCTATTGCCCTGCTTTTGTGCGTAAAGCATATGAAATTCAATTAAAATAAATAAATAATCCTCTGTTGAAGCCCGTCATAACCTGGTTAAAAACTGGAACTCAACATACCTGGTTGGGCAGAACTAATATAAAAGAGGGTGCATCTATCCCGGTCCACGTTTTGATAATTTAGCCACTTGATGAAAGGAATTCTGGGGATGTTTTGCTCTTGAAGGTTGCCCTTCAGCTGTGTGAAAATGGATTGACTCACACTGGTTCAAACTGAATGGGTATCAAGCCAACGTTTTAATTATCAGTAGGAACCAGAATCTCTGGACACCCAAATTATGGCCGGTGGATTTTAGCTCTTGTCCTCTGTCGGCTAAGTCATAAAAGGGTTAATGTCAAAGTTAATACAAAGTTACAGTTGAACCACCAAGTGGCATTGTTGTTATCACCTTGCATGTTCCATATGAGGCAACTTCACCCAATCCTCTCTATTAAATGCAGTCAAACAACAGTGTTGTCTATGACTGTATTACTGCAGCACTGATATCTGGGCATCAAAGCCTATTCCATTGGTTCATTGCAGATTATCCAAAACCAAGTGGAATACCTAGCAGTAGGCGCTCCTAAATTCAGCCACACTACTGCCACGAGTATTCTCCTTAGTGTTCACAAATTCTGCAAAGCCCGCTTTGAGGGTCTGGCTTGGTTTGTTGGGTTCTTGTTCAGTAAAATGTTCTTCCTATTAATTTAAAGTTTATCTCTAACTACTATCATTTCAGAAAAAACCCTTAAAATGCTGTTGTTTTTGTAAATTCTGTTATTTCTGAGTAGCCTTCCCCCTGATCAAGTCTGTGCGTATAGTTCAATTAAGTTCAATATTCAGTTTTTTGTTGTCAGGCACTCCAGAGAACCAGCGATTTTTTAGACGCCTTCACTCTTCAAAATCCACATATTTTGGCATGTTCCAAAGCTCCTAACACTATACGGGCCATACAATTGCTCTTACCTACGTCACGCCATGGCCTGTAAACACACACCCGGCCAAATTCACAAGGTGGGGTAGCACAATGTTGTTGTTAATTGGATGCTTCATGATCACTGGAAGCAAAAGTTGGCAGACTAGTTTATTGAGAACCGCCATTTTGAGAAGACAACCAGCTGAATCATTGCCGCAGTAAGCAAGGAAAATGTATGCCAGCTATTTTTTTTTTACAGAGTTTTATATAGCACGAACTTGACCTGAATCGGGTATCAGAGCGCTTTACATAGCACCAGTTGCATTACATGAGTACACATTCATTTTTGTTAGGCGCGGGGAGATTAAGTGATTTGCCCAGAATCACAGGATGTTCAGCGTCGTTGTCGAGACTCGAACCCAGGTCCCCAGATTCGAGGTCGACCGCCCTAGCCGTTAGGCCAACACAGGATGTTCAGCGTCGTTGTCGAGACTCGAACCCAGTTCCCCAGATTCGAGGTCGACCGCCCTAGCCATTAGGCCAACTCCTCTCCCCAAATATTTAATGCATTCATTACGTTGTTGTGATCTCCTCTATGAAAAGTATGTGAAGTGTACCTGTTTTTCATGAACTCAAGTGGTGGACCTCGCTGTATCATTGCATATACAGATTTACTATTTTTTCACGTAGAGCACTGCAGCAGTCGCAAATGCTGCGCTGCGCTACGTTAAAAGGAGAGAGGAGGAGAGCGCCCTATTTACTAAAATAGGGCACTCTCCTCCCCTCTCACTAGCACCGGGGCTGAAATCAGCTGCTGTGCTCCTTCCTTGCGCCTACTTGAAAAGGGCGCAGTTCTCTCACGCTAAACCCAATCTACTTTATTTAGTAAACTGGGTTTAGCGTGAGAAACCTAGGGTGGTTGCATGGAAATCTCCCCCTCAGCGGCATAATCGCTTGTAGCATATTTGTGAATATCATGATTGATATATAATATTGTTACCTGTTTCAGACCAAAGTTTTGCATAGTTTGTGAAAGTTTCTCTAGATTGATAACATTCATGAGTCAATTTCTCCTGAAACTCAGAATGGTAGTATGAGTTTGCTAAAAGGTATATTTCTAGGAATAATGAATAACGGGGAGGGTGGGGCAGCATGATTTTGATCTACCAAGGTGGTATGAAGGCAATACTCAAATATGTTTATGGTCCATATGTGTTGTCAGTGTAGGAAGATTCAGGGGTGCAAGAATCTCATGACTGCTTGGAGAGGTGTCTCCATATCTCTAAGGGAGTGTTCCTGCTCGCTTTGATGTGTGTATTAGCTCAGCTCAGGGCCCATTTAATCATATCCACCCTCCATTTTATTATCAGGGCTCTCTGCACTTTCCAATCCATGGTTATCCTGTGTTTCATCAATGCCTCAATAATCTGAGATCTAATCCCTTCCGAATCACTGATTCGATCTAGGGGTGTGTGAAATTCTCATAATTTGCTTTCGCGTAATAATGCAACATTTCTGGGGCATGATGCAAAATAATGCAAGGATCAATTTCATGCCAAAAACACAGGCACTACAAATTACAGCTGCTTGCGTTCTGGTCGATTTGTTTTACACCATAATTTTGCCCCAAATGCGGCATAAATAAATGAACGCAGCTTAATAACATAATTTCAGGAATTTTGCGTAACATGAAATTCCTGAAATGACGTGAATTACACTTGCGTCATTGACATTTTGCCTGTGCCTGCTTAGCTCTGGTCATTCCCGGGTCATACAGAACAAAACAGCACCAGGGGCATGACGTCTGTGGCAGTTCCCACAAATGTTCTCTCTAATATGATGGGGTGAGATACGTGCGATGGAGGTAGTATGACTCTTCTATACCTAGAAACTTGGGCTACTTTTGTTGCTATTTTTCCTAATTCCGTCACTGAATTCTGCACTCACTTCTCCCTCCTATTGCTTGAATATTCTTGTAAATGGCCTCTCAGGGGTTTCTACAAATCGACTGTACATACACTATGTTATTGTCATTGTAATTGTATTTATATAGCGCTTATTACCTATGATGAGGCTTTGAAGCGCTTTTCGGCAAGTAGCACGCTACTCCGGAACCCAAAAGGATTAGTGGTGAATTAGTATAGAGAATTATTAGTTAATTGGAGCGGTGGACATGCGAGTCTGTTAGTTGGATTGAAAAGGATAATGGAGGGATAGAAGAGGGAAGAGTCTAGAAAGTGTTTATGGAGAGATCATAGTAGTAGGAGGAGGTTTGGGATGAGTAAAGGAGAGATGGAGGAGGGAAGAGTCTCTAGAAATGGATGAGGGAGATTATAGTATTAAAGGAGTTTTTGGATGAGTCTAAGAAGGAAGAATTTAGAAAGGGTTGTTTGGGAGATCATAGTAGTATCCCACTCCCTCCACCCCATGTCAGGAGAATTTAACACCACATCTTATGATGGTTCGACGCTGTCTGAGCTCCACAGTCTTCTAATTAAGTCTAATTGCCCAGAACCCCACCCTCTAAGTGCCACCACTCCAACCCTCGGGAAAGCGAACTTTCTCTCTTTGGCGACTATTTACTCTGTTTCTCTATGTGAACCTATCACCCTATCTGCCTGTCTCTACTTTGAATCTGTCTCTCTACCGATTGTCGGTTGATGATTTTTGAGGTCCCGGGTAAGACAGTTCTATTGTTTTTGTGCCTTTCAGGGGCCCCCAAATCCTTATCATGACACTGGTAGTGGCTATTTGTGTATAACAAATGTTTTGCAGTCGAACATCTCATATAACATGAACCTTCAAGCACCTATATTAAAGAGTATGAGCATAATTAGGTCCAGCCAATAAGACAGGACACTACAGGAGAACTTGTCTGAAAAAATGCATTTTGAGGTTCCCTTATTAGGGATTCCATTGTCACCTTTGACATGTGCGTGGTGGCAGGCAGTGCCTGAGAGTCACACTTCACTGCCACCTCGTTCGTCAATAAGAGCTGCTTTTGCCTCAACATGGGTTCACTGCCAGTGTCTAATTTGTAAAAAAAACATAAGTGCCAGGCCCTAGATATTTCACACGAGGCCACTGCACGTTGCACCACCCCCAGTTCCAGACAGACCTGGCAAATGCCCGTGCCATCGATGTCCACTGACCATCCCATTCCAGCACATGTCACAATTTCGAAGATTCCATCTCACCCAATAAAAAATACCAGGTCACACAGGCTGCAAGAGTGGCCTGCACGACCTGGTATTTTGTATTTTTTGAATGCATATTCATTTGTTACAAACTGCTGCTGATGTGCTCTGCTAAAGAGTAGACAGACAACGCCACCATGTGGTGGACTGTCAAAAATCAGTGCCGGTGTTGAGAAATAAGTGCTGGTGCTGAGCACTGGAAAACCCTGGCACAAATTAAGCACTGTTGGCTACACGTTTCGAGGAAATTGCCTGAAGTCTGTAAAGGTCAAGCAGACGGTGGATGAATCTAGATAGGTTCAGTTTAAATTGAAATTGATCATATGTTATTTGTTACTGCTTTTAAGGTGTTTTAAGCTGGACATACAATGGTTTTAATTAAATATGCATGTCAAATAAATAAAATTAAAATAAATGTATACCAGTGCCACAGTGGTTGCCAGTCCATCGCCAGCTAGACCAGAAAATGCAAAAAGCACCCCCACCCAGCTGACCACAGTATCCCCAGGGCAGACATCCTCATGGTGATACACTTACCCAAAATTGTCCAGTTAGGACAGCGGGGACAGAAGGGAGTCCACATCCTCACCCTCTACTTTCATGCTCACACTGGCAGTCCACACTTAGTAATCTGCCAGATAGATCAAGTGCTAACTGCAGCAGACCTCAGGGATACGGTTCTGAAGCGGTTTAGAGATTGTTTGGCCACCAAGGCACAGGTACCCTCTCCCCAGCCAAATGGGCTGTGAAGACGTTAAGAGAAAATAGGGATGCAAATTCCCTCTTTTTCTCCACCGCCATCAGCAGGATAGCTAACCAACTAGCTTGTTAGGTATCAGCAGCAGACAGCAGGAGCCTAATCAGGTAGAGGACCTATCATGCCAGGGTACGTGCCAAGTCAGTTGGAAGGACACGGCAAGGTAAGCCAGTTGATGAACCAGCCCATCCCTTTACAGGCGGTTGGGGCATAGCCGGTAAAAGTTCAGGCAGTTCCGTCATGTGCCTATAGGTGCATGGCAGGGTGCCCTCCAGCAGCTGGTAAAGACCACAGACCAGCAATGTGGTGCAGAGCTTTACTAAAACCGGGTCATCCAAGGAGGCCATCCCACGACGCCAAACCTTGCTAAGCCATCTAATAGCAGAACTGTCAACTGGCCCCAGGCCAGGTAGGTGGCTTACAACTGGTCCTGGTTTATCAGCCAATATCGCTATGCATGCAGGGACTTGTAGTTTTCCGTGTTATTAGTATGAGCTTAGAGTTGCACCATATTTAGCGCTGTTGGCTTAAAAATATGGACTGGTCCAAAGTCACCTTAAAGAGATGAGGCCAGTTGACAGGTATGTAGCTGAGTTTTCGAAACTCTGTAACCGGTATATGAATCAAGCTGAACAACTGGTATAATTTCACATGTCACCAAAATATCGACCAATAGGATTTGTGAGTTTACCCCAGATCATTTGCACACAGATGGACCTACATGCGCTTAAATTCCATGATGGCTTGAAACTACGGAAATGCCAAATCTACCAAGAATCCCAATGAATGCTTCTACAGCATCTGTACGTATCCATTTGATTTTTACAATGGTTATATTAACAACCGACAGGTGAAAAACACACGCCATATAGTGTGGAATATTTTTAATGTGGCAGGTTTGTGCTAATATACACCCCTTCAACTGTCACCATCACATTACAAAATCAGACAGAGAGGCTTGCCAGCCAATCTTGCCCTACTGAAGTGAGAGAAGTGAGATAGCTTGGAGAGCCCGTCGGGCAGTCGGAAGCCAGTCAGTAATCTCAAAGGCAGACCTTTCCGCCCTTGAGATTACAATGCACGGTTTCGACATGGTTTTCATGCCGGCCTGTCCGACATCAAAACCATGTCGGAAAGCATGTTTGGGCGCCCTTTGATGCATGGCCTCTGATTGGAGTCCGAGGGGGCCCCCCACTTGATCCCTGCACCTTGTGGCAGGCACCTTGCAGTGCCTGCCATGGGGTGCATGGATGAACTGCACCTCCCTTGCATGCGACCGAACACTGTTCGGTCGCATTGTAATGGGCTGGTCGGGAACGTCGACCAGGTGTCGGTCGGTCCCAGGACTGAGTCAGTATCGGGCGGAAGCAATTCCGCCCGACATCAAAATCAGCCCCCAAGTTTTTTTTAATTTATGTATGTATATATGACCATTAGGTGTTATACTCCCTATGCGACACCTACCTGGACTCATCACGATGCATTCTGGGTGTTACAGTCCACTGGAACTGCGTGAACTGACAACAGGTGTGCAGACATCCATAAAGGGCGGAGCGGGCCCTCCACCAATAAGAGGGCGGCAGAACTTCTGATCGTAATGTGGAAGCCTCCTGGATACTTGGGCGCTGATGAAGGCTGACAAATTGCCGAAATGCATTCGCCATGCAAGAAATAAAGATCGCTTCCGACATGTTCCCCTGTGTGGTCTCTGCTCTCTCATAAGAAGGAGGTACTGTTGCATATTTCCGTGTCAGCATGAGACACGTTTCAGAGACCCCCGCCTCACAAGTTGGCCCTGACTTCACTGGCTTTGCTGCTGTGGCAGCTTTTCGTGTGTCCAAGGGATTGGAAGGTCGGGGCCCGCCATCGACTTTGGGGCGAAAACAAGGTGGTTGTGAGGTTATTTAACCACATGCTGGGCGGCGTGTATTGTCATTGCTGCCCCCGCCGGATACGACCCCCGATTTCTGAGGCTGAAGCGGTTTGGGGACTCGAGGAGGCGCTTTGTTTCTTTCAAGCAGGAAATTGGTTTCTAATCTCACGAACTGTTTTGCCATCCCCGCATGACCATTAGGTGTTATACTCCCTATGCGACACCTACCTGGACTCATCAGGATGCATTCTGGGTGTTACAGTCCACTGGAACTGCGTGGACTGACAACAGGTGTGCAGACATCCATAAAGGGCGGAGCGGGCCCTCCACCAATAAGAGGGCGGCAGAACTTCTGATCGTGATGTGGAAGCCTCCTGGATACTTGGGCGCTGATGAAGGCTGACAAATTGCCGAAATGCATTCGCCATGCAAGAAATAAAGATCGCTTCCGACATGTTCCCCTGTGTGGTCTCTGCTCTCTCGTAAGAAGGAGGTACTGTTGTATATATATATATATGTATATTATTTATTGCATACTTATTTTTTACATATAGGAACAACAATTATATTGTTATTTTTAAATACTATGGGGCCCATTACGATACCCGGCGTAAAAAAATCCGCCAGGCATGGAAGCGGCAAAAATCCGCCCGCACACACCGTCTGAACACCGACCACGCCATTACGATTACACAAACCGAAAACCGCCATCGGCGGAAAAATCACACAAAATACCGCCCGCCAACGTCCGAGTCGGAGTCAAACCGCCCGCCACGGACGGAAACACGCATGACAACACAAAACCGCCCGCCCTCACGGCCGACACACCGCACGTGAAATTACGATCGCACCGCCATGAGCGCGGAAAACCACAAATATACCGCCCGCTAGCGCAAACAACGCCGATGAGAATCGACACGGCAGAAGCCATGGCGCCCACGTACCTGCACAGAAACCATCCGCTCACAAAACCAATAGCACACAACATGGCCAACAAGTCCACACAGCAAGGCACGCACAAATACACAAGCACAGTACACATCCCGAAAACACCCCCCGGACAAACAAAAAATACAAAGGCCAGAACCCCAGACACAACACACCTGAAAACAACAGACCATGAGGACACACCCACATAGGTGAGTACAAAAGCAGCACTCCCACAGACCACAACCCCTTGCTACATTGCAAACCAGAGAGGAGAGGAGAGGACACAGTGACACAGCAAGGACAGCAGCACACCACAGAAACGCACACATCACAACCACCACCACCACCACCACCACCACCACCACCAAACACCTGCACCACAAACCCCCTGCACATTACACAACACACACCGCACCAGCACCACAAACACCATGGCACCACAAAGGATGCCCAAGTACACGCCCATTGAGCTGACGGTCATGGTCGACGAGATCATCAAGGTGTACCCACAAATCTATGGGAACATGGTCCAGCACACACCACTAGCCACCAGAAACAGAATGTGGAACCGGATCGTAGACCAGGTCAATGCAGTCAGGACCCTGCCCAGGAACAGAGGAGAAATTAACAAACGTTGGAATGACGTAAAGAGCCTGGTCAAGAAGAAGGAGGGAAAAACAGAGAGCTGGCTGCCGTCACTGGCGGAGGGAATCCCGCGCTCTTCAAGACCTTCAAAGCGTGGGAGGAGAAGGTGCGAGTCATAATACATCCGGAGATCCTCGCCGGATTAGCAGGGGGAGTGGAGGCTGGTAAGTACAAACTAATGTATGCCAGCACACCGCTATGTACTCACATGCACTACCACCATGCCACAGCTCCCAGGGACAAACACCCCCATGTCCAGCACACAATACACAACACATCACACACACATGCAACAGACACCACCACACACAGCCCAAACCGAACAACTGTAACATACGTGGGGACATGTGTACACTCAGCCAGCCACGTAACCACCAACAGGTCCCCAAATATGCCAGAAGCGCCACAACGAGCACCCACCACACCCATGTGTCCGCCACAGCTGCACTAACCGACAAGTAACAGGTAAGTGGCAGGAACACAAAGTGCAGTGGGTGGGACGGTGGACAGCCCAAGTACAACACACACCAGGCCCCTAGTCCCACAGCACAGCAAGGAGGAGCATCCCCCACACCCCACAGCCACGTGTCAGCCACCGCAGTGCACAACGACAGCCGAAAGGCAGACATCACGGTCCACAGCAATCGGTGTCAGTGGGTGTCCAGCCACCCCCACGACCCACAACACCCCCCACCCCCACAGACCTGCAACATGGAGCACCCCCGCTTAGAGCCATGTGGCATCCAGTACAGTGCACGCACGAACAACTTGCAGGTGGGAAACTGGACAGGGCTGGATTACTGGAGGCATGAGGACCATAACACGACCAACACATGGGACATGTCACGTAGCAGACGAACACGCAGCACCGCCCACCGTCACGAACAAGTGAACAATGTGCACACGGACATGAACAACAGACTCACACCCCACATGACCCATCACAGACATAGCAACACCCAAGGAGCCACGTCTGCATGCACAAGCCACACTGAATATAGTACCACACGGCAGCCACTGTGCAACTCATCACACACAACCGAAACACCATTGAAGTCCTGTCCATGTAGCCCCTACTGCCTGTCAACCACACACCCCACGACTACGCCTATGTAAGACAAACAACACTAGACGCAACAGAGCGGAACAACATAAATGCACACGAACACCACTGAACCCATCAAACACACAGACACACCATGCACATACAACATACCATCCATCCCATCCGTCAGCCCCAGTCTCATGAAAGGCATGTCATGCGCACAGCTGCCACACATACAGGAGTCACGCTAAGATACATGCCCATGACCAACCATGTGCCAGAAGTCAATGAAGCGCACAACACACTGTGAGCAACAACACACAACATGGGCCACACCCCCGAGCACTGCAGTGATGCACATGGCACAGGGCAGCACGCACACCAAGGAGATGGGACAACTGCAATACGTTGGCTGGCACACAACCATCACTCACTCATAACGATGCGTCCAATGCCATGTCCAGTAATCACAACAGACAGCAAATATGCAGGCCATGTCAAGCATGCACACACCTCAAACCATGCACTGTCATGCTGCCACAACACATGTCACGTTCGGCACCCATGGCTCACAGCATGTACCCCAAAAGCATATCCCCTCCCAAATGCGAATCTGGGGCATGGCCCCCATGTTGCCATATGCGTTCCTAAGCGTTCCATTTGAACCCCAAAAGCATATTCCCTCCCAAATGCGAATCTGGGGCATGGCCCCCATGTTGCCATATGCGTTCCTAAGCGTTCCATTTGAACCCCAAAAGCATATTCCATCCCAAATGCGAATCTGGGGCATGGCCCCCATGTTGCCATATGCGTTCCTAAGCGTTCCATTTGAACCCCAAAAGCATATTCCCTCCCAAATGCGAATCTGGGGCATGGCCCCCATGTTGCCATATGCGTTCCATTTGAACCCCAAAAGCAAAGTACAAACCAGACCCAGGATGGGCCAGGAGCCCGCATACACCAGAGTCACAATAAGTAGGGGCACAGCAACACACCCATCGGCATGGCCAATCCGTCCCATGCCACATGTGCACAGCACACAGTCCCATTGCCAAGCACACACAACTACAGATGCTACAGCCACACACACGCCTCCGGGAAACCCATGTACGAGATTGCACGAACTGTTAATGTCAGACGACAAATACATACTTCGCCAGGTGCAACACAATAACAAATCTCATTCTCTCCACAGGTGACGAACTGCTGGATGCTGGGGATGGAGCCAGCAGCCAGCACAGCCAGCCTACAAGCCCCCAACGAGGACACACGGATCTGGAGGATCTGTCCTCCTCTTCGGACACGGACCACCAAGCAGGCCCCTCTGGTGTGGCAGGGCCCAGCCGCTCCCCAGGACCCCTCCTACCCACCAACCCATCATCCAGGGCTGCTGAACATTCCCAGCCCCCTGCTGCCACTGTCGTTGCGGCCACACCCACGGTCATTGTGGCCACTACCACTGCCGCAACCGCCACCATCGCCGCACCGACCACCACCGCCGCCACCACCACCACGTCTTCGCTGGCACCAGCCCCAGCGCAGGTGGTGGCCCGGCCGACTGGATCCACCCTGGGAGCCACAGCGAGGACCGTGGTGAGCAATGTGGCTAGTGGGCAGGCCGGTGGCAGCAGGACTGGTAGGAGGAGCAGGGTCAGGGAAACGCCAGCCTCCCCTGGGAGCCATGCCCTGCCTCAAATGGCCAGAGTCCTTGGGGCCTATGAAGAGGCCCAAGGACAATGGGTCCGGTCTGCTTCAGACACGCGTGAGGTGCTGGGGGTGCTGAGGTCCATGGACGCCCGTATGGGCCAAATCGTGGACCTCATGGGCCAGCTGGTGGTGGCGGTGAGGTCACAGCCAGGGACAGCAGCTCCCCCTCCGCCACCACCTGCCGGGGCGCAGGGTGGAGCAGCAGTGTCCAGTTCCCCTGCGTCCACAGCCAGTGAGCACACCTCAACCACCAGCATGTCGCAAGCAGGCACCCCCTCGCAAACGTGGAAGGGGCCGTCCGAAGTGGAAACAGATCTCCCGGGAGGACTTCGCACGCTCCAAACGCAAGTGAGGCAGCCAGCCAGCCTTCCGCCAGCCTTCCTTGACCAGCCACTGCATTGACTTGGACTACGATCCCACTCCACACAGCCATCTGGATGGCATGTGTGTGTTGGACTATGGACATAGAACCAGTGGGTACACCCTGAGCATCACGCAGCCATGACCAACAGCTCATTGTCACTGCACGCACCACTTTTGTCATCACCTTACACACAATCACATGTCACAGTTTGTAATAAATGCACCTTTTACACTAACTGCTGTTTGTGCCCTGTGTTTTATTTGTACGGAATACAACGGCCACCTTGGGCGGAAAGGCACCTGATGCGTGGCATGGCAATTGAATCCGGAGGGCCTGTAGGGACCTAGGGGTGGGAGACAGAACAGGAGCACATTCAATGAGTGTGTCACACACCCATCACACAGTACATGTCAACAACTACAAGCAATGTACACACATCGCACAGAGCAATAGGGCACAATGCCACAGCCACCAACAGTGGCATACTACCCTGGCCATGGAGCGTTGACACACAGCACGCAGTGAACAAACGGCCACCCTGACACAGCACACACACACCTGCACAGATACAGCCACATCAGCCGTCGTACATGGACACTCACCGTCAAGTGAAGTAGCGGGCGATGAGCTGCTGCCGCACATTACCAGCTTCCTCCTCTCCGCTGTCCTCCTCACTCGAGCTGTCCTGGTCTGCGGGCTGGGGCCCTGGTTGATCTCCGTCATCCACGATGAGGGGGATCTGCTTCCGAATGGCCAGATTGTGCAGCATGCAGCACGCCACCACTATCCGGCACACCTTCTGTGGGGAGTACGCCAGCGCACCCCGGTGCGGTCCAGGCACCTGAACCTGGACTTGAGGAGGCCAAAGGTACGCTCGACCACACGTCTGGTCCTCCCATGTGCCTCATTGTAGCGATCGTCTGCTGGGGTGCGAGGATTCCTCAATGGACTGAGCAGCCATGCCCCATTCGGGTACGCAGAGTCACCTGGGTGTGAGGGACACAGAGAACCGTTGCAATTCCAACTGGACAGGGGACAGCATCGCACAACCAGCACGCTACACCACTCCACATACTCACCGACAATACAGGCACGATCCTGTTGCATATTGGACATCAGTCGTGGCAAGATGCTGTTGCGCATTATGTGTGCGTCATGGGCCGAGCCTGGGAACTTTGCACACACGTGGGTGATCACCATGTCCGCAAGGCACACCACTTGCACATTCAGGGAGTGCGTGTGCTTCCTGTTGCGGTACAGGTGCTCAGTGGCCTGTGGTGGAACAAGGCCGACATGTGTGCAGTCAATGGCTCCAACGACGTGTGGGATTCTGCCAAGGGCATAGAATGCACCCTTCACTGCCGCCAATTCACGAGCCCTGGGGAAGCGGATGTACCTGTTTCGGTACAGCATCATGGCTGCCAGTACATCCCTCAGCACCTTGCTGAACATGGGCTGGGACATCCCTCCTCCAATGCCCACTGTGTGCTGGAATGACCCAGTGGCGAAGAAATGCATGGCGGCCATCACCTTAGCCGTGGGGGTGACAGCAGTCGGATACACCCTGCGGGGACGGAGATGGGGTTCTAACATGGCACACAGTCGATGCAGGGTTGGCCTGTCCAGCCGAAACTTCCTAATAACCTCTGTATCGTCCATGTCCGCCAGCAATTGGTATGGGCGGTCAATGTTCGGTCTCCGCCTAGGGACAATGGCAGAGGACACATGTCAAAGCAACACGACACATAGCAATTTCGCATACACATCACTGACATGACTGAGCAAGCACATGAGCCACAGCCCAGCTGTCAAGCTGGGACGGCACGGCCACAATACACTTACACAGGTCTCCCAACAATGGCAATGGCTAGTGATACAAACCACTGCCATGTGCATGCACATGGGGATCTAGGCCCCAATGACTTGCGGGGCGTGCTGATGGGGACTGACTGCATATCCGTCAAGCGGCAACGCCACGGCAACATGAATGTCTGCTGAGCATGGAACTGCTTCCGCGGCTGGATGAGTATGGCACACGACGACGACGATGTGGGCACAGGCTGAGCGGCCAAAACAAGTGGGACCTGTGGCACGAGGGGACATGAGACAGTAGTAGGTGTCAGCACTGCACCCTATGTACAGCACTGTACGGATCACACCTCCCGAAACATTGACAGGTGTCCACATTGACAGCCCCATGCCAAGACGGCTGTGTGCTTGCAGTCACACGTCACAGGTGAGAGGTTACATTGCACGTGACAGGTGGCAGACGTACATAGTGGGAGCTGGCATGTGTGTGCATGTGTCTCCTGTTCAGGATCCACCAGATGGGCGCTGACTCTGTACTGACCATTGGACACAGCATGTTCCGTGGAAGGCTTGTGTGTGTGGGATGGTGGCACTGGATGTGCCTCCGTTGGGTGGGGGGCCATGCACAGGGCGGGTACGTCGATGATTGCGCATTGTTGGTCACGGTGGGTGCACCAACTGAAGATGTGTTGCCCTGTGTTCAATTCCTATGTCCGCATGATGATGGACTGTAGATGTGGGCAGACTACACATTGGTCGATGTGCTGTCTATTTGCATGTGCCTTCACACCAGGCACAGCTGCCCCTGCACATGTGACCCCTGCTGGACTCGCTGCTGGGTCTGTGGAGCTGATGCACCTTCTGCGCGTGGGGCGGACAGCTCTCCTCACTTCCCTCATTGCGCATGTCATGACTTTGCCGCAGGTGACATGGATCATGGAGGGCCCACATGTACGCGTGGGTAGGCTACACATGATTGTACACTGGTCGCCACCCCCAGTCAGTGTTTCGAATGGGAAGGTTGTCGTGCTGGTGGTATGTTCGATGTGGCGGATGGGCGGGCCTAGGTGCGGGCTTACATTCCGGACATGGGGGGTAGTTGGATTGGCGACTAGTTGCAGTACACACGGGACACGTCTCTTCCTTTCCACATCTGGGTCATCCCTTGTACTTACTGACAGTGATACAGTCATCTTCGCCCCAGCCCTCATGTCCTCCCCTCGCTCCCCCAATATGCATGCTCACCTGCGAGGCTAGCGCCTGCACAGGCAGCCCCAAGCTCGCACCAGAGGGGGCAAGGAGTGTATGTGTGGGTCCAGTTGCACGAGTGGGCTGTCTCAGGGTATGATGTGTGGCGGGACGCCGTCCACCTGCGTGGTGCCCCAAATGGAGACCCGGCCTGCATGGACTATGCATCACAGTCTTCGCCTTCCGGATCCGCCACCTGCGACACCCAGTGGCTGTGGCTGCCCTTGCGGCCAGGCCGCGTCCGTCTGTGGCTGATGGCCCACACATTCACTCTTTGGCCTCTCTGGGGAGGGCTCGGGGGTGGTGGCGCACGCGCTTGCACTTAGTCGCAATGGCATGTGGCGTGGTTGGTATGATGGGCAATGGATGGGATGGTGCGAGCCACCTCCCGTGACGTCAGTGCTGCTCGTGCTGTGGTGCGTCCCCCCTACACTTCCATTTGACTTGTGCCATGCTAGACGTTGAGGTTCTATTGCCTGCATGATATGACCAGGAGGAGCGCGAGGAGACCTCTCACACACCATGCTCCACTGCCATCCCGTGCCCTGTATCGCCTGTGCGGATTGACTATGTTGGGGTTACACCTGGTCGACTGGGGCTGTATGTGCCTTGTCAAGGGGCATGGCGGGCGCACAACAGGATCCAGCTTGTCCACAGAGGGTGGGCTGAGGTGCGCCTGGTACCGCTTTGTACGTGTGCCCGGCTGCTGTGCACACACGTGTTCACTCCCCCCGACAGGTGTCCTCTCACAATGCCCAGGGAAGCGGTGGTGTACTGTTCATGACCCCTCCCAACACGGCGTGCTCCAACTTGGCATGTGCGCATCTACCCGTCGCACCCACCCACCTGAGCACTGCGTCCATACGACTTCACACGACACATGTGTGTCTTCCACAGTAGTGCTACTCATTTGCGTTGACATCCAATACCAGTGGACTACATGGTCATGTCACGACTGCCGTGTACTTCACATACTCTCATCCTCTCTCATTCGTACTTGTGAAATGAGTCAGCGGAGACAGTTTTGGTTTCAAACATTATATTGAGTCTTCTGTCCTCTGTGATGCAGTATAGTGGACACTACTGGCAGCGGAATACATGTTGAGGATATACTGAGCATGATTGCAAATGGGATAGGGTGTGGGGTTACATGTGATTGGCTGTTGCATGTGGGATGTGGGCTTCAGAGTGACATCTGCTTGGCCAAGGCTGTGCTAATGTACATTTACGTATAGCTGCGGAGCTGCGGACTTTGACACAGACGGTATACATGTAGCCTACCAGACCGCTTGGCATCATGGGCACAGTCCATCTCAGTTCCATGTGACAGGTTTGCTGCGGTTGTTCCTCATGCACGCGTGCATGTGAGATGACATCAGGGCATGTGCTTGCGTGCATGCAGCGGCGTGCCACTTGTTGTTGCACTGTGGTGGTTACTGGACATGTCACAGTCACTGGGGTCGTGTTGTTGTTGTATGCACTTGTCGTCCATGCAAAGGTCCTGGTATGGGATTCCCGGGGCGGGGGTGGGAGGGGTGCAGCACCCACAGACTCCAGGCGACCTATTCATGTCCACTGAGCGGTGTGTGTGTCCATGGGCGCTGGATCCATGTCGTGTCCTGGTTGTTCGTGCAGTTCCGTCCATGTGGGTGCGATACACAGAGCCCATGCCACTGCCTCCCACGATGCATGCGGTGTTCCTGGATGTGATGGGGAACAGTGTGCATGTCCCGGTCATATCCGATGTCATGGCGATGTCGTTGATGGTGTGGTAATTGTTGCCGGTCGTTTGGTATGGCTGTTGTGGTGGTGACTGGCCAGTCCGTGCGGAAGCTAAGCATGGGTGCGGGGTTGGACATCATAGGTCAATCGGGGAACCTGCGTTGTGGTCCGACGAATTTACAGGTTGTCAGGTATGCGATGCCGTCCAGCAGGGCTTCCATGTCATTGGTGGTGTACATATTTGCCAGCCAATGTAGCGGATGGTGGCTGTCAAGGTGTTGTTCGTAAGTTGTCCCTTGGAGGACCATGATGGGGCATGCTGGGTGACATTCGATGTAGCTGTTCTCGATGATCCGTCGTGTGGAGGCACAGTGGTCCCATTTCAGTGCGGGTGCGATGTTGGCCACATACGCCATGCCCCCATAGGCAGAGCAGGCCCTGTCGTGTGCGTCCAGAGGGAGGAGTAGTGGTAGCAGGTCCGCCTTCAGACATGCCGGGTTGGAGAGGCATATCTCCACGGGATGCTGGTAGGGACACCTCCGACAGTAGAAGACGGGCATGACGCAGCTGAACAATGTGATGCGGTAAGTCAGTCGGTAACTTACGTTCAGCAGGGACAGGAGATCGCATCCCAATGTATGAAACAGGTTGGTTTTGTACAGCTTGAGCTGTTCGGCGTAGTTGGGTAGGTGTGTTGCGGTTGCCATTTCGCAGCGGTGCGTTGTGGTGGCGTGCTCCGGCTGTGTGTGCAGTCTGCAATGTGCACGCTCCGAGGTTGCTGTGAGCTCTGTGTAGTCGTAGGGAGACAGGACTTGTGTTCTGTTGGCTTGTTTGGAGGACACGGGCCCTCTTCCCACATGCTTCTCAGACAGTTCAAGGTCAGTGATGTGTGACTCCTTCCAATTAACTTGCATGTGGCCGACATGGGGGAGTGTTTTCTTCTTTCTTCCCCGTCCGTTGTGTGCTTCTGTGATATGCGCTATCTGCCCTGTGGTCGGTCTCCTCGGCATGCCTGTGTTGGTCTATTCTTGGACAATGGCTGTATTCACCGGCTTCTGTCGTAGGGCTGTGGTTTCGGAGTTGGAATGGAAGGTCATTCAGTGCTGTCTGCTCTCCCTTGTGTGGGCGGCAGGCTGCCTTTCCGCTCTGCGTTGGGCCTTGTGTGTGAATGTTATTCTTGGGCCACCTGTTGTCGGTCCCCGGGCTCTTTGGTGTTCCGCTTTATATGTCTTGTTCATATGTGCAGGGTGGTATGGGTGTTTCAGTGTGGTACTGGCGTTCCTCTTCCCGAAGGGGCCCTGCTTCTCCTAGTTGGTGTTGCCGCCGCTGTGTGCTACGCCATGTTTGTTACACTGGGGTGTGTCCTGCAGTTGCGTGTCTTCACTGACATGTGTGCGTCGGTTGTGTGGCGTTGGGTGTTGTCCGTGAATTGGGCGTTGGGGACATGTCTGTGGCAGGCCTGTCACGTGTCATGTGCGTTCGGGGTGGGGCTGATGTGTGTGCTGCTTGGTTGTGTCCCTGTGTCTGTGTGCGACGCATGCATGGCGCTGCGGTTGGCCTCTGCGTTGTGCGCATGTGTGGCGGCGTCATCGCCGCTTTGGGGCCGTGACGGGGTGGTTGGTTCCTAGTCCCAGGTGGTGTGTACACATGTGTTACGCGATGTTACGATTTGGCCTGTGTGTCATATGTGGATGCAATGGTGGATGTGTAGTGTACACGCGCTGGTGGGGGGTTGTCCGCTTTTCCGCCCTTGCACTGTGTGCGCTGTTTGCGTGCACTTGTTGTGTGTGTGCCTACCTGCGTCTCCGCGGTACGTTGCGTCCTTGGTGGTGCATCAGCAGGAGCATGGGGAGGGCCTGCAGTGCTGGATTCATGCTCGGGGAGCCGCTTCTTCGTTGTCCGTGCTCGGCGTCCGTGTTACCGCTTCGGTTTGTCGTACGGTATCTCTTGGCCGTGGGAGCCGTTTGTTTGCGGCATCGTAATTTATGCGCCGGGCGGTACGTGTTTCGTCGGACGGTGTGTGTCAGTTGTGCTGCGCCGCTACGTGTACGGGCGCACTTTGATGGCGGACGGTGTTGCTGGCTTGCCGGCGGTGTTTGGCCTACTTTTCGCATCGTAATTGGGCGGGCGTGTGGACTGCTGCGTGCCGGCGGTAACTGGTGGTTTTTGCATCCGCCAGCACGGCGGTTGTGCTTCCGCCCGCCATCGTAATGGGCCCCTATATTACAGATTTTTCAATAATAAATAAAACGTGTAAATATAATATACGTACATTGTTGTATAGTTGTAAAATGTTCAATATTTTTTTCATTTTTGTGATTATACATTAACACAGTTATTTTACATACATTTGTAAAAATAAATACTTTTTCAAGTACATTTTAAATTATACTCTTATTTTTATGGTATTATTTATTTTACACTTTACATCAGTAGTTAATATACATTTTTTAAACGTTTTATAAACATTTTTATTATCTACCACATTGTTTTCTTTAGGAAAACAGTCTTTTTAAAAAATTTCTTCAATGGCCCTTTTGTTTTCTGCTAACTTATCTTTTGTGGTCTATTTACCTAGTTTTTTGTTCATTTTCCAGGAAGAAAGTTGCAGTGAGGTGCTGGTGTTCATCTGGACAGGTAAGACCTTTTTAAAGGTTTTTTTAATGGGGTTTTGAGGCTAGGAGGGAATGTAGGGAGTGGCACTTAATAGTAGACAGAGTGATGTTTTGTGATGCTTGGTAAGTTTAATAGTAGTTTGTGAGTTTTTGGTGATTAGTCGTTTCCGTTACATATAGGTTTTATTTGTTAGTGAGATATCATTGTTATATATTTTATTATGTGCATTGTATATCTTTATTGTTATGCTCATTTTGTGTTTGAATGTACTGTTTTTTGTGGGTATCATCTCATTTTTTACAGGTTTACAGATTTGAAGGTGTTGTATGGAAATCTGGATTTTCCGTTTTTTTTATTTAAAGGAAATCTTTTTGATTTCTATCAAACCAATATTTTAAATTTTGATTTCCATTTATTTTTTGGTTTTCCTGAAGCATTTTTCTTTTTTGATTTTTTTGTGGTTCCCCAAGATTTTGGATTGTTTTAATGGCTTTTTAGTGGACCTGTGTTATTTTGCATTTTCTTTTGGTTTATTTGCATTTATTTTTCCTTTCTTGGTGGATTATATTTTTTACTACCTCGCTATGGAGAGATATCTGCAGCTACCAAACTGCAAGTTACATTTAAGTTATTTATTGTTGGGTGGGAAATTATATATTTATTTATGAATTTTTATTTGATGTGATAGTTATGTAGTATATTCTATTTTATGTGTTTTATTTAATTGGTTTTATCTGGTTTTATTTATATTCTACATTTTAGAAATTGATTACTTTTTTTTATTTCTTAATATACATATTAATTTTACTCATCAGTTTAATTTATGTTTTATATTTTTTAAATTGATATGTAAAAATATTTTATTGTTGATGGGTTTGGTTTTTACTTTGGTTTATTCAGTTTTGTGTACGGAATTATATTTTTTACAATATAGTTTTGGCTATTGATTCCAAGTAGTGTACTCCTTTATTGTTACCTAAGAGTTTTACTTTAAATTGTAGCGTGTCATACATTCTATTTAGTTATTTTAGGCTTAATTTGGGTTGCTGATTGTTCCATTCGTAATTCTTGGTGGCTTGTGTTTTTTGTAGGCTTTCAATGAATTTGTAAAGTATAGGTTAGGTTCTGCCTAGTGTGAATTGGAAAGCATTGTTCAATCCTTGGCTTCTTGTGCTATGGTGCTGTCAACGACAATCCACCATAGTATTTGGAATTTGGTTTGACATCTGTGCCCTGACCAGTACAATCTGCCAACACAGATGCCTTCAAAATAGTCCATCAGGGGACTTAGAACCTGATTCCGAGTTCAGCGGTCTGACCGCCATATTGCCGCTGCCGCGGTCTGAAATCTGCCGTGGCAGCAGTCTCCCACCCGCCGTATTACAATGTCTCAGATGGGCCGGCGGCAGTATTTCTGACGGCGGTGAATGTTTTTTCATATTTGTCGATGCATGTCTGTATATTCTGACTACACAAGTGTTGAATGTACACATATGCATATGCATGCCATGTTAAAGAATGCCTACTACCCATTGCTGGAGTCTGGAACATATGTGCCCAGTCCAGTCGATGGGTAAATATTACAAAAATGACATACCTGGATTTCGGTGCCAAAAGGGTAGTTTTCTTCGGGATCAAGATGCTACTCATAATAAGCCCTTAACTGTAGATTGTTGGAGGTGTCTCCAAATACTTTGATTAAAGTGGTAGTAACAGCCTTCAATGGCAGTGTGGGGGTAAAGTTTTAGGATAGTTCGAATCATGGCTTGATCAAAATCTATTATTATTTTATGTGGGGTGCAGTTGTTTATTCTATGCAGGTTAATAGTTCTGAATAAGTAGTACTTTGTTTATTAGGTAGTAGGGCATATACGAATGGAATATTAGTATTTTGGTGCTCACCATGTATGGCATATATATCTGAGTGAATGGTTTGGGGCACATTTCCAATGTGCCACCCAGCATCAATGTTTTACATTGTGTTAGTGTTAGTAAATTATCAGTGGTAGTAAATATAGATGTTTTTTGTTTTTTGGGTTATCATATAAGAGGAAGGGTCCCTCGTTATGTGTGATGGTTAGGTGTTCAGGAATTTGGGTTTCTTGGTATCTTCTAGGGACAGGGGGGGTGTCAGTGGTGGCTATTTAAGTTTGTACTACTGAGTGTTTTAAGGTGAGTAAAGATGATAGCTGGCCTCTGAGGTGGTCGGGGACTTTGGGAAGTACATCTTTTAATAATTTAATTGTGGGCTCTTGGGAATTGGTACTTGCCTCTCTTAAATCTTGCAGTATATGCTTTACTTTGATTTCTGTGACATTTGGGGGTGGTTGTGTTCCTTTACATGAATAAAAACATCATCATTTGTTGCGGCCCTCCCATAGCATGTATTAGCGTAATATTTAGTACATTTCCAGTTGACAGTTCATTTTTCTGAAGTTTGATATTTTCTCGAAGTTGTAGAAATTGTTTTCTAGTATGTGTATTAAGAGACATAAAAGTAGTAGAGTGTTCAGTTAGGTAATTATTATTTTAGTATTTAAAAAAAATAATTAGTCTATAAAGTAGTGTAAATAAATGTTTTACTTACTTTGGAGGGTATATGAATTTGTTTTTCCGTTTCTGTTTGTAGGTTCTGTCTGGAAAGTCCGTCAGAGTTTCGTCTTCTTGCAGCTTTTGTCGTTTTTGGAGTAGTAATTAGTTAAATTTTGAGTGAGTTTTATATTGTTAGTTAAATTGATTGCTTAATTGTATTGATTTATTTTGTTTATATTGTCATTCTATTGGTTAGTGTTTTCTTAGTTTTAATTTTTTCTCAATTATTGCCTTTTATGATAAACATACACTCTAATTAGTGTGTATTTTATAATGTTATTTTTATATAGTGATATATTTATTTTATTTAGATGTATGTTTTATATATAAATATAAAATAATTTTTGTTTATTGTTTAAAATGTAATAATTGTTAAAGATATATTTCCGTATTAATATTTAGATTTTTTGATTTGTTTTCCATTTTTGGGGTTATTTATGTTTATTTTAATATTGTACAATTGTAATAATGTTAGAATACTTATCAATTTTTTTATGGCTAATTGTAATTTTTTTATGTAAAATGTGGTTTGTATGTTTATGCTATAAAGCTATTGATTTTTATCGATATTTATGTAGTCGATATTTTATGTTTTGATATTTGTGTGTATTTATATGTTTATTTAAAGGTCACAATACTTTTGTGACCGATAATTTTGTTACTGATATAAGTGAAAATAGATATTTATGACAGCAATGTTTTGAACCAATGTAGATCAGTGCCCTATTACTCTGGCCCTTGTTATATGCTTGATGTGTCTACTAGGTTTGGGATCTCTGATAATGACCCAATTGTAATTGATGCACAAATGACAACTGGTTTTGCGACCTTGATGTAAATCGCATGCACCAGGGTATTTGCTCACCTGATTTTCCTGACGACTAAAATTTGCACTACATTAGATAGCTAAATAGTGCACATTAGTGGGCTCAGCCAACTGAGCCCACTAACATTTACCATTCAGCCAGACTTTGAGCTAAATGTAGACTCAAACCTTTCCCAATTGCACATAGAGCGTGTATATTTCTGCACGCACATACATTTTGCTACTTACTCCCACAAGCCTGCAGTGTAGTATAGCAATGTTCCTTCTACTCAGTACTCTGATTGCCCAGAAAGTTAAAAATTCATGTACTTGCAAGATATCTCAGTGGGTCCATGTATGTGTTTCAGAGATCATTGTGTCACCTGCAGGTCACGTGTTTTATACAGGAGACATAGTTTAATATCTTATGCACCTGCTGCATCTGTCTCTGGTGCGTTTGCCACATGTTTAAATACCTACAGGGTTCTTTCTTCAGGCACTGATAAAGTTAAACAATTCAACTTGTATTCTGTGTGAGTGGCCATGTGAAACCTTATTACATATTGTGTTGCGTGTGTCCTAAATTGCTTAAAACACACATGCACTATTAAAACCACTGTTGCTCAAGGCTGGGGTAATATCAGCACGCCAGGCCCTTATTCTATGTTTATCGGGTGAATTGATTCCATTGTTATGCCAAATGATAAACTTTTTAACAATTGCTGAAAAACTGCCTGTCTGTGGTTTAAATCTACTTGTGTATAACTATTGTAAAGGGATAACTTAATGGTTCAGAAAATATATGGCCGTTGTTTTTAGGCTACTGGCACTTTGAATGTCCTTGCAGTTTGACCTAATGATTCTCTATTTGGCAACTTTTGTAATTAGGCTCTAAAGAATATATGAAAGCATAGAGGCACTTTACTGTTCATTTGCACGATGGTACATAATGTTTACCGCTCTCGCACTTAGGCACTTTATAGCTTATTTGCACCATGTTACGTAATGTCTATAGTTTTTAATGTATATTTCTGGGAACTTGACCATTATATGTTATTTGTTTTAAGATTAATTAGCGACTGCGATAAAAGATGTGTATATATCTTATCAATGTTCTAGTGCTGCATGTAACCATAGAAACATTTTTTGTGTGTGTACAGGTGTATATTAATCGATGAATCTGGAAATTGTTTTTATCCTTGATATTAATGTTTTAATTGCAATGATTTTGTTAATCAAGCAATAAAGAATTACTACTACTGTAACTTGTATTCTGTGTACTACGGTGATAATTTGTGTAGTAGACAAAAATATACAATACTTGCATATTTCTCAATGAATGATGGCAGAATGAAGCAGTTCCCTCTAGTTTGTGTATAATCACTAATAATCAATCATTTTTTTAAAGGTCTCGCAACAATTGAATGTTTTATGAATGTGTGCAACGCTTGTACATCTAAATCAATGAAACTAGAATGTTTTTTGTATACATATATGTTTTTGGCCAACCTACAAGGGCCTAGCACAACTTTCCCTCCCAAATGGTCTACTTACTTTCAATGCAAAAAGCTTGTTGAACAAGATCTAGCTTGAAGATAACAGAGGACTAGTTGCAGGTATATAACAACTGTCTGAGAAAGTGTCAGAATTTAAAGGAAAATGCTTGTCATTTACTTTCTACACAACTAGGATCTGAAACAAATGCTCCCGCGATTTGGTTCTCTGAGTGAGGGCAGCCGCCTGGCCTTCCCTTAGCTACACAAATGCTGTCTTTGTGTGTAAAAGCCTGGACGTTCATGCAAAATGTGGAAGACAGATGAAAGAGTAGGAGACAAAAGAAAAATAAAGATAAAGTCTACCTGTTGCTGAGCTTATACAGATTACCTTGGAGCGTTGGAGAGCAACACAGAGAGCACGAGGGCAGGTATGTGAAAGGGCAAGCAGCACCTGGGGAGCAAGCAAGAAATCATATGCACTCCCATGGTATACAAAACAAAAAAGAAAAAAGTAGTCCCCTGATGTGATCCATGGAAGGATAGAAGTCACCCATTCAAAAGATGGTAAAGAGGCTTTGCTCCAGGGGAGGGACAAACACAAGAAGAGGAAGGAAAGCCATTGAATAAGAAGCAAGCAAGATAGATATAAAAGAGGTATATATAAAAAGAGATAGATATAAAAAGTCAACAAATGATAAGCAATGGGCTGATTCAGACACCACTCTAAGTATCAGGGTTGTGCATAATAGGTTCAACAACATAGAATCATATGTACGTGAGACCTAAGCTAGACCTTTAGTAACTCCCCATCTCCACGAGGCGGAGTCCAAAGACTACTACTTTGAAGCACCACCCCTTCCTATGTGGCTATCCTGAAAATATGGAATGGACCAGACCGACCTAGACCTAAGTGGCACACGAATGATTTAAATTACCTTTACTCCTACGCTTGTTAGTACAGACCCTAGTGGTGAAAATTGCACACTTCAGCAGACAAATCAAATCGTAGGAGCTGTTCCCTTTAATTGTACTGATGTGTATTAAGATGTTCAAGTCAGGTCCTATTCTTCTATAACTTTTCAAGCGCCGTCAGCTGACAGCGTTGCTCTGTAGTGTGCACATGGATAAGTCAAGGACAAGCCAAACTCTTCGTAGTTGCTTAATTAGCCAAGACCTGGCAAAGTCTTTGGCAGATTTTTGCTTCTTGCAGGGGAGAATCTTCCTGCCTGGAACACAGGCTGAATGAGCACACTTTTTCATCTAATGTTCTAATTACAATCTTGTTCCATTAACAATTTGTATAATAGCAAGACAAATAAATACTCCATCCCAGGGCTTTGCAATGCAGGCCTACAAGTTTCTGAAAAAGAATATGGAACTTTTTGAGCCAGACCAATTGCCTCCATTAAAAACATAAATAGTTGGCCACATCATCCATATTCAGGAAAGTAAGCCTTACTCCAGTTCTAATTCTATATAACTCAGGAAGGACTGCCAAATAGTGAATACTTTAATTTCATTTCCTTGGCCAGTCAAAGAGCCTCTTGTGAGGGATGTCGCAGAACTGCACCTGTGAAGCCATCCAACTTGAGAAGGAACTGCATTGCCTCATTGCCCTACAGCTATAGCCAGCTAAATACTATTCATAAAGTGTTTTCTATGCACATGTCAGATTTAAAGTTCGGAAAAAGTCGGATACATGGCATACTAAACTGGCAATTAACTCACATAATCAGTTTGCACAGGGAGGTGTCAGTTATGCACGTGTAGATTCCACTATGCCTGCAGATTTGTCCTCACTCATAAGTGGCTGCTATGAGAGCTGCTGTGGACAGAAGAGCAATTCCCACTGAAGTGTCGGTGGAGGGCGTGGTCATGAATATGAAATGCAAATCAGATCAATACCTACTGTGGAAACTTTCTTCCTATTCGTAGAAGGTTACCATGGCTTTCTCACCTGTCTACTCTCTCAAATTTGCATCTGAATAAACCAAGTGGAAGTGATGCAGATAGGGACAGGTTTAAAACAAGCATTGGCAAAGCCAAAATGTTTGGCCTACAGATTAGTGCTTTTCAATGACTGGGAGTTTTAGTGTGATTTTATAGATGGATGAGTCTATGAATAAGAGAAGGAATCAACAGTTGGTAGACTGGATGGATAAGTCAGTGTTCATATGAAAAGATCAATAGGCTTTGAGTAAAATAAATTAGGTTCAGACTGAGACATGCTACAGCAAGCCAACAAGTTTAAGGCAGAAGATAGCTTGCTAAAAAAAAGGAGTACACTAGGCTCACCAAGGACTGCTGTTGTCAACTCTGAAACAGAACCCCGGTCCCTGTTCATAGAAGGATACACCAAAAGGGAAATAGTGTTCTCCTTTGTCACCTCGAACGAAAAATGCCGCACCTCCCTGTATGTCCACTAGGAGAACCCAGTTTCCATAGTGATATGCACCATTGAGCACATATGTTCCGGTTCATCTTGCAAACTGCCCTGGCTGCAATATTCATGGGTGTAACCCAGGCCCCTGCAGCCCTTGCTGTGCAGCCCCCCTCTTTTAGGGGGGCCCATTCAGCCTTAGGTATTCGAATAGCTGTGAGGAATGGGAGTCCCAGGGGCCCCTCAACATGTTCTACAGGGAGGACCCCATCTTTTAGCATTACCCCACAGGTCAATAGTCAAGGGTATTATAAAGGAGCCATCACACTGGGACCGCACCCAAACGAAGAGAACCAATAATAATGCAGAATTTCAAAATCTCAGGCGCTAATTAGCGTTATGCTCCTAAAACTTCGTAGAGCAGTCTATACTGCGATGGGTGGCCATTTACGTTATTCCGGAAGTATAGCACCCTGAAACCTTGAACCTAACCACCAACTCTATCAAATCAAACAGTATTTATAGAGCGCTGCTTGTCACCGGTGAGGTTACCCAGGCGCCTTCAAGAGCAACAATGCAAAGCAACCAGACAAGCCAACCAAATCCAAAGTGTTTAAAAACACATATGTAGTGCTGAGAGCTGATCAACCTATGTTGGAAAAAATGCTCTTTTTTACTATCGCCTCAGAGGAGGCCGCAGCTGGCAATGAATGGCAAGAGAGCTGCTTGCAATGGTCATAATAATGTTGTATCTCAGCACAAAGACTTGTGACAAGCCTAGTGAACTTCTGAACAATCCTTTCAATAAAAAGGGCTCTATTGTGGCAAAATTAAAATGATGTCATGGAAAATAGATAACTTTGTATCCAAGGAGAGTAACTGTAAGCTGATAGCACTGTGTTTTACCTATTATATGAAATGCATTTAACACATTAAACTACAAAATAATAACATAATTAAAAAGAAATAAATAATTGTAATTCGTAACACAAATTAAATATTATTTATATATATATGTACACATATATATATATATATCTCTATATATATATATATATTTTACCTAGTGGGGGTCGCCATTAGGTAGTTATATTTAGGTCAGCTGTTCCATTGGAAAAGTGTTTTTTGTTGCTGATAACTTTGGCCCCGTTGACAAATTTCCACAAAATTGTACAAAAAGGTGCTATTTTTTGACTAGTTTGCGCATAGAAAGTTTTGTGGTGATCTGTCAAGCGGGGGCCAGGAAAAAAGGAGGGTCCCAAAACGCAAAATCCCCATTCATTTTCCAAAGACTTATTTAGGCAGGGCTACAGCAAACACTGCTGAACGGAATTACACCAAATTCGGCAGGAAGCTAGAATTGGTCCACAGATTATGCCTTTTGCAGTTCGTTGTACATCTGTTCAGCAGTTTTTGAGAAATTATGGTTGAAAAATAATTCTATATCTAGACTTATGGGTCCTCAAGAGTCTCGAGAGACTCTCGCTGGAGCACCAATTTAAAAATAGCATGTTCTGATTGGCCCAGGGAGCTTTATTTCTCTTGGGCCATCTCATTCTCGCGGAATCAGACTCCCGCAGGAGAAAGTGCTCTGATTGGCTGCCCGCAACATGAGAAAAATGTTGCTGGTAGCCATTACAGGACACAGGGACTTAATCCCCTGTCCTGAAGTAAAAAAAAAAAAAAAAGGGGCCAGGGCAGAGATATCCTGACCCCTTTGGCCGCATGAGGAGGATCAAGAGGGAGGCCCTCCCTGCCCCCCCTTTGCCCCCCCATGGGCCAAAAATTAAAACTAATACCTCACAGGCGCATTTCGGCAAAGGACTGACATTCTCAAAGCTGTTACTAGATTCAGAGTCACATGATCACATTTAAGAAGGTCGGAAATAACCCCCATTGGTTGACCTCTAATAACATCGGACTATTCCATACTGGTCTCTCACAACACCCGCACAAACATTGTCTTCAAGATCAATAAGGAAGGAAAACACACATTGTGTAATGGCTAGCCGTGTGAGAGACCTGTGTGGAATAGTTCCATGTTATTAGGGGTCTAATAGGTTAATGAAGCTCCAGGTGTCCTTCAACACCTTATGCTGAAGGTCCCCAGACAAAAAAGAAGCTTATGTGGGCAGTCGTTGTTTGCGCTACCTTCCTCTTTTTGGAACTCATAACGATTTGGCTCGAGAGAACCTCACAACGGTCTGCCTTTTCGGAAGACATCAAAGACCCTGCTTTTTTATTGCTACTGTTAAGAAACAGTTTGGTGCTAGGAGTTTACTGCCTGAACATTAATCTAGTGGCTCAACAAATAAATGCTTTGAAGGTAATGTACTGTGTGCTTGAACCTGTTGTACCTAAAGTCTTTGAATTCTTCTGAGGGCACTCTTAGAGAAGGGAACAAGTGTGCCATACACTGCAGCAAGTGAGATGCCTACCACCTCCTCAAAGGCAGCGCCACCTACAGTGAAGGATGGAGCTGCATTTGCAGATCGCAGATTCATCTTCAACGAATGCGCTGTCCTTAGAAGAAGCGCAAACTGTCAGCGTTCATGCCTGCATGGAAGACAGCACTTTTTATTATAATCAGGTGCACTGTCCTGCTCTGTGCCAAGTGCACCACCTTAATGATTCACCCGGGCACAAACCACAACAGTGAGCCTGATATGCACTTTGGGCCCATGTATGTGTAAACATTTTTTATATGCAGCACAGGGGAGGGGGCAAGTGGTGGGTAAGACCATGTTGTACATGGCTCCCTATAGTTCCTCCATCCCTGTATGGCTGATCTAAGAGATCCATCTGAGCGGAGAAGAGGAAATAGGGTGAGGGAAGGAATGCACAACATAAAATTGTAGTTAGTAGCTGTCAATATTTTGTAGTTTTTCACCTTGGTGCTCCAAGTGACGTAATAGGCAGCTTGAAGCTTTACTCTCAAAGTTTACTTTGTGTCATTTGCAACACCTGGGTCGAAATGAACTCTATAATTCATAGTTACTCACTAAAACGTTTGCCTTTTTGTGCTAGGATTCCAAGTAGCATTGACAACTCGAGGCTTCATGCCATTTCTATTGTCTTCATGCCATTGTCTATTGTCTTCATGCCATTGTCTGTTGTCTTCATACCATTGTCTATTATCTTGTTGCTATTGTCTATTGTCTTCATGCCATTGTCTATTGTCTTGTTGCTATTGTCTTTTGTCTACATGCCATTATCTATTGTCTTCAAGCCATTGACTATTGTCTTCATGCCATTGTATGTTGTCTTCATGACACTGTCTATGGTCTTTGTCTTCATGCCATTGTCTGTTGTCTTCATACCATTGTCTACTGTCTATTGTCTTCATGCCATGTCTATTGTCTAATGCCATTGTCTGTTGTCTTCATACCATTGTCTATTGTCTTGTTGCTAGGGTCTTCATGCCATTGACTATTGTCTTCATGCCATTGTATCTTCATGCCATTGTATGTTGTCTTCATGACATTGTCTATGGTCTATTGTCTTCATGCCATTGTCTGTTGTCTTCATACCATTGTCTACTCTCTATTGTCTTCATACCATTGTCTATTGTCTAATGCCATTGTCTGTTGTCTTCATACCATTGTCTATTATCTTGTTGCTATTGTCTATTGTCTTCATGCCATTGTCTATTGTCTTGTTGCTATTGTCTTTTGCCTACATGCCATTGTCTATTGTCTTCATGTCATTGACTATTGTCTTCATGCCATTGTATGTTGTCTTCATGCCATTGTATGTTGTCTTCATGACATTGTCTATGGTCTATTGTCTTCACGCCACTGTCTATTGGTTAATGCCATTGTCTGTTGTCTTCATACCATTGTCTTCTGTCTATTGTCTTCATGCCATTGCCTATTGTCTTCAGGCCATTGTCTACAGTCTATTGCCTTCATGCCATTGTCTATGGTCCATTGCTTTCATGCCATTGTCTATGGTCTATTGCCTTCATGCCATTTTCCATGGTCTATGGTCTTCATGCCATTGTCTATTGTCTTCATGCCATTGTCTATGGTCTATTGTCTTCATGCCATTATATATTTGTTGTCATTTGGAACCTCTCCATGAAAAACATCCTACACATCAGTAATTCTAAATTTTCTCCATAATAGCATGAAGGAAAGTTTGAGTTGAATGCAGTCATTTTCTATTAGTTATTTAATGTATAGCAAAGACCTACCACCAATAAGCAGTGAAGGACATTACAAATTAATTTTTTTATGGAAACAACAGTGTCTTGTATATGAGATACTGGGCATATGTATCAAGCTAAATTGCGATCGCAAACGCTGAAATTCGCAGAATTTCAGCGTTTGCGATCGCAATTTAGCAGTGTGCAATGTATCACACAAAAACCCACTCGCAAAATAAGGAATCGCAAATTTTGCGATTCCCTATTTTGCGAATGCATTTAAGGAATCGCAAATTGCGATTCCTTAAATGCAATGTAAGAAGCACAAAAAAATTGCGATTTGGCCTTAAGGAATCGCAAATTACCACCAACTTCAAGTTGGTGGTAATTTGCGATTTCTTTGAAAAATGCACTTTTCTTGCATTTTACAAAGTGCCATGTGGCGCACATACATGCCCCTAGGGCATGTATGTGTGCCACATGTGCACACATGCACATTTCAGGGGTGCTAGGGTGTCCTTTTGACACCCTTGCACCCTTGAAATTGCATTCGCAATTTGCGAGTACCTAATGGGTATTCGCAAATTGCGAATGTCTTCCCATTCATTCCTATGGGCCTCTAGGCCCATAGGAATGAATGGGAAGGTATTCCTTAATTGCAACTCGCAATTTGCGACTCGCAATTAAGGAATGTCAGGGAATAGCAAAATATTTGCGAATTTTTATTTACATCTCGTTTTGCGATTCTCAAATAGCGATTCTCTAAAAATCGCTATTTGAGAATCGCAAAACGATTGTTTGATACATATGGCCCACTGTGCATAGAAATGAAGGGGCATATTATCAAGAAACGGCGTTAAAATTATCGCCGCTTTAGCGGCAGAAAACTGCCGCTAAAGCGGCGATAATGGGCTTGATAATATGCCCTGAGAATTCCAATAGAAGCCCAGGTTCTGGTGTCAACATGGGCTTCTATTGGAATTCTCAAGGGCATATTATCAAGCCCATTATCGCCGCTTTAGCAGCAGTTTTCTGCCGCTAAAGCGGCGATAATTTTAACGCCGTTCTTGATAATATGCCCCGAAGTTTGTAATTTATTTAAGGTTTCTTATACAGCGTTAAGCTACACTCGTGTCAGAGCACTTTACGACGAATGGACCATGCCTGAGAAGTCCTGGTGCATAGATTAGGAGTGAAAGAAATGATGTGATGAAACGATTCTGACTGAGAGAGACACCAGTAAGGGAAGAGGAAGGAGTGTAATTGGTACTAGACAGAACATTTTACAGCTTTTTTCACATTATACATTTTTACAAATGAAGACCCTCGAGATAAAGCTATTTCTTCATAGTCATAAGATTTATTAAATGAAACATCACAGCTCATATTAAGAACATATTAAGTGAGAAATGTTACCCCTCACAGAAGGACAGAACACCATCTGGCACTACGGTGCTGACAGCTGTGTGGATATTGTATTACTACCTGCTTTAATTAAATAACAACTAGCATCCCCCCCCCCCTTACTCCCAGAAAGCTACTTCAGAACTGCCATTCCAGCCCTCGTGCTCTCACCTGGATGGTGGCAATGCCAGCTCCGTGGCCTCCCAGGCTCCACATTGACCCCCATTAAGTGCATCCTAGATGCCACAGCACGCCTCCTTAAATGCTTGAAGAAGAATCACCACATCACCCACCTCCTCTTGTCGGCTGACACCCTTCCCAAAATCTGCTGCGTCATTTGCAAAGCCATCATGACCACCCTTAACTCGCTGAGAAGCTCACCATCTCCTGCGACTCTCGACCCAACATCGGCCAGGACACCATCAGACTAGAGATTAATAACAGCAAGAAAGAAAAAACAGAAAACGGACTTCTCCATCTATGGACCAGAATCTGGAAAGAAATCACCTTAGGAAAGAGATGACAACACCTCTTTAAGGAACACCACATCATGACACAATAAACACTCCACCTCCCATCTCAGAACGCAGACCTCTTACCTATATTCACTCTCTGATTATATGTTTACCTTTGACCCTGTAGACTATCTTTAGTTTTACACTACTCAAAAACACATATCTATACAGACAATAATCAATTTCAACAATAGTGGGATAAACCACACCGCATACAACCGGGTCTGTGATGTTGAGTGAGATTTTTAAACCCTTTCCACAACATTAGACGTGTATTGTTGCATCACTCTTAAACATAGGACTGTTTTGTACTGCAGGGAGTACTGTGTATACCTCAAATTTTAAAACATGTTTTGTGTCTTAAATGGTTTTTACTGCCTAGTAAAATGTACCAATCCAGGTAGTTAATACATGGATGAATACGTGATTCCTTCCTGCTGCATTATTTTTTACTGCCCAACAGTAATCACGCAGTGGTAATTCCATGACACCGGTGAGAATGTGTAAACTCAGCATTACTAAACACAGCACTGTATTACACCTGATGGTTATTTAATATAAAGACAGCTGTAATACTTAAGCACTTTAGAGAAAGCTGCAAAGCTACTCAAAAGGAAGCGACAGGAGAAGGAATGGGATGGGATGTCGGTGATTCCTAGGCTATTGTATGTGAGTTCCTCAACAAAAAAAGAAAAAAAAAGAAAACTTAGTCTGAGAAACTATTCACCTAAACTGTTTAATCAACATTTTCAACAGGAATAGCATTTACTATTTGGTAGGAACCAATTGATTGAATGCCTTTATTTTCAAAATTGTCTTTTACACGCAATATAAGGTATAAATGTCATTGACTGCGAGAATGGATTCTCTCTGTTGGTTTTTCTACATGTTAGCATGGAACATTTTTCTTTCATCCTGTCCAGTTTCCACATTGTGTCACTGACCCACCTGCCACTTCCTCAAAATGGATCTTTAGTTATTTATTTACAAATGTAGCTATGGTTGTGTTGTGCCGCACAGATTAGACCGGTACAGCACTTTACATGAAGAGATGTATCAATAATTAATTATAGCAGAAGTGGCTTTTCACTTTTATTTTAAAATCCTGTTCCAGGTTAATCCTGATCTAATTCTCCCCTTTTCACTACTATTTTTTCTCTCTCGTTCTACTCCACCCCCCCCCCCCCTTTGCTCTTGCTCCTCTTCCTTCTTTGACCATTGTGTGTTTTTGGGAAGTTGCCTACCAATCTTCATACATTCCCATTTTTAGGTCTCGCGCCTAGCGTTGCAGTGCGCAGCACTGCTCGCGCAGCGCGAGACCTCTAGAAAGGGCTTCTGAAAACGACCTACACGCTCGTGCGTGTGGTTTTGTTTTCAGAATCCCACATTGGCTGGTGCGTCCGTTTTTTTTATGGGGACGGCACACTATTGGTCAAAGGCGGGCGCATGTCCCGCCTTTGCCGCGCCCATTCCCGACGGTGGCCAGAACGCGCAGCAGCGCGCGTTCGTCTCGCTGCCGCTCTCCCTCCCCCCGCTCCTCTGTGGTGCGCGCGCACCACAGGTTTCGATTCCCGCGTTCGGCTCAGGTTTCGATTCTGTGCTTGTTGTTTCAGCTTCTGTCTGCCACTGCACTGATACGGACTCACGAGTGGCATTTTAAGATTACAAGATACCTCGGCAAATGTAAAAATAGGCCTCAGAGAGTGGCAATGAGGAAGGAGGGGCTGTTTCTGTTTTCATATAATGTCTCTTTGGGACCTCCGAGACGAGTAGCGTAGCAAGGTTGCGTGAGCCCTAATGCAAGTAAAGCCAGTGGGAACCCCGTCCCTCTGCCTGGTAGAAAAAACTACAATTGGGGTACAGTGGTCTACTCGCATGGACAGGTCCCGGTGCCACTGCACGTGATGCACCATTGCCAGCTACGCTATCGAGGAGAAAATCAATGTGTGAGAGGAAGACCTAAAACGATGGAAGGAGGCTAATGTGAGAGAGATTAGGCAAGATATACTGTGCACAAATGTTTAGCAGCTGGCCGTTACATACCAGTCCGGTTTGCTGTCAAACTGAAACCAACCCTAGTAATCAGGAGTATGAAACCAACACTGGTAACTCTGGTAATCCGGAGTATGAAACCAACACTGGTAATCCGGAGTATGAAACCAACACTGGTAATCCGGAGTATGAAACCAACACTGGTAATCCGGAGTACTCAGGTGAACGGGGAATACTTCAAATCTAAGACGCAGTAACTAATTTGAACACGCAGGGCGAGGTGAAGAGCGGACAGCCAGCGCAGGAGCTGTTTTTCAAGTGAGGGTTCCTAGCGCCTTGCTGACTCCTACTGTGATCTTCTACAACTCGCTAGGTTGTTGAATAGTTGAATAAATCGCACAATAGGAGCAGTGTGATTGATGGATAACTCTGCTGTCTAGGGCGGATGTGGTCCGTTGGGTAGACTGCCGACTTTGGTGCTGGAAACCAGGGTTCGAGCCTCGGGGTCGCGTCCACATCCTGTGATTCTGGGCAAATCACTTAATCTCACCGTGCCTGAATGTGTAATGTAAATACGGTGCTCATGTAAAGCACTCCAATACCTTCGGGTCGAGTTCGCGCTATATAAATATGCCCAAAAAAAACAATTTTTAAAAATAGCTGAAAGCCTGAAAATTCGCTCAGCTGTCTAATTCCTCATACAATCAATGGCTCTGTAAAGGCTGTGTTGCCTGAGAAACAGCTTTGCAGTTTATTGCCAGAGACTGAAAGTGCGACATCATCTAATTGATAGGTCGCCTGACTGAGGTCAATGCCTGTAAGGTGGGTGTAAAATGAAACTAGCTGTGCTTTCTAAATCCAAAGCATAAATGTTGTGTGACACCTGGGAGATAGCTCTTCTGTGCTAGGCCTCAGCATGTACCAGTTGTGTGACATGAGAAATGTCTCCCTGTGTAAATGCTAATACTGTCTGTGCCAGTGGAGGGAGTATTCTGCTGTGGTTCTGCTGTCTAAAGCCAGGCCTTGTCGATCTGTGTACCTTGTGCGCCAGATTTGCTACACCAGGACCAAGACTTTTGCTCTGTGTCATTATAGTTCAGCAATTATATGGGGTTGAGAAGGCATAACCCGCTACTAAAGTTTGTTTTTTAACAGTACAATTCCTCTACAAACATCACCTTTATTAGAAAAAAAAAACCTAGCATGCCTACGAACCTTTCAGCTATAACAGAATATCGTTTTTCAATCCATAACTTCCTTAGAATAGCTTATTAAATTTAAGCCCCGAGGAAATCTTGCAATAAAGTTATAATCTCTTCCAGCAACAGCTTGCTTACGGCGGGATTCACCAAGTGCCTTGGTGACCATAAACATTTTGCGGATACTTTTCCCACTCTGACAGAAGCCAGACATTTACTCCTCTCAAAGTTCGGAGTATGCCCATTTTCTGGGATAAAAAGTGGAATGAATACCCCAAAACCTTTGGGGGACTTTTGTGAATAGAGAAAGGGCCTTCCCTACAGGGACAACTAATTTACTTTGCACAAGCTAGTTTGTAGACTTAGTAGACCTCTCTTTGGGTAAATGTTTACACAAACAAGGACTCCTGGCCGTTGAAGGTTGGAATACATCTGGGATTCGATGGGAATTCAAAAAACGGAGACATTTTAACCATAACCCAGTGCTGAAAAGGTAATAAAAACACTCAAAGGCCACATAAATTGTGGGTCATTGGGTAGCATCAGAACTGTGGAGGAGTCAAGAGGAGAGGAGTGATGGGGAATGGACTCTGAGTCAACTTATACATTTATTTCTTAGAAGCTCTGTCCCAAAGAAATAATTGACGACAAGGACAAACATGATATACATTTGTTTAGGCTTACTTAGTTGGTAACAAACACATTGCATTTTTAAAAATCCCACAGGTATCTCTTACTGAGCTCTTAGAGCATCCAGCAAGTCCCAGGGTTTATAGTCATAAGGTGACTCTGGAGGTTAATGGACATGCAGAAGAGATCTGCGTGCACTAGCATATTGGGCTGATTGGTGTTGCATTATTTAGCAATGCCAATAGCTCAAACTCTAATAATGCGAGACCTATTGCATTGTAAATGCTTGTTTAAATTAGTTCACTTTCCTCCTGCTCTGTCTTTCACTTTTCCACTTTGTTTCGTGCGGCCAAGTTCCATACCGTGATTTGTCGCCTTAACATTTTCCCTTCCCAGCCTCTCTGTACATCTCCTTGCATCTTTTATTCTGCTTTAATATTAAAGAAATGTTCCCTTACCAGGATTGGTTATGTGGTCCACATTTTTTAAACAGATGTTATTTGTTTTAGTAAATTTATGATATATATGTTTAACTTTTCTGGTGTTTTTTACTATTATTTTCAACTGAACCGCATTTCTATAAATGTGTTTTCCAGTAAATAGTCTTTCTGTTACATGGGTTGTTTTAAATGAGGTTCAATTAAATAGGTTTTATGACAATTTATACTACAATTCAAGCCGTCTGACAAAAGTATCTGCCCTCCATAAGCAGAACTTATACAAGATTTGCAAAATCAAGGAGAGGAGTGTTCATATGGACTGATTCAGTCAAAGGGTTTGGTACAGGTTGGTCTGTGGCCAGTCTAACCAAATGTTTGTCGATTCGACTCTTTGCGAGTTCAAGACTCTAGTGGATGATTGTGGCATATCCCCAGGCTCATTCTTAATGTATGCATCACTTACTCATCAATTATATAGAACATGGGGCAACACAAACGACGAACCTAAGACATCCGGATTACTTTAAACAGTACTAACACATGGCTCGGGTGAACGGGCAATTACTATGTTATATACCTCTTTGAGATAGGACACTGTATCTCCCTTAATAACACTTAAGACCCTTAAGAATACTGGGATGCGGCACTATCAACCACACTAACCGACAAGTAGTGGGTGCAGTGCATAGGGTTCCCGAAGATAATATCCACAAATGCCAGAATTAAATACACTCAATTCAACTACCTCCACCCAGGGCCGGACTGGCCGTAGCGGGCACCGGGCATTTCCCCGGTGGGCCGCCAGGGTCGGGCCGCTTTTGGGCCCCTGGGGGGGTCGTTTTTGTTACCGTGGCCGGTAATATCAGCCCCCTGTAACAAAATCGGCCGAAACCGGCCCTAGCAAACAACTCGCTGCACCCCCCTACCCCCCAGGGGGGCCACCCAAGCAGTTTGCCAGGGCCGGTTTCGGTTCCCAGTCCGACCCTGCCTCCACCATACATACCTCACTCCTAATAGGTTGGCATGAATGTACACGAACTCCCCTGATATATGCCCTCGATGTCACAACTGCAAAGCCACGTTTATACATATGGTGTGGGCAGGCATGTCTCCAGCTGACAGCATACTGGAATGCGGTGGCTGCCACACTCTCCGAGGCCACGAACACGAAGGTAACACCGCAAGGTCCTCACTTTCTGCTGGGCATTACCAAGCGCAATACACGACGTAAAACTATCAACAAATTTCTAGACCTGGCGCTGGGCCTAGCCAAACGCAGACTGGCTATCTCCTGGAAGTCGAACTCAGCACCTCACATACACGCAAGGCTTGTTGACCTTCGCGGGGCATGAGTGGCCGAACACGAGCTGATACACAGCAACTTTCCAGGCCGCCGGACTTCCACCATCCCCCTAGACTGAAAAGGTATCTAACATCTATAGAATCAAAACTGGGTTACGCCCCCTCCGACCCGGGGTCTTCCTAGGGTCAACTTAATCCTCATTGGAAGGAGTTCCACTTCATAGACGCTATGCCCATGCTAGCGCCTGCCCCATCCCCCCCTTCTCTCTTTTGTCACTCCCTCATCTTTACAAGACGAACACACAGCCCAGTCATACCTATACATCCACACATACATACTGACATCAAATTTTACCCCGCACGCAGGCAAAATTAGTCCGGATCTCGTCGACCACAAACTGTTGATTACATTATTGCACACAAAATCCCACGACTAACATTATCAGTTTATTAAGGTGTTTTCACAGGTGTACGACAGACGCTAACAAGCTTAAACGTTATGTTAGTAGTGTTATATGAAACTATGAGAGATTGTAGCGGCATTGATACTAAATTTCTAATTGTGATAAATGTAGTAGTTATTACGCTGCAGTATGATGTCATAATGTAATATGTATAATTCCCACTGTCCTTGGAGTTGTGTAAGCTAAATTGAAAATCAATAAACACTATACAATTTAAAAAAAGAATTTGATACAGGTTGGTGTGCAATAAAGGTGACTTCGGTATTACACTTTGCATGAATTATAATGAGTTTTTGGAAACTAGACTGCATGTATCCAGCTGATAAAAAGGGATATTCTGCTGATTAAGAAGAGAAATGAAACTGATTGGGACCTTCTGGGAAACAATCACCAATTCACAGCTGCAGATAGAAATTTTGATAGTATTATTTACTAACTGAATTCAGCAAAAATCATTCGCAACTGGAATTTGTTGAAATTTGTTGCAGCCAAGGCACAGATCGAAAACACCCAATATTTTCCAAGAATCAACTGGTAACAACACACCAATAATATGCAACAAACATGAAACACAATCATTTCTACAGACAAAAACACAAGGAAGTGAGTTGTACTGACTGCCAGATATTTAATAATATGTGAATAAGAATTGGTTAAAAAATATCAGATGGTTTCAGTGCTGCACAGTGTTCTTTGAGGGTCCTTTTGAATGGAAACTACTGAGTGTGGGAAGGTCATTCCAGAAATGAGGTGTGTTTCCTATTTAAGATTGTTTCAGGGTAGTTTTCTTGTTACATGTTAGTTCAGCAAGACATAGGAGTCTCCACCGTCTGAGAGCTCTACTTCCACCAGAGTTTTCTAACTTTGGTGCTTTGAGTGGACACGTGAAGGGCCTTGTAGGTACATACGAGCTGTGTATATACATGTAGCTGGAGCCGCTTCAGAGAGGTAAGAACAGTTGTGATGGCAACAAATTACTAAGAGGTAGGTACGAGGCGGGCATCAGAGTGGAAGACAGCCTTCAGTGGTGTCAGGTGTGACTTTAGAAGGCTTATTAATAGGACATACCTGTAGCTCAGGTTTATGGTCAGATCTGGCTATTGGGCGTTTTGTGCCTCCCCAAGAGTTCTAACTGGAGCTTTAGGCTATTCTGTTTATGTGCTCACCAACGTGGTGCCCGCATCTAAGGTGCCACCTAGATATTCTGCAGGTGTGATCAGGTTACGATAGATTGCAATGGATTCGTTTTTCAGACAGTTCATTTGGGAGTCTTAGGAGAGAGAATCAAAAGTTATTTCTTTTGAGAGTTTAGTTCAAGTTTCACCTGTAATATATGTTTCTCGTCTTCTAAGAGACATGTCGTCAGGATGTCCGGATAGATACAATCATCATTAACCTCCAGGGATAGCTGCGTGTCATCAGCGTACCGATGAAGGGAGATTGCTGGTTTTAAAGCATTTATTCAGAGGTTCATAGTACTTGTTAAATGTACTATGACAATGATGAATCCTTGAGATGCCCCGAATGGTACTCAAGAGAGGCTACAGAGAGTATAAGCAGAGGGATCTGTTTTCATGACATGACTTCAAAGCCGACTGCATGATGCATCAAGGCTCATTCTTTCTTTCAATATTTGAAGCAGGATAACATGACTAACTGAGCTGAATGATCGAACGAGACCTTCATAATGACACTCCGGGCCTCACGGTTTTGTGTGCAAGTCCATGTGCATTGGAAGATCCATGTAACGCCATGCTACTAGAGATGACGACTCCTGCCCTTCTGCAGGAAGACGTCTTTCTACATCCGAGTGCGTCCCTGTGGCAGAATGGATCCATTACTTTCGCCCACTTACTTCGGTTTTGGTCGGATTGGATTCCCGCAGGGATTCTGGATATACGCCATCTACTGTCTGAGGATGCTCTTAAATCCTTTGAGAGTCTGGCTGTAGAAGTCTACTTTCCACGCTCCCACTTCTGGAGGTATCCCCAGCTCTGACATTGCCTCTACTCATAGCGGTGCATGGGAGATTGGGCTTCTCCTCCATCTTTGTTCCACACATACACACATACTTGGTGCAATGGAGCACCTATAAAAAGCTGATCTCTGGCAATTATATATTCCGCTTTTCCAAATTGTTTTCTGAGCCACTAGAAAGCTTTCTCCGGGCTCAATGGCATACTCGACTACAAATTAATTACTCACCAGCGCACTGGCCGCGGCTCCTTGCCTCTCGTAGCAAGTGTATGAAAGAAGCTCAAATGAAGTTCTGCTGCTTTAAGGTTTTACAAGACTAGCACTAGTCTCAGGCTAAATTACACAGGGCACAATTGATTCCCACGTCAGATTGTTGGCGATGTCAGGGCCCAAACTACAACATACCCTTAGCTCAAGACTTTCTGGCACAGGGTCGATCAATTTATATGAGACACCCTTGGCCATACCACTCCCCTCCAAGCTCTGCTGGTGATCCTGCACGAAAATCAGGGCTTACCAGCTCTTACCTCACACGAATTCCATTGGATTCCCTCCATTCTGTCGGATGCCAAATTATGCAAACTCCGTCGGTGGTCTACGCCCAATGTCCCAACTCTTCAAGACTGGGGGAAAATATGGCACTCATTGCTGCACATGAATGTTTGATCTATTGATTGAACAACCAGGAACACATATTTACTGAAATGTGGGGCCTCCTTATTAGTGAAAGAGTATAATAATCTTATCTCCAGACTTCCAACTTTTTCTTGATTGAAGGCCGACACTCCTGCTTTTGACAATTCACACACTTTTTTAGACCTGTTAACGAGTTGTCTACTGGTTTATTTATTTATTTTTTGGGGCTGAAGGGAACACCACTGACTTGTCATTTGCATGTTCAAAGGGTGCTATCCCAAGGCCCTTCTACACATTTTTGCACATCGGCCATAGACCTGCAGTGTAGCATCTTGTTACACATGCTCAGTATTCTAATGACCTTATATCACTTGGTTCTTCCACACCCCTTCCCTTTGATATTACTCGTTGTAGATCTGTCCTTTTCTTTCTCATAGACCACTTCTTTCATTAATGGGTGACATTTACTGGTATCCTCTATACCAGAGGTCTTCAAACCTTTTGATGCCGAGACTCCCTTGTCAAAGTTTTTTAGGCGTAAGGACCCCCTCCTGACAAAAATGTCTAGAACCTGGTACTCATCATCAACAACCATAAACGCCCCCAATTCCCACAGCAAATCATTTTTACAGTGGGGAAATAAAATTAAACAGTGTTTAGTAAACCAAAGGTCAGTGAGCATGGGGGTGTAGTCAAAGGTATAGCTAAAAACAAAGGCCCTCATTTATGAGAAATTGGCGTAGGGCAGCGCCGCAATTCTTCTTGCTGAGCTGCCCTATGCATGTGAAAGGGCAGGAATGCACCATATTTATACAGTGCATTCCTGTCCTTTCCCCTTGCGTTGGCGCACAAATTGCTGCCTAGCACCAAGGTAGGCAGGCTTGTTTTTAGGCAGGGAGGGGCACCTTCCGTCACAAAAATGATCCTGAGAGGCGTTTTCCTCTTTCTATGTGAGCTGCAGAATGTAGCACACATGGAAGGAGGACGAAAAAACAAGTAAAAATGAAAACATTTCTCCTCGTTACGCCTCCCTTGGGGAGGCGTACGTTTTAGGCGCTGCCCCAGGTTTATGTGATTTTGTAAATATGGGGAATCATCAAAATCCAAGGGTGTTGCGTGGGAACCCCACCCGGAGCGGCTGGTGTAGGTAAGCGTGGTGGGGCGGGATGGGATGAGTTGACAGACGAAAGCACAAGTGAAGCTGGGGAATGCGCGACCCCCTTCCCAGGACTCCACGGCCCCCCTGGGGGTCGCGCACCACAGATTGAAGACCTCTGCTCTATACCCTCTCTATTTGTTCTGTTACGGTCTCAAGTATGGGGTGGATACTATGTATGCACTGATTGTCATATGATGCTATATCTGTATATGATCTGTCCGTTGCTTTCCTTTAAACAGACATTTCTGTGTTTATGCGGTATACTTTGTGCATAATGTATTTGAAAATTCACTAAAAAGGTGCTGAGCTGAATGCTGCTGACAGGTTAGTAGGATGAGGATACCCTCGGGGTGATAGTGTGCTTTACAAATACACATAACATAACGCAGATGAACATGCCCTCTCTTTAGGGTATCAGACAATGAGCCGCGTTGAGTGGCGCTGCACTGAGAGCCAGTGTGGAGTGAGGGCTTCCAGACTGCTTACCAAATGTGGTGGAATCGGACTGGTTTAGCAATAGTTTGATGGTTTCATTTCTTTTATAGTAATATAAATTCTTGAGACTCCATAAAATTGTATCATAGGGACTTTCATATGTCCAAAATCACAAAAATAATTCTCCAATGAAATATAATAACTAGAGATGGGTGAATATTACTAGCACATTTTAGTGTTCTATTAAACTGTAATACGCAGAAAAGCACAAATCGTTAGTACTTTTGTAAGAAGAGTGTCCTTTTACAACCAACATTCAAAAAATGAGATAATATAGAATGTATAATAAAAGAAAACAGATTTAACTAGGTAACAAAGAATAACAAAATACGTACACATATAAACATGATAGAACATAGGAAAAACCCATCAACCTGTCAAAAAACAGCCTTTTGTAATTTCATAGAAAAAAACACAAATCTGAATACACATATTGTCACTCAAAAGCCATAACAACTTAGTTTTATGTGGTGTATTTCACACAACGTTTTTAGATACTGTGAATGGCGTCACAATACATCTCAAAACCCAAGCAGACATCATCAAACAAAGGAATATTCTATTGTTGTTGACTGCTAGCAGCTCTGGACTGGGGAAAGAGAACTGTGTTTCCAACTGTACATTGGATGGCCCCTTTAAAACTTCACGAACTTTGACATTAACCACATTGAACGCTGCCAGCTCCCAGTTGTTAGCTCACACGTGTAACCTCAATCACATTGTAATTGCTTTAATTGGTATTAGACAGGCCATCCATGCTCTGGAGCCATTTCTTGTTTTCACACATTTTCTGGTAGCTGGCACAGAGCAGACTGTGTGGGCACGCCTGTCCATCATGGTTCCTGACAGGGTTCCAGAACCCTACCCTAATCAGCACCCACTCGACTGTGACGCCCCTCTCAGCCAGCAATGTTTGCTTTTGAATCCATTTTAGACTCTGTGTCGTACCAGGGGCTGATTACTGACAGGCCTCATGGTCCCTGGTCGTGCTGGTGCATAACTACACAGGGTGTGCTGGGCCCAGAGCCGGCTGTGGATACTGCACCAGACCTCAACCAGTGAGGCTTGGAAACACAATGTGGCAGCTGAGGGTCTGTGCCCTCACCCTGACCCTCCAGAGGGTCCTGTGAGCCCCCACAACAATCTGTTCAACTTACATCCAGTGTTGATGGAAGCTTCAAGAGGCTGTGCATCAGAGTGAGACATGGAGTTATGAATAGTAAATCAATACTTACCTATATATACTTAACTTGAAGATCTATCTTAAAGAGACAGAGGGCCCAATTCACAAAGGTAAACATCCTTTTGGTATTCACAAACTATGTGCAGAGTTTTACGACTCCGCACCCCTTATACTTATCTGTGCGGAGCTCTCCACCTCGACTGTGGAGTCTCCGGGTGCAGAGAGCTCTGCACACGTAAGTATAGGGGAAACCTCTGCATGCAGTTTAAGTAGCGGCTCGTGGTGGGAGTGCTGTGGGGCGGCGGGGCAGGGGAGGAGCAGGGTGGGGGGTAGTAAACTACGGCATATGGCCGAACAGAGGTAAGTAAACAAATAAATAAATAAAACGAATTTCGTTGCGCGCGCTGCATCGCATTTGGCATTGCAGCGCGCGCAATGAAATTCGTTTTATTTATTTATTTGTTTACTTACCTCTGTTCGGCCGTATGCCGTAGTTTACTACCCCCCACCCTGCTCCTCCCCCGCCCCGCCCCGCAGCACTCCCACCACGAGCCGCTACTGGCAGTTTGTGAATACTAAAAAGTCGTAAATTTACACAAAAGTGGATGTTTACCTTTGTGAATCAAGCCCATAGATGTGAAGTTAAGATTATTAAATCTATATTTACTTTGTGAATCAAGCCCATAGATGTGAAATTAGGAATATTAAATCTATATTTACTTAGATTCTGGCCACAATATTTTTATAGGATTAACCTATCATTTCAAGTTCTTTCGAGTTTCATTTACTATTCTTAACATCCCATCTATGGACCTTGAAAATATATAAGTTTATATATGCAGAAAGAAAGAGAGAGAGAGAGAATATATACATGGATACACACAATGTTTTTCTCATGTCAATTGTTTCGGAACTGTGGTAATAAACTAGAATTCGACCTTTGCACTGTAATAAAAAAATGTATGTATGTTCATTTATTAGTAGAGTTGCTTTAAATAACATGTTTTATTACCCACAATAAACTTGGCCCAATAACACAATTTGACAATTCCACAGTAGTAATAAATGTATGAATGTGCCTTTATTAGTACCACTATTAGGTGCAAAGACACATATAGATGCAAAAATCCCCCTTGGTGCATTAGCAGTGTGGGTACCATGTAGGAACACAAATCAAATTCATTTGAAAAATCCCATTTCGGTGTCCAAATTACTTTTAGGTGCAAGTCATTTTTAGGTGTAAAATCACTTCTGATTCAATATCAAGATTGTGGAAACACTTTTAAGAGTACAAATCACGTTTAGGAATAAAAAAACATTTAAAACATTTAAGCACAAAATCAAATGTAGGGACAAAATCCCATTTGGTTGTTGTTGGGATGGAGAAAGTCCTCTACATGCCCCTGGCTCGAGACTCATTATAGAAAGCTGTAGTTTTTTTGACTGCCACCTTAGCACACAGGATGATCATACATGTTGGAGGTATTTTTGCTACACAATTAAGACCCAGAGCAGGGACTCACCCTGTGCACCCTACTCTTGCCAAGTGTGACTGCCGTCAGCTCGCCAGACTGTAGACCACTGACAGTGACTGGGAGGGTTGCCTACTACTGGTCACCCCTGTGTTTTTGTAATATTGTTCATCATTCCCCTTCCTCCGGGTGCTTCGCCCATCAATGTGCGGCATGAATGCTGTATGTGTGCACCTTCCTCTGTGCCTAGAGGATGCCTGTAAGGAGCATATATGATACATTTATCCATAGTTACTAATGTCCATGTTAGATATGCTACAGCCAAGTGGTACCTACAATGGAGGGTAGGAGAAAGCCCAGACATAGATGTGAATTCCAGGACTCTTCCAGAACATTTCAGGGATCCTTTGTAGTTTGTCAGACTTTTGAGTGTGCAGGACAGGAGACCTCTGTCACGCTAGGGAATTTCACTGTGCCCTTTCCTGGCACATTTTTCTCTGGAAGGGACACCCCTGACTCTCTGCCCCACAAGTTAACAGGTAGTTGACCTTGTTAACAGACAGTTCCCTCCAATGTGTACCCTTTTTTGATTTTCTGCTGCTCCTGGCTCTCCCTTCTTCTTGCTAGCACCTGGTAACAAGCACCTACCCTGGCTGAACCAATCTGAGTGGAATAAGCAAAAGAGCGGACCGGGTCTCAGCGGTGACTGCTGGAATACATAACTACTGTCTGCCGCTTTAATACAAAGATACAAAGATGAGGCTGAAACTTCCAGCCATTGTTCCAAGATCTCCTCAAAAGGATCTGTGGTCTCTACACCAGTGGAGACCAAGAAACACTTGCTTCAGGGTTGGGCTATCGACAGCCAACACGCCTTGCCAAGTTTTGCCCAGAACCTGAGAAACTTGACCAAGGCTTCCAGGAGGGGCTGAATATACCCTGCTTCAAGGGAGAGAGAGATGACTGGCTGCTCTGTAGGGACCTTGTAAGTGCAGGAGGAAGATGCTGTTTAAAGGGAAATGGCTGTGAAGGATCCAAGGTGGGACAAGCTGAACATGACCACTGCTGCATCAGTATGTGACGACCCCCACTGCGGGAGGGTGAGAGCCAAGGACCCCAAAGTGACCCTCAATTTGAGTGGCACTGGGTACCCCCCTTAACGGAGGGTGATGAGGAACTTGTATCCAGCTCAGTTTGCAAAACAAAGCACTAAGAAGCCGACAACTTCACTACAGCCTTCTCGTAAAGGCTGGTTCCAGCTCCCCTCATGCCAGTCCCAGAGGCACCGCTTGCGCACCAGTCAGCAGGGCTGGGCCAGAATCACCACTCCTCGCTCTCTGTGGGTAGTGCGGTCCACACCACTTTGAGCACTATGCATCACCAACTGAAAGCAAGGATGACCTGCACCGCAGGTGGAACGAGACAACAGGAACGGTGCTGTGCACACCAAGAAAATCTAGGAGGAGGCAACAAAGATCTGCACCAATGGAGTGACAAATATTGTGAAGTATTGGTTCATGACTTGCCAGTACCCTCCTGCAGACCCTTCAGGTAACAGACTCCTGCAAGGGAGGTCAGAGACTTGAACTCTTGAACCCAGAGCACCCTGGGAGGATGTCCCATGGAAGCAGCCTTGTCGGCCTCCCCAGATCTCACGGAAGGGTGTGGTACCACCCAGTAGAGTTTGTTGCTTCTAGTACATTATGCACAGTATTTCGTTGTGTGTAATTTGTGTAAAATACTTCTCTTTCAAAAGACAAGCAGTGGCTGGGCATTGAGGTATTAAATGGTATTTGTTGTTTATGGAATTCTGAGTCTTTCTCCCCGCTCCACCTCCCCTAGTAACCCTTGGACTGCTGGACTTCGCTACCATGAGGTCAAATGGTAAAGGGGTGCGGGGCAGCGGCCAGAGTGGCTGACTCCGGAGCATGATCCCCGGCACCAGTAGCAGCTCAGCTCAGCATCATGTGACTCTGAGGACTAGCTCACTTAATCTCCCCGACGGCCCCCAGCACCTGAAAACGCTTATGGGTGAAAAGTTTGCGCTTTACAAATGTGGAATTGCTTAGCTTTGGGTTCACCAGTAAAGTTACGTTCCAGATCACCAGTAGTTAAAGACTGACACAGTTTCAACCCAGTGACTCCCAGAAACGTTCCCACATTTTTCAAAATCGCTCTTCACTGTCACGTCAACAGCATGAACGACAATACTCCAAAATTCCAGGGGTAGCGGAAGTGAAATCACAAGCCCTCTGACCTTGACTTTCACTCACACTAACATTCACATTTACATACACTCTCCTTCTTGTAAACACACTCTCACCCGGGAGCACACATGCAATAGACATTTAAAAGCATTTTGTTACTTACCTCAGCTCCCAGGGAAGGTCATCGTACACCTAATTGTACTCCATGTTTTATTACACTAATAGTGACTAATGTAATATTATTCACTATTAGAGTAATAAAAAATGACTGAAAACAAACCGAGTGGAGCCCCAGTCAACGTACATAAGGCGAAGGTGTCACTGTATTTCTGGCACTGATTTTGCCACCTCTAAGGCCAGGAGTCACAAAGGCAGTGCAAGGGGTCACAAGGGGCAAGGTAGGGGTCGCAGCTGTGACCCCTGGCCCTAAATGATGTCCATGGGCAACAGGTGTGGAGGGACACATTTAGGTACAAAATCAAACAAAGAAGCAAAAATCCTACTTAGGCACACCGACACATGTGAAAAGTAATTTTTAGGTGCAAAATGAACAGAAGAGTGAAAACACGTTTACGAGCATAAATAGAAATGCAGAGCAAAAGGAGGTTCAGAATTACCCCTGGTGCAACATCAACAGGATTGTGAAAACTCTTGTAGGAGCAATGTTCATATTTAAGTGCACTTTTGGGTAGAAAACCACTTTGATGTGCAAAATCAACACTTTTAGGTACAAAAATACATTTCGAACAAAAAGCACCGTTTTTTGCACAAACACAGGTGCAAAATCACACTGCACTGGACTGCGCTGTAACATCAGCAGGAGCGTGGGATCAAATTTAGGTGTAGAGTGAATCAGTGCGTCAGTGTCACACTACGATTGTATGTCAGAATATTGTACACAGAAATATCATCTGACATACATAGTGTGTCCTAAATATTATACACAAAAATATAGTCCCATTAGATTTACTTTTTTGTGACAATAGGACATTATTGTAAGCAATATTTAGGAGACTATATTTATGAATGATTATATTCTAAATACCACATTGACATTTGTAATATTCCTGAGTATGGAAAATATTTAAGAGCACACATTTTGGTGTACAATCCCTTTTAGGTACACAATCATCCTTTAGTGAAACGTCACTCATGGCGCAAAGTAGGTAGCATTGTGGTATCACATTTAGGAGCAAAATCATGTTTAAGAGCAAAAACACATTTAGATACAAACTTAACATTGGTGCAGCATTAACAATAGTGTGAAAACAGTTTGGAAGCACAGAAGCCAGTAAGTCTATTGCAGTGCTTGGAAACTTAGCTTCACCACCAATACCCTGCAATGCAAAGCAGGCACACTAACCCATGAGGCAGTCAATAGCTGAGACCGAGACACTTCACTAGCCTGACCCAAAATGTAGATGGCACTGTGTTCAAGTGATGGTTGAAGGGGGCTTATCCAAACATATCACAGGCAGGAGGGGGCTCACCCAAAGAGCTAAAAAGGGAGCTGCAGACTAATTATCATGGCTATAGGAGGCATCTGGAAGGCTGCATATGGAAAGCACAGGTCAGTAGTAACCCTATGTCCACAGCGACTTGTTAGCCACCAGGCAAGCAGCTTTCTCTATGCAAGCAAACGTGTGTGCATGCATGTGTCCACAGAGCAGCACAGTAAGAACTTTACAAACATTACAGTGATAGTAGGCACCCACCTTATGGTGCCCCTAACAAACGGGTGCCAGACTGAAACAAAAGTCCTCAAATAAACCCTCTTTGTAAGACAAGGGGAGTGCCAAAATGGCAAAATGTAATTTTTCGGGTGTTCCAAAAACCTTTGCACGGTGGCTGCTCTTACATGGCTCATTACACACACAGTTTAGCAAGACTCTGAATCTGCCGCTATTTATGCTGCAGGGACGTAAAATAAATAAACCAACCATATTATTTGGCACCATTACAACACGAGGCTAGATGTTTTTGTAGTAGTGTCCCTCCACAGAGTGGGTGTACATTAGGTGTGGCAGCTGGTTCCAATGGATCTAGCAACTTTCCGTCCTCCGTGTTGAGAGTCCAAATCACCCACAGGGCATCCTGGGGATGGTGGAGGCTTCACCCACCCTGGACTTTTCTGGGTCAGTATAGTTTTACTTGTTGGAAATCACACTTTACATTATAGTCCTAAACAGTGATATAATACTCACAGGAAGCATTTCGGTCCTGATGAAAGCCTATTTGCCCAATTGTGAGCAGAAACATGTCGACCTCTTCACAAGGTCAAATCTTTCCTTTGTATTTTAAATCTACTCAATGGGGACAAGAATAAATGTTTATAGTCTTTCAGTGAGTAGTTTTAGCATTCCCCACTTCTTTCACCTCATCGCATATAGATTAGGACATCTACGTCACGAAAAACAACACTTAGGAAACAAAAGAAGTTCCCTTTGAGAGGATAGTAGACCCCAAACTTGACCAATGTGGACAGGCGTCCTGTGATGAAGCATGCCACCCTGAGTGGGTGAGGACTTTCATCCTAATAAAGAAAAACTTCCTTCACACTTGAAAAGATAGGAAGTTCCATCTTTTCAGCTACTCCTGGAGCACTACTTGTTTTACGTCTGCATTTGCAGAATCAACACAACTGGGTTCAGACTGTTGGTACATTATGAGCTAACTTCCTTATTGTATATTCAAGTACAATGTGGATGATTGTCTTTAAAATCTGAATACACACACATGAACTTTATTAACATGCGAAACACTTTTTGCAATACTGATGCTAAGAGAATTCATTCATTGCAAATTACTATTTCACACACAATTACTAAATCATTTTTAAGAACCTTTGTTTTATATATATATATATATTGCTCCACACGCCGGCTGTTTCTTACACTGTAAATAACAGATTTTACTATTACCCAATTTAATGGTACTCAATTTGCCAACCTTGAAGGGATGGAAAGTGAAGTTAGCTTTGCTGGGATTCAAGGTCATGATCTGCAGGCCACTGCCGGTTTCAGCAGCGAGCGTTCAACTCACTGAGCCAGTCTGCAGAGCTACCTATGTAAGAACACGTTCATGCCCTTCGGAGCACTGTGCGCATAAGGGTATTGAGTCACTCATTGCCATTTACTTAAAAAATATATAATTTTAAATATATTTTGTAGGCAATTAATGTGTGGTGGGTGTGGAACAAAGGTGCGCAAAATTGTAATTCTGCAGGAGAAGACTTTTCAACTTTGTTAAGTTGCAAAGATTGCATTTTCGCACAACTTCTCGGTGGGTGAATTTTCCTCCCAAAAACATTTTTATGTGTGGAAACTCCTCAAAACTTAGGTTACGTGGGAGAACAATCAGCTATACATAATTTTTCCGCTGAATTTTTCACGTTCGGTTTTAAAAAAAATCTCACTGATCATCCCAAGTCTGGAAAATTCCAACACTAAAGTAAAGAAATATAAAAATACAATATTAATTCGCTCGGGATAATGCGGTGTGATATTGATTACATTTATGGTGTTTCGAGATATATTTGTATTTGCCCATCATAGTGTAATTTTCTTTTAAGGCACAAAGATATATCCATATATCAAAAATCTGCGTAAGAAGAGCCGTGAAGCGTCCAATAGCTGTGGTCCTAGTCGTGGTGTAAGTCTATCCTTCCCTGGACAATATTTACTGGTAGCTTTTTTCCCCTTAGAATTTGGCAGCGTGTGTTATTGTCAATTTGTGGTTGATTTACAAAGCCCGCGCCCCTGTCTCGCTCTGATCCCCTCCCCACGACAGCAGCATGTTTTTAATTTAAAGAAAAGATTTTAGTCAGCTCCGGGTACGGTCCTTGGCAGCTCTGGCAGACGCTGAGTAAAGCCGAGTGTTGGGGAGGTCTGCTAGCAATTTTCATTTTTTCCGAAAGAATGCCCCTTTCCCAGGTAATTGATCTGCGAACAAACGAGAGAGACGCAGCAGGCGGCCATGTTGGGCCTCCCCTGACAGGGCCTGGCCGCCGCGCGCGCGCTTTAATTGCACGCGGCAGCAGCCTTTGAATTGTCCCCCAAAGGGTCGCGCGGGCTCCTGAAAATCGCATAAAGGAAGCCAGGAGCGGCTTGGCCCTCTCTCTGGCACTCGCCCCAGCCCCCTGTGCTCCCTGTTTTATTTTATTTCATTAAAGCTATTTGTTTAGCATGGGCCTAGCCACAGGGCGTCAGATCTATGTTATTTGATAGGCTCCAAGTTCAGCTACTTTGTTTCCATCTAATACGTACATTAACACTACATCAAGTTTATTTCACGGAGTCCCATTTCATCTGCCTTTTACCATGAAACATAAATTATAAATGCAATATTAATATAAAAAAGGGAGCTAGATCAACTATGACTACTAAAATGGCCTTGATTGCTGGTCCCTCAGTAATGGGTGGGTTCTGTCCCACACCTGGTAAATATTACCAGTCAGGGTACAATGTTTACTGGCCATTGTAAAGCCCTTCATTCTGAGTGTGTGCTGAAAAAATGAAGATTTGAATGCTGTTTACCTGACAAATTTCTGCATGTATTGTATTTTTCCTTCACATTTCCTCTGCTAGGGGAAAACTGCGAAAATGCATCTTTACCACAAAACTTAGGGGCAGATTTACAAGCCCCTTGCGCCACTTTTGCGTCACTTTTCCCATGTTAAAAATGACGCCAAAGTGGCGCAAGGGCCTTGTAAATAAGCCCCTTAGAATTAACTTCCCACTTGGAATTTGGGCCTCTATGTACTGGTTCTGCTAGTACTACCTTTCCCAAGTGGTGCTTCTCCTACATCTGTTAGTAGCTGTCCCATAACTATAATCAGGAAAAGTTACTCCCTCTATGATTGCACGCCAGAATATTGTAGTTAGAAATATCATCCGACAAGATCCATCCTAAATATTGTTTAGAAAAATATCAGACCATTTTTTGTAGATTTTTTATTATTAACTCCAGTAGAGCGATATTTTTGTATACTATATCTTTAAAAAGGTAAATGTGATCGTAAATTTATGTTTGCAACCAAGCTTATCTTTTTGTGAATGTCAGGAATTCTAAAAGGTGTTCTTGGCCGGTGTTACATTTTCACATGTGCGTACATCTTCGTCATGAATGTGGAGTTCTCTGCACCCATACATTTATCCAGCGGGGTGAGAAAGAGAGCGATGAAAGGCATAATTAGCCCTCAAGTTTGCGAAATACCCACAAATGTTTATGTTGGTGACATTTAAAAACTCGTCTCATTCACCTGTGCCGTGTTCTCCGCTCTGGTGAACTCCGTACATTAGAAGTAGGATCCCTCTTGGAATGTCTCAAGAGTTTTCCAGTGGCGGTGATGGGGCAGCGGGGGGTGGGTGGGGTAGGGGAATAATTAAAAAAAGCACTTACCTGGCACTGCCAGGATCCAACTTCTTGCACAAGCGAAGTCCATGAGCCACACTGCACAGGGTCCCAGACTCCCCACCCAATCCAGATGCTGCTGTCATGCTATTACCTACCATGAGAGAAGCGCCGGGATTGGTCTGAGCGGGCTGGTTTGACACTCGCTCAGGGACAGGGAAACTGTGCCTCTATTTCACCCCACTGTGCAACAGCTGGGTAGGAGAAATTTAAATGCGCATGTCGGTTTGACCGTCCTAAGACAGCCGGCCAAACCGACATGCGCACTTACAGTGCCCCACTCTCCTCCTTTCTGCTGCTGTCCATAGAGGATGGCAAACACAACAAGATGGAGGCTGGAGTGCTGAAACATTTCAACCACTCACCCCCAGTCAAGAGATCTGGGTTTAATCCATTGTTCTTTTGCTCACTATGCCACCCCAGTTTGGACCCAGCCATATGCAAATCAGTCTTGACCCTGCTCCTCATGGGAACAGTCCAGCCTGAACTGCCAAGCCAGGTTCTCCCTGGACCGGAAACAAGCATTCTGGGACCGGATTCAGGATATCACCCGTCATCTGCCAGGCTAGCTTGAATCCAGTGGCATAGCGAGCAAAGGACCCACGTCTGGGCATACCCCTGGCCACTTAGGGCGAACAATGCAAACACAACAAAATGATGGACGGAGTGCTGAAACTTTTCAATCACTCACCCCCAGTCAAGAGATCTGGGTTTAATCCATAGTTTTTTTGCTCACTATGCCACCTCAGTTTGGACACAGCCATAATGCAAATTAGTTTTGCCCTGCTCCTTGTGGGAACAGTCCAGCCCAGATTGCCAGGGCAGGTCCTCTCTGGACTGGAAACAAGCATCCTGGGACCGGTTTCAGGGTATCACCCTTCATCAGTCAGGCTAGCTCCTTCAAAGGCATAGCTAGTCGAGAATTAAAGTATGAAAAATAACAGTACAAAACCTAAGTGAGTTTAAAATAGCAAAATATAAGATTTTCAGAACAAGACAATGATGATTATTACGAGCAAAAGTCAATCTAGACTAGATGGGCAACATACGCCTTTAAAACTGACTGATTACAGAGGGCCTGGTTTTGCATCCCCTTCTACAATTCATATTAGAGACCATCAAGTTTCCAGAAACATGGAATAGGGTATCACTTTTGGCTGTAACAATCATTAGCAAAGCTACGATGTCTCACCTCTCAAAGCCATTAGCCGACCTTTTAGTGTACTGCTTATTGCCAACAGCAGCATCATGCAACATCATTATGCCTGTGTGCGCATAAGCCATGATGCTGCAGTGGCCATTTTAGCTTTCTTTAATTCACTGTTCCAGGTGTATTCACATTCCACGGCATGGAGTGGCCCATGCCAAATTGCAGCAGCCGGGACTTCTAAAAAAGAAAGAGAAAAAAAACAGGAGGACAAGGGAGCAACTGAGAATTGGAGAGTGGCAGGGAGCAATTGAACAGTGTGGAATAATGGAGTCAGTAGGGAGGGGGATACCGACAGAGGAGCTGGGGGAGGTGTTAAAAAAAAAAGACAAAAAAAGTTGAGTGGGTTGGGGATTTGGGGGAAGCATTCGACAAGCTTCATGGAAGTGGGAGGAGCAACATGGAGAACCCAGGAGCAGGGATGTGGGGGAAGCAGCACAGTGAGGGGAGAGAACAAAAAAAACAAAACCACTCCCATGGAGTGCTGACAGAAAAAAAGTACTCTTCTAAATGCAAGCAATAGAAGTATATAAGTCTTCTAATCAAAAGGAGGGGGAAAGAACTAGGCTTCAAGTGAGGGGAAAATACAAGTATAGAAAAAGAAGCCACTGAATACGAAGGAAATAAAATTAGCTAGGAGAGAAAGCCAAACACTCATGAGAAATGGGACAACCTAGAGCCCAATATAAGTATTGATATTGTGCACAATAGGTTTTTCAACAACAGACAGCTAAAAGTTGTTTGTAGGCAAGACCCAAAAAGAGCAACAGATTGCTCCCTGTTAGTTGGTGAATACTCTGCATGTTGAGTCTACTGGTGATATGTTTGCCAGGATAATCCTCAAGAGACCGGAGAAGTGGGTGTTGAAAGGAGCAGTGTTTTTCAACCAAATATGGATATATGTCCTTCTTTTACAGTCCTTCAAAGCCCATGAACTGTGCAATGGTAGGCAACTCAAGGGCTTGCGACACAGTGAAATGAGCCACCCTGTTCGAAAACCTGATTTGATATGGCATTCTGAAAACTTTGGTGGCAGCATTGGGTTAGTAGCACCATAATACCAGGGTCCAAAGTCAATTAATGAACAATATGCTCTGGTCTCTGCCCCTATTTTTATTCTCTACATCACGTTGTTGAATACAGAGCTATGTAAAGCTAAAAATGGTTTCCTCCGAAATGTGGTCCTGAGTTTGTAGGACTAATGATTACCAGCATACATAAACACCTCCATTGACCCAAAGGAAAGCGCGCACTATCTCCAAACTTCATTTGGCAACCTAAAGGCCTTTGAGGGCTCTGATGTATGGACTAACGCCCCACAAAACGTTATTGTGTGCATATTTTGTAGGGACATTGAAGTAGAAACACAACAACATATCCCATTGTTTTTATCCATTTTACAAAATTAATTCTGGCACATTGATGCAGCTAACTCATGAATACTCTTGAGTACTCATGAGAAATAAATTATTTCTAAGAAAATTGTCTTATAGAAATACAATCATTAAATATATCCTGGTGAATACAATTGCAGTCTTAATTTAATTATTGCATGTTAAAAAGACTTCCTCTAAATTAGACCAACAAATCTAGCACTGGATTTGGCAGTATAAAAAGTTTCCCATTAACAATAAAGTAGCTAGAGCTTCCCTGCGAGAGGGTTTACCATAGGTCTTAAAACTAGGATGAAGTTGTTCTTTCCTCTCTTCCAGGAATAGCAGACAATCTAAAAGAAGTCTATAATTGACTGCCAGTTCACAAATGTAATGATTTTTGTTTGAACCAATCTTTGCTTTTAGACTGAGGATTCTCCAAATAGGTACGACTCCTATATGAATCCCCTTATCAGGAATTTTTGGAAGATAGGAAAAAATCCTTTCATTGCTCAAATATTCAAGAGAGTGCATCGTCAAATTTTCATTTGTTAAATAGGTTATAGTTCTATTTTGGCTTAGATCCCATACCCTTTCATTTAAAAGCCCCTTCTGCTTAGCCACAGGGGCCTTACTCTCCTTTGTAGTTATGTTTATACCAAGAGTAGAATTTCACAAAAAGGTGCAAATTGCGGTTGAGAAAGTATATACAAGGCTTTTAATTTCCTCTAACATTTGGTTAGAAAGTTAAATAAAAACCGTAAAACATGTGAATGCACTATCAGATCCCAAGAATACTGCCCCATTTCAATTCTTAATGCCTAGATGATTGAGTTGATTAGAGTATTAAAAAGTCTCTTTTGAGCTAATCTTTCTTTCTTTTCCCAGCTCACCCCGCAATCTGGGGATATCAGCTCAGCTCGATAAAGAGGCTATGGGAGTAATTGTCCGAGTATTCCTTTCTTTAACGGTTCAACTGATAAGCCCCCATACCGTGCATCAAATCGTTTGGGGGCAATTGTTGTAGTCATTAGAGAGGTTTTTAGGGCCTCAAAGCGCCTTTACTATTTCCCATTATCAGCAAAGTTAAGCCCTAGACCCTTACCCTTTCTATTAGTAAATTATTTAAAACCAGAAAAACTTCTTGGGTCTCTTAGAGAGTGTCAGGGTCTTTGTTTTATCAATATTCACTGCTAGTCCATTGAACTCACAGTAATCACTTAAAGCTTTAAGTTTCATTTGTAAGCCTATTGGCATGTAGTCCATTAATAATTACATAAGGCACTGGACATGTGATTCAATAATTTTTTGAGGAGAACAAATTTGTCTTAGCTAGCATTATGGGGAGATCAGATATAAAAAGACTAATTAACAGAGGTGCTATCATACAACATTGTCACAGTGGAGAGGTGTGATGCAGCGGCCACGGCAGCTGACTTCGGAGCACAGAGCTCACGGTTCGATCCCCGGCTCCGGCGGCAGCTCAGCTCAGCACCATGTGACTCTGGGCAATAGCTCACTTAATTTCCACGACGGCCCCCAGCGCCTTGAGACCCGTAAGGGTGAGTAGTTCGCGCTTTACAAATACGGATTTAGATTTTAGACAGTCCATGAACTACTGGGATTTTTTCTTCCAGGTTTCCATACCTTGACAGATCTACCTGTACACGGTTATTTGAGTGCAGCGGTTGTATCATATTTACAACAGTCCAGCAGGATTATAAAACTGTATTTTTCCCATAGGGTCTCCCGATCTATTCGGTCGAAGGCAGCCAAAGAAATCCGCAAAGCAGCAGTATACTTTAAGCGCTGTCTTCTGGAATTTAATTGTTGCCACCAATAGGAGCGCACAGAGATCAACTGTCACTCGAAGAAAAGTCTTTTTTACACAACACCCATAAGTTATATTTCCTTTTCACTTTTACTCTTCTTTCTTATTTATTTACGTCAGATCTTGTTACCTGACCTTCTTTCTGCTTTACATTCCCCGCCAAACCACCCTGAGGTGACCTGAGTTTTCTGTCTAGCATGAGATGGCCTAGAGTGGTAAACTCTCTTTAAATTCTGGTGGATGAGTTTTATAAATTAAACATATCAATTTATATCACATGGTCCTCTCACACTTGGGATAAATTTCTCCATCGTAATGATTTTAAACAGAGCTTTATGGTTAATATCGATATTGAGACCCTGATCCTTTTATTGTAGATCAGATCTTCCACTGTTGACATAGAATTCCTTCTTTGATCTAGGCCCCTACGCCTCAGAACCATGGCATAATGGTCATTGGGTTCCAGGCCAACAACTTTAAAATCATCAATAAATCTAAAGTACTTTATTTTAACAAAAGAGTAATCTATTGGTGCTTTAGAGTTACTAAATCTAAAAGTGGCTCATGTGGGGCTATCGCCTGACAGGTGGCCTTTAAGGCTAATCAAGTTGTGTTGCCTTACAAGACATAGCACCTGAGCGGCTCCCCCACTGTTTTTGCCCCCATCTGGAACCATGCAAGGGATGCCATTTATTTCTAATAAATCAGAATAATTGACTTCTGACTGATGAAGTGGCATTTATAAATTAAATCCCCTGCCAAGATAAACGTCGAATCTGGAAAGAGGCAACATAGCGTGTACAAGTCATTGTCAAACTTCTTTAAGTTGTGAACAAAGGATACTACTCTGGGCAGGATATAAGCATTTAAACATATCAAAGACGCAAAGAAAATTATACACCAATAAGCAACTATAAGTTGTGTGCAGCTTTTGACCTTCCTCCCACAGAGATCTGACGCCAAAGGCTTTAGACCGCCAGAAGGCCGCCATTGCATGGTTAGTGTAGCATCTTTTACACAAGTGACATAACCGTCACAAGATGGCTCTCCCGCAAGCACGCTCCTGAAGAAGTAGTATTGAGTATTTCTCTGCTGTTGGATTACTCAGTAGATTTATCAAATTCTTAGAACCATGAATGTTGCAAATAGTGGCCTTTAGTGGCGCGGAATGTCGTTCAGCTCTATGTGCGACTCCTCATGCACCCTCTTCCCTGCTATAGGTTCGTAGGACGTTTGACTTGCTGTGGAGATGGAGAAGAGATAGGAAATGATGATTGGGACCATTGTCTTATAAATCACTGTGGACGGAGATGGTTGTTATTTGACTTAAGTCGTCTGCATACCTGTGATTAACCTGCTTATTCTACTGAGAGATAGGCTGAGCAGAGTGGAAAAGTTTCCCTTGAGCTGCAATTAAACTACCATGCTTTTTAGAAACGCGATTGTATACTGTGGGGTGAATTTGGGTGGTCTGCCTCCGCAGGACCCCTGCAAGTTTCTATCCATGTGTGAGTAACTCAGTTGCAGCTTCCTTGATAGCAGGACGAACTAGCTTCTAGTGCAATTTCTTCCAGGTTACTTCACACCCATTGTTCGTTGCGAACCCCACTAGAACTAAATCTGAGAAGCCTAATTTTATCAAAAAAAGGATGTGGAGAAAAGTAGCTAGGAGTTTGCTACTGCTAAGTGGCCAACATTTCGATTTCCTCTTTCCCACCTTAAGGGGAATGAAGTGCAAAACGTTGACGCTCTTCACCTCATGTGAACAGGGTCCACAAGCCTCTCCTCTGTCCTCTTCTTCCTGTCTCCAGTCCCGGCAGCAGGAAGCAGCAGGAAGCACCCGGGCTCCCAGGCTCCCCTCAGCCAATAACAATGCTGCCATGCAGCGTTGTGATAGGTCTGAGCGCCGTGGTTCGGCGCTCAGACAGGGAATGGGTGGCTGGGCATGTTCCTCACCAGACTGTGCATTACAGCCTGGTGGGGTAGATGCAAAGTGAGTATTACTATTTGGCCGGCCCAAGTGGCCCGGCCAAGCAGTCATGCGCACTTAGGGAGTGCAAACCACTCCTTGTCCTGCTCTGGCCAGCCCCTCCCGGTCTGAGAGCCACTGACTGTAATAGGAAAACTAAAATGATAACAACAATATATTTGTTAGAAATGGGATTTCCGGTTCGCTAGGGCAAGCGCCTAAGCCAGGCAGATACCACCACTCTAGTCAGGGCAAGGGAGTTATACACTGGAGATAACCCCTGCTCACCCCCTTGGTAGCTTGGCACGAGCAGTCAGGCTTATCCCAGAGGCAATGTGTAAAGCGTTTGCGCAACACACTCACACAGCAGCGACACACTAGGCACACCACAAAAGAAACTCCACACAAGGTTATGTAAAAATAGCCTTTGTATTACTCATAAAACACATTAGAATGAAATTACATATATACACTGTGCCACCTGGCACTAGGTATTATTTTACAGGGATTATATACAGAACCGGGCCAATCGGGCCTCTGCCATCACCGTTAGAATCACACGAGTAGTGAAAGAAAAAAACAACCAGTAACTACTGGTAACCTTGTACTTAGCATAAATGCATTAGGCACACATTACCACCATAGCATAAACCATTATGCAGACATCATAGTATTACTTAACATAGGATGCAAAATATAATCAGCAGAAAGGTGGTACATCATAACACATCAGGCCCACCTTAGGCCTAAACCTCATCAGCAGCAGTGTACCATATCATTATCACTGCCCACATGGGTACTCCGCATTCCACATTATACCTTAGCGTCAGGAACCGTGCACCACAGTAAAACATTGGCAAAGTGCACACGTTTTAAATTCACCAACCTGTGATGAGGAATTCATCTAGCGACATGCAAACACCTTAGGCCAGCATCCGCCTCAGGGCACTACCGTAAACACTTTACTGATGTCAGGATGCCCAACATTACCGCATGTGTTGCCACTAGAGTCAGTATCCCTAGTCTAATTGCAGGAGGCACCTAGGGGCACTAGCAAGGCAAAACGAGGCGAGCACACCGTCCCTGGGTGCTTGCACTAGCTATTGCGGTGGGTCCGCCGGCCCGCGTTCTTCATCACCACACGGCCGGCCGGAGAGAGAGCCCCATGCCCCTGGTGCCGCTCGGTAGTATGGCACGGGTACGAAACTCTCCACATTTTGCAGCAGGCGCCCTGGGGCAGCGGGGAGGCTCCTGCCTTCCCTAGCAACACCCGCTCCCAGACCTGATATACAGTGAGGGGCCCGCGTCGGCCCGGTGTAGAGCCGGAGGCTTCCGTCTCCTGTTCTCGGTCCCCGTTAAGACTCCCCACCCACAGCGCTCCTTCACTGGCGGCGGTCTTTCACGCAGTCGCCTCTTCGCTGGTTGCACACGGAGCCTGAGAGGCTCCGGCTTGATCGGGTCGCCGGCTCCACTCACAAACAGGCACAGACTTTGCATGACGTCCGGCAGCCTCTTCTGGTGAGCTCCTTTTGGCTCACTGTGCACGGCAACGGTCCCGCCCACAACCAGGCAATGGGCGCCTGACTTCCTGTTCTCGGCACAGCTGCTCTCGCCTCGGGCTTGGAAGGTAAAATTAGAAGCGCCCTCCCCGCGCTGTACCAAGCAGGGGCACACACCATAGGTTTCTCAGCGCTTTCCCAGCGCGCTATGACACAGGCAACAAATGCCACACGAGCCCACGTCAGGGCTCACCTATCCCGGCCACAGAACCCCTAGGTCGCTCCGGGGGTTTCAGGGCACCAGAAGTATCTAAAGTGCTCAGCCTGCCTCCCACTTGAAGGCACGAAACAGGGAGCAGGCAGCACTTCTCTTTCAGGAATCCACAAGGCAGTGCTGGGCATGGGCAGGCCAGCATGCAGGGCCTCTCAGCAGGTAGTAGCCCCACGGCGGTTCCTCCTGGCAGAGTGTTCCTCAGGTCCCACATAAGCACACAGCAGCCCTTTTCATGGGTTCACAGCCCCAATACTTATACCCCTTAGTGTCTTTGTTCTCCCCCTGCCACAGGGCTCTGCGCCCGGTCCAAACCAGTTCTAGGGGCACTCACACCTTTCTCTAAAGGTGCACCACCACCACCCCCTTTGTCAGTGTAGGCTCTGGCCCCAGACACACCACAGGGGGGCGGAGCCAGCATTGTGGAAGGCAGGCACAGTCTCATTCAGTCCCAGGTGCTACTCCTCCTACCACTCCAAATGCAGATTGGCCTATTCAGCCTAGTGCTGACTCAAATACACATCAGGCAGGCACAAAGACACATAGTACACAGAAATGCCCACTTCTAAAAGTGTTATTTCTAAAATAGTGATAATAAATCTGCGAACACCATTGCGCAGCATTTATTACCACTATTCCAAACATACCAAACTTGACCACTCTACTCCTCTCAGATCAGGAATTACCACTGAAGCACATATCAGGGAATCCCCAATGCATTCCTATGAGAGGGCAGCCTCACAGTAGTGAGAAACCAAAATGGCTGTTTGTCACTACCAGGACATGCCATACAGTTAAGGCACATGTCCTACCTTTTAACTACATTGCACCCTGCTCATAGGGTTAGCCAGGGTCTACCTTAGGGGTGACTAACATGTAGTAAAAGGGGAGTCACGGACATGGCAACCACTTTATGTGCCACGTCACAGCGGCAGTAAACTGCGCGCGCAGGCTCTGCAATGGCAGAGGCCTGAGACAGGTTTGACAGTCTACTTTGGTGGGTGGCGCAAGCAGCGCTGCAAGCCCACCAGTAGCATTTAATTTACTGGCCCTGGGTATCTGAAATACCACTTTACAAGGGACTGACAGGTAAATTAAATACGCCAAACAGGTGTAGACCAATCTTACCATGTTTACCATAGAGAGCGCACGCACTTTACACTGAACAGCAGTGCTAAAGTGCCCAGAGTCCTAAAACCACCAACACCAGGTCAGAAAAGATACTAGGAGGAAGGCAAAAAGTTCAGGGATGACCCTGCAAAAAGGGCCAAGTCCAACAATATTAATATAATTTTATTTTTCCTATTGAGCAGTGGGGCGACGCTCATCTGCCTTAGCAGAGGAGCCGCCACTGAAGCTACATCAATATGGTTGGCATGGTCCTCATGAATTTCGCTAGAATTGCCATTTCCTTGAAAGGATCTATGTTTCTTCGAGACAAGTCTTGAGTCTAAAGTTGCTTGAAAGTCCTTGAGCGTGTTACCCTACAGGCCTCGGGTGGCCTTGTTGACAGGAACAGATTTAGGGGTGGGAAGTGAACTCTGCTCCACTGGTGGAGTTCACCCTTAGTTTTGCCACTCCATGCTCCGCTTGGAGAAAGGAGTTTGGCAAAAAAACTTCACCTACCGCTGGCGGAGCGGAGTTTACCAGCGCGCTCATCCCTAACATAATGGCATCGACCTAAAATGTGTCTCAACATATCAATGGCACTCAAATTAAAACTGAGTTCAATTGTTGACGAAATATAGGACAAATAGATTGTTGTTAAGGCACCGTATGTCTCAGATATCCTTCATTACTGTGTAATTGAAAAGCGGTAGCTCTCCATCTATCAGCCTGGTCGTGCTCATGCCCACCCACAGGAAGCAGTCGGAAGCAGCAGGAAACAGGCAACAGCAAGCAGCACTGATGGCATTAAAGCTGGGAGCAATAGCTCATCTACTTGCAACAGTTTTTAGGGTAGTGTTGAGGCAGTTTTACGCTCCATCGAAGCCGCAGGATTCCTGCTCCGTGAAGTGAAGGAGGCAAAGGAGGAGAAGGTAACAGAGAGGGGAAGGGTACCAGTTTTGCGATCCTCCCTGACTCTTCTGAGTCAGTCAGTGGCGTGTGCTGTGCCACAGCTTTTCTGTGCCTTCCTCCTGCGGGTACTTGTCCTTTGGTCTATGACCGAGCCTCCACTCAGTCAGCTGGGGGCCGGTAACAACGTGTCCTGGACTTGTAACTCATGGGCCTTAAGAGAGGGTGCTTGTCTGGGGATGAGAGCCAGCATTTGGTCTATGCTGGAGCTATCTTGAGGATACAGGTCCTGAATCCCATATAGAAGCTGCACTTTTTCTTGCAACAGCCTCGCCCCGTGCCTTCTTCTCTATGGAGGATAACAAGACAAGAGCTGAATGCTCACACAAACCTCATCTTCTTTCCCACAACTGCTTCTCCACTTTGCTCACTTCTCTGACTACATCAGCAGCAGCACCTAACTCCTGTGGGTGGTTGGAGCGACCACGGGCTCTGAAGGCAGAGGTAAGTTCTTGTTTGTGTCACTAAATAGTGGATGTGTCCGGCTCGAGCGTTTCTTGGCTTTTTGGCGTCTGTTACACCAAAGATGTACAGTTTTTGGGATAGCAATGCCTGCTAGTCATTTCATTAGACCATGCAATTTAGGGATGTAATCTTGTCCCACAGACTGGATGAAATTGCAGTTGAAAGCAGAAACCGAGGAGTGTCTTGTATGTTAATAAAATGGCCTAATAGTAAGTAATGTGCATTCCCTGAAAGTTTGAGAATATCTCCAGCTGCGATGCAGCTCGAGCTGGCTGTAACACATGTAGTTTTTCCCCAATCGTTCTGTAAAATTGTAAATGAATGAATGTTTGTATCCTCTTTAAAAACTTTATTTGGAGGGGGGAGTCCCCAAACTTATCAAACTCATTATGCTGACTCGAAGCAATATGGGGCAGGTGTTATGGCATTATCTGAAGCTGTCGTTAGCACCTGGCGGTGGCTCAGTCCTTTGAATTAGCCATATACTACAGATATAACTGTAGAGTACGGATGGCCAAGCAATACTTTGCCCGCTCACGGAACTCCGTGGAGTTTGGCGGAGTTTTCCCGTAACTCCTCAGAATTCCACTGAGTGAAACGCCGCAAGCTCGGCCCTGGCCTAGACAGATTCAGGAGATTGAAGTTATTTTCACAGACCTAGGCCTTTCCAGAAACAATAGTGCATGGCTTAAACTGAGACCGTCCTGCCTCAATTCTTCAAGTGGGCTGATCCTATGTCAGATGTTTCCTAAGCTGTTTAGCTTGTCTTTGGGGATCCTCTTTCCTGGGGCCTCTCTTTCGATTTTGATAGAGGAGATTACACCTTGCTAGAGTTCTACTTCCCCCATATCTCTCTCCAGATTTAGATACACAAAGGCAGGTATGTGAGACACAAAAACGTTTCCAGATAGATCAATCTTTGTAGAGGAATTTGTTGTTGAAATAACCACTTCCCTGCTAGAGGGCACTCCTGATGGCCTTGCGGCAGCCTCAATAGACTCATCTAAGCTATTAGTAAAGGCTATCCTTATGCTTTCAAGGAGTAAGATGTGTTTTGATTGCTGGGAATTACACAGGACTAATGCCTGTAAGTTCTGTGAAGTGTTGTTTGCATAAGTGAAAGCATATTCAGCATGGATTACCCAGAAGCACCACCAACCTCAAGTGAGCTGAGGAATGTTCCAGGTTGAGGGCTGTTGTGACAAAGTGAGTTAGTCCCACTGGCCAGAGCTGCAGCTGTTACTACAGCAACCACTGACCCTTTAATGGTTATAACAGCAAATAAAAATCTGGGCTTCCTATGGACCTCAAAATAAGATTCTAAGCTCTATCGGAACTTTGGTCTATAGGCCACCAGGGCCGGTAGGGAACTTCCTTAAAGATCTGGAGGATGTTATCGTCCCGCGTGCCTTACGGTACTCCAACTATCTTTTTCTCGGGGATCTTAATATCCACTTAGACCAAACTGAGGCAGGAACAACCCGTGATCTTTTGGATTCTTTAGCCCTGGCTCAGCTCATACAGTGGGTTAGTTTACCGACCCACTGTGGTGGTCATATCTTGGATCCCATCTGCTCCAATTTTCCACTTATGATTGAAGACCCTCTGCCGGTGCCCTGGTACGACCATTTTCTGTCGTATTTTTCCTGGGCCTCTAAGGGCAACGACCAAGTGGCACAGGTCAGTCAAGGCTCTGCCTCTGTTAAAATTGATCCTTTGATCTTTAGCCGTGCTCTGGCTGAGACCAGACCAGTTCTTCTCACTGATTTGGAGGGAGCTCTGGCTAGCTTCTCAGGTTGGATTATGCAGGTGGTGGATTCCCTCTCTCCCCCTGCTCTGCGCAGGCGAGCCAGGGAGTCTCCCGCTAAACCTTGGTTCTCGCCCGAAATAAAAGTAGTGAAACAGCAATGTAAAAAATTGGAATGCTGTTGGCGGAAGGATTACTGCCCACTTGCGAAGTTGACACTTAGGAAGGCCCAGAAAAGCTATTACACTGCCATAGCGCATGCTAAAGGCCTTTACTATGCGGATCGCATAGATTCAGCCAGCAACAATTCTAAGGAAATTTTTTCCATTGTTCAGAGCTTTTTGGCTCCTAGAGCCGAGTCTATTAGGCTCCCGGCTTCTGATGCCTGGTGTGAGAAACTTTCTAACTTCTTTCTCAATAAGATTCGGGCTATTCAGGCAACGTTTACCACTAGCAGTCGGGTTATGGCTGCAGCCGCGCCTTTAGAGGCCTTATCTGTCCCACCTCCTTCACTGGGGGATTTTGCTCCTATTGATCTGCTGGACTCTCTTAAAATCTTGATGTCCCTGAAATCAGGTTCTCCATCTGACCCCTGTGCAGCTAGGCTTCTGGCCTCTATAGCCGAGACTGTCAACCCCTAAGTCAATAGGCTCATTAATCTGTCTCTCCAAGAGGCTCTTGTTCCAGCCTCTTGGAAACAGGCCAAAATTCTGCCCCTCTTAAAAAAAACATCCTTAGACCCTTTGGACCCGGGGAGTTATCGACCCATCTCCCTACTACCCAGCGTGGCCAAAATGTGTGAGAAAGCGGTCAATAAACAGCTTACCGACTACATCGAAAGTTCGGGCTTACTCCACCCTGCCCAATCTGGTTCCAGAGCTTCACATAGTACTGAGTCAGCTTTAGTTGAGATCTCTGAAGCTATTCGGGATTGCTTGGACGTTGGCGGAAGGGCAGCTCTTATTTTGCTGGACCTCTCGGCGGCGTTCGATACGGTCTCCCACTCTCTGCTTTTGGCCCGTCTGGCGGACATAGGTATTTCTGGCACTGCTTGGGGTTGGCTGAAATCCTTTTTGGAGGGGCGTTCGCAACAGATGTGGCTCCCTCCGTTTGCATCTCAGCCTCAGCCGGTGACCACTGGAGTGCCGCAGGGTTCCTCTTTGAGCCCCCTGCTTTTCAACATTTATGTCACTCCTTTGGTTCAGCTGGCGGAGGATCTCGGAGCAAAAATAGTTGCGTACACTGACGACACCCAGCTTCTGTTTACTTGGGGTAAATCTGAGTGGTCTACCTTAGAGGCGAAGGAGTGTCTGACAGCTGTCTTTCATTGGCTTTCAGCGGCGCAGCTAAAGTGCAATGAAGACAAATCGGAAATCCTCCTCTATGGGAAGTTCTCCCCTCAGTTTCGAGAACTGCTCTGGCCGCCAGAATATCCTTTGCCCTCCTCCCCGGCTCACCCTGTGAAGAACTTGGGAATTTGATTTGAGGAGAATTTGTCTTTCTCTTTCCAGATTAAGAAGCTTGCGGGGAATTGTTTCGGGATACTTAACTCCCTTAAGAAATTCCTCCCGCTTCTTCCCAGGGCTGCCATAGAAACGGTTACCCGGGCTCTGATACTGTCACGTATCGACTACGCCAATGCTCTGTACATTGGTCTACATCCTCAATAAACTGCAGGTAGTCCAGAATGCGGCGGCCAGGCTTCTTTTTAAGATCCCAATCAGATGCAGTGTTAGACAACACCTGCGCATTCATCACTGGTTGTCGGTCAACGAACGCGTTAAGTTTAAAGCTTTGATTTTGACGCACCATGCCCTGTACGCTTCTGGCCCAGTCTATCTTAGGAAGCGTTTTAGGTTCTATACTCCAGCTAGACAATTGCAGTCAGCCTCCCAACTTCTTGCCCAGATCCCTCGCGTTCACCTCCAAAGAATGGATGGCTGCTCTTTGGCTTTTAGGGCCGCCACGGCTTGGAACGCGCTTCCATTTGCTCTGCGTAGCATTCAGGATCACATCTGCTTCAAAAAACAGCTCAAAACCTTTCTGTTTAATTAACTGTCACTTCTTTATCCCTCTTGGCTCGCGCCGGGACACTCTTCGGAGTAGCTGCGCATGTTATATACCTCAATAACATAACATATCTAATGCGTGCATCACCTCCTGCCCCCTTCTCCATCCGTGTCTCTTCTTCATTTTTCTTCTCAACTTTGGTGATCCCACTAGTTAAAAATCTCCGCTTCTACCATACTTCATGATACTCGTCAACAATAAGTGACTGTGCGTTGAATGATGGTGAATCTTTTAGCATTTATATCGACAATAACATGTGAGCATGCAAATGCTATTAGTTGTGTATTATTGACGTTAAGTCTGACCATAGCTAATGTAGACCTGCATTTTCAAATGGCTAAGATTTCTTTGCCATCTTGTTTCATAAACATGTGTATTTTTACTTCTAGGAGAAGCTGAGCTCACAGTTAACAAATGCAGTGTTACACTGCTTATTTTTTCATGTGAAATGTTTTCCTTTACGTGATAACTAGAAAGTTTTAATTAGTTGCTGCCATGCACCTGCAGAGTACCGGCTGATCCAATGTATCTCGTTTTGTTGCAGATAAGTGTAAGTTTGAAGGACATCGAGAACTACCTGATCTTGAGAACCTAGTGAGCTAAATACTGTAGCTTTATGTTTTACCCCGATTGGTTTGTTGTATGGAAACTATGTGCAGATGTAGCAAATGTCAGAATTGTGTGATTTAGGCTAGTGCAGAGCAGAACGTTGACAGAAGATGCCTTTGTCCCTTTCGAGACAGCCTAAAGCAGAGCAGGGTACTCTGTTTATGGTAACATTGATTTACTTACCCGTTTCCTTTGGGACAAGTATATACTTATTTATTGATTAGATGGTTAGCTTCAGTTGTGGTTTTTGATTTGTTAGATAGCGCTTTATGGGCCCAACATTTGCACGAAGAAAAGTGCTAACAACTTCGTTCATCTTTGCCACCTATCATTGTGCCCTGAGTGTGCAACAATTGCATAACCCTAAAATCAACAAATAAAATAAGATAAACAGAAGCTAACCTCTGTCTCTGTAATGCCATATGTCAGAGTCACACAGGCACCCTGCAATCTGTGGGTGAAGCTCATAACCTATAAACCTGCCTTTGCAGCATCCCATAATGTACCATGAGGCCTCTATTGTCAAGTGAACTTAAAATTCAATCCTTCAGTGGTGCCACAACCAACTTCTGAAACTCCCTTCCTCTCTTGCTATGAATCCCATTGAAATATGAAACTTCATTTTTTAGGCCTGGAGTCAGCCAAGAACCTTTGTTTATCTTAAAACATTCTGAAAAAATTCATACATATGCATACGTACATATAGGCACTTTCAGCTAGCCCTCTTCATCCACCGACCTGTTGTACTGTCATTCACATTTTGCTACCTCCCCCAACAGCATACAGCATAAAAAGGTGGGTCAATTCAGTTCAAACTATGCGTCGCCCTCTCTGTGAGTGATGTCATTGTACCTGTGTATCCTGAACAACAGTAGCAAAGTATCACTCCTGGTCCCGGTGCACAGCTTTAGATAGGGATTGTCCCACTTAGTAAAACTTTTTTCAATTTATAGCAAAAATGATCAAAGTACTCCAGCATATTAATAATGCTTAATTTATTGATCTTGCTTTTTTCACACGTGAGATGCTTATGCATTTTATTGCTTCTCATGTCCCAGATATGCTCATCCGAGCCTTTTTCTGAGCACGTCAAAACACATAAATACATCCTTGGTAGCGAGTCACATTATACCCAATGCATTTCGGACTTTTAGAAAATCCTTCTTCAGGGGTTCACTACAATAAAAGGATATTGCAATTAAAACGAGGCTACAAACCCCTTGATAAACAGCAAATGTGTTGCAACAAACGAATTACATTGCCCTGCTTGTTATCAATGCTTTCCCGCTAAAACACCGTGCATGATGTTACCACACCTCTGCTTGCCACAAAAGTAGTGCCCTTCGCTGTCGGGCACTGGTAGACCAATGTGATTTTTTTTAATGAACTATGTTTTTTAAACTTTTTTAAAGTTTTCTTTTTCTTTTACAATAGCCCGTCAGAACCTGAGACAGTTACCCAGCCTCTATAGCTGCTTACAGTGTGTTGAATCCTTCAGGGACAATGCATGTGGTGTCCATCTTTAAATGGGCTTAAAAAACATTCCAAGATTGCCACCTGTGGGTCCACTTGGATGCGCACACATGGGCGGCCGTCATTGAATGTTTTTTGCTATACTTCACAAAAAAAATTCAGAGGTGGCCACCCATTCTGGCTCATATGTCTTCAATACCTCTATTGTGAAATAGTCTCTACTCTCATGACTGATGAAAGTATATCAACTCGTAGGGAGGATGATTCACTGCCTGAGTTGCTGTGCCTGAGATTTCAGGCAGTTGAATTTGGCATTGGAGTTCTGATGCCATGCCTTGCCTCAGTGCAGCACAATAATATTCAAAGGTTCAGCCAAAATGGCATTTTGCTATTCGGGCGCTCCCTTTTCACTAGCAACAGGTCTTTTTTTATTATACAAGGCACGCTTGTGTGGCTCTCTGTAGTGGTGCCGTGGATCTGCTGTGTGTTGTGGCCTTAATGTAACACCTGTTTGCACACTTTTGTGTGATCCCTTGTATTTCCATCCATTGCCAAACCGCCTTTTTTCACTGACGCAGCATGTAAGGAAATAACACCCAGTATTTGGTGGCAAAACTCCAAATATCTAGGTTTCAGTGAATTATTAGTTGCTCTATTCACTGTGTCAGCATAGCTGCCAAGGTTCCTGTGTGATGTGCTGCTCCAGGTCAGTTTCTTTCTTTGAATTCTGGGACTTGAAGTCCTGTTTGATAATGGGTTCAACAAGACTATAATTCCCAGATTCAAAGACAAAACCTGGACTGGAGCAGCACATCATGCACAGACCTGGGAAACTCAGCAGCTATGCAGACGGCATCATGTTTGCATTTATTTTCAAATCCCCCCTTCTGCCTCAGCAGAAAGCGCACATTGACTGCCCATCCTGGCCTTGGCATCTGTGATATTTGCTCTCTTTACGTAGGTCTGGTTTACATTATTGACTGACCCTTATTAGTCTGGGGGCACGGGGCCGGTTCCTCGAGCAGGTTGCTGCGACTTCTTCACCTTTCCTTCCTGCTAACAGTTTCCCAGACAGGATTGTTTGGTTTACGATTTCGGAGACTCCTTTTGACTCATTTACAAACCGCATGTGTGACCTCCGTGCCCAGCTTTTATTGCCAATAAGGGCTAAGACAAGCGGCGTTTGTTCGGGGCGCCATACTGTACCCCGGGCAGGCTCACCTCCTAATTAATGCCAAGACCCCTGCCTGGAGTTTTAGAACAACCTCCACCGGCCTTAGAAACCGCGCCCAAGGAGTCCAGCGCGTGCGCCACTGGAGCTGGAATGTCGACCTACCAGAGGGTGGGTTTTATTACCGCCATTAATGAGATGCCAGGTTGTATTTCTTTTTCTTTCGCGTTTGCAAAATTAAAGGGCCCTTGAGCAGGGAAGCACTTAATTACCGCAATTAGTAAGGGCTCTGTACCTGCTACTGTATAACTTCTGTTTCCAACTACAGCCTTGAAGTCCTGAGCACAAAATGTCAAAAATCGTTAATATTGGCATCTTATTTATTGATTACGTTACAACAACCCCTGTCACCTTTATTTTAAGTTAGTTATACTCTTGTGATTTAGGACATCTAAACTGACCATGTCTGCACGACTGTTATTCAGATTATTACAATTATATTTTTCCACATTCATTGGCTACGATATATTGTATGTCTAAATCTTATTTTCCTCTCTCTTCTCACCCTCATCTCCCTTCTGCTCCCTTTTAGTTTTTACTGTTTGTTTATTCCAGTGCATTCCACGGTGTAAGCCTGGATTTATGATACCTCTAATAATGTAGTGAATTTTGGGTTTACTTTCTCATATAGCAAGCAATTTATAGTAACTCCAATATATTTCTCAGCTTCTGGTATTTTATTTTATAGATGAAATTTCATTCGTCAACTGTTTTGAATTCAGATGTTATGCTCCATAAACCTTTAAAATAAAAAAAATAATCTTTCCCTTCTGTTGAAGAGGCACGGGTCCTATGACAGCCGGTCTAATAGAATCGTGTTTCTGCCTAGGATGACAGTTATCAAAAGTAACTTTTTTATGCCAACTAGACCAAACTGAACATTAGAATAAATATGTAATATGTCTATTATGGTAGGACAATGTCATCTCGGGCAGGAGGATCTGGGGCAGCAAACTGACAATAGAGGGCTGTGGGAGGGGTTGGGGCAGCAAGCTGACAATAGAGGGCTGTGGGATGGGTTGGGGTAGCAAGCTGACAATAGAGGGCTGTGGGAGGGGTTGGGGCAGCAAGCTGAAAATAGAGGGCTGTGGGAGGGGTTGGGGTAGCAAGTTGAAATGGAGGGCAGGTGGGAGGTGTTGGGGCAGCAAGCTGAAATGGAGGGCAGGTGGGAGGGGCTGGAAAAGAAAGATGACAATGGAGGGCAGGTGAGAGGGGCTGGAAAAGAAAGATGACAATGGAGGGCAGGTGGGAGGGGCTGGAAAAGAAAGCTGACAATGGAGGGCAGGTGAGAGGGGCTGGAAAAGAAAGATGACAATGGAGGGTAGGTGGGAGGGGCTGGAAAAGAAAGCTGACAATGGAGGGCAGGTGAGAGGGGTTGGAAAAGAAAGATGACAATGGAGGGCTGGCAGGTGGGGAAAGAGAAAGCAAGCTGATAGTGGAGGGCGGGAGGCAATGGTGAAGTAAGCTGACAACAGACGGCAGGCGGGAGGGGGGGGGGTACAGCAAAGGGTCTGGCCTGGCTCTAAGAACCCATACACAAGCTGAGTCATGAAAATGTTTGGCAACTAAATCATGTAGCAAATATCATTTAAAAATATGATACCGTCTCTTCAAAATTAAAAAAGTGTATTTCTTTTCCAAGCAGCAGCTTTTCACCCTAGTACATCAGACTATCTCACTGAATTGAGAGGCATTTACTAAAAGTGATAGTTTTTAGACTTTAATTTAGAACTATTCATGCCCCCACTTCACTGACGACCATGCCAGTAGTGAACTAAGAAGCAAGTCCGTTGTCATGTGCTCTTTAGATTCCTAATAGACATGTAGTGACATTACTCAAGTCAAATAGGAGAGATTTTCTAGAGCGCACATCCTGAACTTAGATATTTCAAGAGCCTTCATTTATGATAATGAAGAAAAAGGAGGCACAGCGAAATAAAATATTTGTCGAGGATCAAACAATTTGGGCAAGCGGGGAAGCCAGGATTGATCACAGGGTTTGTGGTTTCACATTGTGCCATTCAGCCATTAGATGGGTACCTCTTTCTCTCTCCTGTTCTACATCAAAGGTTATTTATTGCCTTGTCTTTAATTGTTGGCATATGAGGGTAGAGTGTGGGGGGCAGCCAGGAGCCGCATGAAAGCTCGGCTCATTTTGGGCTGGAGGTTCCAAGATGACCTCGAGCTGAGCCAGTCGGGCTCGAGCCTGGCTCGAGGTTTCAGTGGCTCACACCTCTACTATAGGTAGCGTAGATGCTATCCGTGAGGCCTACAGCCGTGTTCTTGACTTGTTTTTGTTGCTGTTCTTGTGCAAAATGGGGGGGTAGGGATCGGATTCATAAGCAGACGAGACAAGCTCATCTAAGAGGTCATACAAGAGGTCAAATACCATTTAATAGTTCAATATAGGACTAATGGTACAGTTCTGGTTGATTTCACAACTCAGGGGTCGATTCCGATTCGGGCCGGAAAAAGCACCGACCGACTCGGAGCCGGAATTAATTCCGACCGACACGTACCTGTGGCGCCCGACACGCCAAGTACGATGCAAAGCGTGCTAAATCCGACCGACATGTACTGAACCCAAGCCGAACGACCGAGCCGCACGGAAAACAGCAATCCGGCCGGAAAAACACGCGAATCGAACCGACCGACACGCACCCGGAACAAATCCAACCGAAACGTACCCGCGAACTCCAAACTGCAAAGTACGATGCAAGGCGAGAAAACCACGACCGAGTCGTACGGAGGACAAGCCGTACGACCGACACGCATACAAAACAGCGAGCCGAAGTAACACAAAACACCGCGACCGACGCGTACGCAGCATAGAAAACTGCACAAACACAGCGTGAACGAAACGGAGAAGACCGTACGAGACAACTGCAGGGTCCGACCAGGTCACAAGAACGTTTCCAACATGCACAGAAAGTACTAATGAAAAATACACAAAAAAGGCCAAACAAGCAATTACAAAGCCAATAAATACTGGGGGGGTGGGGACAGAGAACAAAGACACACCCACAACTCCACCCATATAAAGGACACAAATCCCAACCATGATCCTTTGCAAATGCTATTCTACTGCCAGCACTCAACAGACAGCAACCACACACCCACAGCTCATCCCTCACACAAGCCACACACCATCAGCACACCAACAAATAGCTACCTCACATACACCCAGCAAAACACACACTCACACACCCTCACCTGCACACCAACACACACATCACTCACCATCACCATGCCCCCAAAGAAGAATCACAAGTTCCTAGATTGTGAATTGGAAGTCCTGGTAGACGAGATCCTCAGGGTAGAGCCACAGCTGTTTGGCACACTGGTCCAACAGACACCCATCTCCCAGAAAACCAAGATGTGGGAGAGGATCATCAACAGGGTGAACGCACAATCACCATGTCTGCGCACAAAGACTGACATCCAGAACAGGTGGTATGACGTGCGCAGGAGGGTACGGGAGCTGCTCAAGAAGGACTACCTCCTGAGCCAATACACCGGCAGTGGCCCTCCTGCCAAGCCAGTATACCTCAGGCCCTGGGAGGAGAAGGTGCGGGCCATCCTTCCGCCAGTGAGCGTCTATGGACTAGAGAACATCCCAGAGCCTGGTGAGTACACAACAAATGTACACAATATTCTGCCACAATACACACACACATCACTGTCAAGGGGAGAGTCAAACCATGCACTCATAGCAATTACACAGCAACCAGAACAAAATCATCCCAAAATGTGTATGTCAGTCAGATAAACACAACACATGCCATCTCAAAGTTACATTTAACCGTGTCATCACATCTACAAACACAACTACAACTACAGCTAGGCAGTGGCACAAATATAACTAACAAACACATCCAGACATGTAGCCACCACTACAACACCAACACACAGTGAAGACCACTGAAAGAAAGGAATTCTGTGTATGCTGGGCAAGTCAGTGTAGCCAATAGCATCATGGGAGTCGTAGTCACAGATATTGCTCACCCCCACAACTGTCCCATCAACACCACCATGAACCATGCTCACATCACAGGGAGTGGATAAGGACTGACAAGATGGCTGACACTGGCTACTGCTGTGGGGAGCACAAGGCCCTGCTGGGAACTGTGCACCAACAAACAGCACAACACCACTGCCTGACATCCTGAAAGCAAACTTGCACTCTCTGCAATGCAAGCACGTTCCATGGTGGGATATCTGGCTGGGTGGGAAGGAGGACTTGCAGCACTGACCATAGTCACAAGCACCTCCCCTCACACACCCCTCAACACATACTCCACATAACCCACCTGGGAGAATGCAATGCCTCACATCCTAACTCAAGATCCCACAAAGAACCACCACCCTGGGTTATGTTGTGTGAAGCACAGGGACACTCTTGGGACTTTTAGCCAAACAACTGCCAGGACAACACTCCCAGCCATCCTGTCAGCACAGGCAGCCCACCCCACAGGGAAGCAGAGTCAAAAGGAAGGAAGCATGGGCATGCTGGGAAGGGGGGTGGAGGCAATAGCATGATGGGAGTCGTAGGCACAGCTCTACATCCCCCACCACATGGCCCAGCAAGCTCACACTCACGCATGCACATCCCACCGAGAGTGGAAAGGCCCATCAAAGATGTCTGACACTGTTGCTGTGTCGTGGGAAGCACAAGGGCATGCTGGGAACTGCACACCAACCAACAGCAGGACACCACTGTCAGCCATCTTGCCATTGCTCTCACACCCACACACACTGAACTCCCCACAAAAGCAAGTAAGTATGGGAATGCTGGGAAGTGGGGTGGAGGCAATAGCATGATGGGAGCCATAGTCACAGACATAGTTCACCCCCACAACTGTCCCATCAACACCACCCTGAACCATGCTCACATCACAGGGAGTGGAAAACAACTGACAAGATGGCTGACACTGGCTACTGCTGTGGGGAGCACAAGGCCCTGCTGGCAACTGTGCACCAACAAACAGCAGGACACCACTGACTGACATCCTGAAAGACAACTTCCACTCCCTGCAATGCAAGCACGTTCCATGGTGGGATATCTGGCTGGGTGGGAAGGAGGACTTGCAGCACTGACCATAGTCACAAGCACCTCCCCTCACACACCCCCTCAACACATACTCCACATAACCCACCTGGGAGAATGCAATGCCTCACATCCTAACTCAAGATCCCACAAAGAACCTCCACCCTGGGTTATGTTGTGTGAAGCACAGGGACACTCTTTGGACTTTTAGCCAAACAACTGCCAGGACAACACTCCCAGCCATCCTGTCAGCACAGGCAGCCCACCCCACAGGGAAGCAGAGTCAAAAGGAAGGAAGCATGGGCATGCTGGGAAGGGGGTGGAGGCAATAGCATGATGGGAGTCGTAGTCACAGCTCTACATCCCCCACCACATGGCCCAGCAAGCTCACACTCACGCATGCACATCCCACAGAGAGTGGAAAGGCCCATCAAAGATGTCTGACACTGTTGCTGTGTCGTGGGGAGCACAAGGGCATGCTGGGAACTGCACACCAACCAACAGCAGGACACCACTGTCAGCCATCTTGCCATTGCTCTCACACCCACACACACTGAACTCCCCACAAAAGCAAGTAAGTATGGGAATGCTGGGAAGTGGGGTGGAGGCAATAGCATGATGGGAGTCATAGTCACAGACATAGCTCACCCCCACAACTGTCCCATCAACACAACCCTGAACCATGCTCACATCACAGGGAGTGGAAAACAACTGACGAGATGGCTGACACTGGCTACTGCTGTGGGGAGCACAAGGCCCTGCTGGCAACTGTGCAACAACCAACAGCAGGACACCACTGACTGACATCCTGAAAGACAACTTTCACTCCCTGCAATGCAAGCACAGTCCAGGGTGGGATAACTGACTGGCTGGGTGGGAAGGAGGGACGGCTGTCAACCAAATACAACCAATGCAGACCATGTTCACACCCCAACAAATACATAGAAATGCCCAAATAATGCAGGACAATGTGCTACACCAATATCAATCCCTGACTGTGACAACTTAGGACAATGCAATGTACAGGCCCGCACCCAGAGGCACAGTCACAACTGTCAGGTGTGTCAACCATTGATGCCTGCAGAAACATTACATACATTGTGTGTGTCTCCCAAAAACAGGTGATGATGGGGACACAGCAGCAGACGCTGAGGAGTCCCAGTCCCAGGCTCAAGAGGATACGGAGCTCACTGGTGTCGTACAGCCTCTGCCCTCCTCGGACGAAGAAGACCAACCTGGCACCTCCGGTGCAAGTCAACATGCAGCACCAGCAGGACCACCAGCTGCAGCACCAGCAGGACCACCAGCTGCACCCCCTGCACCCACCCCTCCAACGACTGTCACCACAAATACCATCCCTGCCGACATGGACAGAACAAGGAGCACCACCAGCACAGGGACCCTGGACCAACGTGGGGCCATGGACACCACCACCACCAACCCCCAAGGGGGACCAGGGTCATCTGTGCGTGCCACTGCACACACTGCACATGTCGGCAGGGGTGGTGGGAGGAGTGGGAGACAGAGGTCGCTGCTTGCAGAGGTTGCTGGTGTGCATGATGACCCACAACTGGTACGCATAGCCGATGCGTACCAGTCCAGCACCGGAGATCTCAGCCAGGTAGTGGGGCTCCTCAGAGACATGAAACAGCAGCAGGCTGCCCATCATGCCCGCTTGGACTCACACATGTCCCGCGTGGAGTCCAAGTGGGACGCACTGCAAGAGATGACGGCGGTGCACAGGGACATATTACAATGCCTCCGCCAGATGAACAGCAACCAGTCCACACCTCCCTGTGTGCCAACAACATCTGGTGCTGAACAAACTGCAACTGCCACAGGGAGGGAGGATGACTCTGGCGGAGAGTCCCCTGCACCGCAGCAGCCTGTACTTGAGGGGCCCCCCAAAGAAGAGGGGTCGTCCGAGGAGGGGCAAGTGAGAGGCCGATGGCCAAGTGCAACCCCAGGAAGCCTGAACCTGTTCTGGATGTTCACCTTTGTGCACAAACTGTTCACCCTGTTGACGGCAACACAACTCCCACACATGACATGGGGAGTACAAGTTGGACCAATGTCTCAGACAACTGTGGCCCCGATACTGGGGATTTTGTCTACCAGGACTTTCAATTCACCTAGGAACTTCTGATTGCAATATATATGTACAGCACTAACCATCCTATGCACTATTCACACAAATGTATCACAATAAACACACTAATACACCATACTTGCCTCTGTTGTGATTCCAACGTGGGTGCTGTCATGGGGATGATGAAATGCAAAATTACACTGTGTATGCGAACTGCAACAGCAAGTACAACACAGGCATGTGAGTAAAGGCAACGTGACACATATGAGGGAGACACACCACCAGGGCTACACAACACATACACACCTAGGCCATCTGACTCATTGCCTACACTGATGTTGCCAGGGAAGACGGTGCAATGCACAGACACCACACCTATTCCCAGTTGTAGTCAAGTAGCCCACAGGTGCAGTAAGCAAATGGCAGTCAAATGTGTGACCACAGACAACGCACATCACAAAGTGAAGCACAGGTTTATTACACAGTTGCAACATGTCGTAACCACTACAGATGCAAGGTAATCCCACCTGGCAGCGGGCACACAGTCAACAACTGTAGAAGGAAGGAAGTCCATGGGTGTGGCGCACATCACCTGTAGGGACACAACAGCTACCACCCTGGAAGTACAATCACGTCGTCGGTGGACACAGTTGACCAAACGAATCTGAAAGTACCCTGTGAAGGACAGAAATGACACACAGTCAAAAGCAATGGAGAACAGGACAGAACAGCAAAACTCATGCACAATACATGTTACAAGATACCCACCCAGAACCAAGTTAGCATGTCAACACTGTTGGGGAGTACAGACCACCTGTAAGCACACATCGCTACACACATCCAGTCAAGTAGCCCATGGACACACTCCAACAGCACCAGAGCACCACCTACACATATCATGCCAACTCACATCATTGACATGACACCTCAGGATACTCACATTCAGCTAAAGAAGTTGGTGATGAGCTGTGTGCGGACATCACCCTCATCATCATCATCATCACTGGCATCGTGGTCCAGGCCAGGATCCTCCACAGGTGGCGGATGTTGGTCATTGTCATCCTGGATGAGAGGCAACTCCTTCCGCACTGCCAGGTTGTGGAGCATGCAGCAGACGATGATAATCTTGCACACCTTCGCTGGGGCATATGGGAGGGACCCTCCTGTCTTGTCGAGGCAGCGGAAGCGGCTCTTCAGGAGACCAAATGTCCGCTCAATCACTCTCCTGGTCCGACCATGTGCCTCATTGTAGCGCATCTGGGCTGGTGTCACAGGGTTCCTGAGGGGTGTCAGCAACCACGGCATGTTGGGGTATCCCGAGTCACCTACGGACAGACAAGTGCACATTAGCTGACTTGGAAAAGTGGGCGGAATACTACAGATCAGATCACACACAATGGCACAAAGTCAGTACACACCGTACAAGCCAGGCACGCTGGTTCTGCATCTGTGCCATCATCCTGGGGATGCGACTACTCCTCATCACAAAGGCATCGTGTGCTGAACCAGGGAAACGGGCACACACGTGTGTGATGGTCATATCTGCAAGACACACCACCAGTGCATTGACCGAGTGGTAGTGCTTGCGGTTACGGTAGGCCTGCTCCTGGGCCTGTGGTGGTACCAAAGCCACATGTGTCCCATCAATGGAGCCAATGACATGCGGCATCCTCCCCAGGGCATAGAAGTCACTCTTCACGTCAGTGAGTCGTTGCAGTCTAGGGAAATAGATGTACCGGTTCAGGTATAGCAACATTGCCTCCAAAACATCGCGGAGCACACGGCTCAACATGGTCTGTGACATCCCACCAGCAGTCGCCACAGTATGTTGGAAGGTACCGGTGGCAAAGAAGTGTAGGGCTGCCATCACCTTCACCTTGGGGGTCAGCGCTGTAGGATACGGCCGGCCAGGCTGCAAATGTGGGGCCAACTGCACTGCCAAATCCTCAATCAGCTGCCAGGTGAAGCGGTACCGTCGGATGCTGTCCCGTTCCACCATCGTTGCCAGGTCTGGGAATGGTCTATGGACAGCAGGAGCCCTGCAGTGCAGAGGAGAAGAAAGCAAGATTGTCAGTCACCCCACATGCGGCATTGAACACACTCAATATCACATCATACATCATTATGAGGCACAACTACATGAAGTGTGCAGTTCCGTAAGGACATGTATGGTACATACATGGCCAACATCTGTCATCACGGTTCAACAAGTGGCATCAATAAGTCCCAGGTTGGCCCATTGGATATCATGAGGCCGTGTCACAGTTCCCATCTCCTGCTGCCATGTCACAATCACCCCCACAGTGACATGTGAGGACAGATGTGCCCCAGGCATCACAGCTCAATGACAGGTACATTCCCAGGGACCCTGTATTGCCACATGGACACTGGCATTACATGGAGTATCATGTATACACCACAGCAAAACAACCATGACCCCCACAGGTAGTGGTCCCACTTGCCACTGCAGGACAGACATGGACGTCTGTGACACACACACGCACAACATCAAAGTCCATGCACACACAACGTGGATGTGGAGACTGTCTCCCATTGTGCACATGAAATCAGAGACATTGTAAACAATACATGCACACAGACTGTGGAGGACCATCACTATTGTGCCACTGGGACACCCTGGCTCAAACATACCGTCCCACATGGGACTCACGGGGTATGTGACATGACATACACATACACCACCGTGAAATGTGACCATGGCACATGCACAGATATGAACAGTTGCACATCACAGTGGTCATGTACACGTAACACCCAGGATCCTGTCCCCATGAACACGTGCACAGCCTGGGGGTGGCTGCCCCCAGGTGACACCCACAGGACAACATGTACACCAACATACACACAATAGGAAATGCAGCCTTACATGCCTTATGATACAGTTTGGACAGGCTGTCGTGTTGTAGGTGTGCCCCTCACTCCCTGGGAGCTATCTGTGGCTGGCATATGTTCATCTGAGACAGGCATGGTGACATATGCCAGTCACTTGTACAGGGATGCGTTGAACAGCAATGGACCGATCGGTGCACCCGGCCGGCCCATTGCATTCAATGTGTGCGGGTGCGCGTTGTACCCCTGTATGCGTTGAACAGCAATGGACCGATCGGTGCACCCGGCCGGCCCATTGCATTCAATGTGTGCGGTACGCGTTGTACCCCTGTGCGCGTTGAACAGCAATGGACCGATCGGTGCACCCGGCCGGCCCATTGCATTCAATGTGTGCAGGTACGCGTTGTACCCCTGTACGCGTTGAACAGCAATGGACCGATCGGTGCACCCGGCCGGCCCATTGCATTCAATGTGTGCGGGTATGCGTTGTACCCCTGTACGCGTTGTACCGCAATGGACCGATCGGTGCGCACCCATTGTTAATGGCCTAGCCTGGCAACGGACGCGTTTTCGAAATTCGAGCGAGTCGGTTGCTGGAAATTCAGTTGGTCACCCACAACAATGTTGCAAAATCATGTATGTCATGAAGTTGAAGATTTGAAGGATGCTGTGGGCGTGTATTGGTGCTGCTATTCCATGGATTGGCCAGATTCAGAAGATGCAAACGACTTGGACCTATCACTTTGGACACATGGGACAGTATCTGCCTCTGCAGCACATATATATTGCTGGCTGTTCCCCTGAGAGCTCACTTGCCTGCACTACATGCTCCAGGACTACATCTGCCACTGCACTGCTGCTGTCTCTGCCCCCTCTGGACCCTGCAATGGCACGTACTGTGGAGAGAGCCCCAGCCTTCAGCCTTGAGGAGAACCAGGCCCTGCTGGACAGCCTACTTCCACAGTACAGCAAGCTGTATGGGACACCAGGGGAGCAGGTGAGTGTTCTGTGCACTGCCTTTCTGAATGTGCATTTTGTCTGACTAGCAAGGCTGAAAGTCTGCACGCCACTGGCTAGCAGGCTCACTGAGTAGTTGTCACCCCCCATAGTGTGTAGTGACATGCACTGGACAGGTATGGTGCAGTGACAGTGCATTTGAACAAGGTTTTACTTCCCATGCAATGATACCATGTAGTGACTTCTGGCAAACTGTCCATGGGCAGCGTTGCACTGGCTGTGTACATCATGTGCCCCTGTGATTGAGACATGTATATACAACTGTGTCATGCACGGATATGTTGCATGTGTAGTTATGGCCTTTTCACTTTGTCATCCTCACAGGTTAATGCCCATCGGAAGCAGGAGATCTGGAAGGACATCGTCCGTGCTGTCCGGTCCGTGGGGGTCTACAAGCGCCGGATCCGCAACTGCCAGAAGAGGTGGCAGGACCTTCGGGGCTGGACCCGGAGGATTGCACGGGTCCAGCTGAAGCTGTCGCCTCCTCGCAGGAGGGGCGGAACACGGACCCTGACCCCCACATGCTCCAGGTCCTGGCGGTGGTGTTTCCAGACCTGGATGGGCAGCTGAAGGCCAGACAGCAGCAAGGAGGGGGTGAGTCAAAGACTGCACTGTGAACTCTGTATTACATGCTATGTGCCCTCCTCTGGCCTGGTTAAACTGCCATAGTACAGCAGTCATGTTGTCCAGGAGCCATGTCCCTCTATTGTGCACTGCCCACTCCTCATATGATACCCAGGTGTGGCCCTTACATTCAGGGAATTGTGTCACTTGGGACTGTGTCCTTGCAGTTTGCTTCACTCAAGGTGGGGGACAGCATCTGTTTCCCTGACTCTGTTGTGGGCATCATGGGTGGGTCCATTGTTCACACAACGCCTGTGTTCGGACATGTAATCTGCGTGTTGCTTTGATATGCGGTCCACTTGCTGAGCTGAGCCACCACATGTGCCTGGGGTATCTGGCACACACCCATGCAGCGGGTGGGAACAATGTTTGGGCCCCAGGAGTGTGCAGATTACGTGTGTCACACATACATAGCCAGCTATCCACTGTCCAGGGCTCATCCCTCATTCATGTGGGGCAGGACAGTCATGCCTACTCCAGCCCATCCAATACACCTGTACTCCCACTCCCGTGTATCAGCTGACACGTTGTGCGCAGTGATTTGACCCCTCAGGTGTCTGCCTCTGTGTCAGTGTGCTGTGGATTTGTTGCCAGGACTGCTGGGGTGTTTCTTGGTTGGGGCTCAGCATGCCACTGGAGATGTGACCATAGGAGACGATACTTGTGTGTCACATAGGTGTTTGATCAGCTGCCCGTGCAGACTGGGGTATGCGAATGTGAAGTTCAGGCAACTGTTTCCCATTCACAGCAGATTGTGAGGGGCTCAGGTTCAGAGGGTAGTGTCACAGTTCTCCCATATGTCCAATCGGTATGACCTGGACAGATGAGGGTTAAGATGATGTGTTGTGTGGGGGATGTACATGTGCACTTGTGCAGCTCCAGGACTTGCATTCCCCATGACCTACTATTGTGACACAGTGCAGAGTGTTGTTGTCTGGCTGCCAAGTCATACATCACTGAGACAGTGATGTATGACTTAGCAGTCATGCCTCCGCCATGGCATGTGTCTACTTATTGGTGATCCTGCAGGGGAGTGACATGTGCTACATGCACACCATTGTGGCGATGGCTATCAGGACATGGGTGCATCATGGTGTCTGTCGCTGGTATGCATCACATGCATTTCCTATTTGACTCTGGGCATCCCTTTCATCCGGAAACCTGTACTGACTCAGTGGCAAGAGTTGTGATGTGTGCATGTCCACATGCTACACCGTGTCCTCTGCACTGTCCAACTACTGTGTAGGTGGTGCATGTGTCCACACTGGGGTGTTGCTATCCAACAGACACCAGACAGATGGGTGCAAGGCCATGTGGGATGTGAGTGCCATGGTTGGCATCAGACTGACAATTGGCTTCTCCTGTTCAGTTAGGGCACTTTTAGCAATGTTCAACTAATGATGCAAGGGCTTGCTCTGTAATGTGCTGTGCTCACAGTGGTGTGTGCGTTTGGTGCAGGTGACTGATGTCTGTCTGTTTCCCCATTGTTTGCAGATACATCCACGGCCACGGAAGGGGACAGCTCCACGGACCAGGAGGAGCCGGAGAGCCAGACTGGGTCAGCAGCCGAGGAGTGGTTGGAGGGACCCAGTGGCACGGAGGGCGAGGGGAGCCACACCGAGGAGTCCTCAGCAGCATCCACCTCAGCTGAGGACCACAGCGGCTCAGAAGATGACTCCCTTATGGAGGCGGGTGTCAGCAGCCACCACACCCCAGCTAGTGTTGCTGTCCCTGCCACCACCAGCACCACCACCGCCCTCCCATCGGCTCCCATTCCCCAGGTCCGTGGAGGCTCCCATGTTCGGGAGCGTGTCTCCTTTGGGCCAGGCACCGCACCCCCTGCCCCTGTGTCCCCTGCTGCCCTGAGTGAGGAGTCTGGGTACCTCCTTCGCCAGCTCCATGTAGGGCAGACAGCCATGCTGAGTGTCCTCCATGCGCACACCGCTCTGTTGACTCAGCTGGTGTCGTTCATGGAGGGCATCTCATCGGGCATGTCTGACCTACAGAGGGGCAATAGGTCCATGGACTCCTCCCTGACGGCAGCAGTGTCCCTCCTCAGACAGTTCCTCACCCCCCCTGCCTCTGCTCCATCCACACTCCCCAGCACCTTACCCGTCCCAAGCACACACACACCGGCACAGGCACACACCAGCACACACACGTCCAGCACACAGACACACACGCAACAAACAAAACGCACACGCACGCACAGTCAGGGGACTGAAACCAGACTCACAGGGGATGGGGCCCTGGAACACACACACGCATCCACGAGCACTGCGCAGTCCTCAGTTGCCTCTCCCTCCAAAGCACCCTCCCTTGCCTCACCTGCAACCCCAAAGACCCAGCGGCTGTTCCTCAGTGACCTCAGCCTCTTCCCCTCCGATCCAGCTGATACAGCATTCAGGGGAAGAGGAAGCCCACCCACACGGAGTAGAGTGCCCCTCGCCCCCGGACACCCTCCCCCAGGCGCAGACCGACTGAGGCCCCCACCCGCAAGTCCCCCCGGAGTCGTAAGAGCAAGACCCCGCCGCCGCCCTGCAGCTCAGGCACCAGGTCTCCTTCCTCCATCCCTCAGGCCCCCACTCCACAGGTGCCCCCACCACACCCTGCCCCAGGTTCCCCCACCCACAGATATACCATCCCCAAGAGGATCCGGCCTTCTCCCCTGCCACTTGCTCTCCCGGCACCACACCCCCCGCTGCGCTTGTCTGTGCCACTGATGTGGTGAGGGTGTCCTCCCCCTCTGTCCAGCCCACCTTGCCTGTTCCCCATTCTCCTCCCCTGGTGGTAGGCACTGCAGTGGAGTCCACTACCACCCTGTCTGACTTGGGCACTGCAGTGGCGGACCTGTCCACTCCATCTGCAGGGTCCACTGCAGTCGTGCCGGCACCCACAACATCTGAGTCATGCCCCCAGTTGTGCCGGCACACACCATGTCAGACACCTCCACTGCAGTTGTCAGTGGCTCTCCAGCACCCACCACCCCTTCCCTGCCTCCTCCTGGTGAGCCCTGATCCTGTCCCTGCGGTGCCTGGCCTGCCCCCGGTTGCCCCTCCTAGTGGATTGTCCCTGGTTTTGTGCAGTGCAGGCATGCGTAGGGTGACATCTGCCACTGTCACCCTGTTTGGACTTTGACAATGGACTGGCCATTGGCCTTTGTGTTTTTCTGGACTTTCACTTTTAAACACACATATGCTGAATAAAGCAACTTTCTGTTCTCTAGTGCTTATGCTTTTGATGTACATGTTGTTGATGATGCTAACCATGCCCTTGCTGCAGTGATGGTGATATTTGGTCTCATGATAATGAAGTGTTACTGTGCAGGAACACATGTGGTCCAGGGGGAATGTGTCCTATCCTGTGGTGTATCCATGTCATCCATAGCAGCATCTGAGGGTGTCATGTGTTCAGTATTTGGCAATGGGATTTCCTACTTACATTAGCAATTTCACATCTGTGGCTTCCACCCCTGCACATCTGTTGTGCCTGCCATTGTTCAATTCGTCTACTTCCCTGACCGTGTGGCCATCTCCACTGGACATGCAGGTTTGGGCATCAATGGGGAAGGACTCATCTGTGTTGTCAGTGCAACATTGCTATACAAGTGTGTTGGATCTGTGCTGATGATTTCGTTGGCACTTCCATGACCAGGCTGATGTGACGGGAGCCTTCATTTGGTGCTAATTGTTGATTGTGTGACCAAGTGCTCAGCTGACATGATGGGGCCCTACTGAGGCAACATATGGCACAGCTTTCCTCACACAGGAGTGGAGTCCCCTCATGGCAGTGTGTACTCCTGTGACATTGCCTGCGCCCAAGGTGTGTGTTGTATGAGCATGTCTGTGTGTTCACTTCCGTTTTGCTGTGCATGCTGTGATCCCTAGTGTTGTACCTGTTTGTGATGCTTGCTGAGTTGACCTATGTTCCCCCAAAGTCTTCTCCCTGGGTTCTTTGTGATGTGGGTGCATGGCACATTACTGGTCATCAGGGTGTCACCCATAGGTGTGTTTGGTGTCAGGGCTGAGTTTGTGTGCAGACGCAGATGGGTCACAGTCAGGTTTCCCCTTGGCACTTGTTGTTTGCACCTGCCATGTGATTTCCAGTTTGTGTTATCTTTCAGTGATTGTGACACGTTGTGTGTGTGACTGCTGGCACTCCTCAGGGTCCGGGCTGCAATGTTGGTTGTTGTCTATGTGTGTTCTTTGTGGGTGACCTTGGCTTCTTCATTGGTGTGTGACTGTGGCTGGGATCCCATTGGTTGGTGTGGTATTGCCGTCATGTCCATGTACAGCGTAGTGTGCAGTGTGTCAGACATTCAGGAGTCTTGTTGAGTGGCCATGTGTGATGTGTTTCTGCACCTTGGTTCCCACCCACCACCCTGGAATTGTCATGGGTGCATGTGCAATGTCACCAGTGCATGTGTGCTTCACTGATGCACATTGTTGGAGGTCGAGGTGTGTGGTGTTGAGTGTGTGCAGATGAGAGTTGTTGCCCGGCTAGACCCCTGCCTCCATGTTGGCCTTGGCTTACTGGCCGTGCTGATTGATTTGTGCTTGTGTAGGTGTGATGGTAGTTTGTTGCTCAGGACACATGACTGTGGTTCACGGTGTGAACGACATTTAGCTTTGTCATCACAGTGGGATTGTAATGCAGCCCAGGGTCACCACATTGTGGGGGCCCTGGGAGTAGTGCTGTGGTGTGTCTGTGTCTTGCTGTGTCAGTTGCTGTTCCTACGTGCCTGTGTGACATGTGTGATTTGTGCTCCCTCTCATCTGACAATGCCTGATTGCCCACATAGGGGATTTGGATCCATGAGTTACCTTTGTGTGGCACTGTATGCACATCTGTATAATTGGTATTCAGGCCTCCTCATGTGTTGTGTGGTTGCCTGGGGACACTGGCACCCCCTCACCTGTTGTGTTTGATGTGCAGTGTGGGTCTGCCTGTTTGTGTTTGTGCATCTGCACCACTGCATTGGCATATCTTAGGTGTGCCATTGGCTGTATGTAGTTTGGTGGGTTTCCCCTGCTGTCCCTGGGACTCCTAGGTCATCAGTCAGCACAATGATCATGGTTTGTGTGTCCCATTGCTGCCATGGTATGGTATCTGTTCACCTCACATCTACAGTCTCCACAGGGTATCTGCATTTGTGTGCCCATTGTTGCAAATATGTGGGTCTGCATTCTGATGGTCACTTCTGTCATTGTGTCATTGATGAATGTTGACAGTGTCAGCCCCCATGGGTGTTGTTTGTCTGCACATGGCCAAAGGTATGTCTTATTTGCACTACAGTATTTGCCTCCCCCAATCTATGTTGCAATGGGACACATGCACTACTTTGCCACTGATGTGTTTTATGTTCTGTGACCTGGAATCATCCATGCAGTTTGGCAGTTGCAGCTTTTTCTTTGTCAACACTTACATTTTAGTCACTGTGATGATGGGGGTTTGGACCCCATTGCCACAATGTTCAAAATGTGCTTCAGATATGGACCCCGCACTTACATTTTGGTCACTGTGATGATGGGGGTTTGGACCCCATTGCCACACTGTTCAAAATGTGCTTCAGCTATGGACCCCACACTTACCTTTTGGTCACTGTGATGATGGGGGTTTGGACCCCATTGCCACACTGTTCAAAATGTGCTTCAGCTATGGACCCCACACTTACCTTTTGGTCACTGTGATGATGGGGGTTTGGACCCCATTGCCACAATGTTCAAAATGTGCTTCAGCTATGGACCCCACACTTACATTTTGGTCACTGTGATGATGGGTGTTTGGACCCCATTGCCACGCTGTTCAAAATGTGCTTCAGCTATGGACCCCACACTTACATTTTGGTCAATGTGATGATGGGTGTTTGGACCCCATTGCCACACTGTTCAAAATGTGCTTCAGCTATGGACCCCACACTTACCTTTTGGTCACTGTGATGATGGGGGTTTGGACCCCATTGCCACACTGTTCAAAATGTGCTTCAGCTATGGACCCCACACTTACCTTTTGGTCACTGTGATGATGGGGGTTTGGACCCCATTGCCACAATGTTCAAAATGTGCTTCAGCTATGGACCTCACACTTACATTTTGGTCACTGTGATGATGGGTGTTTGGACCCCATTGCCACACTGTTCAAAATGTGCTTCAGCTATGGACCTCACACTTACATTTTGGTCACTGTGATGATGGGGGTTTGGACCCCATTGCCACACTGTTCAAAATGTGCTTCAGCTATGGACCCCACACTTACCTTTTGGTCACTGTGATGATGGGGGTTTGGACCCCATTGCCACAATGTTCAAAATGTGCTTCAGCTATGGACCCCACACTTACATTTTGGTCACTGTGATGATGGGTGTTTGGACCCCATTGCCACACTGTTCAAAATGTGCTTCAGCTATGGACCCCACACTTACATTTTGGTCACTATGATGATGGGGGTTTGGACCCCATTGCCACAATGGTCATGGCCTGCTTGCATTGTGGGGGCCACACACATATATGTGTGGCACATGTGATAGGGGGTCACATTGTATGTTCAAAGTCATGTTCAGTGTTGTAGGCATTTGACACAGTCTACACACGCTTGTCATGGTGTTGGGGGATGTCTTTTTCTTGCATTCCCTAGGTTGTGGTGTGCTGGTTGTGTCATGCATTGTCCATCCTATGAGTGGGGGTGGTGTTGGTGGTAGGCATCCAGCCCCCCATGGGTAGAGGTGGTAGTAGTGACAGGCATCCAGCCCCCTGGGTAAGGGTGGTAGTAGTGGTAGGTATCCAGCCCCCTGGGTAAGGGTGGTAGTAGTGGTAGGCATTCAGCCCCCTGGGTAAGGGTGGTAGTGGTGGTGGGCATCTGGCACCCCCTGGCTAAGGGTGGTAGTAGTGGTAGGCATCCAGCCCCCTGGGTAAGGGTGGTAGCTGTGGTAGGCATCCAGCCCCCTGGGTAAGGGTGGTAGTAGTGGTGGGCATCCAGCCCCCCTGGGTAAGGGTGGTAGTAGTGGTAGGCATCCAGCCCCCTGGGTAAGGGTGGTAGTGGTGGTGGGCATCCAGCCCCCTGGGTAAGGGTGGTAGTTGTGGTAGGCATCCAGCACCCCTGGGTAAGGGTGGTAGTGGTGGTGGGCATCTGGCACCCCCTGGCTAAGGGTGGTAGTAGTGGTAGGCATCCAGCCCCCCTGGGTAAGGGTGGTAGTTGTGGTAGGCATCCAGCCCCCTGGGTAAGGGTGGTAGTAGTGGTGGGCATCCAGCCCCCCTGGGTAAGGGTGGTAGTAGTGGTAGGCATCCAGCCCCCTGGGTAAGGGTGGTAGTGGTGGTGGGCATCTGGCACCCCCTGGCTAAGGGTGGTAGTAGTGGTAGGCATCCAGCCCCCTGGGTAAGGGTGGTAGTAGTGGTAGGCATCCAGCCCCCTGGGTAAGGGTGGTAGTAGTGGTGGGCATCCAGCCCCCTGGCTTAGGGTGATAGTAGTGGTAGGCATCCAGCCCCCTGGGTAAGGGTGGTAGTAGTGGTAGGCATCCAGCCCCCTGGGTAAGGGTGGTAGTTGTGGTAGGCATCCAGCCCCCTGGGTAAGGGTGGTAGTAGTGGTGGGCATCCAGCCCCCCTGGGTAAGGGTGGTAGTAGTGGTAGGCATCCAGCCCCCTGGGTAAGGGTGGTAGTGGTGGTGGGCATCTGGCACCCCCTGGCTAAGGGTGGTAGTAGTGGTAGGCATCCAGCCCCCTGGGTAAGGGTGGTAGTAGTGGTGGGCATCCAGCCCCCTGGCTTAGGGTGATAGTAGTGGTAGGCATCCAGCCCCCTGGGTAAGGGTGGTAGTAGTGGTAGGCATCCAGCCCCCCTGGCTAAGGGTGGTAGTGGTGGCAGGCATCCAGCCCCTGGGTAAGGGTGGTAGTAGTGGTGGGCATCCAGCCCCCGGGTAAGGGTGGTAGTTGTGGTAGGCATCCAGCCCCCCTGGGTAAGCTTGGTAGTGGTGGTGGGCATCTGGCACCCCCCTGGCTAAGGGTGGTAGTAGTGGTAGGCATCCAGCCCCCCCTGGGTAAGGGTGGTAGTGGTGGTGGGCATCTGGCACCCCCCTGGCTAAGGGTGGTAGTAGTGGTTGGCATCCGGCCCCCCCTGGGTAGGGGTGGTGGTGCGCATCCAGGCCCCTGTGTGCATATGTGGCATTGGTGATGGGCATCCCGCCCCTATGGTGCTGCTGCTGCTGGTGTAAGTAAATTCTGCATCCCTCTGTGTGTGTGTGATGTGTCGTGTACGTGTTGTATGTGTTTTGTGGTTGGTGTCTGACTTACCTTCTGCGCCGTACGCGTCCGTGCCTGTTCCGGTAGTAAATGTAGAATATTGGTAGGATCGGGACGAAGGGATTCATGGTTGGTTCGTGTCGTTCGTCTTTCTCGTTGCTTCGCGTCGTCCTCGTCGCTGGCGTGTTCGCCTCGTAGCCGTGGATCGTGTTGTGGCGCGAATCGGAGCTTATGTGCGCCTCTCCCGGATGCTTTGACGTGCCATGCATAGCGACGGGTTCGGCGCGTACGGAAAGCGCATCGTACTTGTTCGGCCGGACGGGGCTGCATTTTCCCTTCCGTGCGACTCGATTCTGCGTTTCCGGATTCGCCTCGGTCGGAGAACAGGACCTGGATTGGGTGAGTACGACTCGGCCGGATTCTGTGCTGTTGTGCGCATCGTACTTACTCGTTCGGTATGCTGTATGGATCGGTCGGGAAACAGGCATTCGCATGGCTTTTTCCCGACCGAATGGTATTGGGTGCGCCTCCGACCGAGATCGGAATCGGCCCCTACGTTGTAACATCCAATTATATTCATGTGTCTTTGTCATTTCCTGATTATTAAGTCGCAACTAAACTGTTGAAACAAAATAAAAACAGGTTTTTAGTTATCTATTGCAGCTTTCTGTGTATTAAACATGAAATATAATACCCCTACCAAAATTTACAGGAGTTTTGCAAGCCACTGAAAAGTTCTATGAGTAGGCAGAATGCAGACGATGCCAGGGTGACTTACAACAGCAGTTTGTTATATTGTTTGGGGATTTTGTCTTGAAATATATGGACTTACATGCACACAGACCTTCACTGTAACCCTCTCACAAATACTTATGCCCTTGTCTATCCGTTTGAAATGCCCCCTTTTTATATAGGTATGCAGAATAAATGTGGGATCAGACTGTGAAAAAAACCACGCCAATGTACAGCTGGTGAATTGTTTTAAACACAGGGTAAGCAGACACTTTCCAACCTGACTGTAATTTAAAAAATGTGGCAACCTGCCGATAAATTATTACTTTTCTTGTAATGAACTCCACTGTGCATTGCAAAAACATGCTGCCATGAAATCCTTCTTATCAGGTAACGAAAGTGACCTCACAGAGCAAAGGATAAAAAAAAAAAAGCTAGCTCCCCCACTTATAATTATACTCAGTTGAGTGCCTTTCACACAACCGCCATTGTGATATCACAACTCAACTGTAACAAATTATTACAGCAGGGTAGTAATGCAATTTTATTATTACTGGTGTGTAGTAATGTCCCATTTAGAGTATTATAATAGACTTCCATGCATTATGCAACCATAATTCGATGTTCCCTTTCCCTTGACTTCTTTTTCTATGGAAAGATTGTCTCGCTGCTTTTGACCTGAAAGCCACTTTCTTGTGTTTTTAGGTGGTAGGCTGTAGCCAATGTACTGTATCTGCTTATTCTATAGTCTTATTTTAATATAGCCTTATAGCCCACTGAAGAGGGCTATACTGGTTTTTATATGCCCTGAATCTTAGTTAAAGGATTGAGCTGAAAACAAGGGCCTATAACGAGGGAGGGGGCCTTTAACAACAGGCGTAGCCTGAGGTGGAAAGGCTTTAAGGATATTAGAACATACCACCATCTAAGGGTAGAATGTTCTAAATTAAAAAGGGAGAAACAAAAAGACAAACATTGCAATGTTGGCGCTGCGGGCTTCTACCAGCCATTATATGCCCAGAGCTACTTTATTGTCTTCAGTGGAGCTCTCAACATTCCAATGTTCAAATCAGGGTCCACCAGGGGCGTAATGCAGGCCCCTGCATCCCCTGCGTTGCAGGGGGGCCAGTAACCCGTCCAAGGCCTCCGACTCTTTGGGGGCCCTCATTCAGCCCGAGGCCAATGAATATCTGTCATATGTGGGTGGCTCGAGGGTCCCTCGTTACATTCTGTAGGGGGGACCCGTCACATTGTGTTATGTCGCTAGGTTCCACCTCAACTCCTAATATATCTGTAATATATACAGTTGCCTGTTGAGTTTTATATTTCTTAAAGATACAGGGGAAAAAACAAGCATTTTCAAAGCTAGTATATCTGGCTATATTATGACTGAAAACCATTTGTCAATGTTTTGCAAATGTGTGTGGTTGGGTGTGTGGATGTGGAATGAGATAAGCAGTCAGTGGTTGGGTGGATGAATGAGTGCTTAGGTAGGTGAATGAGTGAGTGTCTTAAGGCATGGATAAGTATAAAGTGAGTAGATGGAAGGAAAAGGCTATTTATTTGCATTTATGTAAGGTGCTATTAACCTTAATTACATGTTTATTTTTAAAATAATCAGTTTTTATTATTTTGAAATATAACCATAATAACGGCATGAGACATTGACACATTGCGGCGTACTTCTGCGTATCTCCATTGTCACCATACATACCCTCCTGCTTATCTCCATTGTCACCCTACATACCCTCCTGCGTATCTCCATTGCTACCCTACATACCCTCCTGCGTATCTCCATTGTCACCCTACGTGCCCTCCTGCGTATCTCCATTGTTACCCTACATACCCTCCTGCTTATCTCCATTGTCACTCTACATACCCTCCTGCGTATCTCCATTGCCACCCTACATACCCTCCTGCGTATCTCCATTGTCACCCTACATGCCTTGCTGCGTATCTCCATTGTCACCCTACATACCCTCCTGCGTATCTCCATTGTCACCCTACGTGCCCTCCTGTGTATCTCCATTGTCACCTTATATACCCTCCTGCGTATCTCCACTGTCACCCTACATACCCTCCTGCGTATCTCCATTGTCACCCTACGTGCCCTCCTGCATATCTCCACTGTCACCCTACATACCCTCCTGTGTATCTCCATTGCCACCCTACATACCCTCCTGCGTATCTCCATTGTCACCCTACATACCCTCCTGCGTATCTCCATTGCCACCCTACATACCCTCCTGCGTATCTCCATTGTCACCCTACAAACCCTCCAGCATATCTCCAATGTCACCCTACATACCCTCCTGCGTATCTCCATTGTCATCTTACATACCCTTCTGCGTATCTCCATTGTCACCCTACATACCCTTCTGCATATCTCCATTGTCACCCTACATACCCTCCTACGTATCTCCATTGTCACCCTACGTGCCCTCCGGCGTATCTCCATTGTCACCCTACGTGCCCTCCTGCGTATCTCCATTTTCACCCTACATACCCTCCTGCGTATCTCCATTGTCACCCTACATACCCTCCTGCATATCTCCACTGTCACCCTACATACCCTCCTGCGTATCTCCATTGTCACCCTACGTGCCCTCCGGCGTATCTCCATTGTCACCCTACGTGCCCTCCTGCGTATCTCCATTTTCACCCTACGTGCCCTCCTGCGTATCTCCATTGTCATCCTACATACCCTCCTGCATATCTCCACTGTCACCCTACATACCCTCCTGCGTATCTCCATTGTCACCCTACGTGCCCTCCTGCGTATCTCCATTGTCACCCTACGTGCCCTCCTGCGTATCTCTATTGTCACCCTACATACCCTCCTGCATATCTCCATTGTCACCCTACATACCCTCCTGCATATCTCCACTGTCACCCTACATACCCTCCTGCATAGCTCCACTGTCATCCTACACCTGGAGTAATATTTTACGCATGTGTAAGTACCTCCCATCACTTAGTAGCCCTCAGTGCACGTGTATGGTTAACTGCTGAATACTCCTGTGAGGGAATATAAAATGTGAAAGAGACGTCTGATACATAAGTATCTGAAATGGGTGACCCAAGCCCTCTCTCAGTGTATCATGTGAGTGTTGATGACATGAGGTATGGGAAGCAGCCAAAGCTATCTGGAGCAAGACTTAAAATGTATTTCCTCATTTGTTCCTATTTCTGTGTTGGACACTGGAGACATTGGGCATATATTGACACAATCAATAAAGATTAATTCAAATTAAACAATGCCAAAATGGTGAAAATGTAGCAGTACACATAACCTAAATATTAAACCTTAAATATAAATGCATCCTTAATGCCACAGCTGTTTCTACATTTAAACATAACTGTTAGACCTGGCACCATTGGCGTGGGTCTCCCTTCCATTTTTCGCTGTTGTCTCCTCTGTTTTACTGGTGTTAGATGCTCTGGGCGCTGTGCCACTGCCATTCAGTGTCACAGCGCGAATGCTCCCTGTGTAAATATGTCTATGTGAATTGGTATATCCCTGATTGGCTTATTTGGTTTACCTGTTAGTCCCTAGTAGTTTGGCCTGTGTGTGCCCAGGGCTGGTAAACCAAATGCTGCTGGTGTGCCTGCAGCACTGATGTGTGCCACCCACAGAAGCAGCTTGTAAAGTGTGTCTCAGACCTGCCACTGCAGGGTCTGTGTGCAGTCCAGAACTGCCATCTTGGCTGTGAAGTGCACTCACTTCCCAGCCCCTGAACCTTCCCTTGGCAGCCTGTAAGTCACCCCTATGGTAGGGTGCATTGTATGTGTAAGGTAGGACATGCCTTGGTGTATGTAGCATGTCCTGGTAGTGAATTACACCCCATTTCGTTTTTACTACTGTAAGGCTACCTGTTCCTCATAGGCTAGAATGGGTAGTTTGACTATTACATTCTATAGTCCTAACTGACCCCAGGGACATGGTAGAAAAACGAATTTAGTATGCCTGAGCTCAGAATATTAAAATACATCTTTTAGTGAAGTTTATTTTTATATTCTGTGTTTGAAAATACCACTTTTAGAAAGTAGGTATTTTCTTGCCTAAGCCTTCCAGTGTGCTCTGCCGTTATGTGTATTGGCTGTCTGGTTTTAGAGGGGCAGGACAGGCTGAGTCAGACCTGGGTTGAATAGAGAGATCTGCATTTAGAGTGCGGGGAGGGGTGGCTCCTTGACCTGAATAGGGCTGTGCCTGGCAAGGTGAATGCTGGCTCCACCTCCCACTGTGTGTCTGCTAGCAGACCCCTCTTTCTGAAAGGAAGGATGCAGCCTGGTAAACAAAGTGCTCCAGGCCTGAGCAGAACTGGTTCTGGCTAGGTTCAGTGACTGGTAGCTTCTAAGAACAAAGGCTTTTTCGGGTATAAATATCTGTGCTCAAACCCCTACATTTTGTATTGCTTTTGGATCTGGAGAGGAAACTCTGTCCGTGCCACTGGAGGAATCTGCAGGAAGTGACTGTCCCTGTGCTTGTGTGTTGTTTCTTGCACTGGCCTGCAGCAGTGACCCCTGGACCTTGAAGAAGAGGAAAAGGAACTCTTGAGAGAACTTTTATTTTTGTTACAGCAATTACCCAAGGGCTAGGAACAGAGCTAGCCTCCTGCTGGAGTCTTTGGCACATCAGACGCATCTTTGCGGGCCGCTGCAGTCGAGAGCGCTGGGAAAATCATCGCGCTACTGCCGCCGAGGGCCCGCAACACGAAACCATCGCTGATGCCCCTTTGCGAGCCGCTGCAGCCGAGACGCGCTGGAAAGATCATCGCGCTGCTGTCGCCGCGCACTCGCAACCCTTAAAGAAATCATCGCCCGAGACATCGCAGTGCGGACGCCGTGCGTCCACCACTTTGATCGCCTCGCACCGAATTTCGTCGCTCCCTCGCGGAGCGTCTTGTCTTCGCATCGCAACACGATCGCACAGCGCAACAGGATCGCCGCATCGACTTCTCCCCGCGGCAAGAAAGTCATCGCATCGGCGGACTAGCGTGCAGAAGTTTGTCGCATCGTCTCCGCACGCATCACGCAGATCGGCGCATCATCCTCCCTTGCGGCAAGGATTTCAACGCATCGCCGGCCTCGCGTGCCGAGAATCATCGCTACAGCTTATTTGCGACATTTTGTTGGTTTTGCTACTAAACCCAGGTACTTTGTGAAAGAAAGGGTCGCAGAGACCACTGCTTTGAACTTGAACCTTATTTTTGCAGCCTTTGAACTATTTTTGACAGCCCTTCAACAGCTATCCTATTTTTGACAGTATTGTGGCTTTTACAGTTATTGGTCTTGTGATTAATCTGCCTTTATATAAAGATACTTATTTTTTATAACTACTTGTGTGGTGTCCCTTTGTAGTGTTCCTCACTGTGTTACTGTGTATGGTCATAAATGCTTCACACCCTGCCTCTGAGATAAGCCTACCTGCTCGTGCTACGTTACCACAGGGTTGAGCAGGGGTATTAAAGAGGGTAGCCCTCTCACTCTGACTTAGGAAGAAGGGTCCCTACTTGGACAGTGGCCAGCCATTGCCAACTAGAGACCCCCATTTCTAACATTGGTGGTCAGCGGTGAGGATCTGGACTTGCATTTATGATCGCATACAGTAATTATAGTGTACACTACTAGTGAGTGCAGACCATAACGTACCGCATACATTTTTGAGAGTTTTTGGATCCTATATTGTAATTGATATTGCCAGTGATTTTTCACCCGCACACATTTTCTGAGAGTTTTGGGATCCTATATTGTGATTGATATTGCCGGTGATTTTTCACCCGCGCACATTTCTGAGAGTTTTGGGATCCTATATTGTGATTGATATTGCCGGTGATTTTTCACCGCGCCCATTTTTTGAAAGTTTTTGATCTCCTATTGTGATTGATATTGCCGGTGATTTTTCACCTGCGCACATTTCTGAGAGTTTTTGGGATCCTATATTGTGATTGATATTGCCGGTGATTTTTCACCCGCACCCATTTTTTGAACGTTTTTGATCCTCTATTGTGATTGATATTGCCGGTGATTTTTCACCCGCTTACATTTTTTGGAGAAGTTTTCTTCTGTCCTTTATTGATATTGCCAGTTATTTCTACAATGGGCAAGCCCAGATCCAATGCCTCAGAGGATCTCTCCTGGGAAGAAGAGAAAATAGAAACCTACAATGCCAAGCAGCTCAAATATTTTTGCAAGCAATTCACAGTCCCTATCACAGGTCTCACTAGAAGGGAGGGGTATTACAAGGCGCTGAAGGCCTGGCTAGAAGCCAGGGATGCCCCTAAGGATATAGGAGAGCTTGTGGAGGTGGGAGAGAATGCAGGAGAGCAGCAGGGCGATGTAGTAGACTTAGTAGGAGATCCAGCCCTTTCCAACCCGGGCTCTAGTGTGTCCGCTAAGGGTCTGTCCCCAGAAGAGCTGGAGGACAGGGAGAGAGATAGGCGGCATAATATGGAGATGGCTAAGCTTAAAATAGATGGTCACCGGGACCTAGAGAACAAGAAGTTAGAAATTGAGATTATGAGAATGAAGCTTGAGCATGAGAGAGTATTGAGGGAGTTGGAGATTAAAGCTAAGAGCATGGAAATCTCCCCTCTGGTGGCAGCGTACCTGTAGTGCACCCTGAGAGTAGGGTGTATATACCCAAGGAGGTTATCAAGGATTTCCACAAAAGTGAAGATATTGGGCAATGGTTTGCCGCTTATGAATTAGCCATGGTGTCCCACCGGGTCCCTGAGAAGGATTGGGGAGCGGGGTTGTGGGGACGCTTTGTGAGTGAGGGGAGGGATACCTTGTTGGACCTGCCCCCAGAAAGTAGGATGGTTTATGCCCACATGAAGGAAGCGTTGATGACCCGCTATGGTTTGACCCCTGAGATGTATAGGCAGAGGTTTAGGGTCTGCAAGAAGCTAGAGGGTACACGTGGGTTGAATATGTGTCTTTTTTTGCAGAGCCATGGAACGCTGGGTAAAGGTAGCAAAGTAGAAACTTTTGCGCAGTTTTATGATTTGATTGCATGGGAGCATTTATCTAGTAATTGTTTTCCCGAGCTACGCCAGCACCTAATTGATTGCAAGCTGACTAACCCTAGAAAGCTTGCTGAGGAGGCGGACCGCTGGGTGAGCACCCGGGTCCGCAAGGGTCCAGTGGGAGACGTCGCCAAAGGTGGGCAGGGTCCCCAGCAGAGGAGTGGGGGACAAGGGTCAACAGAGGGAGTTCCACCGAGGGCCCCAAAGTAATCCCCCAGGGAACCAAGCAGTGGTGTCCCAGCCCCCCAAGAAAGGAGGACAGGGCCCCCAACAGGTAGGCCTGTTCCCAGGGGGCCCCCACTTGTTACAACTGTGGTCAAGTGGGCCACAGATATTTTGATCCCCAGTGCCCCCAAAGGGGGCCAGTGCACTACCCCGTGCACCACCCCGCCAGATTGCTAGTGTAGCCCTGGGAGAGGAGGAGATGGGTGCCCAAGAGGGGTAGGATCCCGTAGAGTTGACCCTTGTCTCATTAGGGGACATTGAGATGGTCCCCAAGCCTGCACTGCCTGCTAACACTAAAAATACAGGCAGTGGGTGACCATCAATGGCCATAGGGTGGAGGCTCTAAGAGACACAGGGGCCAGTGTAACTGCTGTCAGCTCCCGGTTGGTGTCCAAAGAGCAGGTTGTCCCCCATGCATTCTACCCAGTAGTGTCCGCAGACAACTCAGAGAGCCAATGTGAGGTGGCTCAGGTTCCCTTTGAGTGGGGGGTCTCAGGAACTCTTCAGGTAGCTGTGAGGGCCCGCCATGCCTGTAGACTGTCTGCTGGGCAATGATTTAGAGGACTCCCCGTGGGCTATGGTGGAGAGGAAGGCTCACTTAGAGATGTTGAGTCTGCCTGAGTGGGCGTGTGCTACCACTCGGTCCATGGCAGCCAAGGAGGGTGTTGAGAAGGATCTGGAGCCTGAGAGTAGGGCCCAGATCCCTGCCTTAGAGAGAAGGGGCAGGGGCGCGGGAAGCCGGCCCCCTTGGTTCCCACGGCCCAGGAAGGAGCAGGCCCTGAAGGGCATGCCCTGGAGCCTACCGGGGAGCAGATCACCGAACTGGGGGACCTGCCTGAGCTGACCCATTGGCAGCAGGAAGGGGGACCCACCAGGGAGGAATGTTGTGAGCAGCAGAGAGTTTGCCCCTCTCTTGAGGGTATGCGGCGACAGGCTGCAGCCCAGGCAGAAGGTGACATGTCTGGTTCACATCTGATTTATTGGGAGAACAGTCTCCTGTATAGCGAGCCTAAGGTTGCTGAGCCAGGGTCAGCCCGTGTGCTGGTGGTACCCGAGTGCTTCAGAACCTTCCTACTGGGGTTGGCTCATGACATTCCATTGGCAGGACATCTGGGGCAGACCAAGACCTTTGAGAGGCTGGCCGCCCACTTTTATTGGCCCCAGATGCACAAGAGTTCAGACACTCATTGCAGGACCTGTGAGACTTGCCAGGCAAGTGGGAAGAGTGGGGGAAGATCAAGGCCCCACTCCAGCCCTTTCCAGTTGTGAGTACCCCTTCGAGCGAGTGGGCATTGACATTGTGGGGCCTCTGGACCCCAAGACAGCCATGGGCAACAGGTTCATCCTGGTCTTGGTGGACCATGCCACCCGGTACCCTGAAGCCATCCCGCTCAGGACAGTGACGGCCCCCGTGGTGGGACGTGCACTGATGGGGATTTTCTCCCGTGTGGGATTCCCCAGAGAGGTGGTGTCTGACAGGGGACCAACTTCATCTCCCAGTACATGAAGTCTCTGTGGAAGGAGTGTGGGGTAACGTATAAGTTCACCACTCCTTACCACCCCCAGGGTAATGGTCTGGTTGAAAGGTTCAACCGGACCTTGAGGGGCATGATCATGGGCCTAGAAGAGCCCTGAGGCGTAAGTGGGACGTCCTCTTGCCATGCCTGTTGTTTGCCTACCGTGAGGTGCCACAGAAGTCCTTAGGGTTCAGTCCCTTTGAACTCCTCTATGGCCACCCGGTTAGAGGACCTCTGAGTCTGGTCAAGGAAGGCTGGGAGCAATCTCCCAGGAAACCTCCCCAAGATGTATTTAGCTACATGTTGGCCTTCAGGAACCAGACTCGGCGTTTTAGAAAGATTGCTGAGGCAAATCTGGAAGCCAGCCAGGAAGAAATGAAACGTTGGCACGACCAGAATGCCACTCTGGTCGAATTTCAACCTGGTCAGAAGGTTTGGGTACTGGCCCCAGTGGAGCCTTGTGCGCTCCAAGATAAGTGGACCGGTCCATTTGAGGTGGTGGAGCGCAAAGTCCAGTTACCTACTTGGTGGACTTTCAGTCTCCCAGGAACCCCTTGCGGGTCCTGCATGTGAACCGCCTAAAGCCCCACTTTGAGAGGTCTGAAGTGGGCATGCTTCTTGCCACAGATGATGGGGTTGAGGAGGAGAGTGAGCCTCTCCCTGACCTCCTGTGTGCAGAAGAGAAGGACGGGTCAGTGGAGGGTGTGATCCTCTCCACCACACTGACCCCTGAGCAGCAGAGAGATTGTCACCACCTGTTGGGGCAATTTTCTGATTTGTTCTCCCTGGTACCTGGTGTCACTGATTGGTGCGTCCATGAGGTGGATACCGGGGACAGTTCTCCTGTCAAGCACAAGGCTTACAGGGTAACTGACAGGGTCAGGGCTTGCATTAAGGAGGAGGTCTCCAAAATGTTCGCCCTAGGGGTGGTTGAGTCCTCTAGCAGCCCCTGGTCCAGCCCCGTGGTCTTGGTACCAAAAGCTGCGACGCCTGGTGCCACTCCTGAACTTAGGTTCTGTGTGGACTACCGAGGTCTCAATTCGGTCACCAAGACCGACGCGCACCCCATCCCCAGAGCTGATGAGCTCATAGACCGGTTAGGGGCTGCCCGGTACCTCAGCACGTTTGATCTGACGTCTGGGTACTGGCAGATCGCCTTAACTGATGGGGCAAAGGAGAGGTCAGCATTCTCCACACCAGATGGGCACTACCAGTTCCGTGTGATGCCCTTTGGGATGAAGAATGCCCCTGCCACCTTCCAGAGATTGGTCAACCAGGTGTTGGTTGGGCTGGAGGCTTTCAGTGCCGCCTACCTGGATGACATTGCAGTGTTTAGTTCCTCCTGGGAGGACCACTTGCGCCACCTCTGGGAAGTGTTGATGGCGCTGCGCAGAGCAGGCCTCACAATCAAGGCCAGTAAGTGCCAGATTGGGCAGGGTTCTGTGGTGTACTTGGGACACCAGGTGGGGAGCGGCCAGGTGGCGCCCCTGCAGCCCAAGATTGAAACCATCCTGGCTTGGGAGCCCCCAAGGACCCAGACCCAGGTGAGGGCCTTCTTAGGACTCACGGGTTATTACAGGAGGTTTGTCAAGGGGTATGGCAACATTGTTGCACCCTTGACTGAGCTGACTTCCAAGAAGCGGCCAAAGATTGTGAACTGGACTGACACCTGTCAGAAAGCCTTTGATGCCCTCAAAACTGCTATGTGTACAGCACCCGTACTCCAGGCGCCCAATTTTGCTAAGGAATTTGTTGTCCAGACAGACGCTTCAGAGCATGGGGTGGGGGCCGTTCTGTCACAGATAAATGAGGAGGGACTAGACCAACCTGTAGCCTTCATCAGTAGGAGGTTACTTCCACGGGAACAGAGGTGGAGTGCGATTGAGCGTGAGGCATTTGCTGTGGTCTGGGCACTGAAGAAGCTGAGACCATACCTGTTTGGGACTCACTTCCGGGTTCAGACAGACCACAGGCCCCTCAGATGGCTGATGCAGATGAGGGGTGAGAATCCCAAGTTGTTGAGGTGGTCCATTTCCCTACAGGGTATGGACTTCACGGTGGAACACCGCCCTGGTACAGAACACGCCAATGCTGATGGTCTGTCCAGATTTTTCTCGCTTTAGCGATGAGAACTTCCAAGGGGATGGGTAGTTCTCCCCACATTTCAGCTGGAGGGGACGTGTGTTAGACCTGGCACCATTGGCGTGGGTCTCCCTTTCATTTTTCGCTGTTGTCTCCTCTGTTTTACTGGTGTTAGATGCTCTGGGCGCTGTGCCACTGCCATTCAGTGTCACAGCGCGAATGCTCCCTGTGTAAATATGTCTATGTGAATTGGTATATCCCTGATTGGCTTATTTGGTTTACCTGTTAGTCCCTAGTAGTGTGGCCTATGTGTGCCCAGGGCTGGTAAACCAAATGCTGCTGGTGGGCCTGCAGCACTGATGTGTGCCACCCACAGAAGCAGCTTGTAAAGTGTGTCTCAGACCTGCCACTGCAGTGTCTGTGTGCAGTCCAGAACTGCCATCTTGGCTGTGAAGTGCACTCGCTTCCCAGCCCCTGAACCTTCCCTTGGCAGCCTGTAAGTCACCCTATGGTAGGGTGCATTGTATGTGTAAGGTAGGACATGCCTTGGTGTATGTAGCATGTCCTGGTAGTGAATTACACCCCATTTCGTTTTTCACTACTGTAAGGCTACCTGTTCCTCATAGGCTAGAATGGGCAGTTTGACTAATACATTCTATAGTCCTAACTGACCCCAGGGACATGGTAGAAAAACGAATTTAGTATGCCTGAGCTCAGAATATTAAAATACATCTTTTAGTGAAGTTTATTTTTATATTCTGTGTTTGAAAATACCACTTTTAGAAAGTAGGTATTTTCTTGCCTAAGCCTTCCAGTGTGCTCTGCCGTTATGTGTATTGGCTGTCTGGTTTTAGAGGGGTAGGACAGGCTGAGTCAGACCTGGGTTGAATAGAGAGATCTGCATTTAGAGTGCGGGGAGGGGTGGCTCCTTGACCTGAATAGGGCTGTGCCTGGCAAGGTGAATGCTGGCTCCACCTCCCACTGTGTGTCTGCTAGCAGACCCCTCTTTCTGAAAGGAAGGATGCAGCCTGGTAAACAAAGTGCTCCAGGCCTGAGCAGAACTGGTTCTGGCTAGGTTCAGTGACTGGTAGCTTCTAAGAACAAAGGCTTTTGGGGTATAAATATCTGTGCTCAAACCCCTACATTTTGTATTGCTTTTGGATCTGGAGAGGAAACTCTGTCCGTGCCACTGGAGGAATCTGCAGGAAGTGACTGTCCCTGTGCTTGTGTGTTGTTTCTTGCACTGGCCTGCAGCAGTGACCCCTGGACCTTGAAGAAGAGGAAAAGGAACTCTTGAGAGAACTTTTATTTTTGTTACAGCAATTACCCAAGGGCTAGGAACAGAGCTAGCCTCCTGCTGGAGTCTCAGGCACATCAGACTCCACCACCAACCTCCTGCTTCCTCCCTGCGAGGACTGCTATCTGCTGAGGAGGCTCCTGTGAGTTCCAGGGCCTCTAGTTTGCATCAGAGAAAAGAGTGTGGGAAATCGACGCTAACGCATCTTTGCGGGCCGCTGCAGTCGAGAGCGCTGGGAAAATCATCGCGCTACTGCCGCCGAGGGCCCGCAACACGAAACCATCGCTGACGCCCCTTTGCGAGCCGCTGCAGCCGAGACGCGCTGGAAAGATCATCGCGCTGCTGTCACCGCGCACTCGCAACCCTTAAAGAAATCATCGCTCGAGACATCGCAGTGCGGACGCCGTGCGTCCACCACTTTGATCGCATCGCACCGAATTTCGTCGCTCCTCGCGGAGCGTCTTGTCTTCGCATCGCAACACGATCGCACAGCGCAACAGGATCGCCGCATCGACTTCTCCCCGCGGCAAGAAAGTCATCGCATCGGCGGTCCAGCGTGCAGAAGTTTGTCGCATTGTCTCCGCACGCATCACGCAGATCGGCGCATCATCCTCCCTTGCAGCAAGGATTTCAACGCATCGCCGGCCTCGCGTGCCGAGAATCATCGCTACAGCTTATTTGCGACATTTTGTTGGTTTTGCTACTAAACCCAGGTACTTTGTGAAAGAAAGGGTCGCAGAGACCACTGCTTTGAACTTGAACCTTATTTTTGCAGCCTTTGAACTATTTTTGACAGCCCTTCAACCGCTATCCTATTTTTGACAGTATTGTGGCTTTTACAGTTATTGGTCTTGTGATAAATCTGCCTTTATATAAAGATACTTATTTTTTATAACTACTTGTGTGGTGTCCCTTTGTAGTGTTCCTCACTGTGTTACTGTGTATGGTCATAAATGCTTCACACCCTGCCTTTGAGATAAGCCTACCTGCTCGTGCTACGTTACCACAGGGTTGAGCAGGGGTATTAAAGAGGGTAGCCCTCTCACTCTGACTTAGGAAGAAGGGTCCCTACTTGGACAGTGGCCAGCCATTGCCAACTAGAGACCCCCATTTCTAACAATAACTCTCCCTCTACCTCTATGCATCCTTCTAACCCTGCATCTACACCTATCACTACCTCTACCCTATTTTTACCTGTGACTCTTTGGCTATCGCTACCTTTACACCTACGTCTGCCACTACCTCTACTGTTACACATTCTTCTACCCCTGCATCTACACCTATCACTACCTCGGCATCTATGTCTACACCTTCCTGTATCGCTTCATCTACCTTTACCCCAACATCTACCTCTACCCTATTTTTACCTGTGAATCTTGAGCTATCGCTACCTTTACACCTACGTCTGCCACTACCTCTACCAGCTCTGGAGTTTCAGACACAAAGGAGGAGATTAAGGTAGGGGACCCAAAGAGCTCAGGCCCCCTTCATTGTTGTTGGCCTGTCCGAAGACATTCCAAAATACAGACTGGAGAAGAAAACCATGAGTGCCAGGGTGGTACCCCACAGTCAGCTCACAGATGGAGCAAATGTGGGCATGTCCTCAAGGGGTAGCAAAGCCTGACCATTCTTCTTCCAAAGACACAAGGGATTAAAATTTAGATTAAGAAATATGAATTCTGTTTCAATAATTAAAGGTAGATACATCAACAACTCCATCTCTGCCTGTTTAATTGGTGGAGCAACGTCAGGAAGCTGTAGAGACTCTGAGGAGTGAACAGACTTTTGACATCGCCAGGACAGTGAGCACAATGTGAACGCTTATGGCTGTGCTGTTCTATGTGCTCATTCACAGGCTGGAGTCATGGAGTTGTTCACATGAAGTGGAGAGTGTTGAAAGTACCTCCCATATGATTAGAAGCTTGCTTGTTCTATCAAGTCGAGCTGTTCAGGGGCACTTGGTGTTGGACTATGGACTCGGGGTATCTGGGCAAGGATACTCTGACACTGTAGCTTCAGTAGGGCAGTAACCTGATGGAGACATGGGATAGCCACAGACGTCCAGCTAGGCAATGTGTGCTGTAGGAAATCTACTGCTGAGGTAGTAGAGAGGAAAGTCATCTCTGATGTGAACTGTGACCAAGCCCTTACAAAGCCTAAAACTGCATGCTCTCTGCTTTTTGAGGAATATCTGGCTCAACCATAACTTACTCAAGTAGCAAGACTCAGTCCCCACACCCCGTGTTACACATTGTAGTTCCCCTTGTCATATTTCCCCTTGTTTATTGTCATCTTCGCATATTCTTTCCAGTATTCGCAATGAGCATCTACTTTAGACCCCACCCGCGGTACTTTTGTGGCTCTGCAGTGGATGACAAGCTTCCTTTCTAATCGTTCCCTGACAGTCAATCTGGGTCCGTATCGTTCTACATCCAAGGAACTGACCAAGGGAGTGCCCCAGGGCTCTTGTTTAAACCCCACCTTGTTTAACATCTATGTCGCTCCCTTGGCCGCACTTCTGAGGACCTACGGGTTCATTCCAATATCATATGCAGATGACACTCAGCTTACCTTCTCTTTCAATAAATCTTTCCAGGCAGCTCAAGCCACCTTCTCTTCCGGCATGTGGGCAATCTCTCAATGGATGCGTAACAACTTTCTACAACTAAATGCCGGAAAGACTGAGATCATGCTTTTTGCAGAGGCTCCACTGCTGTGGACACCAGAGTGGTGGACAAGAGAGCTGGGGACCGCTCCAGCACCGAAGACAGTAGTAAAAAATCTAGGGGTTCGCTTTGAGCAGGCTCTGACCATGAAGGAGCATGTGACCCACACGGTTGGCTCATGCTTCCATGTGCTTAGCCTGCTGAGAAGAGTCTTCCCCTTCCTTCCCGATTCCACACGGAAGACTCTTATCCAGACTCTGGTGTTGAGCAGATTGGATTACTGCAACGCCTTGTTGATTGCAGCTAACGAGTCCTCGCTGGACCACCAGAATACGGCGGCTCGTTTAACACTGAATGCCCCTTACAGAACAGCCTCACTTCCCCTTCTCCAACAGCTTCATTGGCTGCCTGTGCGCAAACAAATAAAATTTAAAATCTGCTGCATCGTCCACAAAGCAGTGTGGGGTAAAGGACCTACTTACCTGGCGGAGAAACTTAACCGATACACTCCCCGTAGGGACCTCCGCTCTGGTTCTAAATCCATCCTCATGGTACCTAAGGTCAAGAAGTTAAGGACAGGGGGAAAAGCTTTTTCATATCTGGCTCCCCTCTACTGGAACCAGCTTCCCATTTCATTGAGGCAGTGCCCGGACCATCTGCAGTTCAGAAAGACTTTGAAAACTGTTCGGTTCTAGACTCGCTCCTTTGTGACAGCTTTCTTATGTGGGCCCGTGAGCGCTGAGATACCCCTTCGGGAGTGATTCAAGCGCGATTACAAATCCATAAATAAATAAATAAAATTTGTCTTGATACCAAGCTATGGTAATCTGTACATGCAGGTTGGTATACCTTCCATCTATCTCCACCCTTATATCTAGTGCTCCTCCCTTTCTTTCAAATAAGTTCTATGAGTGATGCTGGCTCTTTGTCGGTTAACCAACCTGGTTATCTACACTGACAACCTGGACCACCTTTCTTGCTAGTGGGTCTATTTGCACACTATTTTACTTTCACAGTATAGAGTCTTGAATATACACTTTGTGATGGTTTTCCTATGGTGATGGCGTCTGGCCACTGGGTGCAAACCATATTTTTATAGTTTAGGGCTCTACTTAATGTGTAATGTATTTGCAGGTACCCACTACATTTCTTTAGGGAAGGTGGCTTTCCTGATGAAGGCGTTGCTGTGCCGAAACTCGCGTAGAGATAAAAAGCCACAAAAAGAGTGAACATAACACATCCATGGAAATTCATGTATTCCTAAAAATAACACCATCATGACTGTCTATGTGAAAATTATACATCATTTCAGAATATTGTGTTAGAGACTTCACCACTGCATATATTGTGTGCTCTGCTATTTGTGTTTGAGTGTTATATATGATTGAAAATACGAATGTAGTGATTTATATTGGATATGAGTATGGTAATTCATGTTAGGTGAATAAACACTGTTCATTTATGCTTACACAGTAATGATATCCGTTACAATCATGTGTGGATTTTAAAATATTCTTAACTTTGTTGATTATCATTTATAAATTATTGTTTTGCATTCACCCAACTTGTATGTTGCTGTGAGCCCTTTATCCAGATAGGATTCTAATTTTATAAGTCTTGAGTTTGCATGGGTTACTATACATTCATGTCTTTGTCCCTGCTCTAGAAACTCATATTATTAGCAGGGTTTCCCCTTCCCTCTTACATTATCAACCATAGCTTACTCGAGTAGCAAGACTCAGCAGAGTGTGTGTAGTACCGTATACCAACTGATCAAACATGAATAAATGAAAGAGATAAAGAATGTAAAAGGTTCAGGCCAAGGTAGTGAAGAATGTATTGAGCAGTATGCCCCAAAAATTAGCTTGATCTGATTTAGAGATCAAAAACAAATTGTAATGTTGTTATAAAAAGTCAGCTTTGGGGAAGAAGGGAGTGGAACTTGAGTTGGTTGTCATAAATGGCCACATGGGACAGCAAGGTATACGTTTTAAGTAAAGAAGTATAGTAGTGCCCCTACAGCCAATTTAAAGAGAGAATGTCTTTAGAAAGGATGGAGAAAGGGTAATAATTTGCTTTCTTGTAATAGTAAATGTAATTATTCAAAGGAATAATGTGATGGAAAATGTCCACATATTTATGATTTGTTCCTTAGACGCCAGCCCATGATTTCCAGGTCCATGTGGGGTGGGGGGGCGGTCCCAGTGACAAGGGTCAGATGACGCTGGGCACTGGCAGTAAAGCCTTTCAGGTTTAGGCAGGAAAATGACAACTTTCTAAAAGTGTAATTTCCAATATTGTAATATAAAAATCAGACTTTACCATTAAGTTAGATTTTTTAATTACTATTAAATTGAGTCTTTCAATCAGCTTTCTAGCAGCTCCCAAAGTAAAATTAAGCACTATACGTTGTTATAGCAAAACCCAGTGTTTCTCTATGGGAGGGCCAGCTTTGCAATGGTAAAAAACAACTTTGTAGGTTTTTCTTTGCCAGGACATTTAAAAACTTTAAATTTACATGTCTTACTTTTTACATGCCATGCACACTGCCCTATGGGCATTTAGGGCCTAAATTAGAGGTGACTTATAAGTACTAAGGGACACATATACGACCATTTCATTTTGCGAGACTCTAATTGTGATTTTCTGCGACTTGCAATTAGAGACTTGCAAAATGAAATGTACCAATGTGTCTCAGACACATTAGCGATTCCCAATGGGATGGCAATAGACATGCCTCATCAATATTCATGAGGCAAGTCGCAATTTGCGATCCATTGGAAATGGGCAATAACATAGGGATGTAGCCTGCTGCAGACTACATGTCTGTGATAACTTTTAAATAACCCAACTTTTTTTTAAACGCAGCCCGCTTTCCTTAAAAGAAAAAGGGATGCGTTAAAAAAATTAAAATGAAACATTTTTAGGTCTTGCCTACGCAGCGCGCATGCGCTGCATAGGAGGAGACCTCTTGGAATCGATTCGCTTTTTCACCCAAAAACGTGCACGCTTTGCATTGCTTTCAATGGCAACGCGTGCACGTTTGCGCTACTCTTGCGGGAGCGAGCTTTGGCGACATCTGTTTGTAATTATCTTGCAAACAGATGGTGCCCTCTGCTCGCTCCCGCAAGGAAACGCTGTGTGTGCTCTCGGCCGCACTCCCCCCACCTCTCCCCCCTCAGCGTCTACAGGCGCGAAGGGGCCATATGTTTTTTTAATTATCTCGCGCCGTACCCGCTTTCACTTTCATAGAAGCAGGCGCGCTGTCCCAGACTCGCCAGATACCTCGTCTCCCCGCCCCCCACACTAAGCAGGAGCAGCGGGGCCAGTGCCACCCAGTCACAAACGCCGTCTTGGAGGAAGAATAGAGGTCGCCAACGGCAAGGTAACTGGCACGGGAGCATCTAAATGCCTTTTAAATGCAGCGTGTGCGCTTGAAAAAGCATTTCTTCACCTTGCCGTATCTAAGTTGGTTTCCACTGTAGTTTCTTGTAGTTCTGCCTCTTGGCACTCCCGATTTTGTCCGCTCCGGGAATAAGAGGAGACGATCTACTGAATTTGCAATGGTCACACACTTTGAGAAATGGCTCCTTAGTCTACAGTCTAACCGATGTCAGTATGTTCGCCCGCCGATGCAGTAGGCCCGCATGTAGGAGGGCTAGTCACAAGTGTGTAAGCGTACGTACAAGAGAGCTCCTACAGCCCGGTCATTGTGAATTGCTCCTAAAACGTCTAAAATGGGAATGAAATTGAAATATCTATATGCTGTTCGTACAATTTAAAAGGATTGGGCCCTCTTGCACTTTTACTAATAGGGCATTCGCCTATTCACAAAGGCATGTACGAGAACGTAAGCGTCCTCCTGTCTGTACTACTGTGCCCCCTGTGCTCATAAATGATTTTGCGAATCGGTCTGGACGCAGACACGAGCCTCCTGTTGTGCACATAGCGCTTAACCCTTCAACTTGTTTTTAAGCACTCTCCATTTAGCCGATAAGGGAAGCAAGCACTGGAAGCTAAAGGGGTTTGGCCAGTTTGCCCAAGATCACAGTGGCTGTCCAAGTTTTTTTTCTACACTTTTACTGGACAATTTTAGAAAATGTAATTATGGCGTTGCTTAGAAAGAAACTTCTAGTGGTGTGTGTGGGAGGGGAGAGAGAGAGAGAGAGAGAGAGAGCGCTGTAATGTTAGAATTCTTCTTCTGGGGCAGACCATCTCCACTCGTGTGAAACAGCTCAAGGTGTTCGGCGCCGTCTGCAGCATCGTAAGCATCGTCACAATGTACATAAAGTGCTTCCAATGTCATGCACTTCCCAGCATATGGGTCCCGCCATCTCAGCACCAACCCCTTCACCCTTCTTTCCTTGACGTGCTTCCCCGCCCCTAAGAGTTATTCACTATTCACATACCTGCTGGAATAGATATTTCTAAATTGTTACTTTCCCTCCATGTATTGTACAAGCTTTTAACATTTTATAGGACATGGAAGTTCGTCAACCTGCACTTGCAGACTAACAACTTTCTTTTAGAATCGGGCTTACATTATAGCTAAGTGTTTCTGTCACATCTGCATACTGTGTACAGCAATTACCACCTCACCTGGTGCCAATAATACCATACTTTACTCATGCTTTTCGCCTTCAATCGATGCTAAGACTGAGCCGATCATCAACTACATTCAGCTTAGTCACCTAAAGACAGGGCATTAACCAACCCAGCTACTTTATCATCACAAATCAAGGGCTGTCTGATTTATATATAATTTTTGTAACCCAATGACAGGATCTTACAAATATTTCTGATATCATTATTTTCTTCACAAATCAAGTTTTTTTTGGCGGAGGCACCATGAAGAAAATGTGAACGTTGAGACATTCAAATTTCACAAAATTCTATTAATGTGTTCAGTATCTTGTTTTTCAGATTCATGTGGATTCCCAAAATGACAACATTAAACAAGCATTGGCATAGCCAACAGGTCTCGCCTTTGGGACCCTATAAGTGTTTAGCCATGCAACAGTTGATGTTGTTGCACCAAGGATATTGTGCTGGATAACCAAACACTTATAAGGTCCCAAAGGCGAGACCTATTGGCTATGCCAATGCTTGTTTAAGAGTAGGAAGTGGTCTGCTTTTAAAAAGCGTTTTTCTGCCAATCACAAATGGGAAGGAGTCCCCTGGGGACCCCTTCCCATTTGCGACTGGGTTACCACCTACTTGAAGTAGGTAGTAAACTGCGATTGATTTGCATTTCGATCGCAAAACAATCATTCATGCCCTTGTGACTCACCATTAGGAAGGGACGCCCTTGGCACGTCCCTTCCTAATAGCGACTCACAAACCCTGATTTGCAAGTCGGTAACAGCTTACTGATGTGCAAAATAGGGTTGGTACACTGCACAAGCCGTTTTAGAGGTCACAAACGGCCCGATTCGCCATTTACGACTGCTAAAAACGAGTGTTAGACCTGGCACCATTGGCGTGGGTCTCCCTTCCATTTTTTTGCTGTTGCCTCCTGTGTTTTTACTATGTTTTTGCTGGTCTAGATGCTTTGGGCACTTTGCCACTCCTATTCAGTGCCAAAGTGCAAGTGCCCCCTATTGTAAATTGTGTAATGGATTAGTGACTCCATAATTGGCTTATTTGATTTACTTGTCAGACCCTAGTACAGTGCACCATGAGTGCCCAGGGCCTGTAAATCAAATGCTGCTGGTGGGCTTGCAGCACTGATTGTGCCACCCACAGAAGCAGCTTGTAAAATATGGCTCAGGCCTGCCATTGCAGAGCCTGTGTGCAGTCTGGGACTGAAATGTCGACTTGGCAAGTGTACCCACTTGCCAGTCCCTAAACCTTCCCTTTTCTACATGTTAGTCACCCCTAAGGTAGGCCCAAGGTACCCCTATGGGCAGGGTGCATTGTATGTGAAAGGTAGGACATGCCCTGATGTGTGTGGCATGTCCTAATAGTGAATTACAGCCAATTTCGTTTTTCACTATTGCAAGGCTATCTGTTCCCATAGGCCAGAATGGGCAGTTTGATTATAACATCTTATAATCCTAATTGACCCTAGGAACAAGATAGGAAAATAAAGTTTAGTATGCCTGAACTCAGAATGTTAAAATACATCTTTTAGTGTGGGTGATTTTTACATTCTGTGTTTGAAAATACCCCTTTAGAAAGTAGGTATTTTCTCGCCTAACCATCCAGTATGCCTCTGCTAGGTTTGTGTATTCCATGTCTGGTTTGTGAGTGACAGGGGGCTGGAGAGGGCCTTGGCTCCAGCAGTCTGATGGGTCAGGGCTGGGCTGAATAGGACCTGCATTGAATAGAGAGTAGGGGAGGAGATTTCCTTTCACTGGCCTGAGCCTTCATAGAATAGAGAGTAGGGGGAGGAGATTTCCTTTCAGCTACCTGGGCCAGGTCTGCTTTCAACAATGCTGTCTCCACCTCCTGCCAGGAAGCTGCGCCAGGGAGGACAGAGCTGGTTTTGGCTGGGCATAGACACTCTCTGCCTTCAGAGAACAAAGGATTTTGCAGTATAAATATTGGGGCCCAGACCCCAGAACTTTAGATCACTTCTGGGAATCAAGACGGACCTTTGTCAAGGAGAGAAACCAAGGAAGCTGATGAGGAGACTGCCCCTGTGCTGGTTGCTATCTGGGGTTGGTAGTAGTAATTACCTACTCTGCATCTCAATAGGGTTAGTTGGTGGTGTCCACCGTGGTGTTAAATTTTGGGGTAGTTATCGCGGGAATACTGGCGATGTCTGCAGTTTGCACCCGCTTGTGAATGGGGTGTTAAATCTATCTCCTCTTTTGATGAGTTAAGGTGGGGATAAATCGGAGATAAGTCCTTGTGAATATGCCCCAGAATGTGCACTTAAATACATGATTACAGGTGCACGCACAATTTCAAAAATAAAAGCAGCAATATAAATGTAACTTAGGTAAATGAAGCATGATATTTTTAAATAAATGCAACATGACTTGAGACATAAGTGTAAAAAGGTATGAAAACTACATTTCGTTAATGGTTAGGCTAAACATTAATGTGCACACATTTATGAATCTCTAGTTTCAACTGTGAATGCATTTCAGTAATGTAGCTGAACACTCCACTTCTCATTAATAAAGTTAAGGAGCACAGAGTATATAGTGCTAAGTGCACATATATATTGCGCTTCTGTGACGTGTAAGGGTGGAGCCAAAATTATGCTGCTCCACCTTTATAAACTCCATGAGGGTTTTTGTTAGCGAGGAGCAGCTGATTGGTATTTCTGGGAACTGGCATTTGTTTGCTGGTAGGGGTGGAACTGCAGTCTCAGTGAAGTGAGGAAATTGTCTGTCTTTCATTACTCCTTCAATTGGGCTGATGAGCAAAACCATCAGTGCTGACATCTAATTTGAGCACAAATGCTGCATGTTTAATCTATGAATTTTTGTGTATCTATGTGTAAATGTAGGCATAAATGTGAATTTAGACATAAATATTTAAATGAGTTCCAGACCAGTGTAAGTCCCAAACCTTGGGGGATGCCTTATCTTTGTGGCTTGTGTCTCCACCACTGGGGTGAACTCTAGAGGGGGCAGGAGGCACCCAAATTTCAAACCCATTTTTCATGATCAAAATCCCTTTGGATACCTTCTGGTCTCTGCTGGCATGGAAGGAGCCCGAGTATACAATGCTGCTGTCTCTGGCTTGTCCCCCCATCCTCTGCTTTATCCACTTACACACCAGGATCTCTCTGTTGCATCCTGGAGCTCAGATACCAGGTATTGTTAAGAGCCCCTGGTTTTATTCTGATACCTGCCCAGGATCTTTGTGCTGGAGGGAGGAGGATGTGCCTTTTTAGGGGTGAGACTAGTTGAGAACTGCTAATTGTTGCTGAACCTTTAACAAAGGGTTTCCCATTCCTCTTTTGCCTTATACGTGAGATTTTAATGTTGTTTCTTGTCATTGTTTCTCCTCATTCTCATCCTCAGCGCTAGGATATCCGCCTGGGTGAGTGTGCGCCATACAAATACACATAACATGGTCTTTTCTGCCACTTCCAGTCTTTCTTTAGTGTTTTCTCTTTATTGAAGTACTTCTAACAGTGCCTTAACTCTCATGAGCTTTTGGTCTTGTAAGTAGCTCACTTCCGTTCTGTTCGGCCTCCTCTTTTCTGTCTTCCATCTTCCGCCGCCTTCCTTCTCTGTCTTTGAATTTAGTTCTTCTGTGTTCCAGTACTTTCTGAATTACAAAACCTCCTGTTTCATCCCTTGCATTTCTGTCATGTTGGATCCTGGGGAGGTTTCCAATTTTACCAGCTTGCATAGCTCGAGCTCTCTCGATTCTTTCTCGTGTTCTCTTTTTCATGTACTTGAGGTCGACATCCACTTTCTGTTGTCCATTTCTTCATTCCCCTTTGTATCTGAGTCTTCCCTGCATGCAGATTTAATTTATTCCTTCCACAATGACTCCAGGGGCATGATTTAGAGGTGGGCTGTAACAGAACATCTGCCAGAAAACATTCTTTCCATTCACCTCACTTTCCTCCTGCATTTTCACAATGGTGGGAGAAGACTGTAATCCTGGTGGTGAACCCACCAGCCGACTGCATCACTGAGATGACCACTGAGTGGTCCTTCCATCGGTGGAACGTCATAGGACTGGCCCACCAGCTAAAACATGCCTGTCCACCACCACCACCTTTGGTGTCACCGCCTTGCAAATGTAGTTCATACTGGGGGGACAAATTGTACAATAGTGGGGCTTTTCCATGTGGTAATTTGAAGTGTATCCCCACTTTGGGAGTACAATTCAAGGACATGCACTGGTGACAAAGTTCCGTCATGCCGGGAAGGTATGGTGGAAATGCCAACACCTGGTGTATGACTGTAGTAAAGTATCAGGTGAAACAGGCCTCCAATGTGACAAGAAACTTAAAATGCAGCAGGCTCTGCAGGTGTGGCGGAGGTGTTCAGGTGAAAAAGGCCTGTATGCACAGTGGCTGCTGCTCCAATTTTGGGGTGGTGGGCCAACACGGGGGGATGGGAGACAGGGGTGAGAGGAAAATAATAATTGTTTTAAATGTACCTGCTCCTGCGCTCGCCGCCTCGGCGTTCCTCTTCAAACGCTAGTCACGCTGGACAGGTTCCCAGGGGGTATTACCAGCATGAAAGCAGCGCTGTGATTGGCCTAAGTGGGCTGACTTGACCTTCGCTCAGCCTTAGGGTGCCTGGGGCTTTTCTCCAACCCAGCTGTACAACACAGTGGGGTTGGAGAAACATGAGTGTGCATTTCTGTTTGGCCGGCCTGAGACGGCCGGCCAAACAGACATGCGCACTTACAAATGCCCAAACACTCCTCTCTGACTGTGGCGCTTGGCAGGATGGCCCTGCCCCGCTCTAACCTCGACCAGGAGTATTGAAAAATAAAATGATAATAAAGTGGTTTTATTATCATTTTATTTTTCAGAGGGGCGACGCTCCTCCACCATAACCGAGGAGCGGCCCCTGGTGTATGCAGGAAATATAGATCAACTGCACCAACCAATAGAGGTGCCATGGCCTTGTCCTGAGTAGAGGAGTCACCCAGGATAAAAGGAGTACCATTTTTAATATACCCCTTTCACCCAACAGAAACACGCACTCTGTTGGTGAGAAACACAACAGATCATGTAGAGCGCCTGTCAGGGAACTCATGGCTCAGAGAGCACCATGGGTTGGTCAGAGTGAGAAAACGAGAAGTGGGAGGTACTTCCAACTTTAAACTTTTGTTTACACTTGGCTCTGCCTACCTTCTCAGCTCCTAGCTTCTTATTACTTATTCTATGAATCTGTACGTTCTACTGATTTGCATAACATGCCCTCATTGGTGCACGTGCTATGGTGTCTGCTACATTCAAATTGCAGTGTGGGTTTGTAGTGGTTGTGCTTTAGATTGGAGTTACATATTTGGTGCTAACTTACACTGGGATGTTGATGGAGCTATTTAGAGTCGGTAAAGAGCCATTGTAGGGGATTTTGCTTTCTTGCTCCCTGAGCAAGCAGACACCCACAGACCGACTACAGAGCGAAAGCTGAACGAAACTAACGCTGTGCCTTCCTTGGCATTGAATAGCTCTGCCATCACAGGGCAATGTGCCACAAAGAAAGTAGCATAGAACCAGGCGCCACCCACTCTGCAGGTTTGCAAACCCGACTGCCTTTGCGCCAGGGACGTCATTTAGGGGTCCCCAGGGGTTGCAGCTGCAACCCCTGGCTTGCCCCTTGAAATTCCTGACGCTGTATTAGCGACCCCTGGCCTCAGAAGTAGCAAAATCATCAGTGCCAGTAACACAAGGGCATCTCGTCCATATGGACATTGGTTGGGGGCTATACTCTTTGTTTTTTGCCATTTGTTTTATTACACTAATAGTGAATAATAACATATTATTCACTATTAGTGTAGTAAATAAAAATTGAATATGACCCTCCCTGGTAGCAGAGGTAAGTAAAAAATGCTTTTATATGTGTTATGTGCATGCGTGCAGGTGAGTGTGCGTATGTGCGATTCTGTGTGTATGTGTCAGCATGTGTGTGTGAGTGAATATAAAGGTCAAATGGCATGTGATGTCACTTCCGCTACCCCTGGTCTTTTGGTGAATTGACATTCATGCTGTGCGCCAGTCTTTGGACATGCTCCTTACACTTTACAGAATTTGGGCCAAAGCTTTATTTTTTTAATAATAAGTTACGTCTAAAGTAACTACACGCCAAGTGAGCAGGCCTGTTGAGAAGTTGAGTAGGCAATGATTTCCTAATGTCTGGCATTGATCTAAAGAAAATGCAGCTATTTCCTCCGCGCCTGTAGTACAGTCACAATGGCCCATTCATTGCTCGGAGATCTTTTTTCAGGAAATCTAGGAATGACTCAAAGGGACAAAGCCTTTTACTGTACACGAACATGTCAAACACAGGAAAAGGGATAGCAATTTCAGCGGCTTTAAAATAGATTTTGAGTATAGTGGGGAAAATGAGACCCTGGATGGGGGTGAGGTTGAAACTCTCAAGGCCTGGTGTCCACTCTGCTTGTGGTAAAGATTTACACGTCTGGCCCTAGACGCATTCACCAGGAATTTGTGGTGCTCACAACACAGATTTCTGATGGAAATGCTTCATCTGTAGGATAACCCACTCTCATGAACAGTCAGGCGCAGAACATGCCACCGGTGGATTTGCCTCCAAATTTAGCCCCTCCCCTGAAAATTAGGATCTTTCATTACTCTCCAAGCTGAAGTCAGGCCCCAGCCGCGGCCCATGTAGGTAAGAGCGGTGGGGCCGGGTGGGGGGCGGGGGGGGGGATTTCGACAGACGACGACGAGGGAAAATAAATTCTTTATTTCGTTTTCCCTCGTAGTCATCTGTCGAATCCCCTGCCCAACCGCTCTTACCTGCACGGGCCGCGGCTGTCAGGCCCTTAGTGTTTGGTAGACAATCCTGTGTTTTCCTTTTAAAACTCACCTGTGTGCATTTCCTTTGTTTACCTTCCCGTACCAACTCATGCCATTCTGTGGTCTGCAGGGCATCCACTGGAATGATGTTAATGATGTGGTGGTCAATAGCCTTAAATCCTTCCTACTTGACCTTAACCTTATCCAAATATGTGACAGCCCTACGCATATCAAAGGAGCCACGTTGGATCTTGTCATTGGTAAGCCCAACTCTTTCCTCCTGGAGTCGATCCTCCCATGTGATTGGACAGACCACTATTGCATCACCTTCCTTGTCCTTGAATCGGTAAGAGCAAGCAGATCCCAACCTAAGAACCCAAAACAGTTGAAAAGATGTTTACGGAACATCAACTCGCAAGACCTGACGGCGCTCTGTGATAACATCTTGCCACCCCCCTTTGATCATGTCGGATGTCCATGGCCTTACGGCCCACTATAACCACGCAATGCTTAATGTACTTGACTCAGTGGCACCACTTCAGCTTAAAAGAGTGTCCTCGAAACTCTCCAAACCGTGGTTCAATAATAGTCTCAATGCCGAAAAAGAAATTTAAGACTTGCAGAAAGGAAGTGGAGATCTTTTCCCTCCCTTGAACATCTTTGTCACTTGAGATCCTTGCGAAGCATATACAATAAACGCATCAGATGCTCGAAGGCCACCTTCTTGAGAACTCAACTAGATCAAGCAAAAAACCGTCCAAAAAAACAGTTTGAACTCATTAAGTCCCAAGCTAACAATCATCCTAACCTCTCGGCTCCGGGTCAAGGGACACTGCCGAACTGTGAAGAATTCGCTGTTTTCTTCACTGATAAGACTATTAAGATAGAGACTGAATTACGCGCGGCCCGTGATCACCTCTCGAGCGGTCCGCTGAACACCCTACGCCCCTCAGAGTTGGATAACACTGACCCCCCACAGCCCTTCCTCCCCAAAAACAATGCATCTTGGAGTCTGTTCCAAACCTTGGATGAATCCACTATACGCAAAATGCTGTTGACGTTGAAACCTTCCAATCACTACAACGACCCTCTGCCATCGAACCTTTTCCCGGAAGTGAGATCCTCCTTACTAACATTCTGGACGGCGATCGTCAATGCTTCACTTCTGCAAGGTGCTATTCCGGATTGCCTTAAATCTGGTCAAGTTACCCCGATCCTAAAGAAACCAAATGCTGATCCCACGGACCTTCTTAACTTTCGCCCAATCACTAACATCCCCACCTTGGCAAAACTCCTGGAGAAATGTGTGCTTACCCAACTTTGTCATCACATCGACCATTTCCAACTCCTGGACCAATGCCAATCTGGTTTCCGCCCAGGTCATAGTACAGAGTCGGCGCTTACGCACATCGTGGATGATGCGCTTAGAATGTTGGATCACAATGAGTCGTGCCTATTGATCCTTCTTGACCTTTCATCAGCATTCGATACTGTCAAACATGATCAGCTAACTGACCTCCTGGAACACAGAATGGGGCTGTCTGGGCCCGTTTTAAACTGGTTCTCTTCGTTCCTTCAGAACAGATCCCAAAGCTTCAAAGTGAATCAATCCTTGTCCCATCCTGCACCGGTCACCTTGGGGGTTCCCCAAGGCTCAGCACTGTCCCCCACGCTCTTTAACCTGTTCATGGAGCCTCTGACAGAAATTCTAAAATCATCCAGCATTCATTATCATATGTATGCGGACGATACCCAACTATATCTGAAGATCGCCTCCCCCGAAGACATTCAGTCCCTCAACTCAGCTCTGCTGGAAACACAAAGCTGGTTGACACGCAAAGCTGAATGCTCTTCAAACAGAATTCCTACTGATCTCACCCCACAACCAATCCTTCGTCATGGAACAATGGTTGAATCAGCTGACTGCTCTTAACTGTAGACCGCACCTCGTGGACTCGGCATCCTCTCTGGGTATCATTCTAGACAAAAGCCTGAACATGCAAAAGCACATCAGCTCCCTCACCAAAGGAGCGAACTTCCAACTCCGCTTACTTAGGAAACTCAAACCCTTTCTCCCGGCTCATGACCTAAAGGTTGCAGTACAAGCATTAGTGATCTCTAAGCTGGATTATGGTAGCGCAACACTTTGCGGCCTGCCTAGAGTGAGGACGGCTCCTCTTAGGGCTACCCTCAATTCCGCTGCTAGGTTTTTAACTGGCACAAAAAAATACCACCACATCTCTACGGACTTGCAGGACCTGAATTGGCTTCCATATGACGCTCGGATACAGTTAAAAATTGCATGCATGGCTCACAAAGCCATCCACTTCAAGACCCCGCTGTACCTCGCGCAGAAACTGGAGCTCTCCTGTGGTTCTAGAGCCTCCAGAAGCGCCAGCACCCTTTTGCTTAAACCACAAAAATTCAAGAAAAAAAAGACCTAGAACCGAGCCTTCTCAGGGATGGCTCCGAGGATCTGGAACTCCCTTCCCCCCGAAGTCAGGGTGAACCCTTCCACTGTCTTCTTCAAAAAAGAAGTCAAAGGGCTCCTGATGAAGAAATTTCTGCCTTAGCCTGGCCCTTTCATCTGATTCCGGGTAAATTCCTTATTTCGTTTTCCCTCGTAGTCGTCTGTCGAATCCCCCGCCCAACCGCTCTTACCTGCACGGGCCGCGGCTGTCAGGCCCTTAGTGTTTGGTAGACAATCCTGTGTTTTCCTTTTAAAACTCACCTGTGTGCATTTCCTTTGTTTAACTTCCCGTACCAACTCATGCCATTCTGTGGTCTGCAGGGCATCCGACCTGGTGCAGGGAAAATGTTCTCAAAATAAACTTCTAGGCCCTTGCCGTCAAAGGGCCTGATTCACAAAGGGCCTTCGTACTCATGGCGCACGCCCCACAGTCGTGGGGGAGTCTCCGCACTGGGGGTGGAATCTCCGGAATAAGAATCCACATTGCAGAGATTCCGCTCGGATTGAGGAGACTCCGCCCCAAGTGCTGAGCCTCCGCCAAGAGTGCCAAGACGCTGCCCTGAGTGCCGAGACTCCACCCCAAGTGCGGAGAATCCGCCCTGAGTGTGGAGGCTCCACCCCAAGTACAGAGACTCCACTCCAAGTGTGGAGACTCTGCCCCAAGTGTGGAGACTCTGCCCCAAGTGCGGAGACTCTGCCCTGAGTGTGGAGGCTCCACCCCAAGTGCAGAGACTCCACTCCAAGTGTGGAGACTCTGCCCCATGCACAGAGACTCGGCCCTGAGTGTGGGACTCCACCCTAAGTGCAGAGACTCTGCCCTGAGTGTGGAGGCTCCACCCCAAGTGCAGAGACTCCACTCCAAGTGTGGAGACTCCACTCCGAGTGTGGGACTCCACCCCAAGTGCAGAGACTCTGCCCTGAGTGTGGAGGCTCTACCCCAAGTGCAGAGACTCCACTCCAAGTGTGGAGACTCCACTCCAAGTGTGGAGACTCTGCCCCAAGTGCGGAGACTCTGCCCCAAGTGCGGAGACTCTGCCCTGAGTGTGGAGGCTCCATCCCAAGTGCAGAGACTCCACTCCAAGTGTGGAGACTCCACTTCAAGTGTGGGACTCCACCCCAAGTGCAGAGACTCTGCCCTGAGTGTGGAGGCTCCACCCCAAGTGCAGAGACTCCACTCCAAGTGTGGAGACTATGCCCCAAGTGTGGAGACTATGCCCCAAGTGCGGAGTCTCTGCCCTGAGTGTGGAGGCTCCACCCCAAGTGCAGACCTCTCTGCCCTGAGTGTGGAGGCTCCACCCCAAGTGCAGAGACTCTGCTCTGAGTGTGGAGGCTCCACCCCAAGTGCGGAGACTCTGCCCTGAGTGTGGAGGCTCCACCCCAAGTGCAGAGACTCCGCCCTGAGTGTGGAGACTCCACCCCAAGTGCAGAGACTCCACTCCAAGTGTGGAGACTCTGCCCCGAGTGCGGAGACTCTGCCCTGAGTGTGGAGGCTCCACCCCAAGTGCAGACACTCTGCCCTGAGTGTGAAGGCTCCACCCCAAGTGCAGAGACTCTGCCCTGAGTGTGGAGGCTCCACCCCAAGTGCAGAGACTCCTCTCCAAGTGTGGAGACTCCACTCCAAGTGTGGTGATTCTGGCCCAAGTGTGGAGACTCTGCCCTGAGTGTGGAGGCTCCACCCCAAGTGCAGAGACTCCGCCACAAGTGCGGAGACCCTTTGTGAATCAGGTGCTGCGTTTCAATCCCCAAGCTTCCCCATGTGAACAGACTGACCTTGGGCAAGTGGCTCTACTTCCCTGTGTCTCAGGTCATTTATCTTTTTGCAACTAAAGGTACAATTGCTTGAAGGTCATATTTGCTGCTCCCAGGTGTTCGTGCATGTAAGGTTAAGGATGGATGAGGCTCGCCTACCCTAGTGGACCACACATAGAGGGTAGGACATGTTTTTCATGCCACCAGGCGGAGGCTTTGCAGAGGGACTAGAAACGCAGCTCCTTGCGCTGGAGACTGACGGCCCTCCTATTTGAGGGAGACGTCATCAGGGCCGGACTGGGAACAGCATCCCATAATTTCTCTCGATTTGGAAGAGATGGGCTCACGAATGGAACCCCCCCAGGACCTCAGAAATACTTTAGCATTCAGCGGTCAAGCAGTTGATTACAACTCATGCAGGCTGTAAAATGATTCCCTTGTACTGCTTGACACTCTCATACTCCCATAAGATAGATCTGCTATGGGTTGTGCTCATCACCCAGTACTGTACTCACCCATAAACCATCCCTCAGCAACTGAAGAGGCATGGATGAACTGAAGAGATATGCTGCGTGATGATGGACGGAGTGCTGAAACTTTTCAAACACTCACCCCCAGTCACAGAGCTGGGTTGAATCCATCATCATTCTTTAGCTCACTTTGCCACCCCAGTTCAGACACAGCTATATGCAAATCAGTCTTGACCCTGTGCCTCATGGGAACAGTCCAGACCAAACTGCCAAGCCATGTCTTTCCTGGACCGGAATCAAGCATCCTGGGACCGGTTTCGGGCTAACAGCCCTCATCAGCCAGGCTAGCTTGACTCCAGTGGCAAAGTGAGCAAGGGACCCACGTCTGGGCATACCCTGCCAACTTAGGGCGAACAAAGCAAACACAAGGAGTTGATGGACGGAGTGCTGAAACTTTTCAAACACTCACCCCCAGTCACAGATCTGGGTTGAATCCATCATCATTCTTTAGCTCACTTTGCCACCCCAGTTCAGACACAGCTATATGCAAATCAGTCTTGACCCTGTGCCTCATGGGAACAGTCCAATCATAGAACTCAAGTTTATTCCAGCACTGCACATCCCAACAAGCTGCATACTGTGATTGTGATTGCTTCATGACATCTCACGCTGACAATCTGATATGGGATGAGATTAACAAACATACATCCCGCAGCTCTCTCCACCATGTCTCACTCCAAGCTATGCCTGCTCAGCGCCAGAAACTTAAAAAAAATATCTCAGAATGGAAAACCTAGCGCGGTAACCAGCTAAGTGGACAATGAACATAAGAAATACCCTAAAGGGATCTACAGAGCTGCTCAAAACTCAGGTTACTGAAAACCATAAACTGTGCGCCTCTCTCTCACACCTCTTCATCCATCACACTGCTAAGTGCTGCCTCCCATAATTTGATAACCATTCCTGGGTGGTCATCACGCATGACATAGAAACACTTCATGCAAATGATCAAAAACAAAAAAAACACTCTTCCAACCACACATGCTACATGGTGTAGCATGCTACCCAGTGCTTAATTTGTAATGGAATACATGTCGGGCCCAACGGTTTGTTCAGGACCCCGCGGCTAGCAGTTTAGAAGATTGGAGAGCCGAATACCAAAGCTACGTAGTCTTGACTCCATCTCAGGTCTCATTAATGCACCACTAGACACTCCCTTCCTTTTTATCTCACTCTTGCAGGCTCTTTTTCATCTCTTTGTCAATGTTTTTCCATCCTTTAATATTTTTCTCTCTCTTGCTCTAGATCAAAGTCTGGTGAGGAAAAATAATTGCCAGTCCTAAAAAAATGATTGTAGGCTGGCCCCACTTCCAACCGCTGTCTCAAATGAGTCACTGGTGCTACCCACGTAGGTAAGCACAACAGCATCCCACATAGGGGTAGCAAGCGCTATATAAGTGCTACAATACTATACAATACAATGAAATACAATACAATGCAATGGAAGCACAGATGAAGCAGATGCAGCAGCCATTCATACCCACTGGCTGTGAGTACTCACAGAGTGAGATACTGTGCTTACTGTGTCTGGTGCTCCTGGGGCCCTATACAATGGAGTACATGCCACTGACTGATGGGTTCTCACGGGAGCCATGGCTACTAGGTGTGACTCCAACCAGTCAATACTTTCTCCTTCACCGCCTTGACAGCATCGATGGCAGTGCAGTCATTCACCTCTCAAACAAAACACAGTGTCCTCTGGGGGGGGGGACAATGAATTGAAAATCATGAGGAACATTCAAAAGGTCTGTAAGCCTGTAGTTTGAGTTAATCCTTGTTGGATATTTGCCCTTTCAGCAGTGGCACCCCCATTTTTTGCCTTCCTTAACTGAACCTGTTTTTGTTGGCCATAGGACTCTGCATACTTTACCACTGCTAACCAGTGGTAAAGTGCTTGTGCTCTCCATTTTAAACAGGACAAAATTGGAATACATGTAAGTGGCACATTTAATATACTTGTTGTTGGAAATGGGGGTCTCTAGTTGGCAGAGGTAGGTACCTTTGACCAAGTAGGGACCCTTGCTTCTATTCAGGGTAAGGGGGCTACACTCCAAATTAACCCCTGCTCACCCCCTTGGTAGCTTGGCACGAGCAGGCAGGCTTATCTCGGAGGCAGTGTGTAAAGCATTTGTGAACACATACAGTAATACAGTGAAAACACTACAAATGGACACCACACCAGTTTAGAAAAATAAGTAATCTTTATCTAGATTTAACACAAGACTAAACGACAAAAATCCACAATACAATACTCAAAAATATGACTTTCAGGTGGTAGAAATACCTTAGTTCAAATTAGATGGTAAATGCGTCACTTTACTCTCAAAGTACCTGGGATGCGTCACGCAATGCAAACAAAAGGGTCGCAGGGAAGTTGATGCGCCGTTCCTTACACTCAGGGGAGTGGATGCGTCGCTTCCTTACTGTGTGGGGAGTTGATGCGTCGTTTCTTACTGCGGCCCGGTGACGATGCAACAAGATGGCGCCTCAATGCGATGTGACGATCCGGTGCGATGCGGAAAAAAATGGCGTCTTTGATGCGATGCGACAACGTAGATGCGATGCGTGCACGCCCGACGGCCGTGCAGCAAAATCGATGAACTTTGGAGCCGCGACAGGCCCTGCGACACGCTTCTCCGGTGATGCGACGGCAACCTCTGCGGCGGCGGCACGCTTCTCCGGTGATGCGACACGCTTCTTTGGCGATGCGACGGCGAACAGCTGCGGCGACGACACGCTTCTTCGGCGATGCGACGGCAACTGCTGCGGCGGCGTCACGCTTCTTCCTCGTTGCATCGCGCTTCCAGCTCCCAGCGACACGCAGACACTAGAGGTACCCAGAACAACAGCAGGCACCTCTCTGCAGGTAGAATTCCCAGCAAGGAAATTCAGGGGGAGCTGGTGGTGAAGTCTTGTTGTCCCTGTGACTTCAGACAGGAGGCAAGCTCAGCTTCAAGCCCTTGTAGATCTTCCTCAAGATGATAAAGTACACAAAGTTCCTTTTTCCCTTTTCTTGGAAATTAGTAACACACGAAAACACCACTACACCACTTTCACAACGAACTGCCAGAACTGCGATGCGAGTCAAAACCACGCAATAAGCTGCGATAGCAGCAGGTATTTAACACCTGCCTTCAGATGGTGTAAAGCCGGACGACTACCTGCAGTAGGCAACAGAGCCCCGCACACAGCCAAACCCGAAGAACAAACGACGCCATGGAGCTACTCATCATGCAGCTCGAAGCCCCAATAGGGCCACAACACCCACCGCCACCAGCCCCAGGACCGCCACCCCTCCCAGGACCCGGACCCGCACCCCCCCCCCGGACCACCACAGAGGCAGCGCAGAGTAAGACAGCGGACCTACCGAAAATGCACCAGTCTCACAGACCTAACGCCAGAGGAAGTCATCGCCCACTACAGGCTCAAAAGGACAACCATCATCCGCATCCTGACCATCATTGCCCACAGGCTGACGGTACCAACACAGCGGAGAACCAACATCCCTCCGCAGACAAAGCTGCTGGCCATGCTGCACCTGTTGGCCTCTGGGACCTTCCAACCAACAACTGCCAGAGTCGGAGGAGTCTCACAGCCAGCCCTATCAAAGTTCCTCACACCTGTCTTGGATACCATCATCAGCTTGGTACCCCAGTACCTTCACTTCCCCCACACTGCGCAGGAACAGCTGGAGACAAAGCAAGGCTTCTACGCCTTTGCTAGCTTCCCACACGTGTTGGGGGCAATTGACTGCACACATGTCCCACTTGTGCCCCCTGCGGATACTGCACACCACTACCGCAACAGAAAGCACACGCATTCCATCAATGTGCAGGCAATAGTGGACCACCGGGGAATGTTCACCAATGTCGACGCAAACTACCCAGGCAGTGTGCACGATTCCTACATCTTCCGACAGTCCATCATCAACCAGCGCTTCCAGGATGGCATCTATGGAACTGGACTGCTCGTTGGTAAGTGCCAAATCAACACACCTCAAAGCCACCATCTCACAACGCACAACTGTGGGAATGCACACGTGACCAAACCACATACAACAAGTCAATCAACATGCCCACCTACCAGACACGACAACACAACTCCATGGGGATCCTGGTCTTCCCCTGCACACAATACAGCTATATCATGGCACCACAGCCACACAACAGCTGAACGTGTGGCGATGCGGAATGCAGCCATGTGCGAAGGATGCAAGTGACCCGTGAATGGGAATGTATACAACGACAAGTGAGGCGTGGATGTGCTAGACAGACATGGGTATGCAAACCACAGATATGTCCATGCAGACATCAACTGCTGGTGACTGGAGAGTAGTGAACAGTGGACGCAACCATGTGACCCCAGGCCGTGGGTCAGATCGCGGAAATGTTGCTCGCTGCGTCCCCCCCTGTGTGCGTGAGCGTAGTGGGTGGGCCCGGAGTACGCCAGGCCTGCGCAGGGGTGTGGACAAAAACCCCGTGGCGCAGAGCGTGGTTCACTCCCGGAAAGGCCAATGTCACTGCCAGGGCTGCGCCTCGCAGTCCGCCACGAGGCCTACGCCGGGGCAGATTTACAAGCCCCTTGCGCCACTTTCGCGTCACTTTTAACATGGGAAAAGTGACGCATAAGTGGCACAAGGGCCTTGTAAATCTGCCCCTTGGTGTCTGGCATGAGTCTATGGCATTCATATCCGCCATGTTGCCGGTCACAGCTGGCATGTGCCCTCTGCATCATGCCCTGGGGGCAGAGGCGCAACTAGAGCCAAATTTCGGGATAGCTAAGAAAAAAATTCGGGGGTGGCTAATTATTCCAGCAATAGGCAGAGTGGGGATGCAGGGGCTCTAAAAAGGGGTGAAAAAACAACAGAGCCTCATTTACAAGCTAATGGTCTTTTAAAGACCTGTGAAGTACTCTGGTGCGGCTGTGTGTGTGCCCGGGAAGCTGTCTCAGCCCGGGCTGCCACACACGACCGGGGGGGGCTGAGGCCCTTTGAGCCCAATGGGCGTTGCGCGCCTGCCTGGGGGTACACCTCCCATTCTCCCCCGAGACACTCCGCGGAAGGCACCTCTGAGACATTCGAGACCCTGCTCTGCCCTCATGACCCTACCCCAGTCTCCCGCAGGTCAGCGTCCCATGGCTGTAGGCCTGTGTTGGCCGCTGTGCATCCGGGGCCACTAACCCTGTGCGGCTCAAGTCATGCTCCCTTGTTGTTCTGACATTGCATTTCTGAGTGCCTAATGACTGTTGGAGTTGTTGCCAGCACCAGCTACTCCCTGAGGGCTGGCTTACACTCACCCCACACACAGCCAGCACAGGCGTCACTGGATCAGTGGGCCTGCCATCACATCATGCTGAACCAAGTATTGACTCTTTTCTCTCTGCACTGTCCCAGGTGATCATGGATATGCACTCTGCCCTTGGATGATGACACCCCTCCGAGACCCGAACACACCTGCCCAGAGGCAGTACAATGCGGCCCACATACGCACCAGGGGCATCGTGGAATGCACATTTGGTGTGTTGAAGTCACGTTTCAGGTGCCTGGACGTCACAGGTGGAAGGCTTCTGTACAGCCCGGACATCGTGTGCAAGATGATCGTTGCATGTTGTGTGTTGCACAACATCTGTGTACGCACCAATGCCCCCTAGATCCCAGTTCCAGCAGTACCGGACGATGATGGGGACGATGGGGCAGGTGGCCCACATCCCACTGCAGCTGTGGCAGGATTGGCCCGTAGGAACACCATCATTGCCAATTTCTTCTCATGAGAACGTCACATTGTGGCCGTCCCCGTCAATCATGGGACAGTACAAAATGTCCACAAGCACAGCATGTGTGAATAAAACATATTTGCTGGTTACAGGTTGTACTTGTACATTGTCATGTCACAGTTTCCAGACTGGTGACTGTGGCCACCATCTTCTCCATGTCATTCAGCTCCTGGTGTTCTGCTGGCCCCCCTCCTCCGGGGTGCGTTGCTGCTTTCGTGTGGGCAGCGGGTTTCTGCTTGGTTTTGCCATTCACATCAGTCCAGCGTCTCTTGTGCTCTTCCATTGTCCTCCTCTGCCATGCGGCGGCATTCACATGGTCCGAGGTGGTGTGCCATCTTTGCCTCTTTGTTGCCAATGACACGTTGGAGGTGACGTACAGTTGGTGGTGGTGTTCTGTCTCATCCGTGGTGATCATATGGTTTTCCTGTAGACTGTACCCCATCTTCCTCTTCCTCTTTTCATTGCCCTTCCACGTGCCCTGTATTCCTGGGTGTTCCTCCGTGGGGATTGTGGGATTCATGTTGTCCTCTGCAGTCGGTCAGGGTGCGTCCGTGGTACTCCGCAGTTGATTTCGTTTGTGGTGGCATTTTCCGTATGCTGTTCTTGTGCTTTTTCCCGCATTACGCATGGGTTTTGCTGGCCTCTTGCTGCTTATCGCTGATTTCCTCATCGCGCTTTGGCCCATCGCATGTTTTTTCGCGTTGAGGTTTGTGGTTTTATCACGGTCGCGGTGATTGTATCGCGGACATTGACCGCTTTTTCGGGGGACTATCGCATGGTACCGCCGTGTTGTGAATTCCACGTTAACACGGGGTTATTTTCCCGCGATGGGCTGCGATGTGTAAAGTTGCGTTCACATTTTTTGGAGATGTTTAGCACACGTTCTTGTGAATATACCCCTCAGTGTTCACCTATGCTAATTTAACTAGGCCTGAATTTGAAGTGCATTTGGTTGCCTTGTATGTTCTCTCCTCTGCAGATGCAGTTTCAAGGCTTCATTGGCTAGAGAAAGGAGTACAATGTGTTAGAGATAGTAGTAATCATGAGAAGAAAATCTTGGCAGAGACGTGAAGAGCTGATGAGTTGGAGAAAGGTGACTATTCATCGTGTATCAGCAACGGTGTTCCATCCAAGGTTGTGAGAATGTCCAGTTTTCAGTAAGATGGGAAAGTTTGACGAAGTTGCCAATGTGCACATGAAATTCAATCCTAATGGTTCCTGGAAGGGTAGTGGGAAGATCGCACTATGAAAATGTATCTGTGTGTTTTAGTTAATGGATACACTATTACAGTTTAGAGCAGATCCCTTTTTGACCTAGAGAGGTACACACCCCTCTGCTTACCCTATTCTTGGGACTGTAAATCTATATGCTAAACACTTGTTCCCTTTTCTACTGAAATCCTCACAGTGCTGACACCTTCCTGCTTTACATTCCTATTTCATGAATATTCTTTGAGATTTCCATTCTGAACCATCCTGAATCCAAACTTAGAACCTTGCTTAGGTGACTTTCAGACTTATGTCTTTTGTACTGATGTGGCTTCACTTGTCACATATTGACGGGATTGAATTGGTTTTACTTTGATGACTAACACTTCCTTTTGAATTCTGTGATTGAATGATGCTTCATTTGCATTCATTTGAATTGATTTCTTAATTGCAATAAACGTACTTAACTTGAGCTACCGATTCCTCATCCTTGTTGTGTGGTCAAATGAGTTACACGAATTTGAATTTTTCTGTTGAATGCTGACTCCCTTTTTCCTCAGTTAACTATAACTGTCTGTCTGATTAAATTTGTAACCCGGTGCCAACACACTATTAAGGTGGTAGCAGAGGACAGTTGGTTACTGAGGTAAAGGAGTTTGGCTATCCCATTCTAAATTGGCCCAAACCAGTCAGAGTCTCTAAAGCTCATATCTTGCGTCTGAGGATTTGTGTAGTTCCAGCAGTTCGGGAGACACTTGTGACAGTGGAGGAGTGAGTATTAATAGGTTTGTGCGCTGCATTTGCTTATGTCTAGCTTGCAGTGTTTTGCGGAGATTGTGTGGCGTGATGTGGTAATGTTTTGAGTTGTTGTGTGAGTGTAGTGCTTGGTGAAAAGAAGTTGAAGTTGTTATCAAATCCGACATGGCTTAGGATTCTAGGATGATATTAAAAAGTGTAGAAGACACTATATTGTAATTGTCTGGTAAGTTTTGAGGTGAGATGTCATTGATGGCACAATTGAGATAGGGACATTTATCTTTGTGTGAGAGTAAGGTGTGGTAAGTATAGTGGATCCTAGTGCACAAGGAGAAGCTGTATCAACCTGGGTGAACCCCGCTGGTCAAGGTTTCACTCAAGTGTGTATTTGAGTAGGTCGGAAAGTGTTTCTCCGAGCCATTTCTTGTGTGATTGAATACCATCGATTTCTTAAGTGCAGCAGACAAAGTTGTTTGTTGAAGTTGCCTTGTGCTTTGTTTTGCGCTCTTATAGCTTAGAAGAGTGTCTTCGTGAAAAATTGTAAAGGAAGGTGAACTGCTGCGAGGAGTGAGGTTGATGTCACAGTGTGCCACGCTGGGATTGGTCGGTTGGTGTTGAGCCACACAGAGATTGATTGTCTATGTCATATGGTGCCGCGCTAGTATTGGTTGTGGACGCCGAATGTGAACTGTAGGTAGGCCTCACTCCCAGTGACAGATACAAAGGGCTAGTAACACTATTGAGCCTTCGAAATCACAGTGTGCTGCCACTATCCCTTTCAGCACTGTATCCAGAACAGTGAAAGTAACGAAGGCACGCTTGTAGCGCCCCCTCGAGGTGACCACACTGGTCTCTCACATAGTCAGAGGCAGATCAAGCTTAGATTACTGGGATGCCAGAGCCAACATAAAAGTCAAGGTACCAAATATACAAGCACGCAGGGCAAGGGATCACACCCATATAGAAAGCAAGGGGCATCCCTGTCTCAACAAATGCCACGCACAGTTCTGACTACCTGGATCCTTACTCCAGAAGTCTGTCATTGTGATTGGCAAAACCGGTGGAAAAGTCCGTCTGCATTACCAAAATTCATTCCGGCTTTGTTCTCCACTGGGAAATCCAGGCATTGTAATGAGATAGATCATTTCAGCAACCTTGGATTCACATCCTTCATTGACACTAACCACTTGAGTGGTTGGTGTTCTGTCTGGGCCACAAAGCGGGTACCAAACAGGTAAGGCCTCCTCGTAGCCCATAGTATGGCAAAGTATTCTGTCTCAATGGCCAGCTAGTTCTGTTCACTAGTAAGTAGTATGCAACTGATCAAGGCCACTGGACACTCTCTATGCTTCTCATCAAGTTGAGCCAATACAGCTCTGACTACTTTATCTGCAACATCAGTTTGTACAATGAAGGGTTGACTAGTAATAATAATAATAATAATAAGAAATGATAATAATGACACTTGTCAAGCTCACAGTTACATCAAACAAAGTGTCCCAGCGCTGGAGACCAAGATCCCCTGTGCTACATGCTTGCAGAAAATAACAGATCGATTCTATCTAAACAGCCATGTTTTTTTAAATTTCTTTCTAAAAAGGAGTTCCGTGGGGACCTGTCAGACAAAAAGGGGCAGTGAATTCCAAATCTTCGAAGCCAGGAAACTAAAAGAGCTGCCACCAAGGTGCACTTGTCTCACTTTTGGAATATAAACCATGCTAGCCCCGAGGATCTGAGATTCCTCAGAGGAGTGTAGGGTTGGATGAAAGGCTGTATGTACAGAGGCCACTATTTGTCAAGGCTTTGTAACAATAGCACAGAGCCTTGAATGAGTTCAATCACATAGTTTACCACATCCGTTTGAGGTGACTCAGAAGTTCCACTGCAGTCTTCTCTGACTAGGGTGAATAGACCACACACTTGATGCCCAAACTGACCTTCAAAGGGACTGTACTCTACCCCATTCTGTGGCATTTCTCTGTAGACGAACAAGAGTCATGGCAGGAGAAGATCCTACTTCGTCCTGAGGTTCTGCAGTAGGAGCGCCCCGTAGTGCTCTTAGGGGGTCTTGTTAAATCTTTCCACCATTTCTCCATTCGTTTGTGAGTGGTATGCCATCGAGAAGTGGTAGGCCACACTAGCTTGCTTCCCCACCTCCCTCATATGTGAAGAGATAATGCTTGTATCCGGTCCATACAAAAATAAATTTAAAAAAACATGAAATTAAAGCAGAAGCAGACAATATGGATCGGCAAGAGTGAAATGCTGTCACTCAAAGTGAAGAGAGCCAATGACTGCAATGGACTGACCCAGTGTCCTATACTGAAGCATGTGGTGGGCGGGAGCAAACTGTAAATGGCACTTGAAGAGACCAATGGGTGAAGCTGGCAGACTGAACACCCTCTCTTGGTGGGGTAGAACAAGGGTGTGAAGGGGGGTGTGTGTGTGTGTGATTTCATTATGTTTTATTATGATTTTTTTTCACAAAACATAAGGCTGCCCTTAGGCCAGACCTAAACACGGAGTGGAGGGAAATGCCCTGCACCTTAACCTTGACGTAGGGTGACCAGATCTTGAGAACGAAAAACCGGGACAATTGGGGAAAATAGAAGAAGGACTACAATTTTTCATCCACGGAATTGCGCAGAATGACAGCTGTCATCAACATAGGATCACAGAAGATGCATTAAGAAAGTAAATACAATGTAATTTCTACAATCAAAATCATAATTATTAATGAAATTGCTTACTTATAACAGTTGCTAACTAGCAAAGCTTTAGAACACCCAAAAAAGTGCCTCTCACTGTTTCCAGTCAACCCCTTCTAAAAACCGGGACATGAGACAAAATTGCCGAAATCTGCCCGGACAGCTGGTGAAAAACGGGGACTGTCCGGGCAAATCCGGGACGTCTGGTCACCCTACCTTGACGTCATGGTGGGGTCATTATAGGGTGACCAGAATTTTAAAGCAAAAAACCGGGACATTTCCCCAAAATAGAAGAAGGACTACAATTTTTCTTCAACACAGTGCACAGAATGACAGAGCTCCTTAGCAGAAAATTACAGAAAAGGCAGTAAGAAAATACATAAAATGACATTTTTAAAGCCAGTTGCTTGCCTGTTAATTAAATTGCTTTCCTATAACAGCTGCTAACTATCAATGCTTTGCGAAACATAAAAAAATACCTCCCACCCTTTTCAGCCGACCCTCTCAAAAAACCGGGACATGAGCTTAATTTCCTGAAATCTGCCGGGACAGGTGTCGTAAAACCGGGACTGTCCGGGCAAATCCGGGACGCCTGGTCACCCTAGCATTATACTTCTGCAGTAGTCGCGGGGTACAGACAATACTCAGGGGCGGCTGTGCTGTGGGGCCCTTGGACTCAGCGTTGACTGCATTCTGATCGCATTCCCAGGCCGACAAGCCTGAATGAGACGCGGCTCCTTTGAAGACGGGCGTCCCGAGGAATTAAAAGCGCTGTAACAGTAGCTGCTTGAACCCGGCCGCCCCTGGCCCCCTGGGGGCCAACAGTAGCTCCCCCAGAACCACAACACCCTGACGGGGTTAACTGGGCCACCCTGGCCTGGCGGGTCGGGCGTGTAATTAGCCGTCGGCCTCTCGTTACATGTGGCTCCCTCCGGCTGCTTCATTTCATGGAAAGGGGAGCCTGGCTTTCCCCCCTCGCTTGGTTTTTGCTTTTGAGGAATTTATCTTTTATTCGCCGCTCGCAGTATCCTGTTTCTATTTCTCATATTATGGAAGAATGCTGGAAAAACGAGGTGAGATAAAATTGGAGATCCCGTGCGACATTTAATGAGTCACGTTGGAAACCGGGAATCTGCCTGCCAGAAACCGCAATAAACTCATATAGCTGTGGTTTTAGTATTAGACCACTGAATAAATCCAGGATTTCTTAAGTGCGACAAATCACTCCTGAGGCTCTCAAGGCTCTGAATTGTAGGCACTGGGAGATTAAGTGATTTGCCCAGAATCACAGGAATAGAAACAGTATTTGAAAAATTCCCTTGATATTTTTATTTAAGAGACAAATGAGAAACTACGTTGATATCAGTCAATTGAACCCATTTTATAAGCATTAGTTTATGTTATGTTATGATAAGGGCTTTTATAGAGCGCGCAGCTGCCCCAACAACGGTGCATCCCAGCGCTATAATGCAACTGTCATAAGCAAGCCAAGAAACACACAGAAGGCAGTTATGCGGGGAAGAGGTAAGTTTTGATGGCTTTACGGAAGAGAGAATGATTTTGCTTGTTTCTGAAATGTGCGGGGAGGGAGTTCCAAAGCTTAGGAGCACAAACGTGGAAGGAGCGTCCTCCGGCCGTACTCTCTTAAACCGGGGAACAACAGCCAGATCTGGTCCATGGAGCGTAACTGGCGGGTGGGTCTGTAGGGCGCCATGAGGTTAGTCAGAAAAGCGGGAGATTGGAGAAACATGATTCTGTGGGCAATACAGAGTCTTAAATTGAATACGTTTCTCCACCGGCAGCCAATGTAGTTTGCGGATGGAACTAGCGATGGAACAGATTCTCGGCAGACCAAGGAGAGCCCGGGCTGCCGCATTTTCTGCTCCTTTGTAGACGCATTATCTCTGCCCTATTGGCCCCGATATATAGGGAGCTCGCATAGTCCAGTCTAGAGAGGACTGCGGCCTGAATGATCACCTGACGGGTGGTAGGATCGAAGAAACCCAGCAAAGGTTTGAGCCTAAGTAGGAGCCCGAAACATACCCCGGCTACTACCTGAGTCTGGGTTTGAAAAGAAAGAGCGGAGTCTATCCAGACTCCTAGATTTTTTACTGCCGGTTTAGGAGCCAGCGGTGGTCCCAGAGAGGGCGGCCACCAGAGGTCACGCCACAGATGGATGTGTTTGCCCACCACCAAGATCTCCGATTTGTTGCCATTGAGTTGGAGACAATTGGCCGTCATCCAATCTGCGATGGCTGTTAGATCTTCCTTAAACTTGAGTGCACCCTGCCCAGAGTCGTCAGATAGTGCCACCACCAGCTGTGTGTCATCCGCGTAAGACACCACAGCTAATCCTCTGTTCCTGGCCACTGCTGCCAGAGGTTGGATATAGATGTTAAAAAGGGTTGGGCTTAGAGCTGAACCCTACAGAACCCTTGGTGGACTGCATGTACCTGGGAGCAGAAGGGAGGGACAGACACCTGGAAGGTACGCTCTGCTAGGAAGGAAGTGAGCCAGCCCAGGGCAGAACCGCCAACACCGATGTCCTCCAATCGCTGCAGCAGAATCCGATGGGACACAGTGTCGAACGCAGAACTCAGATCCAATAAAATTAAAGCTGAGGTGTGACCGACATCTAACGTGCCCCTCAGATGTTCCGCTACAGCCAGAAGGGCGGCCTCAGTGCTATGACGAGGCCGGAAACCGTTCTGGGATGGGTCAAGCAGATTGTTGTCTTCTAAAAACTTCGTAAGGGTGGCTCTCTGGTTTGAAGACACACAGCGTGGGCTTCTTTAACAGAGGAACCACCTTGACATGTTTCCTGAAGTGGGAACCACCGCAGAAGGCAGAGATAGATTGATGAGTTTGGAAAAGCGCGAGATTTGGAGAGCGCGCCATTAGGGCCCGGCCTCCCGGATCCTCGCCACGCCCCCACTCATCGGCCGGGTTAGCCCGATTGGCGACCGGCCCCAGGAGGTACTTCCGGGTCCCCAGTGACGTGTTTCCGGCGTAGGAGGGGGTGGAGGCAATAGGCCTATTTAGGCTTCTGGGCCACCCAGATTTGCCTCTCTTTTTCCTGCGCCGGACCACAGGACTACCAGCTTCGCGGAATCTTCGTCTCGGGACCACGTGGATCGGCCTTTCTTGTGGAGACCGGAGGACCCGCCGTCGAAGGGATTAGCGGGCATCGGACGGAGAGGAGGCGAAATCGGCGCGCTCAAGCGCTCACGGAGTCGGGGACTTGGCGATCGGGCTTGCGGATCAGGAGGTAAGGTGTCGGGGTCTCGGGGGGCCTTGGGCAGCCGTCGGAGGCCGGGGGCAAGGGTTTCGACCACTCGGGCAGAGTGAAGCACCATCGACCATCCAAGGCTGCCAGGGGGTTCCCCCGATATTCCGGTGCGCATCGGGTGAGTGCGGGCAGGCAGCAGCGCCTTCCTACCTGATCCGGAAGCCCTAGCGGGGGGGGGGGGCAACCCAGAAAAGCAGAGCGATCCGGGAGTTGGACAGAGCGGTAGGGGGGGAGCAAGCTAGCGTGCCCAGTACGAGTAGCGACCAATTAAGAGTGCCAGCAGTATTAGGCAAGCCAGCGGGGGCAGGGATCGGGGCAAAGCAGGTCGCAGAATGCCAGCAAAGGGGCGCAACCAAAAAAGGAAGGACAAGGACCCCGACCTAGCACAATTGCTGAAGCTAGTATTGGCAAAGCTCAGCAGGGATACAGAGGAGGGCGAGGAGGATCAAGGGGGCCAGGCCCCAGAGTCAGATGAAGAACAGGCACCGGAGCCGGGGTTAGGTGACCGCCCTCGCAGAACCGGTGTCCCTCCCAAATCTGCATTCCCTCCCTTGGAAAAGAGGCCCAGGATTCAGCCAAGCAAAGGAAAAGGGGGGAGTGGGAAGGGTGAGAAAGGGAAGAAGGGCCAGGGGAGCGGGGTTCCTAAAGGGCGGCCTCGGGTGCCTGATGCCCCCTTAGTTCCCCCGCAGCCAGAACCAGTGCGCCCAAGACCCCGGGTGCCCCGGCAGCCAGTACCGGATGTACCCACATTGCCGATATCTCCGGCGCCCCCACAACCATTACCTAATGAGGCCCCTCAGCCAGTACCAGATGTACCCTCATTGCCATTATCTCCAGCGCCACAACCATTTCTTAATGAAGCCCCGCAACCAGCACCACAGCCAGAACCAGGGAATGATGTGGGGGCGATATTAGCGGAGATTAGGGGGGCATTGAAGGCGTTAGTGCCCGCACCACATGTCCCCACCCCGGTAGCGCCGGTGGAGGCAGTAGTCATAGTGCCCCCCATACCCGAGGTACCTGCGGAAGGGGCTCAGGACGCCACAGCTAGTATACTGTCTTCAATGGCTACCCTGTTAGCACAGCTGGCAACACCGGCGGGGAGGAGCAAGACTGGGGGCGGCATTGGCACCGTGGGCACCACCAGCGGCTACAGAGAGTGCACTCAGCGAAATTAGCAGACAAGTGGCTCTCTTGGAAAAAATACAGGACAAAAATATAAGCGCTCCCCTTCTGGCGGTGGGTCAAGCGGCCCCTGCTCAACCAGAACACACAGTGACCGCAACAGGTAAGGCGTCTGGGAGCACAAGCAAAGACTCAGACAAGGGGTCTAAAACAGTTGGGGGCCAAGATACAGTCTTATCGAAGCCCGGAAAAATCGCGACACATGTCCTTCTTGACACAAAGGAAAAGATTTGGAAGGGAGAATTTGTGGATATTTTCGCCTTAATCAGGCCAAAGAGAAGGGAGGTGGAAGCTAAAGAGAAAGAGGGGAAGGAGGGTTCTTTCAAAGACAGGAGACCGAGGGTGGAAGAATCTATTACTAATTGGATGTTCGGTTTTCATGTTTTTACAACGGTGATGTTAGAAAAGAAACCTGAGCTGGCAATACCTCTGATATACTATGCTAACAAGATTCTGAAGGCCCACACAGTGTATGGCGGCATGGCATGGTTAGATTATGACAGGGACTTCAGATGGGCGAAAGTCGAGGACCCTGACATGGGGTGGGATCAGACGGAGGTAAATGTGTGGCTAGAAAACGTAAATAATAAAGCACAACACATGAGGCAGCCCTTTCGGACCTCTCAGGGCGGGCCTGGGGAGAAAAAAGGGACGTGCTGGGCATTTAACAAGAAAACGTGTACTTGACCTACAGGGCAATGTAAGTTCAAGCACGCTTGCGCATTTTGCGGTCACCCCTCTCACCCTGAGTTCAAGTGTATTAAAAAATCCAAAGATAGGGGTAGGGAGCACATGCCAGCGCAACAATAGTTTACCCACGCCAGTGGACATAGGGAGGCTGATTTTTTGGCTGAATCAGTACCCGGATAGGTTGGCAGCCAAGACCTTGTATCAGGGGTTTTCCACGGGCTTCCGCATTCCAGCGCAGGGGGTACCTCCGGTGGATCATTGCAATAATCTGTTGTCAGCACGCATGCAACCCACAGTAGTGGCACAAAAGGTTGAGAAGGAACGGGCACTGGGACGGGTGGCGGGCCCTTTCCCTGCCCCCCGTTGCCGGGTTATGTTTGTTCACCACTGGGGGTGGTTCCTAAGAAAGAGCCAGGCCAGTATAGGATGATTCACAACTTATCAGCGCCAAAGGGCGCCTCAGTGAATGATGCCATAGATCCATCCTTGTGCTCAGTGACTTACTCTTCCTTTGATATGGCACTCCAGAGGCTGCGCGACTTAGGGCGGCACGCCTTCATGGCAAAAACGGACATTGAGTCCGCTTTCCGGCTCTTGCCGGTTCACCCTGACGATTATCACTTGCTAGGCTTTCAGCTCAATCACCAGTTCTACTATGACATGTGTATGCCAATGGGTTGCGCGGTGTCATGCAGATACTTTGAGACGTTTAGCTCCATGCTGCAGTGGCTGTTTACCTTCAGGACGGGGCGTAGGGACATTGTACATTATTTGGACGATTTTATGGTCATGGGCCCTGCAGCATCAGGGGAATGTGCTCAGGCGTTAGGGCAGCTAGTCGCCATGTTTGAAGAATTCCGAGTGCCATTGGCGCCTGGGAAGACGGTAGGTCCTGCAACATGCATGTCTTTTTGGGAATTGAGATAGACACAGTGGCGGGGGAATGCAGGTTACCAATGGACAAAGTGAGGGCCTTCTCCCAGGCAATTGATTCAGCACTGGCAGGAGCTAAAGTAACCTTACACCAACTCCAGGTGTTAGTGGGTCAGTTGAACTTCACCCTTCGGATCATCCCGATGGGGCGGCCCTTCTCAAGGTCGATAGCACGGGCAATGGTGGGGTTGACTCAAAAACACCATCATGTGCGCTTGCAGGCAGAGGTGAGGGAAGACCTGAGAGTATGGCGCAGTTTCTTAGCGAATTCAATGGTAAGGTGGTATGGCCTGCCCCGCCAGTGTCCAGTACGGACTTGGGCTTGCTCACGGACTCAGCAGGGAGCGTGGGTTTTGGAGCAATTTTAGGATCTCGCTGGTGCAGGGGCGATTGGCCTGCGGCATGGCATGAGAGCGGTTTAACTAAGAACATAGCCTTTTTGGAGTTGTTCCCAATCGTGGTGGAAGTAACTGTGTGGGCCAGGCTCTTTGAGAACAAATCTGTGGTATTCTGGTCAGACAACATGGGTGTAGTGGAGGCAATCAATAGGCAAGGGGCTACGTGTAAACATATACTGAGGTTATTGAAACATTTAGTGCTGGCATGCTTGAGGCTGAACCTACTGTTTAAAGCGGCACATATTCCAGGTGTAGAGAATCAGGCTGCTGACGCTTTGTCTCGCTCCAAGTTGCAGGAATTCCGGAGGTATCACCCACGGGCAGAGGATCAGATGACAGTGTTCCCGACATCACTGTGGAGGATTGGTGCCCCGCTTTAGCGGGGCTGGTAGGTGCCTCACTGAGTAAACGCACTAGGAGAACTTACCAACAACATTTCAAGTCATACAGGATGTTCGTCCAGCGCGCAGGGATAAGGGGCCTATTTGCTGCTGGAGCGATATGCGGTTTCCTACAAACATTGAGGGATCAGGGCAGGCCAGTCTCTTATGCTAGGGCGCACGTGACCGCTGTAGGATTCTTTGCCAAGTTAGCGGGGGAGCGCGACCCAAGTGCAGCATTTGTAGTCAAGAAAGCCCTGGCAGGATGGGCCCGGTTGGAAGGGGTCAAAAGGGACTGCAGAAGGCCCCTAGACGTGAAGATGCTGGGCGACATGATTGGGTCCCTGCACGCGGTATGCCGCTCATCATATGAGAGCACCCTATTTGGGGCCGCTTTCTCCCTGGCCTTTTACGGGGCCTTTCGGCTAGGGGAACTGGTAGGGACCTCCAAGTCCGATCAGTTAGGGGGCTGCAGCTGCGCGACTCCAAATTAGTCCAGGGTAGTCTGGTAGTGACCCTTCGGAAGTCAAAGACCGACCCCTTAGGGAAGGGGTCCACGATTCGCCTTAGTCCGGCTCCTGGGATAATTATCTGCCCGGTCGCTTTGATGGAAGCTTACTTAGCGATCCGCCCCGTAGGGAAGGGGCAGGCTCTGTTCATACATGAGCAAGGGGATTGCCTGTCCCAATATCAATTCAAGGCAGTTTTTAGGCAGACATTGGCTAGTCTGGGGGTGATTCCGGCGGGCTATTCGTCACACTCGTTTAGAATCGGTGCGGCGACTTTAGCGGCGGGCGCCGGCTTGCCAGCAGAAGCAGTAAAGAGGGTTGGGCGCTGGTCATCAGAGTGTTTTAAGCGATACGTGCGGCCTGAACTACTGTAAGTGGATACACAGATTTGTTGACAGGCACCAGGCACATTCTGACTTTTCCATTTCTTTCCCGACAATTAGTATGCCCGCGAAGGTGGTATGGGTGTTGGGGCACTCGTTCGTACGGCGCGCCACGGTCCGGTTACAACAGCAGCGAGTGTCGAAACCACCAGGTCTGAAAGGGATGTCGTTCCTATGGCGAGGGGTCGGGGGCTTGCGGATCCGGCAGCTGCGGCAGCTGGTTGAAGAGACAAGAGCACACGAGGGACAGCAGTCCCCGGATTTAATTATTTTACATTTGGGCGGCAACGACATGGTTGATCGAGGACGCTTGGCGGTCAGGGAAGCCATATTGACGGAGTGTGCATGGCTAGGCGGGCCTTCCCCGGGCACGGATAGCCTGGTCATGTATGATACCACGCCGGACATGGGGCGATGGAGTAAGATCACGAGCCTTAAATGTATCAGTGAGGCGACTCAATAGGGAATTGGCCAAGCTGTGCTCAGGGCCGGGCCGCTTGTGTCATATACCACACCGGATGATCACAGGAGACATAATGTTTCACCAGGATGGTGTACACTTGTCAGACATTGGGACGGACATATGGATCAAAGGAATATGGTCTTTTGTGCAGAACTTGTTTTGTGGTGGGGAGGGTGAAGGACCTGTGGGCCCTGGTCACCCTAGTGGCGGAAAGGAGACCACAGAACATTGACTTGCAGGGTAACGGGAGTCCTCATTACGTACTCCCTAGGCCAGCACTGAGGGGAGAGACGGTAAGCTCTCCGCAGGGAGAATGGGGTCACCGGCTGGGGAGGCAAGGGCGCCAGGTCACGAACTAGGGCATGGGGCAGCGGCCCCTGGGTATTCCCTACGAGCCTCCTTGGCAGCCTGGTGGTAGAGGGGTGGGCCCCGAAAATGGCGGACAAGGACCAGAGGGCTGGGGCCCACCGCTCAAGGACGCAGGTGGGTTGCGCCTTGCGTGGTTCTCAGTTCAGAGGAGGCGAGCCTGAGGGCCCCTTGGTGCTGGAACAAAGTAAATTTCCATAACTGGTGCTGATGATATTGGAGGATAAATGTCGATATTAAAAGTAAAATATTAAGACCATAAATGTATAAGATGTAAATGTTTTTGTCATGTTTATGATTGGTTGGAAATTAAACATGGCCGAGTTATACCCACTCTCTTGAAGTAGTAGCATTGATTGTGGGCTGGACCACTTGGGGGCAGGGCGGGGGATCATCCTGGGGGGTCCGGGTCCTATGGAAAAGCGCAAGATTTGGAGAGCGCGCCATTAGGGCCCGGCCTCCCGGATCCTCGCCACGCCCCCACTCATCGGCCGGGTTAGCCCGATTGGCGACCGGCCCCAGGAGGTACTTCCGGGTCCCCAGTGACGTGTTTCCGGCGTAGGAGGGGGTGGAGGCAATAGGCCTATTTAGGCTTCTGGGCCACCCAGATTTGCCTCTCTTTTTCCTGCGCCGGACCACAGGACTACCAGCTTCGCGGAATCTCCCACCCACCCGTCCCTATGAGTAGTGGTTTGAGGGGAGGTTCGGAGGAGAGAGTAGTGGCGGAAAGGAGACCACAGAACATTGACTTGCAGGGTAACGGGAGTCCTCATTACGTACTCCCTAGGCCAGCACTGAGGGGAGAGACGGTAAGCTCTCCGCAGGGAGAATGGGGTCACCGGCTGGGAGGCAAGGGCGCCAGGTCACGAACTAGGGCATGGGGCAGCGGCCCCTGGGTATTCCCTACGAGCCTCCTTGGCAGCCTGGTGGTAGAGGGTGGGCCCCGAAAATGGCGGACAAGGACCAGAGGGCTGGGGCCCACCGCTCAAGGACGCAGGTGGGTTGCGCCTTGCGTGGTTCTCAGTTCAGAGGAGGCGAGCCTGAGGGCCCCTTGGTGCTGGAACAAAGTAAATTTCCATAACTGGTGCTGATGATATTGGAGGATAAATGTCGATATTAAAAGTGAAATATTAAGACCATAAATGTATAAGATGTAAATGTTTTTGTCATGTTTATGATTGGTTGGAAATTAAACATGGCCGAGTTATACCCACTCTCTTGAAGTAGTAGCATTGATTGTGGGCTGGACCACTTGGGGGCAGGGCGGGGGATCATCCTGGGGGGTCCGGGTCCTATACAAAAGGGGGAGAGAAGTTGAGGTAAACATTTCTGGAATAGATCCGGTTTGAGAGGGTCTGCAGGGGATCCTGATTTCAATTTATTACAAATCGTGTGCATCGCTTCTTGAGGGAGCGCCGGGAAAACAGAGAGTACCTGGGCATCGCAGGACCACAGGGAGGGACTGGCCCTTGTCTCAGTGTGGGGAAAAGTTTTATAAATGTCCTCGACCTTCTTGATAAAGAAGGCCACACCACAAGGCTCTCGCACTGCTGATTGGAAGAAGGGGGGGGTAGCTTGAGGTTGCCCTGAGGATTTAAGGTCCTTGAGCAAAGAAAAGACACTTTTAGCAGGATTACTGTCAAGTCTGATCTCATTGGCATAGTAAGCAGCTCTTTCCTTCTGGATGGCTCTATGATAGTTCTTGATAGCTGCACAATATTGTGTTTCAGGATGGGGTCATAGTCCCGCCTCCATGCCCGTTCCAGCCTTTTACAGCTTTTCCGAATTGAGGCCAGGTTGTCATTGAACCATGGGCTGAGCATGACGACTCTGAGACCACCTGGCGGAAATGAGAGAGTCAAGGGAGTGTGTCAGCCACTCCGAAAGGGTATTCTCCGCCGCGTCTGGGTTATTAGGGAGGCTGGGCGTTTGACTCAGGAGGAGGGTATGGAACTGCTCGGAGTCGAGTTTATGCCAAGGGCGCCTTAAAACCGATTTTCGCGCTGCACCCTGAGAAGGACCCACTCCCAATAGTGACATGGTTACCAGATAATGGTCAGACCAACTCATAGGAATAGGTGGATTAACTATGAGAAAGGGCAGGTTAGAGAAAACCGGGTCCAGTAAATGTCCCGCAGAGTGAGTGCATCCCGGGACACGCTCGGTCAGTTGCAAGGCAGCAAAATCTGCTAGGAAATTGCTGATTTCACAGTCATGGCTGGCATCCAAGTGTAAATTAAGGTCTCTGATAATACTGAAATTAGCTGGTCTGATGGCGAGTATGCCAGAGGTTGCAATAAGTGCATCCCTGAACTCCTTAGATGGCCCCGGAGGACGATAGATTAGGAGCCCGGATAATGTGAAATTAGCATTAAGGAGAATCCTAAACCGTCCACACTCACAGCCCACCAGGGCCTCTTTAATTAGGGTGCAAGAGTATCCAGTTTTAAAGATGATTGCGATGCTACCACCCCGGGCCCCTCTGTCGAGTGTCACAATGTTATAGCCTTGAGGCATGGCTAAGCCAGGTACCGCCTCTGTGTTATCAGTGAGCCATGTCTCAGTAAGTAAAAGAATATCCGGCGTCTCATCGTGAAGTAAATCAAATACTTCAGCGAAGTGTTTTACTAGGGAGCGGCCATTCAGACTGAAAAGTTTGATAGAGTGCAGGGAGAGACAGCGTTAACTATAGAGCAGAAACCGCACTGAATGCAGCAGAAAGGGCATTAAAGCGAGGCACAAAGGTGGGGGGCACATGGGCTTGCCTCCTTGCTAATGGCACATAGGTCATCTCGGGAGTATGTAATTTTTGCGGGAACCGGGCCGGCAGCACGTCTGGCGTCGTCCAAGCGCGGACGGGTGCAGACGGGCTTGCCTTTGGCGCGCCAGCGGCGCGTCCTCTTTGCGTCCGCGCCACGGCAGGCATGAAATGGCCTTGGGGCACAACTGGCTCCTTCCGGTCGAGCTTCTGATTGGTTGAAAAAAGCCAATCAGAGCTCAGCCTGTCCGTGAAGTGCAGAAGCGAAAGTACACCAAAACACAAGAAAACACAACATAAGGATTAAAATCAGCGAGGTGAGTTTTTAAAATATGGGGGCAAAATAGCATCAGTGCGCGTTAGGTAGCGTGCTCAGAGCAGTGAACAAAGTTACCTGTCCTCGCCACGGCAGGCATGAAATGGCCAGGGGGCACAACTGGCTCCTCCCGGTCGAGCTTCTGATTGGTATATACCACTGTTCCTTCAGTCAAAAGCACTAGGCATTCTGGGTATTTATAATTAGGGCCACTGGAATTATGCGGCAAGAGAGGGTCAAATTATCCAGCATTGTTGAGTAAATTATGCGGCAAGAAAAGCCAAATTATGCGGCTTAATACAGAACATTTTGCAATAGTATTACTTCATTATTTCATCATTTGTTTTTACTTGTTAACACTGTCTGGGCATTGGTTGCACCTCATTAGTACTAGTTTAATACCCAAATATAGCAATAAGCAACAGAAAGATGACCAGTCCAGCTTTGCATAGGGCCTTCCACTGTCGCTCCATTTGTTGTAACTTTTGAACTGAGGTAGAAACCAAATTTTTTGTTAAAATCTGCAAATTTTGCGGCAGATGATGGATTATTTGGCAAATGTGGCAAATTTATAATTATGCAAAAATTCCATGGAGCATGAGTGATACAGGTACCCATACCCTCCTTGGGATCCATTTTAGATTTGCTATATTCAAATGGTACTGAAGCAGTGTGAGATGGGGTTTGCACTGTGCAAATCTTTTGTGCAAACTGAAGTACAAGCATCACTCGAGTAGATGGACCTTTGTCTAGAATTGAGGCTTAACTTCAATATATCAGCAATTTATTATCATTAACAGATAAGCACATGTTGCCCCAGACGAATGACAGAGTGGCAGATTTTCAAACCATGAATGCTTATTAGCAGATTAGCAAAGTCACAAACTCTATTGTTCAAATTAGTCATACATCAATAATCTCCTTATAAAAGCGTTGTTCATTATAATCCAAAGAGAGTCAAATATTACAAATACAAAGAAACCCTGTTTACAGATTGTCAAATGCAAATCGATTAACATTCAGTCCCCCTGAATACAAATTCCTTAATGCTAAAATAAGGATTTAAATGAGGTGGGGAAGTTAAGCCGCAAGTGTCAGCAAATAAAACTTATAAAGGCCAAGTCAAATGAAGACTCAGTCAGTTCAGTGAGAAAGGATTTGCTCAAGGGTTTAACTCCATGAACAGGAGCAGAACAAAGCGAGTAGGAAGGGGCATCTGCTCCCAAGCAAAAGGAAAAGCAGCTCTCAATCTAACTAGCTCAGCAATGCACAATTAAAACATACAATTTTCTACAGTGAAGAACAACTTTTTATGTTTCCATTAAAGAGAACCAATCAGAAACTAACATTACATGATAACACATTCATAGTCTTGTTTCCAGACATCGCACAATTGAAGAGTTCTGCTCCGTGGCTATGAAAAGATATCTTGTACTATGATGGTTCATCACGGTCAGCTTGTCCCCAGCACAGATGTGGGAAATGACTACTCACTTTCTACAGGACACATAGTGATGTTTCTCACAAAATGAAAACATTTGCAATTATTTAATTATTAACTGTCCTTGTGCATAGGTATGGAGAAGAAAACCTGGAACAAATCGACAAGGAAGGAAAGACATAATGGAAAGTCCATGTAACTCACCCATTATGGGTTTACAGAAGCCTAGCGGCAAGTACCGCATAGTGCAGGACCTGAGAAGGATTAACAGCATAGTCATTCCCTGTAGTCCCATGGTACCGAATCCAGGTGTGATTTTATTCCAAATTCCTTGTGAGGCTGAGTGGTTCACTGTTGTCGATTTGTGACAGGCTTTCTTCTCTATACCTTTGTACGAGGACAGTCAGTTCCTTTTCCCATTTCAGCTGCAGAACAGTGTTTGGATGGTGCCGAGTCCCACAAGGGTATACAGAGAGTCCCTCAATCTTCAGTGCCCTGTAATTAAGTCCTAGTCCAGTACATTGACGATAAGTTGGTTACGTCAGAAACATAGGGAGCATGCAAACAGGACACTGTTGCACTATTGAACCATTTGGCTGAGAATGGATATAAAGTGTCCCCGAACAAGTTGCAGTACTGTCAGAAAAAAGTCCTGTATCTTGGACATCACATTGAGAAGGAAGCAATGATGGTGTCACAAGAAAGAATCACAGCGATCATGAAAATGAATCTGCCAACTACTCAGAAATAAATCAGGACATTTTTGGGAATAGTGGCCTACTGTCGTTAGTAGATCCCCATCTTTTCCCTAGTGGCCAAGCCTCTGCAGAGGCTTACACACAAAGATGTGTCTGATCCAGTACTTTGGGAATGACAACCGTTTGTGTGCTTTCCTACAGCTGAGAGATAATCTCTGTCATGCACTGGGAATTCCTGATTACAATAAAGCGTTTTCGCTCTTCTGCAGTGAGAGGGAGGGCTGCGCCATCTCAGTGCCTACACAGTTACATGGCAAAAGTCAAAGACCCAGTTCCTACTTTTCTGCTACCCATGATCCCATAGCTGCAGCACTGCCTGGATGTCTTGAGCCCCTAGCTGTGGTTGGTGTGAGCATTGAATATTGTGAAAGCAATGTGATGGGTCACCCTTGGACCATTTTTGTCCCCCATTCTGTGGAGATACTGTTAACGCATACTCGCGCTCAGCATCTTACCAACAGTTGGTTGACCAGGTATGAACAAGTCATCCTGGCTGTGGTTCTTTAAATCCTGCTACACTGTTGCCCCTTCCTGAACCTTCACCAAGCCAAGACCTGATATACAAGGTGAGCACTGTCTGAAAATGATCTTGTACTGTTTGTTGATGGCTCCTGCCTGTAAGACAATGAAGGAAGCCTAAGAGCTGCAGATGCTGTTTGCACAGTCTCAGGCAAGGGTAACATCCACACAAGTGGCTGAATTGATTGCTCTTACTAGGGTGTGCTGCGTGTCTGGACAGTTGAAAACACTTGTGGTCACAGAATGGATTCATGACGTCTTCCGGTTCCCCCATCCGGAATGGCGAGGTTGTCAGGAAGCTTCTCAAAGCTTTACAGCTGCCTGACTAGACTGCGGTTGTGAGGTGCACTGCACACTGCAGCGGAAATTATTATGTAAGAGTCGATATACAGACGAGGTCGCACGTTATTGTGCATTCAATGCTGTACATTCAATGAAGAGTATTGCAATGAGGGTACAGATGAGACCAATTACAACCTCTTGTTAACTTCCTCCTACATATCCACTGTTGTTAAGAGGTTACAGGAAGAAGTTTCAGAAGCAGAACAGAACAGTTGGATCAGAGCAGGCTGTTTCAAGAGAGATGACAGCATTTGGGTTTCAGTTGATGGAAGACCTGTGTTGCCAGACAGTTTGTTGCCTCCAATGGCTTGACACTACCATGGCCTGCTCATGTAGGGAGTGATGTCATGCTCCGTTTGTTCAGGCAACCATGGTATAACCCCAGTTTCAGGTTGATGGCTGAAGAATTGTCACAGATGTGTCAACAAATGAACGTAGGGAAGAGACCTGCTGTATCACTGAGTCCCTTTGGGAGATCCGGAGGTCCATTCAACAGGATGCAATTGGACTTCATTGCGATGCCTATGTGCAATGGGCTGAGACACGTCCTGGTGATTGTGTGAATCTTTTCACGTTGGGTTGAAGCTTACCCAACCAGAAGAAACGAAAGTCTCACAGTAGCAAAGTTATTGTTGAGAGAGTTAATACTCAGATTCAGGTTCCTGACTACTCTGGAATCAGACCGAGGAACTCATTTTAATGATGAGATCCTGAAGATGTTGTGTGCAGAATTGCAAGTGGCGCAGAGGCTACACTGCAGTTATGGACCTGAGGCTTCAGGGATTGTGGAGCAAGTCAATGGGGCACTGAAATCCAGACTTACTAAGGTATGTGCTTCAACATCTCTGAAGTGGCCTGATGTATTGCCCCTTGTGTTGATGAGTCTCAACAGTAATCCTGAACGATAGGAGAACAGGATTATCTCCCCATGAGATAATCATGGGAAGAGCCATGAGATTGCCAGCTATGCCTGCAAATGTGCTTGTGAACATTACAGGTGACATGGTTCTTGATTACTGCAAAGGACTGGGTAATATGGTGTGTTCTGTGTCTCATCGTGTTGGAGAGGATATAGCCCCGCCTCAGCAGGAGCAATGCTATGGCCTCAGTCCCGGCGACTGGGTAATTGTGAAGAAGCAGGTGCACAAAACATGTTTGGAGCCTCGGTGGAGAGGACCTTACCAGGTGATCTTGGTTACTACAACAGCTGTGCAGTGCAACTGGGTGCACACTGCGCATACTCGCAGAGTCATGTGTCCCCTTGATGATGCGACAGCACCTCTCCCTGAAGGGCCGTTGTTTGCAGTGAGACACAGGGAGCAGGTTAGTCAAGCTGTTGGGGACCAGCAAGAGTCTGGGACAGCACATGTTTGGCCTGAGGGGGGTCTGAAGGAGTCAACAGTTGAAGTCAGAACAAGAGGGTCCCGTCATGTAGTGTTGACTATGCCAAAATCAGACCCTGGCGAAGAGCCTAGTGCCTCAGTAACGCGAGTAGTGCCTGGGGACCAGTGGCCATGAAGACAGGAGGAAAGAAGATAGAGTTTGCCTGGAGTGTGTGTGCCACACACTACTTCAGAAGACACTGAGGAATCTGGCCTAAGTGGCAGTGATGGTGAAGGGCCAGTAGTAAGGAGAACAAAGATATCAAAGAGAGCACGGTATACTTCACGGACATACCTTGCAACAGATGCCCAAGAGAAAGAGTTTTGATACTTGGAGGGTCAAAGTGCAAATCCAGTTGAACCTTCATGAATACATAATTGTGGCTGAACTGTGTTTTGACTTTCCTTTTCCACAGAACAGACTGACCCAAATTGTCCTTTATTTGATTTCTAGATTGAACTTTGAAATGTGCTTTTTAACAGTGACATTGTAAATAGACTTTGCTAAAAGAATTAAGAAGAGTGCCTAGACCCGAGTCTGCTGAAGGAGCGTACAGTTGTAACTTAGAAGGACACGGAGTAATGCTGAAGAAGACTCATGAAGACCTTGTAAATACAATAGTTGCATTTCATTGCATGGACATTGTTTTGCCATTTGAGCAGTTGGAAACCAACGAAAAAGACTTTGCTTCTGCTGTTTTTTTTCACACAAACAGTCTGAGTTCAGAAAAGTTGTGGGACCTTATAAGACTAATAGACGTAGGTACATAATAGCAGGTGTGTGTTGATAACTGTAAGTGCAGTACTCATTATGTTGCTTCTGATAAAATACTCATCTTCTTCATCTAGTGTAGAGCAGACTAAGGCTATACTTACCCCTGAGATCCCACTTTGTACTGATGATAGAATGCACTCACTCGATGAGAAAGACGTACACATAGATAGACCTTTCTTTAAATGTTTATTACAAATTGCTTTATGAGTACATTGACACTATGGATGCTAGGGATTGTTACATTTGTACGTAATTACCTGCATTGGCGGAAGAGGGTATCACATATCATCACATTTCTTTGACTTATGGTGTTACTTGCAGTTTGTTAATGAGTCTTCTGTATGGACAGGGTCATTTCCAGTATTATTTTTCAAATTATGATTTGAATTTTTTTAAAGTTCCCATACTTAAGCATTTGAATCGACCCTCTGAAACTAAAAATATAGAGAGAGCTGAAGGATTCTTCAACCCCACCATGACACTAGACACTGTTTATGCTCACAGAAACAATTTGACCTGTATCTTAACCAATGTAGAGAAGAGCTTTATAAGTTCAGTTGAGGACAGAAGGAGAGGAATGGTAGTAGGGAATCAAGCTGTAGTAAAACTAGATTGGAGACACAAAGGGAAATTCAGCATATTTAAAGGAAAATCAACAACTGACACAGAATTTGTGGGAAAGAGGAGTGTGAACACACATTTAAAACTAAAGGACATTGGGAGTTATTATTAAAAGGGAAAGATCCTGTAATTCCTGGAGTTTATTATGTTTGTGGCACACATGAATATTTTAGATTGCCAAAAGGATGGTCTGGTACATGGTATTTAGGCATAGTATTTTAAATGATTTATCATGTGAAACATTTTGGTGATCCTGTGAAAAAGGAACTAGTGCTGGAAGAGAAGTAGTGGGAGATATTTTTGGTGCAATGATTCCATGCGTGGGTGTGATTTTGAATGACATAAAAATTAGAACATTGTCCACAACTGTCGATAAGTTGTCTACCAGTACAGCAGATGCTTCATTAGTTGTAGATACTGATAAGTAGCTGTGACATCCATGGTTTTGCAGAACAACCTTGCGTTAGGCATCCTTCACGCAAAGGAGGGCGGAGTCTGTCGGATGTTAAAAGTTCAATAATGTACTTACGTCCCTGACAAAAGTAAGGACTTGAAGAAGTTTATCAAAGACATCACTGACTTGAAGGAAGGTTTGAAGGAGTTAGAAGCAACAGGTGCTTGGAAAGCAGTTGTAAGTTGGATTTTCTGCTGTAAGTAGATGGTTTGGAAACATAGGGAGTGCAATTGTTGGAAGCATCTTGAAGCCCCTTGTGATAATTGCTCTTTGTGGATTATTCCTGTTTGCAATCTATATGGGATACAAACGTGCACAAGTGAAGAAGGGAACAAAGGGAAAAAGAGCAGACATACAACTAAAAGACAGACAGAGCAGATACTCTGATGACATGAAATATCTGGATGAATTCAGATGAGCATTTCTGAAGCCCATGAGGTTTTAAGTGGTTCATCTGATGAATCTGATGATATCTTGATATGATGGCTTGATTCGTCATCAGAGGGGGGATTGGAGTAGCGTAATTTTGGCTCCACCCTTACACGTCTCAAATATGCAATAAATACGTGCTCTTAGCACTACATGCTTTATGCGTCCTAATATTTGTTATGTAAAGTGTTGCACTTAAATTCAGTACTGAAGTGCATTCACTGTAGAACTAGAAATGTATATATCCCATGTACCTTACCCTTATTAAAATGAAATGTAGTCTTTAGAGATTGAATACAATCCTTCTCACACTATTAAAATGTATTTACTTTAGAATCGAGAAAGATTCATGCAAAAATGTGCACTAATGTTTTCACATTTACATTCATAATGTAGTTCTCAGTCACACTTACATTCATGCATTTAAATTTACCTTACATTTACTTATAGTGCAACGTGAATCTAATGGTGAATTTATGTATTGGCATGTGTCATTTATTTGTAGTTGTATGTTCACAAATAACATGTATTGATGTGCACCATTGAATTATATGTTTAAGTTGACCTAAGTAGGTCTGTATTTCTTTCTGCATAAAATACTGCTTTTCTATTATGTTTGCATCTCTTTCTCCTTGCATGTATGTTCACATGGTTTGTTAGTTTGAGAATAGATGTAACACTGTACTGGTAAGCCTGAGAAGAAGTCCTTGACAAAGAACATGGACCGCCAGAGCGTTAATTGACAGACTCTATACAGTAATGTATCGAGGTGTTTCAGGTACCCAAGGATGATGTTGTTCACAGGACTAGTCTGGGAGAATGTGCTAATGTTGCACCTCACCACGTGAGAACGGAAAGGACAATGGAGCTCCTGATGGTGTGAACAAGGGGTGTTACCCAGAAGATTCATGTGGCATTAACTGGTGTTCTCACAGGTTGATATTGGCCACTTTTCCTTTGGACTTTGAGAAGTACAGACCTCTCAGCTTACCCCTTTGATTCTTTGCTGAGTGTGGCTTAGGTTACACATATTTACCAATTTCTAGAAGACTCTTGACCAAGCTTCTGAAATGCTGACACCTTCCCACACTTTCCCGGCATTTTTCTCTTTTTCTGCAGTTTCCCAACTTTTGAGACTCCTTTAGATTTAATGACTTTCAATAATTTAGACTTTAAATTGTAAATTCGATGACCTAAGACATTACTCATGTTTGAGAGAGAGGATCGGAGACTCTTCTCTGAGCACCAGATTCTGCTGCTAATTTCTTGTATTGCTGTAACTGAACTTCTTGTTTGTCTCATACTGATGCTCCTGAACTACTTTAGGAGGTTTGGCTATCCAGTTATTATCCTGTACCTTAAAAGCGTGGTATTAAGGTTCATTTACATTAACCTAACTGCTAACTTGCAATAAACTTCTTGACTTTATCTACTGATTGTGTAGCCAAATGAGTTACACTGTAAATTAGATATGTTTGACTAAATGCTAACTCCCATCACCTCTAAGTCGACAAAGAAAAGATCTGTCGGGTAATCAATGGTAAGAGGTTGGCCCAGTGCTGGATCAACGGTGATGGCTTGATTCGCCATCAGAGGAGGATTGGAGCAGCATAATTTTAGCTTCATCCTTACATGGCACAACTCCACAATATATATGTGCTCTTAGCACCATATACTTTGTGTGTTCTAATGTTATTAATGTAAAGTGGTGCGCTCAAATGTAAAACTGAAGTGCATACACTGTAGAAACTAGAGATTCATAAATGTGTGCACATGAATAATTAGCCTAATAGTAAAGAAATGTAGTTTTTATGTGTTTACACTTGTCTGTCAAGTTCTATTGCACGCAAATGAAAAGTGCATCACACGTGTAATAGTGATTTTAGTATTCATCTAACATTTATTTTGAAATAGCATGTGCACCTATATTCATGTAACTGAAGTGCACTCTGAAGCTTGTTTAACTTGACTATAGTAGGCCTGAACATTGAAATCTATTTTTCTGCTTGCATTGCATCTTCTCTCTTCTGCAGGTACAGGCCGAAGCTTCATTAGTTAAAGAAAAGAGTATTACGTATTAGAGATAGAGAGGCCTGAGAAGAAAATCTTGGCAGAAAGTGTGGAGAAGCTAACATTGTGAAGAAGCTGTTTATTCATTGTATATCTGCAACTATTAACGTGCTCAAAGACGTGGGAGCGCATAGGTTTCGTGAGATGGAAGAAAACTCCAGTGTTGCTAAAATAACAAAAGGTTCACCACCATTGGTCCAAGGAAAGCTGGCGTAACGATTAGATCATGAGACTGTATTGGTATGCTTCAATTAATGTATATGCTGTTAGACTGTAGAGCAGATCTTTCCGGACTTCGAAAGATACAAACCTCTCTGCTTGCCCCATTGCTTGTGAGTGCATGGCTATATGCGAAACACTTGTTCCCTTTAGAGGTTTTCTACTGAAATCCTTGCAATGCTGACACCTTCCTGCATTCTTAAATTCCCTGCTGCCCCATCCTTAATGACCCATCTATAGGTAGATTTTAATTTAGGTTAAACTACTTTTGCATTACTCATGTTTAGAGAGGAGGAACAAAGCTTCTCAGAGGAGCACCGAATTCTGTTGTTTTGTACTTGGATTATTCTGACCGCCATCTTTATTGGACTTTTCCTTTCACGCCCGAATCCATATCGGATGTCTTAATGTACCTATTGTAATGCTTTATATGCATAATACTTTTCTATTTTGCTTACTTGGTTGGATACTTAATGTTTACTAAATCAATCTTAACTTTGACTACCAATTCCTGGTCCTTTTATTGTGTAATCAAATGGGTTACACTGTTATAATTGTGATTTGCTGAATGCTAACTTCCTTCACCTCTCAGTCAACCACAAAGGTCTATTGAGTGCAAATTTGTTACCCCGGCCAACGCGCTATTGTGGTCAAATTTCAAAAATGTGCAGTGATTCTGTGATTTTGAGGTATATTTTGAGTTATATTTGGAAGAGTTAGGAAGTGTGATGCTGGTAGGGTTATTATAACTTCTAGGGGGCTTTCGTAAAGAGTGGGCAAGAAAGGGTGATTTTTCCTCTAGGGGTGGGTGGGCGTAACTCATGTAATTTGCGGTAGCAAAAATATGTGAGATTACGTGGAATTACGCAAGAAGCGTAAACCTGCCTTTAGCGCAATTTTCTTAGCACAAATTGTACCCTTGCATCAAAAATGGGGCTGGGGATCTATATTGCACTAACAAAGTAGTGTTAAATGCAACAGAACACAAACAACAGCATCCAGCAGCTGCTCGCACGCTGTTCCTGTGCTTTTGATTTAGGCAATTTCCTGCAAAATACTTTAAATTATGGGACTTGGTATAATCATGCATTTTTTGGTAATTTCTTGTCACAAGAATAACACAAAACTACTAAAATTACTCTGACTACTCTGGCATAATTAAACTTTTGCCCAGGCCTACTTTCCTCCCTGCATAACAGGAGGTGTTTAAAATAGGTGGTATTGGGAGGGCAGGAAGGAGTTGTGCTCAATGTTTAATAGAAGGCTGATGGTGGGTGGACATGACTTTAGCTCTTTGCATGCATTTCCTTGATTACTTTAGTCTATAAATTAGGTGCTAAGCTGAGGGTGGGTTAAGAGGGGCTTTGTATAGGTTCAAGCAGTGGTGACTGGCATGTCCTGAGGGTGGTGGGGTGGGGAGCACATAAAAAAAATACAAATACAATACAATAACAAAAATAAAAAATAACAGTAACTTACCTTTTCTATAAAATGCAACGTCTTCCTTGATCCTTCTTTCATCGAGGCAGGTAGCAGACAGGCTCCTGACTCACACGCCAATCCTGGCTCTGCTCTCATACAGCATGAGAGCAGCACTAAGATTGGTTTGTGAGCGGCTTTTACTTTCTCCAACCCCGCTGTCTTTAGACAGCTAGGTTAGAGAGGTTTAAATGTGCATGCCTGGCTGGCTGTTGCAAGATGGCTGGCCAAAGAGACGAGCGCATTTTAAACTTCAGGCATACTGCTCCCTGCTGCCACTCAGCAGCAATTGCCCGCCCCGTCGTGAGCCTCAGTTCGGGACAGGTCGGTTGCTGTAAAATAAAATGGTAATAAACAGTATTACTGTTTTATTTTTCAGCTCTGGCCTGGAGCTTTTATTTGTGGGGCGAGACTCCTCCACTCAAGCGGAGGAGCCACCCCTGGGCAAAAAGCTGTTGCTTGGGGATGGGTTTAGAGTGTGAGAGGTTGTCTCTGATTCCTATTTTTTTGTTTGCTTGAGTGGTTGCAATGGGTGCCATGATGAGAGGGTGTTAGGAAGGGAAGGTGTGCACATGATCAATGATGAAGGGCAAGGGGAGCTGTGGTGTTGTAGTGTAGCTCCTATTTCCCTAATAGGCTCTGCGCATTGGAATAATATATCCTATAGGTTTGACATAGGACTAAGGTCAGTATGTCCCTATCAAGTATATTAAACTTAATTACTTGTGCCAGCTAGCTCAGAGGCCACTAGAAACTCCTTGACAAACAAGAAGGGAGTAGTTTCTGGCAGCCGCAAAACATGACCACTATGTTTCCCTTTAGAATCAGAACGTGTCCCAGAGTCGTGGAAACAATAGATAACTATTTCACTCAGCTCAATCGTGCATGCTTAGTTTTCCTCAAAGTTACACAGAAAGAATAGACCGGCGTTTCAATAAAAGATTTATTGAACAGTCTTGTTTCTGGTGTAGGTAAAATGTGCTGTTACGATCACAAGACAGTATGCAAGATAAATAATGTACAGTGTGAGCAGTAGAAATAAATAATACTGTGATAGCATTATCTTTTAGTACATATGCCTTTACATAAATAACACAGACTAAAAATGCGAGTACTCATACGATGTGTTTCTGAGCTAGTTCTACCCCAATGTACCTAACCTAACCTAGGTGTAGGGAGAGGTATGAAGTAGGTGAAGTATTCCTTACTATGGTTTACTAAGAGTATGTTAAGCCTAGTATGCCTAGTATGCCAAGAGTCCCTCTAGGTTCTTGTCAGCTCCATACCTGAAGAATGAGAGAGGTAGGAATCTCTTTGCCAGACTCGAACTCCAACACCCTGCAAGGGAAGTCAGATCACTGGAAGCTGGACTCTCTGCGTGCAGGGATGACAGCGTCTTCTCTGTGTGTCAGGCCGGGAAAAGGGCTCCTCTGAAGTCGAGGTCTCCTCTAGTTTACAAGGGCTAGGGAAGGTATATTTATACCTGAGAGTACCTAAGAATGTTAGTATTGACGTGAGTCGGACAGCGAAAGACGTCATGAATGAACCCCTAAGGAATAATGGTTCATGCATAATATATGAGTCCTTGAAGAAATCAATAGTCCTGGGCTAGGGAAACTCCCGAAGCCTAAGGGTCTGTTCTTCATGAACTCGTTGTGACGTTAGGGTGGACGGATGTCGGAGACCATGCCTGTATTTGGAGTGCACGGTTTAATGCCTAAATAAGGGCTGGGATTTTATGCCTATATAAGGGCAGGGCGAATTGTGCCTATATAAGGACATGATACTGGAAAGCCCGTTATGGACACCCTAAGAGGAATACAACACCCACTCCACTTTCGTGTATACGATAATACTAAAATGCTAAACATTTAAAATACTAAACATAAAATGGAGTACCGCATATTTAAAAATATTTCTTAAAAGCATTAAAAAACATAATAAAAAATGCAAAAGGTACTGTACATTTGAAGCAAATGCTTTTCATTTCAGGCATAAAGTTCGAAAATAAATGCAATTGGAATGAAATAAGCAGTAATATTTACATGTGACAGAAAATGATCGATAAGTTGTTCAAAAATCAAAGTCATTTCATGTCATGAAAATTAATGAACTGTTTTAGACACACAAGATGACTAAGTGTCCGTTGAAGTACTGCCAAGTCTGTACTATAAGGCTAGTTCTACTTTAAGCAGATTGAAGTGCCATTTTCGTTCGAAAAATGGGAAAAGTTCAATTTTGGTAGAGTTCCAAGTTTTTGTAGAATGAAGGCCAAATTGTCAATGCATCTCTGGAACACTGTATGCTGAATCAGAGTCAGTTTACGGGTCTGGTGTAAACATGAGATCATCTATTTCTATAGACAAAACATCATCCACTGTAGTTGGTGTCAGTTGGAACACCTCGTGAAGCAGATTAATTGCACAGAGATATGAAGCATCGCTGTCAGCATTGGTCGCAGCAGCAATGTTCGCGTCCGTTGTTACCTGTGTGCCTGTAGATCTTTCTCGTACCTCAGCAGCAGCCGGAAGCGTCTGTGAGATCTCAATGAATGCAGACATCAGGATTGGCAGCCTCTGGGGACAACACAGAGCATGGGCCGTTATCTGGTCCAGCAGAGTATCGATATCCGTTGGCGTATCCGATGGATATGTTAGACAGGTGTCCAACACGCATTCTACACCGCATAGCAGGCATCGTAGAACAGGTAAGATGCAATCTTGCCAGATTGGTCTGAATTACAGGAACCACGTGGTATTAAGGTCCCGTAGACGAGTCATGTCCAATAGCTGTACTATTCGCTCACAGCACTTTCGTTCAAGGAGAGCTTTCTCCATTTCGCTCGGAGTGATGTCTGCGAATAGGCTGGCCATAGCGCAATAGCAGGAAGAGAAATAGAATTCCGGCAACAAGTGCTAGAATTAATGGTATGCCACCAAACACCAAATGTGCAAAGTTCGGGATGATTCCGAGTATTGCCTGGAAAGGTGCTAACAGACCGGAGCAGATGCTCTTAAATACATGTACAATTCCGGTTGTATCAGACATATTGAAGATACGTCCTATCATTTCTACGAAATGTATAGGGCAGTTTGTACGTATTAAAGTCTGTATCTCAGCCGAAGTCCTTGCTTCTTGTAGATCATAGGTTTCTTTGGCCGAGGTCAAAGGCACTGTTTGCTGTAAAAGCATGGCTTTCATTCTGCTCAAAGTATCAAATCTTATAAAAGAGACGTTCAGCGAAGGCCATAGAGGCGACTCCCTGACTGTGTCTATTGGGGCAAACAATACTTGCATACAGCAAGTGACCCTGGAGTTGACCGTTACTAGATATGGGATGCCTGGCAGCATGCCGCAGCAACTCTGATAATTCAACATGAGGTAACTCCCATTAGAAAGTTGTCCAAACGTTGGATTAATCACAGCAGCTGGTGTACCCTGCTGATGGCAAGTCAAATTTGCCACAGAACCATTACAAGCCCCGTGTAAGGAAATGTCCTGACATATAAGCGAACCGATTAGTGCACATTTACAGTTTGTACCGCTCAAAATCACTTCACGATCCCCACTCCAACATCTATATGTATACGGTAAATCCCAAGATGTCTTAATGTATTCCTTACCCAACCTTTCATATTTGCTTGCTTGCATTTGTCTGAGGCAATACTGAAACTGAAAAGTAGTCACAGGTAGTGTGATTTTGCCATGAATAAGCCATTCTGTAGCTGGTTTTTCTGCCACTGTGAATGGTAATTTTTCCAGTTTTTCAATGCTCAGCACTGTATACCTTGCTCCTCTTTGTGCCAATTCGATCTGTTTATCAGTGAGATTGTATTCTGCAAACAGAGCCGTTGTGTTGATAAAACGCCAAGGCACATAGCCCGCTCGCAAAGATTGCAGCGTCCAGCTTAGTAACACAATAGAACGTAATTGAGACTGGCCTTGTAGTAACATCGCCAAATCTTGTTCTAGTATGTCGATAGCAGAGGATACAATGCCATCCAATGAATATATTCTGGAGGACAAAGTTGTTAACCCATTGTCGACCACAAAGAGTGTTTTCTCTAAATTAATACGATCAAGTTCACGTATTCGTTCTGCAGCCTCCATCTGTGATACTTTCCATGCTTCATTATAGGCAGCATAAATGCCGGCATATATGAAACGTTTTTGACGCGGTTTTCTTGGTCCAAGCAAGAATTCCCTACGGTCTGCGTCCTTTTTAAGTAAGGTTAAGTGTTGTTTCACATCGTGTAGTGTAGACTTATGCAGCCAATCGAGGCATAATTTTCCTACACTGTATGTTGTTACTACCCCCGGATGTTGTCTTTGGACGTATCTTGGGTCTGGCCTATTAATAGTAAAGCCCTGAGTTTTATTCAGGAATCTTTCCTGACAGTTATTCGTGTCTGTGGGCCAGATCAACCATTTCTTCCAATTAGGATTAGATCTGTTGAGTTGTAGTATATTGTCAACTGTCACCACTGCCTGTGTATCGTTATCACTTGCAGGTGCTGGTACAGAAGGTGTGTTCATCTCTTTGATCTTGGCTAATCAAAGACAAGATGTTTGTTGGATGGTTTCATTCAAAAACATTATTTGTTCAGGGATGATACATGCTCTAAATAAAGCTTCTATCCCCTGCACTTGCCAATGTTTAGTACCCCACACAGTTTTTGTGTCTATTGTGTCTTTCCAAAAGTCGAAACCCTGTCTAGACAGTTGGGTATTAAATAATGCAGAATAAATCTGTTTTGTATTTGTTAACATCATTTTCAGTCCTGTCTTGTTTACATTTTTATAGTAAAACATTTCTGGATCAGATGTATTGTAACCTGAAAAATATGGAAATTTACTAGCAAATGTCTTTGAACTACCTTTAGGTGGTGTAGGACAATGTTCCCATTGGTTAAACATAAACACATTTCTTGGATATGCAGATTTATGCAAATAATGATGACCATAGTGGTTATAACAATACAGTTGTTCATAGTCTGATGAACCCTCTAAATAATCATTTTTAGAAAATGCAGCAGATTTTTCTAGGTCAAACATTATGTCATTAACAGTCTCAAAGTCCCAATCATCAGAATAGGTACTGGATGAAATTAGATCACTTAGTGAAATTTTAAACAAATGTGGAATGTTCAATTGTTCCGTCGGACCGAAGATATCAAAATCTGTTTTGTCCCACACTATACCATCCTGTATAGGAACAGCTGTGATGTTCACTGATGACAAGTCTCTTGCTTCACGATGGGAAGATTTATGAGGTTTCAAAAGTACGTTCACGCCTTTTCCTTCAGTGTTCACATGGATGTATCTGCCACTTATAAGCACGCTCACAGTTGTAACCAAAGCTAGCCAGAGCAGGAAAACAACAAGTCCAGATATAATCCAGAGTTCAATCCATGGAGAAACCAAATAAGTCTTTTTCAGAAAGTGAAGAAAGTCTTGTACTTGCTGCTTGAATTTGAATGATGCTGGCATCGTTTCAGGTTCACTCGGATCTTCTGAGAACATATCAAAGTTAATGAAATAGCCAGAAGCAGTTCTATCAATTGTTGGAATTGCATCAGGATTTGTAGAAATCACTGGAACCAGTTCATCACTTGCCACATTGGTGTAGACAGGTGTATTTGGACGAACTGTTACTTGGTGTTCAAGAGGGATGAGTTCCATAGCATTGTTGCTTAGTCCTTCATCTGTTACTGCTGAATTCTCGATGGTTATCAGTCTTTCAGTCTGAACCTCATGGATAGTAGCGAGAGGAGTGCGTCTGCTACTAGGTCGGAGTCCACGAGGCCTACTATTTAGTATTGGCCACATACTGTGGTTTGATGAGGTCGATGGACACAAATCTTTTCTCCTTTCTTCCAGCAAGGGGCGGCAGAAGTACTGTTCTTGTTCCTTGAATTGCTAGGACAGGTACTGGTTGTCTGTAAGAAGGTCCAAATTCCTTCTTGTCCGCAATCTTTTCTCTGACTAGATCCCCAACTTTTGGAATCCAGACAGGCCTTGCTGGGACCGCCGATTTTTCCCCAGTGGTGGTTGGCTGTAGGAATACGTTGCTTTGTTTCGTTCTTAACTCATTTAGTTCCTGTAAAACAGCCAAACGATCTTTGATATCAAAAGGTTTATTTTCCACCACTGTGCCTACGTGTTCAAGGTCTGGTACCCACATTCTTGTCCCAAATAGGACCTCATATGGAGTGACCCCCCTAGAGAACTTCTTGGCAGATTATTCAATGAGCGTTGGAACCCACTAAGGTGTTTGACCCACCCATCACCCGAACCTAATACCCTAGCTGTTATAGACTGCTTTATGTCCCGGTTTTTCCTTTCCACAACCGAATTTCCCTCAGGATGGAATGGAGAGGAGTACCGCAATGCAACGCCCAGACTGGCCATGGCTTCTTTGTAAGCCCGAGAGCTAAACGCAGGACCCTGGTCGGAATGTAGCGTGCCTATTGCGTATGTGCCGATAAAGACTCGCAAATCTTTTATAACAGTTCGAGTGTCAGCTGAGCGCTGAGGCCATAACCATAGGAACCTAAATTCAGTATTTGTGGGAATGCCTTTGTCCAGTAGGACGCAGGTGCATAGATAGTCTAATGATATCTAACAATGGTGTCTGTACTGGGTTACCGCATTCGCAGCATGGTGTCTGGTGGCTCTCTCGCTGTAATTTACAGTCTAAGCAGTTGTTGATGAATATGTGAATTTCTGTATTCATTTCAAGCCACCAGTACATCTCTTTTAACGTCAAAATTGTTTTAGAGATCCCTTGATGTGACAGACCTTCCCCCAAATGTGTTTCATAAATCAAGGCTGCTCTACGTTCCATGTTTGGAATTACCCTATCCCCCACTCCAGGGATTCGAGCAAAAGGAACGTTGTTCGCATCAATTACATAAGAGTACTTGAGTGGAAACTTTTTTGGTAACGCTGCACTGCTGCCTTTGCTTGAAGCATTGACAGCCAACATTATCTCACCGTCTGTTTTTGTTTTTGAACGAGTGATCGCAGCTACGGAACCCGTCTGCACAGCCCCCTTTGCGGCTTCATCAGCCAATGAATTCCTGCAACGTGAACGCCATCACGTTGATGACTCAGTGTGTGGATCACGTGAGCCTTTGGTAGTTCGTTTTTCAACTGAACTACTTGTTCCCAAAGCATTTTGTGCTTTATTGTGCCACCTTTCGCATCTTTGAAACCATTTTCAAGCCAGTTTTGTATATACAAAGGAATTCCTCAGCACACGTCTGTTATGTCACAATATACATAAACATGCTTGATGTGAGCATAAGTAAAATACAAGTAGGTAAGTTCTTATTTCTTTTTTCCTTTTTATTTTCCGATGTTCAGACAGCCGACACGTGTTTCGTCGCTTACATGGGAATTAATCCCGCGACTTTATCAAGGCTATTGTCTTCCTGTGTATAACCTTTATTAGTGGTGCACCGTACTCGGCAACACGAGGAGCGACGTCCGTGTGTGGGATCAAACTACTAAGAAATAAGATTCTGGACTTCTGGGACATACAGGGATCCCTTGGATTTAACATTGAGAAGTGAGACGTCGCGAGATATTGAATCCCAGTGTGGGTTGGAATTAACACCACTAATAAAGGTTATACACAGGAAGACAATAGCCTTGATAAAGTCGCGGGATTAATTCCCATGTAAGCGACGAAACACGTGTCGGCTGTCTGAACATCGGAAAATAAAAAGGAAAAAAGAAATAAGAACTTACCTACTTGTATTTTACTTATGCTCACATCAAGCATGTTTATGTATATTGTGACATAACAGACGTGTGCTGAGGAATTCCTTTGTATATCTGTCAATTGGCCAAGGCCATTTTGTGTTTTGAGGAGGTCAGTGGTTCTCTTCACCTTGCAGCACCGTGATCAATACAGCAAGTAAATATCAAATATTTGTGTTATCTCTCCCGAGTGGCGCCTTCATTTACCCAACTAAATACCACTGCTCATTAGGTGCTCAGTTTTGTATATAGTCATTATACGACTGAACACAGTAAAAGGAATCGCACACTATTAGTGTGGGGAATTCTCGATCTGTACTTTCAAGTGCCAGTTTGAATGCTTGTAGTTCAGCTCGCTGAAGTGTACAATCTCCTAGAGACTGAGGGGCATATTAGCAAGACCGGCGATAAAATTATCGCCGTTTTAGCGGCAGGAAACTGCCGCTAAAGCGGCGATAATGGGCGTGCTAATATGCGTTATAGAATTCAATAGAAGCCCAGGTTAGATGTGCAGGACATCTAACCTGGGCTTCTATTGGAATTCTATAACGCATATTATCAAGCCCATTATCGCCGTTTTAGCGGCAGTTCCCTGCCGCTAAAACGGCGATAATTTTATCGCCTGTCTTGCTAATATGCCCCTGAGTTTTTGTGACCATAGGTCTGAAGATGCCATTTCGCATGCGACCTTTAACGATTGCACACGCTGCACTGTAAGCTTGCTTACTCCCTATTGCGGGTTGTGCGGATCCGTCAGTGTAAATTATGAATTCGTACTGATCGAGAGGCAGAATTTCAGTAGGCAGAGGACATTCTTGTTCATATTGCAGGAATGCTTGTGTTTTTAAATCTGGATCAAAAACATATTCAACATCCGTTTCAGCAAGAGAATTAACCCATTGTATCCACCTTGGATGTAATGCTTTAGCATTTGGAATGCTTGCTTTTGTGACCGCTTCTAAAGCTGGTACCGGGGTTACGACAATAATGCGTTTCCCTTGGGCTAAGGCTCTTTCTTTTGCTACAGCGGTTTGAACTGCTGTTAGAATTTTTTCAGTTGAACTGAAGCGCATTTCCGCTTGTGTGTACAAATGAGATTTGTATGCTATTGGTATTTTCTCACCCTCATTGAAGGTTAAGTACGTGAATCCGCATTGACCCGAAATTATTCGGATCACCAAATTGCGTTGACTTACGCGTGTTTGTAAGTGATTTGTTGCTAACATGTTAGCTTGTAGTGAACGCAAGATTTCTGTGTGTTCTTGTGTCCAGTTTCTGATCGAAAAATCAGGTTTGATTAATGCGTAGAGAGGTTTAACCCTTTCTGCGTAATTTAGAATGTATGTTCTTCCAAAATTTAGGAAACCCAGGATGGATTGTAAATTTTTTTGCGTTTTTGGAGGTTGGAGCAGCGCACATTTTTCTAAAACGTTGGCTGCCAAGCTCTTGCCTTCACTTGAAAGCTCATATCCTAGAAATAGGACATTGAGATGGGCAATTCTGGACTTTTTAAAGTTGAATTTGTAGCCCTCAGAGGCGAAGCCCAGTATAATGGTGCTCACCCTGTTCAAGTGTTTGTCCAGGTCATCGTCTGTCAGATAAATGTCATCGACATAGGACAATGCCTCATTGTCATAAATTTGTAGTAACTCCGTTACCCTCTCTGAGAATAAACCTGGGCTGTTCTTGAACCCTTGTGGGAGTCGACAAAAGTGACGCTGGGTCCCCATTATGGAGAATGCTGTTAAGTACCTGCTTTCAGGTGCTATGTTTTGACAAAAAAACCATTTGAGATGTCTAATGTTGTTTTATATTTTTTACGCACAATGTTATTCATTAATGCTGTGCTATGTGCATTTTGCACTGCAAAAGTTTTAGAACAAGTGTTTAGGTGTCTGTAGTCCAAAACTAGACAATATGTATTGTCTGGTTTGGAGACAGGAAACAAAGGATTGTTCATTGAGGAGGTGCATGTTTCACTCACCCCTTGATATTCAAGTTGATCTAAGATCTCCCTGACCTGTTTTTTAGCTTCTTGCTTTATTGGGTACTGCCGTTGTGCAGTTGGTTCATGTTTCAGATGTATTTTATGGTGAGGTGAGTCCTCATCCCATCCTACATGATTTTTATATAATGCTGGGGCCTGGGCTACTGCCCATTTCCTGGCATATATAAATTTTAGGTGAATTGGAATATGGTTGGAGAAGGCAGGCATAATAATGTCCTCTCCATGTGGGCACTCCCTGACAACTTGTGGTGGCCAGTCCTTTTCTGCTAGAAGTATGTCATAGCCCTTTGATAGTCTTTCCCAAAAAAGTGCTTTCACCTGTCTAGGTTTGTCTCCCTCCATCCGGAGAGTTATTTCATATAACTTTTGCGGAGTACTAACCCTGGTGTCTACAGTCTCTACTTTAATGTACTCATTCAAGTCCACTATCTCCAGAAGTTCCTTCAGGTTCTGGCGAACTATTGTGACTTCTGCTGCACTGTCCAGCATTGTCTGAGCCCATTCTCCGTTCTTGAGTTGTGTTCTCAGTATTCTCGGCATGTCTGATCTTTAGACCTGCTACATTCTTTTTGGAGAATTGAGGTTTTGCTTTAGTTTTTGGAGCGTGTTTGTCGTCTTTCGATTTCACGCGTTCTTCTCTATGTTCCGATCGTCCTCTTCTTTCCGAAGTCTGTGATGAGATCTGAAAGGGACGAGAGGAACGTGTATCAGTATCTTGATACCTGTCAGGTTTTTTCAAATTATCCCTATTCCTGAGGTTATACCTCCTTTCAGAGGGCTCCTTTTGAGGAGACCTACCTCGGGATTGAGAACGTTTCTCGTTTGAATTTTGTTTATTAGTTTCCCACTTCTTTTTAGAAGATGTAGGAGTTTGTTTAATTGAGTCCTTCTCAGGACTTTCAGATAGCTTCGGCTTCACTGGTCTTCCACCCAAACTATCTCTGCCTAATTCTGCATAAGATTGTTCAATTATTCTGGTAGCTCAGTTTGATGTTCTGTAACATCAAATTCCCTTAATTTTTGGCGGATCGCAACTGCTGCTGCCTCTCCTTTAATATTAGATAATATTATTGTTGAGACCTGGTCGAACTTTTTCAGTAACTTCATACCTAAATTTAGAGCAGGCTCTGCCCCGTATTCATTTTGAATTTGTTTGAGGACATCAGGTATTACCGCAATTGACGGAATGCCATGTGTTTTAGTATAGATGGCAGCAAAGACTGAGCCCCAAGTGGTGCAGTCTTCCAGTTGTGGTGTGATCCCCATTGGTAAACTGATTGTTAGTATTCTGTGTTTCTCATACGGGTTAGTATTTGGAAATACTGCTTCGATTTGAGTAATTTTTTGAGCTATCCAGAACGGAATTTGCTCACGTTTTGTGGGCATTTTACCCATGACTGCGTATAGAGTCTCTGGTGTAATTTTTAATGTATTCCCCTGTTGGGGAGTTTGATTTGGAATTGTTAATGGTTGCTGGACTGTAAAAGTCCGCATGACATATTGGACCAATTGTCTGTAAATTTTTATTAACTCTGTGAGTTGAGTAAGTAATTCCTCGTCTGACATCTCTTCAATGTCAGGATGAGGTGTGTAGCCGGCTAGAATCGGCCATGTTGCTCCTGGTCTACCTAGTGGACCGAGCCTAGTAATGTTTTTGTGATGTTTTAGGGCGCCTTTAAACCAGAGCTGATGCTCCTGGTATGTTAATGGAATTTCAATATCCTCGAAAGGAATGTATTCCTCTGGTGGATCATCTTCTTTGTAGAAGTGAAACGTGTGTGATACTGGATTGCATTCAGGAAATGTTACCCATGAATAGAATACCTCTGTCTGAAAGGATTCATGTGCCTCTATCACGAAAACTGCTCTACCTCCTCTTGGTGGTAGGCCATGTTTTATACGTTTTAGAGTGATGGCTCTTCTTAAGTTTTGAGGGATGTTTATAACACCCTCCTCGGTTTCATTTAAACCTGTAATGTTAAAAACTGCTGCTTGGGCTGGATCAGCCGCAGCTCCACCGTTTCCTGCTTCAATGTCGGAGTCAGGCATTTTTTTTTAAATATAGAACAAGTTTCAAGGAAACAAAGATAAGGTGCACAATATTGTGGAACACTGTATCCTTCAACGTTGAGCAAACCAAACAGCTAATATATAGGGTGTTTCCCTATATAGCCGTGGTGGATACTTAACCCTGCCCACTCCAGACGTCTTTTGGAGTATATGGGTAGGGGTCTCTGAGAGAAAAAAGCACGGCTGAGTTACTCAGTATCTAACGTTGAATTACCGCCTTACCAAACCGTTGGGCGCCATGTAGTGTAGCTCCTATTTCCCTAATAGGCTCTGCGCATTGGAATAATATATCCTATAGGTTTGACATAGGACTAAGGTCAGTATGTCCCTATCGAGTATATTAAACTTAATTACTTGTGCCAGCTAGCTCAGAGGCCACTAGAAACTCCTTGACAAACAAGAAGGGAGTAGTTTCTGGCAGCCGCAAAACATGACCACTGTGTTTCCCTTTAGAATCAGAAGGTGTCCCAGAGTCGTGGAAACAATAGATAACTATTTCACTCAGCTCAATCGTGCATGCTTAGTTTTCCTCAAAGTTACACAGAAAGAATAGACGGGCATTTCAATAAAAGATTTATTGAACAGTCTTGTTTCTGGTGTAGGTAAAATGTGCTGTTACGATCACAAGACAGTATGCGAGATAAATAATGTACAGTGTGAGCAGTAGAAATAAATAATACTGCGATAGCATTATCTTTCAGTACATATGCCTTTACATAAATAACACAGACTAAAAATGCGAGTACTCATACGATACGTTTCTGAGCTAGTTCTACCCCAATGTACCTAACCTAACCTAGGTGTAGGGAGAGGTATGAAGTAGGTGAAGTATTCCTTACTATGGTATACTAAGAGTATGTTAAGCCTAGTATGCCTAGTATGCCAAGAGTCCCTCTAGGTTCTTGTCAGCTCCATACCTGAAGAATGAGAGAGGTAGGAATCTCTTTGCCAGACTCGAACTCCAACACTCCGCAAGGGAAGTCAGATCACTGGAAGCTGGACTCTGCGTGCAGGGATGACAGCGTCTTCTCAGTGCGTCAGGCCGGGAAACGGGCTCCTCTGAAGTCGAGGTCTCCTCTAGTTTACAAGGGCTAGGGAAGGTATATTTATACCTGAGAGTACCTAAGAATGTTAGTATTGACGTGAGTCGGACAGCGAAAGACGTCATGAATGAACCCCTAAGGAATAATGGTTCATGCATAATATATGAGTCCTTGAAGAAATCAATAGTCCTGGGCTAGGGAAACTCCCGAAGCCTAAGGGTCTGTTTTTCATGAACTCGTAGTGACGTTAGGGTGGACGGATGTCGGAGACCATGCCTGTATTTGGAGTGCACGGTTTAATGCCTAAATAAGGGCTGGGATTTTATGCCTATATAAGGGCAGGGCGAATTGTGCCTATATAAGGACATGATACTGGAAAGCCCGTTATGGACACCCTAAGAGGAATACAACAGTGTGAGGGAAGTGACTGGTTTCAGTCTTTGTCTTTCTCTTTCCTGGAGGGCTGTGAATGGTCCTTTCCTTGGACTCCTTGAAGGTGAACTGAACTAAAAATCAGCAAGGACCATTTTTGACTCATTGTGCAATATGGAGCAAAAAATTGGTCGTAAAAAGTAGTCACAAATAGCGCACCGACTTTTTATGGTCAGTCTTTGCTTTTGCAATGCAACCTATGCACTAGTAGTATAGAATCCTACTGAAATAAATACAACTCTGTCAGCACATATGATGAAAGAGAACATTTATTATAAGCTAACAATACATGCAGCACAGGACAGACAGCTAGCGGCCGAATGTCCAACAAGGGGTAGTCTCACACAAGCTTTTATTGTTGTAAACCGCAAACAAAGGGCGTTATCATTTATGCAGCACATGTCCAGTAAAAGTACAAGATTAAGACATTTTACAAGAAATAAAGCACAGGGGCGTCTCCTACCCATCACTAGCCTTAGCAGGTTACACTAATATAGAGCCGCGGGCCAATCAGAAAAGGCCAACACTGCGTGATACCTGCATGATGTGAGTTGGTGGGGTTCTTGTTACCCACTTGATTGTGTGAGTTGGGGACTTTCTGGACTGATGCAATGTACAATGTACTGGAAACGTTTTCTGCTGTTTGTAATACCTTTCAAATCAGAAACACGCGAGCCTTGCTACTTACAGAAAAGGTATGTGCCAATGCGTGATGCTACACTATCCTCGTGCCATATTGGTGGTGTCTTTGAGCAAGCCTTGCTTTGCAATGGCGGCTTACTTTCAGTAAGTGCAGATCGTTTTATTCAAGTCTTTTCTGTGCACAATCTACAGGCCTTTGGTAGTCATTTAGTATCATAAAGCTGGGCAGCCCACACATATTAGAAAATAATTATAAATGGCTTCCACTGTAGGCCGCATCTCAAAACGCCCAGTCATAGGAGATTACAGAATGACCTGTATAATTAATATAACTAGGCAGGTCGCTATTTACATCACCCTCTGGTTGGCTATGAAACATTCTTGGTGGATTGTAAAGCACAACAGACCACCGTCCCTTTGTTGGTAGTCCGAAATGTGAAGCTATTTTTTCTAAATCAGCCTATGTTCTGTGGAGGAACTAATGCTCCTCCTGGGAAAAAGATTTCCTGTTTGGGAACAAATCGAGGGAAGCAGCTAACACTGTTCACAAAGGGAGTAGATGCCCTGTGGTGGGGAACTTAGCAAGTGATGACAACTGTACAGACACCCGGGTGAACGCAGCTTGCAGATCTTTTACTCCTTAGTCGATACGATACAATAAACGTTATTACGGCCGCTAGGACCATAAAAGTGCACATAAAAACGATTACAATACCAGTGTTAAAATCATACAGTAAAAAAAATATAGTACGATTTGTAATAGAGACGTTCCCTTTAAAGTAATATTTTAAAAAATCACAATAATATTACTATTAAAAACCAAGTTAAAACTTCTGAGTGCCAGCTGCAATGAAGTGGAATCTCAACTTCATTATGAAGAAGATAGAAGCTTTCTACGTAATATCCACAATAGCCCCAAAAACTTGGCAACTGTGATAGCAAAAGAGAAGCTGGTATCCGATCTCAAGATACGGAGCGCAGCAAGATGACTGTGCTGCCCCAATTGCCTACAAGCAGGGGCTATCCAGTGCCTACGAGGTCTTCAATACTCGGGGCAATCAAAAAGGACGTGGGATACATTTTTGATCAGAGTAGAGCAGCGCAGCGGGGGCAAGAGTCTAGAGCCCCTGCAGTCCAGCGCTTTTCAAAAGCCCTCAATAGGAGACTCCCTACTCTAAATTGAAAATACAGCTTTCTGTCACTTGGGACAGTCACATAGTTGATCCCAATATGCCTCATATCCTATCTGGTCATTAATGTCCAGAAACTCTCTTGAAATTCTAGGGAGATCTATTCTGCATTGGACTTTCGCCTCTATTGTAGTCCAGTAAAGCTTCTTCAGGGCCAATTTAGATGGAAAAGTAGTAGTGCCTGGGTTCTCCCAAACCTCAGGAGCCCCAATATCATGTAATAGCTCCTTGATATGCAAAAGCCAAGGAATTTTAACAGAATGGGAGGCGGAGATGACATCCTGTACGGCTGAGGTATAATGTGCAAGTTCTGGCGTGAAACAGATTTTGTGATGTGGGACTTTCAAGACATATTACTTAAGATGATACTCAAGTATGTAAAGCTGTGTACTATTTCCAAAAGTTCTACCCCCAATTCTATTCCCTTTTTAAAAATGTTTTGGGAGTTAAAAGTCATCAGCGTAGTTTTAGTCATATTGATCTCTGTACAAAATTCTTCGAAGGCCGTCTGAAGTTTCTGAAGCCCACTCGGAGTCTTGGAGACCAATAGAGTGTCATCTGCGAATAATAATATTACAATTTTCACTTTGGCAAGGGAAGGGGCATTAACATCAAGTTTAGTCAGGGTGGAGACAATATCATTAACATAAAGTGAGAAAAGTTTAGGGGCCAAAACACAGCCCCGTCTCACTCCCCTGGAAACGCTATTTTTTTCTGTCAAATCATTCTGCCTTCCCCATCTTACACCTGCATAATTATTCTCGTGGAGTCGAGCTACTAGTGCCAGTAAGTGCAAGGGCACTTTCATTTCGGTAAGTATCTTCCAAAGCCTCGGTCATGGGGCCAGATCGAAGACTGACCATAAATCTACACAGGCAACATATAAGTTGCCCTTGTTGATTACCACTGTACGCCAATGAGCCATTAGAAACCAAAAAGCCTGGTCTGTCATGGAGGTTTACGGCGAAACCCAGCCTGATAGGAACTAAGGACAAACACATCAGAGACCCAGTCCTGGATCTTCTTAGGTACAAAATGAGAAAATATTTTCTGGATGCAATCAATCAGGCTTATCAGTTGTGGATATCCTGGAATCACAGTTGCACCTTTCCATGTTTCAGGAATAGGGCCTCCTGCCGCTATTGCATTTGCAATAACCAGAATGTAAGGTGCCCAAATATAATATCCTAATCCAATAGAAAGACATCAGCTGGAACTCTGTTGGGTCCTGCGGCACGTCCCCTCGCTGTGGCGAGTAAAATGTAACCACGTCTGCTAGATCAAACATGGCTGCCGGGAGGACAGGGCTAGCCCGGGGAAAAACAGAGTGGGGGCCCGATTCAAGGAGATTATCTGTACTAATAGCGTCATAAAGGGTGCCAAAGTGCTCAACCCATGAGGAGGGGGCAACATTATTTGTCACATCACATGCACTAGTACAATGCCTACGAGCCACTATCTCCCAAAATGTTGTGAAATCTCTTGCAGCGCAAGCTTCGTCCAGAGATGTCCATCTTTGATCATCCCAACGCCTCTTAGCTTTAACCACTACTGCCTTATAGGCCCTGCGGGCTAGCGGTATAGTAAGCAGATCTCTGTCTTCAATGGCCATCACTAACTCGCTTTTAGAATTTGCTCCTTAGTCTTAAGTGACCACTTTCAAAGCAAACTTGGGGTTCCCTTTTCACAATGAGTAGTACCCCCTGGCCGTAAGTGACACGAAGAAACCCCAGGTGCCGTGCAGGACAGAGGCCTGGTTTTGAGGCTGGATGGACAGATCCACAGCCTATCTAGCCCTCAGAGAGCAGCAATGGGGTTCTCATGGGTGCCTGTGGTTTGCTGCTGTAGAGTAGTAATTAATGAAGTATTCGATTATTTCTTGAGTCTCACTGCAGAACTGCCTGTAACACCTGTAGGTTTTAGAAAACATATTTGAAATATTCTGCTGCAAAATGTATAGTTTGACTCCGTAGACCATCACACCACGTTTATATACAGGCTATTTGAACTGCTTTTAATTCTTTTCATGTATATGTGTGTTCCTAAAGTCAGTGTTGGCTGGCACGGATCAGGGGCAGGGGAGTGAAGGAGGGTGAAGGGGTTAAAAATAAAGAAAAAAAACCTGATTGTTGGGTCTCTCCTCTGCTGTCCCTCCATTGTCTCTCCAGGCCGGAACAGGGAAGCAGGAAGCATCCGGCTCCCAGACTTTCTATAGCCAATCACAGCGCTGCATGTGATTGGTCTGAGCGCCATGGTTCGGCGTTCAGCTAGGGGATGGGGGCCTGGGCATGTTCTCCATGCAGGCTGTAATGCAGCCTGCATTGCGAACAGGGATGTGTGCATGACTGCTTTGGGCGGCCTGAGAGGGCCGACCAAACAGTCATGCGCACGTAGGGATTGCAAACCACTCCTCCCCTGCCTTGCTCTGTAAGCAGAGCAGCCCCTCCTGCCCGTCCGCAAAGCTGCCACAGCAAGGAAGCATAAAATGATAATAACAGCGAGTTATTATCATTTTATGTTTCCTTTATTTCACTGCTGCAAAACAGTGGGGCAACGCTCCGCCGCCTTAGCAGAGGACCCGCCACTGCCTACAGTGACTTCGTTTCTTATTAGGAACTTAAAGCTGTTGCTAACCTTCGCTAATATCAAATGAAGGTACCTGTTTGATATTTTGTATTGATTTCCATGTATGTAATTGAACAGGTATTGTGTGGTTTATGGGTCTTGTAGAACATGACGCTGCTAGAGTACTTTTCAGTGACCTGTAGAACTTTCAAAGGTGATGAGTGTAAGAGCTTTGACCAAGGTCACTGGGGCCGTCAGGGTTAGAGCCAGGATTCAAAGCTGCTGCAGTCCCCAGGCTAGCCGTCTGGCCAGCTATCTGATGTGCCTCTTGGCTTCTCTGCCTGCTTTTTTGTCGACGTTTCTTTGAAGCCACTATATATTTCATAAGAAGCTGGTCTGGAAATTGGGAGGTCGCTGAAAAATCCCTTTTGGGGTCTCAAACAGCCAAAGCAGACAGCACCTAAAGTGTGCATTTCTTACTGTTCAGACAGACATTGGGCTAAAAGTGAAAGATGTTCAGCAAAGGTTTAAACAAAATGGACACAAGTGTGACAAAGAAGTGCACGAAAACTGTGTCTGAAAAATAAATAAAAGATGCCGGGCCTTTATAAATGTCTCCAGCCCTGCGCTGAACGCTGGAGCGCTGGGGCTGTGTTTGTGAAGCTTGTCTGTCTGCACAGAAGGGGGAGGCGTCTGATTTCTGCCGATGCACACAAGTGTGCAAGTCTCAGAGTTTGCTGAAAAGGCAAGTGCTCCTTTATCCAAAACCCCCTTGGGATGCGATGCAAAGCTCAACAGAGAACCGGAGACGGCTCGCCCCCTCCTCCCCCCCCCAGGGGCTTGGGGGAGGGGGGAATGCGGTGCAGACGTGGGTCTCTCTGGCCCCCCTCTCATCTGTTCCGAGATCTGCTTCAGTGCTGCCCTTCACCACCTCCTGCTCTCCTCTCGCTCCTCGGAGATCCCACACACCCTTACTAGCACTCCACCTACCAGCATGTCACCTCTAATCAGTTTCTAGTACAGCACACTGGAATGTCATACTTAAAAGGACTGACAGACTTTGGAAATAGATTATTCTAAAGTCATTCACTTGCACAGACATCCCACAAATTCACCTAAGACAGAGAAACACATACTTGTCTCAAACACCACTGTAACCATGCACTTTTTATGTACCGTAGCACTTGCTATAACAGTCCTGTAAATATTTGGTGCTCACCAATAAAGTTGTACTCCGCTCTTTGAACCTTGCCTAACCAGCATTACAGAGTACTTTCAAGTGCTCAACAGCTTCAAGTGCGATGAAGCAAAGCACAAGGTGAAAGAGCTAACACTAATAGTGAATAAATAGTGGTGAGAAAGGAGCAGCACATTAGTGCCAAACATCACTTGGATGACTTCCAGTCTGGCTATAGATCACCCTTAAGCACGGCAGAACCTGTTACAAACTGTAGATGGCGCCCTCCTCAACAGAGGCAAAGGGAACCTCTGCCTCCCGTCCCCGCATCCTCAAGTCTTGAATGGGATTCACTGGCAGCATGCTTCGCTGGTCCTCCTCCTACCTATCCGGCTGATGCAAGTTTCTTCTCATGGGCAGTGATGCTCCCTATCACCAGCAGTGTCTTCCAGAATACCATCTTGTCCCCGTATTCTTCAACCTCTGTGTGAGACCTGTCAGCCTTAGGGTGGTCTTCCCCCCAAAATGTTGCCTTCCTCTCCCATTTTTTGCTGGCCTTTGAACTCTGTGCACTTAACCACTGCTAAAATATTCTAAAGTGCATGTGCTTACACCGTAATACAGGGCAACATTTCAGTGGTGGCCGGCATGGCTCGCGTGTGGGGGAGCGGGGGTCACAGGGGCAGGGTCGCGCTGAGGGGATGCGGGGGAGTGATTGCGGGTCCGCCGGGTCCCGTGTCTCTGCTCGTGCTCTCCTGGCTCCGACTTCAGGAACAGGAAGCAGGCAGCCAGGCTCCCTCCTCTAAGCTAATCACAACGCTGCAATGCAGCATTATGATTGGTCTGAGCGCTGTGACACGGTGCTCAACCAGGGGCTGGAGGTGTGGGCATGTTAACCATGCAGGCTGTAATGCAGCCTCCATGGAGAACGGGGAAAGTGCGCATGACAGGTTTAGGCAGCCGGAGAGGGCTGACCAAACAGTCATTGCGCACTTAGGTGTGGGCAGACCGCTCCTTCCCTGCCCTGTTCTGAGAGCAGAGCTGCCCCGCCCAAGTGCCCGCCGGCAAAGCAGCACAAACATAAAATGATAATAACTAGAAGTTATTATCATTTTATGTTTGTGCTTCGCGCACTGCTTGAAAGCAGTGGGGCGAATCTCCTCCGCTATGGCGGAGGAGCCACCACTGTAACATTGAATTATGGCTATTGAGTTTTACATGTCCTGGTAGTGAAAAACTGTTAAAATTGTTATTCACTACTGCAAGACCTCCCTCTCCCATAGGATAACATAGGGGTTACTGTATTCCAAATCGGAAGAGGTAACCAGTTCATGTTTGCTGTCTTTGGAAATATCCTATCTTACGGTAAAGTTGGATTTTTAGTTACGATTTCGAAAATGCCACTTTTAGAAAGTTGGATCATAAACCGAAGATAGGTAGTCCGCACTCCTTCCCTTCCAATTTCAACAAATTTTGAACAGTTTTAGGTAATGCTCGAGGCAAGTCTTGCGTGCATGCTCAAAAAGTGCTCTGTCCCATTAGCACAAATTGAATATCAAAGAATACATGGTGCGTCGTCACGCACCAATTTCAAGCCGCACTGCATATAGGCAATTAGCTCAGTAAACAATCCAGTGATCTTGTCATCATTTTCATCCATTTGTATCTCTCTTCATTTGAAAATTCAGACGACGGCAATATGATTTTTTAAAAACCTTTTAATGCTCCCAGAATGCCCATCTGGGCTTTTTCCAACAGCTTGGTATTTCATATTTCAGTTTGAGTAACCAGATTTGATATCCACCCAATGCATTTCAGGCAACAAGCCCTTCGTCAGGGGTAACTGGAATTTAAAAACAGCCCATCAGAAACCATGTATAAGTTGTTAAGCACTTCCAAATTTATTACATATGCTGTACTCAAACATTTGTTGTGCCTGAAGTATACGTGCCTGCTGTCAATGAAATGAAATTAACCATGCTGTGGATCTGTGCCTTTACACCCCCAGATCAGGCTTTGGCAACGAGGTGGGAAAAGGAGCGTCCTCCGGGGGGGGCAGATATGTGGTATCTGTATGAGGGTGAGGTGTGCGGAGCTGGGATTCCTGGTAAGTTGGTGGAAATGCAGGCGGTGATTCATGTAGGCGGGTCCTTGGTCACTGTGAAGGGCTTTGTAAGTGTGGGTCAGAAGCTTGAAATGGCCTCTCTTCTGGACGGGGAGCCAGTGGAGATCCTTCAGGTGCTGGGTGATGTGTGTCCTCTTGGGCAGGTTGAGGATCAGTCTGGCCGCTGCGTTCTGGATCGTCTGGAGTCTTTACATGAGTTTAGTGGTGGTGCAAGCATAGATTGTGTTGCTGTAGTCTAGTTGGCTGGTGATGAGGGCCTGTCTCACCATTTTCCTGGTGCTGATGGGGAGCCACCTAAAGACTTTGCGGAGCATGCGGAGTGTGTGGAAGCAGGCTGAGGAAAAATCAAACGCTGCGGAGAGGTCCAGGAGGATCAGGGCGGCTGATCTCCGGCTCTGAAACCTGGTTGGGAAGGGTCCAGTAGGTTGTATCTCTCCAGGTGTTCGGTAAGTTGGAGGTTGATGGCCTTCTCCAGTATTTTGGCTGGGAACGGGAGCAGGGAAATGGGACAGTAGTTCTGGAGCTTGCAGGGGTCTGCCGAAGGTATCTTGAGGAGGGGTCTAACCTCAGCGTAATTCATTGCATCGGGGAAAGTGGTTATGGAGGTGTTGAGGATGGTGGGGAGCTGGTGGCTGATCTTGTCTCTTCTGAGGTTGAAGAGTCAGTGGGGGCATAGGTCGGTGGGTGCTCCTGAGTGGTTGGAGTTCATGAGAGTGGTTGTGTTTGGTGTGCTGAGTTGTTCCCATGCAGTGAACTGGTGATTGGCGGTGGTGGTCAATGGGTTGCTGAAGAGGTCAGAGGGTTGCGGATAGAAGTTTCTGTAAATGGTAGCTATCTTGTTGTGGAAGTGGTCAGCGAAGACGTCGTAGAGTTCGTGTGAGGAGGGGATGGAGTTTTGGTGGCTGACAGGCAGGAGAACTTTCTGACGGCGGTGAAGAGTTCCTTGGTTTGGCTCATGCTGGTATAAATTCGGTGGGTTAGGGCCTCCTTTTTCTCAGCTTTGAGCTGGCATTGGTAGTCGTTGAGGGTAGATTTGTAGGTGGCTCGTCAGTATGGTTCCTGTTGCAGTGCCATCTTCTTTTCAGTTGTTTGCACCTGCGCTTCGATGTGTTGAGTTCAGGAGTTTACCAGAAGTCTCTTTAGGTGGGTCTTTGTGATTTGGCTTGTTTGGTGGGAGCGACTTGGTTGGCGGCACTGGTTATCCAGGCGCTGAAGTTTTCTACTGTCTGATTCAAGTTGGTGGTGATGTTGGGCTGTGTGGTGCTGAGGGAGTCGATCAATTGTTGATGAGTGACCTTGGTCCAGCTGCCTTAGGGGGCACTGTGTCGGTTGGGGGTGGTGCGGAGAGGTCCAGTGAGGGTGAAGTGTACGCTGGAGTGGTACGACCAGGTGAGTTCCGAGGTGTGGCTGTATCTGATTCTGTTGCTGGATGTGAAGACGGGGTCAAGTGGGTGTCCTGGTTTTTGCGTGGGGTCGGTGACTACCTGCTTGAGGCTGATGCTGTCTAATCTTTCCAGAAGATCGGTGGAGTTGGTGTCAGTGGGGTCGTCCAGGTGGAAGTTGAGGACTCCCAGGAAGACGTAGTGTTCCGATCCGACAGTGAGCAAGGTGATGAATTCAGCGATGGCGTCGCTGCTGCCAATCTGTGGTCCTGGCAGTCTGTATGCGAGGCAGCTGGAAGTTCATGTGTTCCATGATCAGTGTTGTATCGTCATTCGTGATGGTGCAGGTGATAGATTCCTTGTGTACTGTGGCAATGCCACCTCTGTGTCTGTTGGTGCAGTCACCGTGTTTCATTTTGTAGCCGCTGGGTTTTGCTGTTGCGATGTCTTGGGGTGCTGTGGGGGTGAGCCAGGTCTCAGTGATGAAGGTCACATCGTGGTCAAGGGTGGAGATGGTGTCCCAGACTTCAGTGGCCTCTTTGAAGAGCGATCTGGCATTGATCAGGAGGCAGCAGAGTTGTTCTGGGGGGGTATCGGCCTCTAGGGCTGTCGTGGCGTTGGTTGCTGTGATGGTGGTTGGTGCTGGGGTGGAGGTGAACCAGCAGCAGAGGCAGGAGAAGGGTCCCACTGAGGAGCAGGGTGGTGCGAGGCAGCAGTTGTTGTTGCGCCTGGGGTCCAGGGCACAAAGGTCTGCGGCGGAATACCTGTGTGAGTGCAGTGGGCCAGGGTTCCTGGCTCTGGGCACAGTCCAAGCATGGAAGGGCGCAGACAGGCTTGTCTTTGGCGCACCAGCGGCACGGCCACACATCGGCCACCATAAGTAGTCCTGGGAGGTTGGATGGCCTGGCAGGTAGAACAGGGACCGGAAAAATGGAGCAATTACTGAGAAATCTGGTGCCCAAGAGAATTGCCAAACCTTAAATACCAAAAGCCAGAAGTAAATACCAAAATAAATACCAAATAAAACTAGAAATAAAATTACAGTTACTGGGTCAAGGGCTACTCCTAGACAGCCACACAAAATAGAGAGTTTAGGTGTGTCTGGATGGGCCATCACTGGCAGGACGGGAGGGCGGAGCTGGGCGCAGCCCTACTTACACTTGAATAGGCTGTGTTCTGCCTCCACACAAAGGGATGCATAATCCATGTAGTTAGTCTGGAGCCAGGGCAGGGAAGGCAGGAAGCAAGTGGACTTCAAAGGGAAACCCCTAGAAGCTTCTCCCACTTTAAAGGAAAAACCAGGCATAAATATTCGACCTCAGACACCAACTCTTCTGTACACTTCTGGACCAGTGGATACTCTGCCAGGAAGAAGGACTGCTGTGTTGCTGAAAAGAACTGCCACTCTACTAGACTGCCACCCTGCTGGACTACTAACTTGCTGGACTGCTGCCTTGCTGTGTTGCTGCCCTGCTGCCCTCCTGCCTGAGTAAGAGGGATTTGGACCTGCACCTGAACCCAGCTAGGCTGCTGGCTGCCTGTTCAGAACGACAGGGACAGGGACATAACAGGCTCCCAATCACCAGAATCAACACCCATATCCAGCTGGAACAGGCACCTGACCCCCAAGTGGTACTCCTCAGGTCTCTGGCCCTTGGTATACCCTCAGAGAGGCTGAATTAAAGTTTTTGGGCTCTTTGCGACTGCAAATGGGCCCATTGGTACCAAAACCTTGTCACTCATGCAGCTGCTAACGCAAAGTTCCATCAACCTCACTCTTTGTGCCACAGCATCCACTGCTCATGGAGAGAGCCACCGCTAAGCTCCGGCCCGCCCACTCGCATGACAACAGGATCTTAGTGCTACAGTGATGAGCGTCCACGACGCAAAGCCTGCTCTGCGCACTACATCGTCGATTGTCCGTGAAGTTTCTCTGCTCCTCGTAGCCCCCTCCTCCGCGAACAAGACTCATTGCACTGGACTGAGAAGGTAACTTTTCAACGGGGCTAACCTGGTCCCTGCATCCGGCCTGTGCTCCATCGCGATCGGCCTGAACTTGAAATTTTCTCCCGGTCACACACGACCAGATAGTCGCAAGTGGCGCTTCTGGCTTTTTAGCGCTGTTTTCACTTAAATCTTTAAAATTGCATATCTCCAGATCTACTGATTGGAGTTTTGTAATTTTGGTCTTGTTTTATTTACTAAAACCTATTTTATGTTCCTAATCTTCTGTGGGATCCCTTTTGTTGTGTGTTTTTATTTTAGTACTGTTTGAACTGTTGCACACATAGTTTACACATTGCCTAAGCTAAGTCTGACTGCTCTGTGCCAGGCTACCAGAGGATCGAGCACAGGTTAATTTGAGGTTTGCTATGACTTCACCCTGACAAGGATTGTGGTTGCTCCTTGAGTAGGGTATTTCCACCCTCAACCAGTAACCCAATTTCTTACATTCTGCATGAAGGGAATTTGGGCTCTAATCACCGATAACAGCAAACATATTCATCAAAGCGTCATTTACGCACAAGTCTACTTGAAAGACTCCTCCACGATCGACATCCAACACCTCAAGCACTGCCTGCATCTCTATCAGAGCTGGATGTCCAGCACCTGCCTGAAGCTAAATCCCAACCAAACGAGAATTCCAGCTAATCAGTAAGAACAACAAGCAACAAGTCCAAGCTTGACTTGACAGCCTCCCAGACTCCACAGTGGCCCTGTTAATATCATCCTACAAACCGCAGCATGGATGATCAAGCACCTGGAGAAATCTAGGATGATGATGGCTGCTGAAGATGTGGCTCTGCCTCAGCCTCTTTTTTACACATGGCATGGAGCTGTCCACAGATTGCGACATTCTGGTCCAACATATTCATAACAATACACAAGATAATAGACACACCAGAGGTCCCGGACCCCTTACAGGGGCTGTTGGGATATGTGAAAGATACGCCAGTTAAAACTCGGAAGCTTCATGCTATGCTGCTTCTGTTCGCTAAACGCTGTGTGGCCATACTTTGGGGGAGGAAAAGGACTCCCAACATAAAAGAATGGCTGCGAGACGTAACATTCGGACATTCGCCACTAACCACCTTTTGGGAATTATTGCCATCAGCGTCCAGGCCTAAAGATATATGAGAGCCATTTGTGTTATGGGCTCGGGAGCAAAAGGAGGAGGGTGGAGGAGACCCGGAGATAGCCGAGAATACACTGATGAGTTCAGTGGGGTCTGAAGAAAATTGATGTAAGAGAAAGGAGACTTATTACATAATGTGAGCTGTGGTATAATGCAACGTGATAAATTGTATTCACAAGAGAAGATGGATGAGAAGAGTGGGACTTTAAACTATTACCCTGTTGTTCTAAAAAGCCTCGTATTAGGATGGTTACCAATCCTTATCACACAATATGTAGAGAAAGATGCACGTTTGTACTACAATCTGTATTAATTGGGATACGCGGATTTATAATACTAGATGTACTGACTAGCAACTGGCATGTTGTTTGTAATGTTTATGACATTGTTTGAAAATACCAATATAAATGGAGAAATCCACTATGATGGAACTCCACTGGCTCCCCTTAGTGGCCCACACCATCTTCAAAGCCAGCTGCATCATCTATAAAGCCATCATGAACTGCACCTTGGTTGTCTATCTGAGTGGGAAGCTCTCCATCTCCGGTGGCTCTCTGAACACCAGCAGCCAGATCGTTACCAAGGGGAAGTGCATAAAGTGAAAAACAAAGAACAAGGCTTCTCCACCTGTGCACCATGGATCTCAAACAACCCCCTGTATTTTTCAGGACCCTCCTAATCCTACTCCAGTTTAAGAAAGCGCTGAAGGTGCATCACTTGAATGAACACATCATTACAACACAGTAAAAGCCTACTCCCACACTAACAATCCAGCTGTCACTCCAATAACTCCTTGACTTTGAAATGTACAAGGGTCTACTGCCATCTGGTGTGGCCTCTATATGTACCACATGCATACCCATATACACGTCGGTATCACCCCAATTTAGCAACACAAATATCATTGATGGGTTGCTGCAAAATGGTGTGGTCTGTATGCAAGACCTAGGGAAATGTAGTGTCATCAGTTTGGAAAGTAGAACCCTACAGCTGGTGGAGATCTAAGCACTGGACACCCCTTCCTGTGGTCAGGAAATGGGCAGGGAGCTGAGCACAAAAAATACAGTCTTGCGACAGGAAAGGATGACCAGTAACAAGCAAATAATAAATAACAAGGTGTTACTATTAAGTAAGTGCAGTTCTGGCGACCTTAAAGATGCAGCTCATCTTCATGATGACGTGGGCGTTAGGGGCAACCAATGACATTCCATATTCAGTTCACTTGTACCTTTCCCTGCATTAATGTCCCTCCCACATTTGCTTATCTCACATAAAACTGCTTGTACACAGGCTCTGCAGAGAGCCCTTGAATCCCACAGCTGCAGTGCCCAGGCCTGAGTGGTCTGGAGCATGCCTTTCAGATCACCCAGATGCCCAGACACTGCGGGGCATATTTACAAGCCCCTTGCACCACTTTTGTGCCGCCGTTGCGTCACGCATGTGACGCAGCGGCGACGCAAACCATGCGCCGCGTTGCGCTATATTTACAACGTGACGCATCTAGGGAGATGCGTCACGTAGTAAACCCCTGCGCCACATGAAACCTGCGTCAGGTTTCATGTGGGCGTACCGGCGCAGGGGGGCGTTCCGGCGCAGGAACGCCGGAAAAGTGACGTAGTGAAATCTACAAGATTTCACGCAGTCACTTTTCTCGACGCTGGTGCGTCAAATCCTTACGCCTGCTTCAAGCAGGCGTAAGGATTGACGCACCATGTTAGGGATAGGGAAGGTTGGAACAGTGCTGGAGTTGCGTCGCGCTTGCGACACAACTTCAGCACTGCGCCAACCTTCCGCCAGCAGATGCGTCACGCATCTGCTTATCCTTGCGCCACGATGCGCCGCATTGTAAATGTGGCGCATCGGACGTGGCGCAAGGGTAAACTTACGTGACGCATTTTCCCTGGCGCATCCCTGCTGATATGCAGGGATGCGCCAGGGAACGTAAATATGCCCCTGCTTGCCTTGTGAACGCCTCTGACTAGTGTGTTTGGTCTATAGAGGTGGGGACCTATCCAGAGGAATCCATTTTCCTCTATAAGCCACTCTGCCTATAGAAGTAGCAGGTGAAGAAAGGCATCAGGCCTTGAATGCTGCACAGGAGCATCTGTGCTTATTGAATTGCAGGTAGCTCAGGTCACCACAAGCTCCTAGAGTTCTTCAGTGCCTTGTCTTAGTGCAGGATGCTCTCTCCCTTACTGTCTCACCATTCAGCCCTACCTGGTAGTTTTGAGATAAAGATTAACAAGCAGCTGACCCTACTCACCTGAATGATTGATGACACTGCTTTTTTTCTATAAGGGCTATGAATGGAGCTGGCCAGCACCACTTTCCTGTTCCAGTTTGTGTCTCTCCCAAGCTCACTGCATGCATCTTATTTAGCCCCCAGCTTGAGAGTACTGCAATCTGAGGTCCAGAATCACAAAACTATTGGCACTTCTTAGTTTGGCACCATAGTCTAGAAGGACAACATTTCCTCAAAAAATGATTTACAACATTCAACCAGAATAGTGCATTTACTTGTGTGCATTGCTCACAGTGTTGTATTTTGGACGTTTGCGACCAGGGGGCACCTGCAAAAGTGACACCCATAAACGTAAAAGTTTGTGGCTATTCACAAACGTTTTGCAGATAGTTCCCTACCCTGAAAATGGATGGAGATTTACACCTGAGCAGAGTATGAGTAAATCAACTTGGAAAGAGAATAGAGCCCTACCAAAATATCTGCTGCCGAAGGAGAATGTGATTCTCATGGGAAATATACTTTCGCTATGGAGCAAGAAACAACTTAGAAAAAACTTAGATAGGTTACATTTAAGCTTGGAAAATGTAGGCTTGATACATTTCCATAAAAGTAAATGTTTATACATGTCGGTACTCCTGAAAATCATGACTATCTCATATTTTTCAGGACTTCTTTTGAAATACTTGGTAAATTTGACGAAAGTCAGAACTTGCTCCAAACCAACAACTATACGGGACAATATTCCCTGAAGTCCCCTTGTGAACTGTGGCATGAACCAATGAACAGTAGGCTTCTCAATTGTTAGGTTTAGGGTTAGTTCCAAGCCACACTAAAAATATACTAAATAATCGGGTCAAATGAAAAGGGCGGAGAAGAATTACTTGCTGTGTTACTGCCCCACATGGTAAAATACCAGCCAGGTGACAACCTTAATAGTCACTCCTCCAGGGGAACCTTTAGACTTTGCTACCTGGTCTATTCCTTTTACCCTAAGGCCATCTTGATAGACTTAAGTTTGAAAGGTTTTCGGTACTTGGGATACTTCTAGAGCTACCCTTACTTTTGGCGCACCATAGTATAACACTGGCTCATTGTTTACAATGAGAGTGGTTCTGCTGAAACAAACTACAGAAAAGCAGTTCTAACTGGCCCACAAACTATGGAACAGTCCCAAAGTTAATTCCTGTAGTTTCTCTTGGATGCTTGAATGCTTGGCACTGGAGATCCCAGACTACTACGGTTTCTTCTCATTATTATTTTACTATATTTGTTGGGGAGAACATCCACTTTGTGGCTGTGATTCTGTGCTGCCCTGTCGTTCTCCTGAACCCACAGAGGGTTATCTCTTTAAACTGATGAGACATCATAGCAGTAGTTGGATGCTGATGTCGAGGATGAGCCCCATGAAATATGCCTCTTGTTACGAAGGCGCCACTGCCCCCTCTCCCAGGATATGCATCAACTGACAATAGTAGCAGCATAATCTAAAGTCAGGGAATTGGCCATTTTATTGGTACCTCTTTGGTGTAATAACCTCTGTGTACCTCTTCTTCTCCCCGTAAATCCAAGGAAACTGGTATCCTTGTCTTCATGGTGTTTCTTACATGCATATATAAAACCTCTCAGCAGGGAATGTGTGTCTGTGTGTGTGCGCGCGCCCGGGGTGATGGGCCCATGTGCTTTCTATAATATCAGCAGGCGTGGTCTTGCTAACTGTGTACCCAATTCCTAACTCTCATCATTCAACTCACCACACATGATTCAACACTCAACTACACACTTCACATTACTCAACATTGAAATCAACTTAACAGTCACCCTAAAACTCAACTAGACACTCAACTTAACTTTCAACTCAACCCTCTACTCAACATGCAATGCTCATCTCAAGTCATGGCACTCTTCTCTCATCGTAAGTCAACAGAGCATCCAAGTCTCAGCTCTCAACTCACCTCCCAACTCATCCCTACACTCAACTCTTAAATGAACTCAAACCTCATGTCAACACTCAACTTAAAACTCTCCTCAATATTGAACATTGAAATAAACTCAGCACACAACTGCCAACTCTCATCTCAACTCAGTTCAACACTCAACTCACAATTAAATTCAACACTCACCTCAACTCACAATTAAATTCAACACTCACCTCAACTCTCAACAATAAACACAAGTCCGCAATCAACTAAAAAAAATGACAAAAGCCTTATCAGGGGTTGCTTCTACTCATTCTAGGTTGAATTGGATGGTATTTTACCAATCCAAAAGTATAATACTGTGCCTGGAGTGATAAAAGGTTTTTGGGATTTTTCTGCTCAGCGTGGATGGCACTAGTTACTCCTATGCTTACAGACGTTGCTCTAAAAATGCCAAAAGGTTTTGTTACTTTCTAGCTCAGCTTGGATGGGACTGTGCTAATCCTATGCTTAGAAACTGATACAGAGTGTTGGTGGTGTTGTAGGGTGTTCCATATAAAAGAGCTGCTCACCACCTGAAACTTGGGAACTACCCAGAGTTCCCTGCTTCCTTATTTGCATAATTTGTGTGGCACTCTAAACCTGTAAGGGAATTGTCTTAACTTATACTAGGTGCTCTCTTGTGTCTGGACAATGGTGTACTTCTCTAAAGAGCTCTAACAAGAGCTAAACACGTGCCGGATTGTTTTTATTCATTCCTGGTTCACATGGATGGTATTATACCAATCCAAAGCTGTAATACTGTACCTGCAGTGCTAAAAGGCTTTTGTAATTTTCCACCTCGACGTGGATGGCACTAATCCTCTGCTTACAGACTTTACTGTCAAAATGGTAAAAGCCTTTGTCACTTTCTAGCTCGGGGTGAATGGCACTGTGCTAATCCTATGCTTAAAAACTCTGCTAAAAAGAATTCTGCTAGAAAAACAGACATTTGAGGTGAGCAGATTCAGAGTGTCAGTGGTGTTGTAGGGTGCTTCATATAAAGGAACTGCTCAGCTGCTCTGCACCTAAAACCTGAGGGCTCCCTGCTTCCGTTTTTTGCGTATATTGCCAGTAGGTAGTTATAGTCAGGGCCTAATTTCAATAGAAGAAGCATTTTCTGTTTAGCTAATAACTTTGGGGCTGTTTGGCGAATTGTCCCGAAATTTTCAAAACTAGTTTGCCACTCACTACAGCTGCTGCCTCGATAGTTTCAGAATGATTCGTCAAGCAGGGGCTGAGAAAAAGGGGGGTGTCCCAAAACGCATTTTCCCCATGCAATTTCCCATAGGGATTTTAGACACGACTACAGCCAGAACCGCTGAACGGAATTACACCAAATTTGCCAGCGAGCTAGGTCCAGAAAGAGTGCTCTTTGTAATTTGGTGTAAACCTGTTCAGTAGTTTTGGAGTTATTAAAGTAAAAAGATCTATGTATATCTAGAGTTGGGGTGGGTGGAATTGGAGTAATTTGAAAATTTAATTCCGCATGACTCATGTAATGCGGAATTACTAATTAATTCTGCTGTTCCGCCTGCTGAATTAAATTAGCACTGGCCCACTTTGCCCAAATCATAAAATGTTTCTGCTCATAAACAATACAGAATGCATTTGAGAAAAAAGTCCATGTACAGTGCAAAATGAAAAAAACAGCTGAAGCTCAGGAATAACTCTCACTCAATCATGTTCTGGCACTGTGCACTTTTCTTGAATCCTGCGTGCTTCAAGATCATATGATGACGTATGCTGCATTAATTCAGCAACTGATGGAATGGCTCTTGTTTTGGGTTTTGAATGTCCCCATGGCAGATTAATATTTTCCCCCTTGAAGGTTCCCTGGTCAGGTCTTGCCAGCTGCTTTCCCCTCCCCATCGCTGTATTGGTTCCTCCCGATGATGCGGGTATTAGCTGCTCAACTTCATTGTAGAAGCCGGAGTGACACTGCTGGTGGTATACCTGCGGTATAATTTCTACCTTGCTGAATTCTGCAGATTTTTTATGGAATTCCTCGGAATGAAACTCCGCCAATTCCACCCATCCCTTATCTAGAAATGCAGACCCACTGTGAATTCACAGTGGCGAATCCTCAGAGCCACACGCCAACAGCAATGCTGTGATTGGCTGGCCGCAACCTGTTAGGAACGTTGCGTCCGACATTTTGTGCATCGGGGCTTGGGTCCCAGGGGGGGAAATACAATTTAAAAGTGATAAATGGAGTCAGGGTAGAGGTACCCTGACTCCATGGGACTGATAGAGGTGTCTGTGAGGGCCCCCTCATGAGCAAGACATTGACCAAAAATGTGTTGTTTTGAGTGCACGAAGATCTGCACAACCCCTGTGTGCTCCTCAGTGGATCTGCAGATCCGGACCCCAAATAAAAAAACACATACATCCACTCATGGACCCACACACCTACTCACACACCCACATAGCCACTCAGATACCCACTTACAAAACCACTCAGACCCAATATAAGGCCCACACAGCCACTCACACATTCCATAAACACCCACACACCCACCCGCACACCCACTCACACAGCCATGCAGCCACTCTCAGACCCACAAAACCACTCACACACCCACCCACAGACCCACACACCCACTCGCACACCCACTCACACACCCACTCACATACCCACATACACACCCACACAACCACTCACACACCCATACAGCCACTCACACACCCACTCACAGAACTACAAAACTGCATGCCCACCCACTCACAGACCCACACAGCCACCCACACATGCACTCACACACACACTCACACACCCATGAAACCACTCACACAAACATACAGCCACTCACACACCCACTCACAGACCCACAAAACCACACACACACCCACTCACAGACCAACGCAGCCACTCACACACCCACACAGCAACACACACACACTCACACACCCATTTACGCACATTCACACACTCAAACACTCACTTACACACCCACACAACTGCTCACACACCCACTCACACACCCAAACAACCATCCACACACCCATTCCCAGACCAACAAAACCACTCACACACCCACTCACAGACCCTCACAGCCACTCACACACCCACTTACATGCCCATACAACCACTCACACACTCACTCACTCACATACCCATACAGCCACTTACACACCCACTCAGACCGACAAAACCACTCACACGCCTACTCACACACTCACACCACCACTTCCACACCCACTTACACACAGACATAGCCACTCACACACCCACTCACACACCTATATAGCCATTCACACACTCACTCATTCACTCACACAGCCAATCACACACCTATACACAGGCAATGATACACTTATAGAAATTGCAATGACATATGTTTGTATTAAATGTGTTGTTGTTTAAGTATTGAATGTGTGTTTTTGGTTGTGAACGGATCTGTGGATCCATAAAATGAATTAAAAGAATGAAAGACTTGGTGCAACTTACCTTAAGTTTTAGTTTTAAAATATGTAAGAATGAATGTGTGAATACAATGTATTTATAAACTTGTGAAAATTTATATTAGTAAATTGAACTTGGGGGTCAAATTGTAGTACAATTCATATTTTAAAAAAACAGTGCAATTCACTAAAAAACAAATGTTACAGGGACGTTATAGTTAGGAACTAGCATTTAAAAAACATAGAAATTCACTGAAAAAACAAAGGTTACAGAAACGTTATAGTTAGGTTCATATTCTACACACACAAAGCCACAGAAATTCACCAGTTATAGTTACCTGAGCTAACTATAACTTACGCCTCTGTAATGCACTGCTTATGACTTCACATATTGCATCACTCATGACATGGTCAGTGACATGACTGATGACAACAACTGATGACATCTCAAATTACATCACTGATGCCCCCTGGGCCACAACTTAAATTAAAAGGGATGGGGGCCACGTGGCGCTCCTCCCTGAGCCTTTAATAGGCCCGGGACCCCTTGCCCTGGGGCCGGCTAACTTACTGTATCCTGGACACAGTAGTTTCCCTGCCCGCACTATCGAGAGCAGGGAAACATGTGTTTGCTCCCGTCTGGTGGGAACATTTTAAAATTTCCTGCCAAACAGGAGCAAACACTAACTGTGCTCCCAGCCAGGGGAGATTTAAAAATGCTCCAGCTGACTGACTGACAGCAGACTTGTACTCTGTTTCCCTGCCCCACAGATGCGGGCAGGGAAACAAAGCACATATTGCTCCCATCTGGAGGGAGTATGCAAAAAGCAGCTGCTCCCTCTGGGCGGGAGCAATACTGGCTCCCGCACCATGCATGGAGTCGGTTGGGATCATAGGGTTCCTGGGGCTCCCCCCTCAGCCCCCAACGTGTTTTTTTTATGCCTCGGGTGGGCACTGGTACACCGACCTATAAAGGTCCCAGGGGCCATGATAGGTTCGGGGAGGGGGGCTGCATGGCCCCACTCCCCTTTTAAATGAGCACAGCCCCGGGGGGTGGGGTCCCCGTGGCCTATGATGGCTCGGGGAAAGGGGCTACGCAGCCCCCTTCTAGAAATTGAACAGCCCCAGGTGATGGGATCCCATCCCCTAGAGCCTGAAAAGGCTCGAGGAGGAGGGAGCGCTGCCCCCTCCTCTTTTTCATTATATGTGGCCCCAGGCAATGGGTCCCAGGGGCCTATTAGGGTTCCGGGAGGGGGGCTGAATGTAGCTCTCCCCTTAGATTTTGGCCCTAGGGGATGGGGTTCCCGGTGTCCAAAAAGGTTCAGGGAGGGAGGCTGCATGCCCCCTCCCTTGTTTAATTGCATTTGGCCCCAGAGGATAAGGGTCCCCAGGGCCTTTTATGGCTTGGTTAGAGGGGCCACACTGCCCCTTTTATTGGAACTGACTGAAGGGGATGGGGTCCCTGGGGCCAATTAAGACTGGGGGAGTGAGGCTGCACACCCTCCTCCCCTTAATATATATGTTTTGGCCTCAAGGGATGGGGTCCCCGGGGCTCAAATGCCAACCCCATCCCCGCATGCCAAAGACTGTGCACAGCATGGGGTTGGCAGGCTGCTGGGGTTTGGCCACAGGGCCAGGCAGCAGGCAAGACCTGTGACCAACCCCCTGCTGCAAATGTTGTCACTGAAATATTCACCTAACTATAACATCATTTTAACTTTGGTTTTTTTAGTAAATCAATATATATATATATATATATATATATATACATATATATATATATATATATATATATATATATATATATATATATACTATAGGCAAGACACTTTGAGACACACCATGATAGCAACAGGGATCTGTTGAAATTCTTTTGTATGGATCATGTGCCTTTGAACGTAAGATGAGGTGATAGACAGCTACAGATCCGTAGATTGGAGTCTAGATATATTATCGACACTCAGACCAAGATACCAAAGGGTCTGAATAGTGGAGAAGAATTGGCAATTCATTTGTAATATAATCATTGTTCTGGAGTGCAATAATGAAGGATTAGAAACTGGGAATCACATGTGACATCATATGAAATTGGGTTCAGCATACAGGGACAGTGAGTGTAGAATAACGGGGGTGAGACATTGACATATGATGACACATATTAACCCATCCAGGGGGGAATAAGGAGTAATATCAAAGAGTGTTATCTCCCCGGATAAGAGCCCATTCAGGGCGATATGGTACAGACAAAGGTGTAATTATGTGCAGAGTTCTGCAGACACATCATGATGTATGAGGGTTTGTGCCCATCCAGGGCGGGAGCAATGGGATGCCAATGTGTCTGTGTTTCACTGATATATGTTTCACTGATATATGACCCATTTGAATGCTATCTGACTTGCATGCTATAAGATGGCCGACACCGTTTGACAGAGGTATGTTCGGTGTCCTTTGTTGATGTCAATGAATGTATGCATATATAAACCTGTTTTTTCGCGGCGCGTGCCGTTATTGATAAAGGCGGTAGCCGAAACGCGTCTAGCGTACTGAGAACCCAATAAAACATGGGGTTCATTGCTCCCACGAGTGCTGGTGATTTCTTTACCTGGTAGCTCTAATTTTAAGCGCGATGCTCGTTGGCGCGCAAAAAGCACCCGACCGTGAGTGAAGGGATATTGACGAGGTTTGAGCAGAGTGATATATATATATATATATATATATATATATATATATATATATATATATATTCTCGCTCCACTCCCACCATAGATACGGAGCACTCACGAGCGGGTGCCGGCAGCACAGTGGTGGTCCGTGTCAACATAAATGCTCCAATGCTCCTGTATACCAGAACACAAGCCAGCACTCGCGGGGCAAATTCCAAAGAAACTTTATTTTCTTATCAGCAACAACAAACGCGTTTCGGCATTCGCACCTTCGTCGGTCGACCGACGAAGGCGCGAATGCCGAAACGCGTTTGTTGTTGCTGATAAGAAAATAAAGTTTCTTTGGAATTTGCACGCGAGTGCTGGCTTGTGTTCTGGTATACAGGAGCATTGGAGCGTCTATATATATATATATATATATATATATATATATATATATATATCTTCGTTGCGAGGCTCGCTTTTCGCTGCATGTGCGGCGCATCTTTAGAACGGTGCTAAACTCCTCGGCTGAGCCAAGCCGTAATTTAAATCCCACAGCAATCCTCCCACTCGGAGAGAATAAACGGAGCGCACTCACGGGGAGACTTTTACAGCAGGTTTATTCCTCTACCAGCAATTTACACGGGCAATCCACAGCAAAAACCAACGCGTTTCGGTCTCCATGAGACCTTGGTCACGGTTAAGTTTTAGATTTTTCCCGACATACTTATTTCAAAATCAAGTCACATGACTTCCTGTTGCAACAAAACCATTTTTTTAAAAAGACACATCAAAAAAGTGGAAAAAAGTGAAGAAGAAACACTCGGCATTCTGGTACTTGTGGTTTAGATTGACATTATTACATATCTCTATTTTTACAATAGTGTGCTATATGTCTAAACCTTTATTATAATTGGCCACAAGTATATCTGCCCTCTGGTGGGCATTAACTCTCCATTTATCAATTTTTGTATTCTCTCAAATGGAGAAAGTAAATTCAATTTACTCTTCATCAAGTTTACCAAAATAAAAATAAGTTTGAAAATTATAACTCATAACAAAATTAGTGACTTAAAATTTGGTCTATGACCAAAAAGTTCTAGGTCAGCGAAACTAACTTATTCCTGATTTATAAATGTACATAAAGTTCTTCGTCCTGGTTAAGACCGTGTGGCATATACGTTCGTAGTGCCAATATTTGTCGAGATTCTCTTTGTCGTAATTTTCTTTCACGGTTTCCTCCTCTCACATGTTGTTCCACAGTTTCAATGCCATAGAATCTCAGCTGTTTCCAGTCGCTGTCGTGAGCTTGTTCCATATGTTTAGCAACAGAGTTACTACGATCCTTTGCTATGGTAGCTCTAACATGCTCCAGAATTCTTTTTTTGAGCTCACAAATTGTGCTCCCAACATACTTGAGGTGGCATGGGCACTCTATAACATAAACCACGAATTGAGTTTTACAAGTTATTAGCTTCTGTATTTTCCATATCTTTTTGTTTGCCCAAGTTATCTCCTTGATACTGCGTGCAATTTGGCAAACTTTGCAGTTATGGCATTTAACGAAGCCCGTGGTTTGTAGCCATTGTGAAGCTTTGTTTTTCTTTTCCCAAAAATGACTTTGGACTAGAGTGTCTTTAAGATTTTTGGCCCTCCTAAAGGTGATATCTGGATGATCACCAATAAATGTTGCTACTGTTGGATCCAAGCGTAAAATTCTCCAATTTTTCTTCAGGATATTTTTTATTTGTTTTGATTCTTGAGATAATGTAGTGATCAATCGAATTTTATTTGTTTCCATCACTGGAAGTTTTTCTTTAAGTATCTCATCTCTTGATTTTGATTCTGCCCTATTTCGGCACCTTGTTATTGTTTCCTCTTTATATCCTCTCCATCTGAATCTTTGTGTTGATCGGTCACGATGTTTGTGCCACTCTTCTTTTTCTGAGCATAATCGCTTGATACGCAAGAATTCCCCATAGGGGATATTTTGAATCAATGAATTTTGATGGAAGCTTTGAGCATGTAACACTGCATTGGTGGCTGTTTTTTTTCTATGTAATGTTGTATGTATTTTGTCAGCTTTTACATAGATCTCTGTATCTAAAAAAGTTACTCTTTCCTGGCTGATTTCATAAGTAAACCGTAGATTAGCCTCTGTGTTGTTTAGTATCTCAAAATACTTTTGAAATTCTATTTCAGTACCGTCCCAGATTATGAAAAGATCGTCGATAAATCTGAGCCAGCTCACGATCTTGTTTACATATTCATCATGATCTGGGTGCCAGGCAAGGTGCTGCTCCCACCAGCCCATTGTCAGGCACGCGTAGCTTGGACTGAAAGAAAATCCCATGGCCGTACCTTTTGTTTGTACGTATATTTCATCTCCAAATAGGAATACATTTTTCGTGAGGCAACTTTCAATCATTTGTATCAACATTTGATTGTGTTTTTCATATTGGATGTTACGTTTCCCCAAGAAGTAATTACAAGCTTTAATTCCTATGTGATTATCAATATTCGTGTAGAGCGAAATTACGTCCATTGTAATCAATTTATAGGAACTTTGCCATGGAATATCTTGTAAATGTCTTAGTAAATCGCTTGTATCTTTGATGTAAGATGTTAAATTTTGAACGAATGGCAATAAAAAGAAGTCTACATAATTTGCTGTTGATTCCAATAATGAGCCATTTGCTGCAATTATCGGTCGTCCTGGTGGTTTTGTGGCATGTTTATGAATTTTAGGCAAAAAGTAAATTGTTGCCGTGATTGGAGATTCCGTTCTGAGATATTTAACCTCATCCTCATCTAGGAGATTCATATTTTGCCATTTGCTGAGCTGTTCATCCCAGTTTTTTTTATATTCTGTGGTAGGATTCTTTTTAAGTTTGGCATAATATTCCGGATTATTCAATTGAGAATGTGCCTCTTTAGAGTAGTCTTTTTTGTCCCAGATAACAATATTGCCACCCTTGTCTGCGATTTTTATTACTATTTGATCATCTTGTGTCAAATCCTGTATAGCCGTTCTTTCTTCTTTGGTTAAATTGTCTTTATATCGTGATGGTTTAATTTTATAAATATCCTGCGTGACGGCTTCCTGAAATATATCGATTTTATTTCCTGGAGGTAGTTGAGGATAAAATTTAGATTTAGGTTTCATTCCACTTAGACCGGAACCAATTTGTTCACACACTGAGGTTAAGGCTATTTCATTGTCAGGATTAGTATTCTCCAAATTTATGAGGGTAAGCAGAGGTTCTGTATCTCTTGCTGTAAGTTTCTCTGTGGGTAATAATAGTGGCTTTTTATATTCCCGCATTTTTTTATTCTCTGCAAATATCTTTGCTAACTTTATCTTTCTGACATATTGATATATGTCTATACGTGTCTGAGCTAGATCCATCCGTTTCAGAGGGCAGAAATTCAAGCCATGCTTCAATACTCTGATTTCTGTTTGTGTCATTGTCCTTTTAGACAGATTTATAATTTGTAATTCATCCTTTACAATCTCCTTTGTCTCATGCTGCGTGTCCGAGTTCCCACTTGTTCTTGTTCGTCTACTCTTTTTCCTCTCCTTGTTGGTTTCCCTTTTGTCTGCGTTGGCCTCGTGCTGGACCTTTTCCTCTTCCTCTGTAGCTGTGCGGTTGGTTGTTCATAGTTTGTTCCCATTGTCTTTGCTGGAGTACCAACCGCATATCTCCTAAAAAGAGATTTTTGACTTGTCTCCACTACTTTGTTCCTGTTCCCCTTCACTTGCCTCTGTTGATGTTAGCGAGGATTGACTCGTGGATGCTACAGAGGTTTCATCTATTTTTCCTATTTGGCTCAACATGTCAAATTTTTTTGCATATGTGAAAATTCTTCCACTTGCATAGTCATTTTTATCCCTTAAAAATTTCAGTTGTTTGCGTCTCTGTACGCTTTCCTCATGTTTGTTTATTTGATTTTCCAACTCATCCTTAAATTTTAACATATCAGGATTCAAATCCAATTTTTCAATTTCAGTTTCCAGAATTTTAACTTGTCCTTTGATTTTATCCAATGCTATTTCTAAATGTTTTATTAAAATTGTCATTAGTCCCATAGATGAATTCAAAATGTATTCGCCCCATTCCTGAAGCAACTCATTACTCGTGTCTTGATGACTAGGCATCAAGTGTATTCTCAAACCTCTGGGTACTCGTCGTACTTCCATATATTTCTTTAAAGACACTACTTCCCACCATTTATTTATCTCCTTTTTCGATAGCTTTTCCCATGTTCTTAATTTACTTTTTACATCCGATTTTTGGTGAGTGGTCTTATTGCCAGTATCGACGTTACTTTCATCTATTTGTTCGAAAAAAGCAGAGTCCATCAACTCTGTACGTTTCGCTTCCCGCTTTTCCATAGCTGTGGCCATTTTCGCTCCGTTATTGTGTAAATACAATTGACGCTGAAATCCCCGTCTGCTTTGCAACCTGAATTGATAGTCCCTTTCACTCTTAGCCTTCAGTCAATGCTGAATATTATTGGCAAGTATTCTGGGTTTCTCACAGGTTATAGCAGAAAAAACCGGTATTCACAATTGACAATGTTTTCACTTCTTACCTCCGACGTCTTCCTCTCACAGCGTTGTAGCCGTCCGACTAGCAACAATGTATCCAAAGCAGTGTTCCACCTGGGGCCAGCCGAACTCGCGGTGGGTGCAACCGGGAAGCGGTGGTGGAAACCGCTTAAAAAACAGCAAAAAATAAGGAGTTCATGATACTCCCAAGGTCCGGTGCACTCACGGGGTGTGTGTTGGCTTTAAAACATCCGCAGATGCGTTTCTGGCTCTTGCCGTCATCAGTGCGGAAAAGCCGTCAATAAAACAAACACAGTCATTTAAAACGGTCCTGCCATATGGTTGGTGGATTCTTGGCCAATGAAGGGCCAGCAATGGGGCATCACCGTCTTCATTATTTATTGCCTAATGCCCGAAAGCTTTAGGAGGTCACTCACAGCTCGCCTTCCATCCGGAATATCATTCACTCGCCTCCAAACTCCCGGTTTAAATTGCTTTAGCCAACGCGTTTCAAGTCACACAGACTCTTCTTCCTGGTCAAATGAGGTACAGACTCGTTTTTCATCTGTTTCAGCTCTTTTATTTCAATATGTGGCCCCCTAGTGGGCCTGGCTCATGATGTTTAAGCCACTTTGCATATTGGGAATCGTAGTCCTGGAAACAAGTTCAGTTTACCCTGAGTGGGTGTACCATTCATTTAACATCTTTTAACATTTTTAAATCCTTTTAGTAAGGTCCAGTCACCTGGTGCAAGTGCCCTTCTCATTAGGCTTACTGTACTGCAGTCCACCGGGAACAGTTCCCGATCACAGCCTCCCACTTCGTTTACAGGGATGGTGCTCCTCCTCACGGCTCAGGCAGCCGTGCAGAAAAATGTTTAAACAAATGCCCGAAAGCTTTAGGAGGTCACTCACCGTTCCAGCGCTGCAAGCCTGATATAATACATTCACCTGCGCATCGTGGATCCTACTATAGGACAAATATATGTTTAAATAGTCAAGTGAAATACGGAACCCACTGAGGGAGAAATTCGGCTCTAAGGGAATACAACTCCCAGCATGCAGTAAACATTTTAGCACAAACTGAGTGCAGCCCACTAAGGGATGAAAACCAATAGCAGCATGCGGTGAAATTTAAATAAAGGAGCACTTCGTAATCACTTGTGAGAAACAGCCTATGATTAAGGGGCGTCAAGCCCTGAAACGCGTCAGGCACCGAATACCCACCGTAATGCAAAGGCGAGTGAAATCACTGAAAGCCGTAGGGTTGGCCTGCAGCCGAGTGCGTCCTGGAAAGCTACAGGGCAATTTGTTGGAAACATATATACATATATATATATATGTGTATATATATATGTGTGTATGTATGTATCTATATATATATATGTGTGTGTGTGCATGTATGTATTTATACATATATATATATATATATATATATATATATATATATATATATATATATATATATATATTCACCGAAAAAACCATAGGTTTCAGGGATGTTATAGTTAGAAATTAGCATTTAAAAAACCTTTGAAATTCACTGAAAAAACCATAGGTTTCAGGGACATTATAGTTAGTTGGACATTTCACTCGTACAAAACCAGAGAAATCCGGCCGTTATAGTTTTTTGAGCTAACTATAACCCGCGCCCCCACAATGCACTGCTGATGACATCACATATTACATCACTCATGACATGGTCAGTGACATCACTGATGACATCACTGATGACATCTCAAATGGCATCACTGATGACATCACTGATGACATCATCCAGTGACTGAGTTTAAATATGTGTTACAATATACATGCCAAGGTGTACTGAAGAATGAGTGGGTATATGAGTGTCTGAATGGATGATTTAATAGGTGCATGACTGACTGTATAAGTGAGTGATTAAACGTGTCTTACTAATACATGGGTGGCTGACTAATCTGTATGAATGTCTGTATCAGTCTGTCAGTTGGTGTTTAAGTGGCTGCTTGGGTTGGTGAGTAGCTACATGAGTGTCTATATATGGGTTTTTGATTGGTTGTCTGAGTACCTGATTGGGTGCCTCAGTTTCTGTGTGGGTGGTTGGGGTGTGTGTGACTCCCTGCATGGATGTGTGAGTGGGTGATTCACTGGGTGTATGGGTTCAAGAGTGCATCTGTGAGGGGCTGTATGGGTGGATGAGTGTGTGTTTAGCTGTGTTGGTGAGTGAATGGATGTCTCAGTGGTACATGTGTGAGTAACTACATATCTGAAAGGCAGTATATATGAGTGTTGGAGTATATAAATGATTATATGTGAGAATGAGTGATTGTGAGAGTGGCTGTATGGATGAGTGTATGCTTGTATCAGTAATTGTATAAGAGAGTAAGAATGTGTTAGTATCTGTATAAATAAGTGAGGTGGTGTGTGTATAACTGTGTAGGTGAGTAAATGGGAGTGTGATTGATTCTTTGCATGACTGACTAGCTGTGTGAGACTATGAGTGAGTGGTGGTGTGTGAGTGTCTGTATGGGTGTATGAGTACATATGATAGTGGCTGTATCGATGAGTGACTGCATTTATGAGTGACTATATGAATGAGGGAGTGGATGTGTGTGTAGACCTAGGAATCAGTGAGTGGGTATGTAGTAACTGGTATTGGTGTGTCTATGGTTTCGAGAATGGCAGTCGGAATTTTAGAGTGGGTGTATCAAAGGTTATATTAGACTGTGAGGAGGTGCATCAAATTATCAGGTAGATGATGTCATTAGTGATGTCATTTGAGATGTCATCAGTGATGTCATCAGTGATGTCACTGACCATGTCATGAGTGATGTAATATGTGATGTCATCAGCAGTGCATTGCGGGGGCGCGAGTTATAGTTAGCTCAACTAACTATAACGGCCGAATTTCTCTGGTTTTGTACGAGTGAAATGTCCAACTAACTATAACATCCCTGAAACCTGTGATTTTTTCAGTGAATGTCTATGGTTTTTTAAATGCTAATTTCTAACTATAACGTCCCTGAAACCTATGGTTTTTTCAGTGAATTTCAAAGGTTTTTTAAATGCTAATTTCTAACTATAACGTCCCTGAAACCTATGGTTTTTACAGTGACTTTCAAAGATTTTTTAAATGCTAATTTCTAAGTATGCCTACAGAGGTAAGACATGTGCAGAAAGAGGAAGAAAGGCGCAGAAAGAAACAAGAGAAATGCAGAAAGAGGCAACAGAAGTCCAGAAAGACGAAGAAAAGTACAGAAAGAAGCAAGAGATATGCAGAAAGAACCAACAGAGGTGCAGAAAGAGGCCTTGTTGCACAGTCATCCTGTGCCCCCAACTTTTTGCTGACTGGTACTGGTGGTAACTGACTCTGACTAACCAGGCCCGGAGCCAGTGCTATGCTGAAAGACACTTAGAATACAGTGAAAACACCTACATACACTAGGGTACACTATGGGTTGGGGTACCCCTGTGATTGGCATGACCCCACCTGTAAGGCACTAGTACATAATAGGGCAGGGGGATTAAAACTACCTCTAACTCAGAGGTGCAGAAAGAGGCAAGAGAAGTGCAGAAAGAAGCAACAGAGGTGCAGAAAGAGGCAAGAGAGGTGCAGAAAGAAGCAAGTGAAGTGCAGAAAGAGGCAAGAGAGGTGCAGAAAGAGGCAAGAGAGGTACAGAAAGAGGCAGGAGGGGTGCAGAAAGAGGTAGGAGATGTGCACAAAGAGGCAAGAGAGGTACAGAAAGAGGCAGGAGGGGTGCAGAAAGAAGGAAGAGAAGTGCAGAAAGAGGCAAGAGAATTGCTGAAAGAAGCAACAGAGGTTTAGAAAGAAGCAAGAGAAGTGCAGAAAGAGGCAAGTGAAGTGCAGAAAGAAGCAAGAGCAGTGCAGAAAGAACCAACAGAGGTGCTGAAAGAGGCACGAAGGGTGCAGAAAGAGTAAGAGAAGTGCAGAAGGAGGCAACAGAGGTACAAAAAGAGGCAAGGGAGGTGCAGAAAAAGAAAAGAAGGGTGCACAAAGAGGCAATCGAAGTGCAGAAAGAAGCAACAGAGGTGCAGAAAGAAGCAAGAGCAATGCAGAAAGAACCAACAGAGGTGCTGAAAGAGGCGCGAAGGGTGCAGAAAGAGCAAGATAAGTGCAGAAAGAGGCAAGGGAGGAGCAGAAAGAGAAAAGAGGGGTGCAGGAAGAGGCAAGAGATCTGCAGGAAAAAGCAACAGAGGTGCTGAAAGAGGCAAGTGAAGTGCAGAAAAAGGCAAAAGATCTGCAGAAAAAAGCAACGGAGGTGCTGAAAGAGGCAAGTGACGTGCAGAAAGAAGCAAGAAAGGTGCTCAAAGAGGCAAGAGGGGTGCAGAAAGAGGGAAGAGCAGTGCAGAAAGAAGCAACAGAGGTGCAGAAAGAGGCAAGTGAGGTGCAGAAAGAAGCAAGAGCAGTGCAGAAAGAACCAACAGAGGTGCTGAAAGAGGCGCGAAGGGTGCAGAAAGAGCAAGAGAAGTGCAGAAAGAGGCAACAGAGGTACAGAAAGAGGCAAGGGAGGTGCAGAAAGAGAAAAGAGGGGTGCAGAAAGAGGCAAGAGATCTGCAGAAAAAAGCAACAGAGGTGCTGAAAGAGAGAGGCAAGTGAGGTGCAGAAAAAGGCAAGAGATCTGCAGAAAAAAGCAACAGAGGTGCTGAAAGAGGCAAGTGACGTGCAGAAAGAAGCAAGAGAGGTGTAGAAAGAGGCAATCGAAGTGCAGAAAGAAGCAACAGAGGTGCAGAAAGAGGCAAGAAGGGTGCAGAAAAAGGAGAGAGAAGTGCAGAAAGAAGCAAAAGAGGTGCTCAAAGAGGCAAGAGGGGTGCAGAAAGAGGCAAGAGCAGTGCATAAAGAAGCAACAGAGGTGCAGAAGGAGGCATGAGGGGTGCAGACAGAAGAAAGAGAGGGGCAGAAAGAAGCAACAGAGGTGCTGAAAGAGACACAAAGGGTGCAGAAAGAGGCAAGAGAAGTGCAGATAGAAGCAACAGAGGTGCAGAAAGAGGCAGGAGTGGTGCAGAAAGAAGTAAGAGAAGTGCAGAAAGAGGCAAGAGAATTGCTGAAAGAAGCAACACAGGTGTAGAAAGAAGCAAGAGAAGTGCAGAAAGAGGCAAGTGAGGTGCATAAAGAAGCAAGAGCAGTGCAGAAAGAACCAGCAGAGGTGCTGAAAGAGGCGCAAAGGGTGCAGAAAGAGCAAGAGAAGTGCAGAAGGAGGCAACAGAGGTACAGAAAGAGGCAAGAGAGGTGCAGAAAGAGAAAAGAGGGGTGTATAAAGAGGCAATAGAAGTGCAGAAAGAAGCAACAGAGGTGCAGAAAGAAGCAAGAGCAGTGCAGAAAGAACCAACAGAGGTGCTGAAAGAGGCGCAAAGGGTGCAGAAAGAGCAAGAGAAGTGCAGAAAGAGGCAACAGAGGTACAGAAAGAGGCAAGAGAGGTACAGAAAGAGAAAAAAGGGGTGCAGAAAGAGGCAAGAGATCTGCAGGAAAAAGCAACAGAGATGCTGAAAGAGGCAAGTGAGGTGCAGAAAAAGGCAAAAGATCTGCAGAAAAAAGCAACAGAGGTGCTGAAAGAGGCAAGTGACGTGCAGAAAGAAGCAAGAGAGGTGTAGAAAGAGGCAATAGAAGTGCAGAAAGAAGCAACAGAGGTGCAGAAAGAGGCAAGAAGTGTGCAGAAAAAGGAGAGAGAAGTGCAGAAAGAAGCAAAAGAGGTGCTCAAAGAGGCAAGAGGGGTGCAGAAAGAGGCAAGAGCAGTGCAGAAAGAAGCAACAGAGGTGCAGAAAGAGGCAAGTGAGGTGCAGAAAGAAGCAAGAGCAGTGCAGAAAGAACCAACAGAGGTGCTGAAAGAGGCGCGAAGGGTGCAAAAAGAGCAAGAGAAGTGCAGAAAGAGGCAACAGAGGTACAGAAAGAGGCAAGAGAGGTGCAGAAAGAGAAAAGAGGGATGCAAAAAGAGGCAATAGAAGTGCAGAAAGAAGCAACAGAGGTACAGAAAGAAGCAAGAGCAGTGCAGAAAGAACCAACAGAAGTGCTGAAAGAGGCAAGGGAGGTGCAGAAAGAGAAAAGAGGGGTGCAGAAAGAGGCAAGAGATCTGCAGAAAAAAAGCAACAGAGGTGCTGAAAGAGAGAGGCAAGTGAGGTGCAGAAAAAAGGCTAGAGATCTGTAGAAAAAAGCAACAGAGGTGCTGAAAGAGGCAAGTGACGTGCAGAAAGAAGCAAGAGAGGTGTAGAAAGAGGCAATAGAAGTGCAGAAAGAAGCAACAGAGGTGCAGAAAGAGGCAAGGGAGCAGAAAAAGGAGAGAGAAGTGCAGAAAGAAGCAAAAGAGGTGCTCAAAGAGGTAAGAGAGGTGCAGAAAGAGGCAAGAGCAGTGCAGAAAGAAGCAACAGAGGTGCAGAAGGAGGCATGAGGGGTGCAGACAGAAGGAAGAGAAGTGCAGAAAGAAGCAACAGAGGTGCTGAAAGAGACACAAAGGGTGCAGAAAGAGGCAAGAGAAGTGCAGAAAGAAGCAACAGAGGTACAGAAAGAGGCAGGAGTGGTGCAGAAAGAAGTAAGAGAAGTGCAGAAAGAGGCAAGAGAATTGCTGAAAGAAGCAACACAGGTGTAGAAAGAAGCAAGAGAAGTCCAGAAAGAGGCAAGTAAGGAGCACAAAGAAGCAAGAGCAGTGGAGAAAGAACCAACAGAGGTTTAAAAAGAGGCAAGAGGGGTGCAGAAAAAAGGTAGGAGGGGTGCACAAAGAGGCAAGAGAGGTACAGAAAGAGGCAGTAGGGGTGCAGAAAGAAGGAAGAGAAGTGCAGAAAGAAGTAACAGAGGTGCTGAAAGAGGCGCGAAGGGTGCAGAAAGAGCAAGAGAAGTGCAGAAAGAGGCAACAGAGGTACAGAAAGAGGCAAGAGAGGTGCAGAAACAGGCAGGAAAGTTGCAGAAAGAGGGAACAGGGATGCAGAAAGAGGGAACAGGGATGCAGAAAGAGGCAAGAGAGGTGCAGAAAGAGAAAAGAGGGGTGCAGAAAGAGGCAAGAGAGGTGCTGAAAGAGGCACTAGAAGTGCAGAAAAAAGCAACAGAGGTGCAGAAGGAGGCACGAGGGGTGCAGAAAGAAGGAAGAGAAGTGCAGAAAGAAGCAACAGATGTGCTGAAAGAGGCGCGAAGGGTGCAGAAAGAGCAAGAGAAGTGCAGAAAAAGGCAACAGAGGCACAGAAAGAGGCAAGAGAGGTACAGAAACAGGCTGGAAAGGTGCAGAAAAAGGCAATAGAAGTGCAGAAAGAAGCTTCAGAGGTGCAGAAAGAGGCAAAAGGGGTGCAGAAAGAGGCAAGAAAAGTGCAGAAAGAGGCAACAGAGGTATAGAAAGAGGCAAGAGAGGTGCAGAAACAGGCAGGAAAGGTGCAGAAAGAGGGAACAGGGGTGCAGAAAGAGGCAAGAGAGGTGCAGAAAGAGAAAAGAGGGGTGCAGACAGAGGCAAGAGATGTGCTGAAAGAGGCACGAAGGGTGCAGAAAGAGACAAGACAGGTGAAGAAAGAGGGAACAGAGGTACAGAAAGAGGCAAGAGTGGTGCAGAAAGAGGGAAGAGAGGTGCAGAAAGAGGCAAGAGAGTTGCACAAAGAGGGAAGAGGGGTGCAGAAACAGGCAAAAGGGGTACAGAAAGAAGCAAATGGGGTGCAGAAAGAGGCAACAGACGTGGAGAAAGAGGGAAGAGAGGTGCAGAAAGTACAAGAGATTTGCAGAAAGAGGCAAGAGAAGTGCAGAAAAGGAAAGAAATGTGCAGAAAGAAGCAACAGAAATGCAGAAAGAGGCAAGAGAGGCGCAGAAGGAAGCAAGAGTGGCTTGCACACCATTAGTACCAATTTAACACCCACATTTAGCAATAAGTAACAGGTGACCATTCTAGGTTTGCAAAGGGCCTTCCACCATGCTGTAACACTTGTCGCTGTATTTTTGGTAACATTTGAGCCGTTTGAGCTAGAAACAAGGCTTTTTTTTTAGGGAGCAGATGATGAATTATGTGGCTAATGCAGAAAATGTATAATTGTGCGAAAGTCAGTGCAGCCAAACAGTCACATAATTCCAGTGGCCCTGCTCATACCTCTGACTAGGTCCACAAGTGCTCCTCAGTGATTCCTTCTTTTTTGTCTCACTGAGTTCATAGTTGAGCTTCTATGGAAACGAGGAAGACTAAACCTGAGGTTACCACTCCACAACACAGACTAACATACCACATAATTACTCTCCATAACACATAATCCCACTCTACATAATTCCTATACACTAAATACCACATACTTTCTATCCACATAATTTCACTGCACAACATACCACATAATTCCACTACACACAACGTACATCCACTCCACTCCAAAAAACATTAGTAAAAAACTTTTGCATTTACAACGCCAATAGGTCTAATTCACACAAATGCGAAACCTATTACATTGCAAACACTTCTTTAACTAGTAGTCGCGTTTGCAGAGTGGTGGAGAAAGGGTGCTGGGCCTCCGACCAGCGATCAGGAATTCTGCTGCGTAGGACTTACAGGAGGTACCAGGAGGGCTTCTTTGCCCCCATAGTCCCGCAGGAGTAAATTGGACTTCATCCCCCATCCCGTAGTCTGCCAGGAGGCGCGTTTGCAGAGTGGTGGAGAAAGGGGGGCATGGCCTCCGAAGACGTCTAAGCAATACCACTGTGTGGGACTTACTGGAGGTAACAAGAGGGGTAGTTGGCCCCCAAGGACATCCTTGGGGGCCAACTACCCCTCCTATTACCTCCAGTAAGTCCCACACAGCCGGATTGCTAAATTCTCATAGCAGGCCATGCCCCCTTTGCCCACCACTCTGCAAATGCACTCCCTGGCGTCTCTTGGATGGGTATTGAAGTCCCCTTCGCTGCTGGGGGTCCTTTAGGGGCCAACTAGCCTACCTCTTACCTCCAGTAAGCCCCACACAGTGGGATTGCTGAGAGGTGGACAAAGGCCACGCCCCCTTTCCCCACCACTCTGCAAATGCGCCCCCTGGTGCGTTCTAAGTTGGGGAATTAAGTCCCCTTGAATATTGAGGGTCCCTGGGGGCCAACTATCCCACCAGGTACCTCCAGTAAGCGCCACGCACCTGGATTGCTGAGAGTGATCCGAGGCCACGCCCCCTTTTTACACCACTCTGCAAACGCTGCTCCTGGTGCACTGCTGCTCGGGGGATGAAGTCCACTTGTGTCCTGAGGTCCTCAGGACACAAGAGGACCTCATCGACCCACCAGCAGTGCGCGAAGACGCGTGTTTTGCAGAGTGGTGTAAAAAGGGGCGTGGCCTCTGACCACCTCTCTGCAATCCAGCTGTGTGGCGTTTACTGGAGGTACCTGGTGGGCGAGTTGGCCCCCAGGGACCCTCAGTATTCAAGGTGACTTAATTCCCCAACTTAGAACGGGCCAGGGGGCACGTTTGCAGAGTCATGCAGGGAGGGGTCAGGGCCTCCGGCGAGTTGCCGTTTTTTTTTTTTTAAATGTTTGTTAATTTCTGGGTGGGGGGCCCCATGGCCCCCCTTCCCTGGCCCACTTTTGGCCCCGGGGACCCCATCCCCCGGGGCCTGGCAGCCTTGTTGTTTTTTTAAAAAATTTTGGGGAGGTGGGCCACGTGGCCCCCCTCCAGAGGCCAACTATGGCCCTGGGGACCCCATCCCCGGGGCCTGCCCAGCCTTCTTTTTAAAAAAATTGGGAGGGGGGCCGCATGGTCCTCTCCTCAGGCCAATTATGGCCCCGGGGACCCCATCCCCCGGGGCCGGCCTTTCCGTTTTTTTAATTTTTTTAAATTTTAATTAACAAGGAGGGGGGCCCGTGGCCCCCCTCCCAGGCCACTTCTGGCCCCGGGGACCCCATCCCCCGGGCCGGCCCTTTGCGTTGGGGACCGTGGGGGGAGCCCCAATGCCCCCACGGTCCCATCCGGCTCCCCGCCTCCTGTGGGAGCCGGCATTGCTTTTGCACAAGGGGAGCTGCTGACATGCAGCTCCCCTTGCCCAAAAGCAATCTGCTTTGCTTTTTGGAAGTGAGTGCAGGTTTCCTGCTCACGCTTCCAAAAAGCAAAGCAGGGTTTGCTATGGCAGGCCTGCCATAGCAAACAGCAATGTCCCGGGGGTGGGCACCCCGGGACATTGCAGCAGCCGGCCCTGGGGGGTGGCGGTCCCCATGGCCATTGAGGGCTCCAGGAGGGGGGCCGCGCGGCCCCCCTCCCATCATTTGCATAGCCTCGGGGAGGTGGTGGTCCCCGGGGCCGGGGGTGACGGACCCCCGTATTTAAATGAAGTTTGCCCCGGGGAGTTGGTGTCCCCGGGGCAGTGTGGGGAGGGGCAGGTGCCCCCCCACACTTTTAAAAATTCTATTTAAGCCCCGGTGGCGGTCCCCAGGGCTTGGGGGAGCCGCGAGGCCCCCTCTCACGCATTTACAAAAAATGCCCCAGGGAGGTGGCGGTCCCCGGGGCTGCGGGGGCCCCCGCGGGCCCCCGCTACATAAATCAGCAATGCACCCGGGACCTGGCCCACCCGGGGGCTTTAAAAAACGAAGCGCGGGAGCTCGCGCTTCGTTTTTTTTCTTCATTTTCGGCCGGAGTCGCGCCGGGTGCGCAAATCCGGTCAAAACATTTTAAAAAAATGCTTTTTTTTACCCTGGGGGTCTCTGTGGGACCCCCTGAACAGGCCTAGGGGGTCAGGGTAGTTTTACCCTGCCCCCTTTTCTTCTTTTTTAATGTTTCACTCACCTTTTTCCTTCTCCTCGTACCGAGTAACAAGATGGCTGCCAACACTTCCTGGTTTGAAGTGTTGGCAGCCAATCAGAGGCAAGCTCATGCTGGGGAGGGCTCAGCCAATCAGATCTCACAATTCTCAACTATCGATATCTGTAAATCTTTAAATATCTCAAAAACTACTGAACGGATTTACACGATTTAAACAAAGCGTGCTTTCTGGACCAAGAGCTATCTCTCTGCCAAATTTGGTGTAATTCCGTTCAGCAGTTCAGGCTGTAGCCGTGTCTAAAGTTTCCTATGGAAATTAACATGGAGAAAACATGTTTTGGGACCACCCTTTTTTCTCGGCCCCCCCTTGACGAATCACCCCGAAACTTTCAAGACAGGAGCTGACCTGAGTGAACAATTAGTTTTGAAAATTTCATGAAGATTCGTCAAACGGCGCCAAAGTTATTGGCAAAACAAAAAACGCTTTTTCTATGGAAACTAGGTTCTAACTATAACTACCTACTGGCGACCGCCAGTAGGTAATATATTTTGTTTGGAATAAATTGCCATCTGTGCCAAAATTATCACGGAGTCGGTGCCTGTTTGCTTGACGCTGTCAGGATGGAATAATATATATATATATATATATATATTTTTGTTTGTTTTTTATCCAAAGCCCAAAAGCCTTCCTGGACACACTCGACTGCTGTTGAAACCTTGCGGTTTATTTAATCAAGGCAAACAAACCAATTCAATCCAGTCATTATTTCTTGTGCCCCTTATGCCGACACGTTTCGAGGTAACAACCTCTTCTTCCTGGGCAGGCTAATGAATGTCCGACAGAGACCTCCCACTTGAAGAACCATTTTCTGCATGCCATTGTTTTCCCCACCCATAGTGGGCGTTGCCAAGCACGCACTTGTTAGTCCTCATGTAGGTGCATGCTGGGATCTGTAGTTCATTTGCGGGAGTATTTTAAATCCACTGTGAATTCTGCAGGCATTCTGTAACGCAATTAAAAAATCCTTAGTAGGAGTCCAGATCAAATATATATATAAAATCATTTGGTAACTTTTGTGGCAACCTTAATAAATTTGTGGCTTCTTATGTTTTGAAACTTGCCTATCCTGTGATGCTTAGGGACCTCAACCCTGATTTTATGTCGTTCTAAGACACTCTATCAGCACTAAGTTTACAGCAACTTTTTATGGTCATGACTGATTCTATGTTTGCCTCTGACAATCTTCTTACTCTGTCTTCCCCTTTTACTAGTCCTTGGATAGATCATTTTGTAGTTCTGTTCAGCATCCTGCTTGGGCAGTATGTAGCAAGAATGAGCTCAGGTTTACCCACAATAGCACAAGGGGGCAGATTTACCAATTTTTCACGCAGCGCAGTGCAGCAGCCGCAAATGCTGCGCTGCGGTGCGTGAAAAGAAGAGAGGAGGAGAGCGCCACATTTACTGAAATATGACTCTCTCCTCCCCTTTTCCTAGCGCTGGGGCTGAAATCAGCTGCTGTGTGCCATGGAGACACTTTTGCGCCATAGTGCAAGGGAGTCTACTTGAGTCCAGCCTAGGTTTTGTACTGGAAGGGTACCCTTCCAGTACAAAATACTATGCTTAGACTAACTTAAACCATTTCCCTCTTTGTATGTGTGCTGTACAGTGCAGCACATGTACAAAGTTGGGAAAGGAAGGAGAAATGAAAGCATTTCTCCTTCCTTGCGCTTACTTCAAAAGGGCGCAGTTTTCTGACGCTAAACCCTGTCTACTTTAATTAGTAAATTGGGTTTAGCATAAGAAACCTTGGGTGGTTGCAGAGGAACGCCCATACTCCACCCATTGTACACCACCTTGGTGCTAAGTAACGCAAAGCAGTGCTAACAAAGTTTAGCGCTGTAAAGTAAATCGGAAAAAAAAGAATTTGCGCCGATTTGCATCACTTTAGTGACGCAAACACGGCGTAAAATCTTAGTAAATCTCCCCCGTGGTCTCTCAGTCTTTATACAGTTCCTCACTCAGAAATAGATGCAAGCTTACTAGGTCAAGTCCTGGTGGCTGCCCTGCTCCCTGCTGGCTTTGCCGCTCCCCCGCTCTGCCTGTCCAGAAGGTTGCAGCCACGGAGCGACTGGGTCCATGACAGGAGGTGAGCCGAAGGGTGAGCGTCACCAGTTGAGTGAGTATCCACAGCTTAGGTCACGCCATGGTCAGGTTGTTCTTGGCAGGTGCTAGTCACAATGCACTTGATCTCTTGGCACAGCGGCTTTAGTCACTCTGCACCCGATTACTTGGCAGATCACCTCAGGTCACACCACTGACAACAGCTTCAGGAGTAGTAGCTAGGCCACACCACATTTTCACAGTTCTGTCTAGCAATTTAAGGATAGTCTGTACCCTGCCAACACCTGGACCCTCAGAGCTCTCGCGATAGCCCTCCACTCCTGCAGACCCGTCACACCGGGTTCACGCTGACCTCACTCCTCCTGGACAGTCACTCCTCCTGCAGGGTTGTCAGGCTCCTTCCAACTCTCAGTAGGCAGGCTGGTTTCTAGGCACTCAGGACAGGAGATCGACTGTTGTAGCAAGGAGCAGATTTCAAGTGAAGGCCCCTTACCTCTCGGAATCTGGCTCAGGCAGACACCAGCTCTGGTTGCAAAGCAGTCCTCTATGTGTTCTACAGAGCAGTCCCTTGCTTGGTCAAAAAGAACTTGGAACTGGAACCGGAAGTGGTTTAGCGGGTACCACTTTTACACAGTCAAAGCAGATAGGAGATGTGGATCCATTGTCTGCACTTTCAGAATCCGTTTAGGGTGGGTCTCCTTTTAAGTGTCCTCTTTAGGCAATTTTTGAGAAAGAGACTGTGGGGCAGATTTACAATGCCTGGCGCATCCCTGCAAATCAGCAGAGATGCGCCAGGAAAGATGCGTCACGCAAGTTTACCCTTGCGCCACCACAGGTGCGCCGCATTTACTATGCGGCGCACCGTGGCGCAAAGATAAACAGATGCGGGTCGCATCTCCCGTCGGAAGGGTGGCGCATTGCTGGAGTTGTGTCGCAAGTGCGACGCAACTCCAACAATGCTCGTGGGCCGCCCATCTCTAACGTGGTGCGCCACTCCTTACGCCTGCTTGAAGCCTCAGCTACCAAATGACAGTGCTGCAGGACGACTAATCAGCAGCTCCACTCATCAGAAGGCTTAATTGAATTTTTAAAGGAGCTTTGTCTCCTCACTCAACCTCACCTTCATCTTGTGCACAAAGCCAGACCAGTGACATCCGGACTGGCCACATGCACTACATACATTTGGGATGTTAGTGCCCAGATCTGGGTTAGTGCATAGAAGAGAACCTTTACACAAGTGGACCCCATTTTGCACATAAAAAGCTCTGGCTACAACTATGGATTCAAAAAACACAGCATGCTGTCACCACAGCTATATCTCTTGAATGAATGAATGATGAATGATATAACTTTTAAAACGCACGAATGCCCGGAGGCGTCTAGTCGCTGTGTGGAGCAGAGAAGAGCCGTCGGTGTCCTGAAAAGTAACGTTATAGGATCACTGATTAAAAAGCCAGGTTTTGAGTTGTTTCCTAAAGACATGAAGTGAAGACGCTACTGTCAGTTCAGGTGGCAAACGGTTCCATTGTAGAGCCGTAGCTCTGAAAAAGCTTCTTCCCCCCAGGTGGCAAGTTTGAAAGTAGCAACCTTTATAATTCTAGCTGCACTGGAACACAGAGTTCTACCAGGTATATACCACTCAATGTTTTTTTTTTTTTTTTATAAATCTTTTTATTGACAAAAGAAACCAACATAGAACATTCTGTAAGAAAGTGACATAGTGCATAAGTACCATAACAGCATTAAATCATCTTCGCAGTCCAACATCTCTATCACAGTACAGTCCTACAATCACAACATCCTGACCAATAATATTACTGACTCAATGTTTTTCTTAAAGTAGGCTGGGGCTTTCCCGTAGAGTGTTTTGTAGGCTAGGCAGATTGCCTTAAAGGTGATGCGATGGCTAACTGGGAGCCAATGCAGTTGTCTAATGGCTGATTTAGCCTATTGAAATGTAGGAATTTTTTTAAGGAATCGTGCGGCCGCATTTTGAAGGGTCTGTAGTTTATTAAGTGGACCTTTTGGTAGGCCCACATAAAGACCATTACAGTAATCCAGTCATGATAAAACGAAGGCAATGACTACAGATTTAAGAAGATCTGCCGGAAGAAATCTTTCAATTATTTTGATAATTCTAAGCAAGTAGAAGGAAGAGGAAGTGACCGTGTTGACTTGGTCTTTATATTTTAGCTCCCTATCCATCAGAATCCCTAAATTCTTTACTTTTGAAGTTTGCATTGGTGTAGTGCCAAAATTCGATGGCCACCAGTTCGAAGACCAGATGGACGGATTATTGCAGAACAGAATGACCTCTGTTTTTGTGGGTGGAGTTAAGCTTCAAGCAATTACTATCCATCCATCTGCTAACTGCACTCATGCAGTTATTGACACTGCTACCAGAATAATTTTAACTTTTCGCAAGTGAGACTATTATTTATGTGTCATCGGCGTATGGCGCCGGTGACAAATCAAAGGATTTAATCAGGGAGGCAAGCAGTGTAACATAAAGATTGAACAGGGTAGGGGATAAGGAGGAGCCCTGTGGGACCCCACAGGGTAAGAAGTATGGATCTGAGTTAAATTCGCCCAGTGACACCACTTGTCGGCGTCCCGAGAGAAACGGTTTTAGTAAGGCCAGGGCTATGTCTCCAATCCCAAGATCTTGCATACGGTCTACCAATATCTCGTGGTTAACCGTATCGAAATCCGCTGAAAGATCCAGCAGGATAAGGACCGCATTGCCCCCTCTGTCAAGGGATGTTCTGATTTCCTCCATGGCTGTAATCAAGCAGTTTCAGTACTATGGTATCCTCTAAAAGCGAACTGTGTATCATCCAAAAGATGATTTTCCTCAATAAAGGAGGAATGTTGGAGATCCATGATTTTTTTCTGCTAGTTTGGCCGGGTAAGGAAGCCGAGTTATGGGTCGATAGCTGTTCGGGTCCAGAATATTAAGATTGGGCTTCTGTACAAGAGGAAGCACTAAGGCTGATTTCCAGGAAGTGGGTAAAATCCCTGTGTTAAACATGCAAGACAAGATAACTGATAGATGACGCGCTATAACTTCTGGGACCAGGTGGACAATCTTCGGGGTGCATGGGTCGAGGGGAGATCCTGCTTTAATCTTTGGAATAAGTCTACAATCTGCGCCACTGAAAGGGCCGTGAAATGTCCGAAAATGACTGACTTAGTTCTTAGTTTTGTAAATATATTTTCAGAGCAGCTGCTGGTGAAACATTTATAACTGTTTATAACCATGGCAGGGACAGTAGTCCACTGCCGATAAATAAGGGCACAACTGGTGTCTGCAGGTTACAGGACAGGTTCGGGACCTAACTCATGTCAAGGGACAGGCCTAGACTTCTGTGCACATATACTAGTATACTAGTTTAGTGTGAGGCTAGGACAAAAAATAAAAAACTAGGACACTAGATACGCTCAGTCGCTCACTCAGGGCAGGGGAACATGTCTGTACACCTTGCAAGCGACATTCCTGTCCCAAAACTTATCCAGTGAGGACTAATTCTGCTATTGACCAGGTCAGCTGCCAAAGCCAGCAAAGAGCACATCATGCCAACCTCGCAGAGCGGACAGTGGTGGCTCGCCTAGGGAGTGCCGCGGGGCGGTGTGGCGGGGCGGAGCGGAGTATTACTGGAACATCTGTAGGAACTGAAACAGGGATTATAAGAAGGCAGTTGATGCCGGAAAAGGGAAATGAGATGGACCCGAACTCAGGAAATAGTTCTACGTGAGCTTGAGTTCTGGTGTTTGTGATTCTCACATGCTCTGTCATCTCAGCTATGCCAGTGCTGTTCATATGTATTTCTGTTAATGGCGATATTCGCCCAGTGCTAAACAAAATATGAGTAATACCACATGGCAGTAAATGGGCTTCCAGCTGCTGGCCAAAGATCTGTGAATTTTATTCCTGATTTACTGGGCCATTTGGGATTCAAGTGCCTTTGTGTGCTGAAGGCTGCACGCATCCAGAAGCATGCTGTGCTGGCACGACAGAGCCCTGCTTACCACTGGAGCACTACTCTGGGTCATTTAGTTTGCACTATGTCGAAACATTTTCCAAAAAGAAATTATTTTGTTCCTCCATGTTTCCACGAATTTAAAAAGCACCTACAACAAAGCATTCCCCTTCTCAGCAAGGGCAGATCTAGGGCAATATAATATTGTCCGGATGGACAGAGTGTAGGCGTAGATGCAGGGCCGTAGCTTTAGGGGATGGGGGTTTGGAGTGTGACACCACCAAACTAATGCATTCTTGGTTTGGTACTTGGGTCTGGGGGCCCTGAGTCGGGTCTGCTATGTCTGTGTCAGCTTTTCTTGTCGCTTTTAATTTCGAGTCCGATTTCACTAAGAGGTTTAAACTTGTTCAGTTTTTTGGATCAATAGTGACCGGTTTAAGTAGTATGCACTCATAGGAGTAGTCCTTGAATGGATGCAAATGTACTACTTTTTAGAATTCACAAACATTGGCAGTAGTAAGCTTGGAAAGCTGTGCCAGTCTCAGATTACCAGACATACGACAGGCAATCAAACACCCAAAGGTGAGGGGACGAATGCTTTCAAATAGTCTACCCACTGGCAAACCTTCAGGGTAGCATTCCAAACAATTGTTTATTGCCCATTATCCCACTCTAGACAGATGGCCTGATTGAGGGTTTGAGAGATTGAGTAAAAGCAGCCAGGGTGGCTGAGGACCTTACATCTCCACCCTGCCTTGACTCTTCCTACCAAATTTAGAGATATCCGCTGGCTTGTGGACATCTTCACACATTGACAGGAACAACGGTCATAGCAGTTCCTGTCACTGTTGGAAAAGTTTGATGGACATTCCCCTCAAACTTGACAGCTGGCTTGAAAACTTTTCCAACATTTTTTTTTTTTTTCAAAATCAAACTTCCAAAGCAGGAGTTTGTGTTTAAAAAAAAAAAAGAATAACCTCCATATCATATGAATTTTCTTCCATGGTGTGGGGGTAATTTTTCTTTTTTTACTGTCCCTCACCACCATGATGTACCTGTCAGTGAGAGACAGTAAAAAAACAAGAGCCATCCAACCACCCACTCTAATTAGGGCAGAAGCAGGCGCGGTCGGTGGTAGGAGTGCCGGTCGGGCGGTGACGTGGGGCGGGGAAGGGCAGGGTGGGGGTAGAACTACGGATTAAGGCCCAATACAGGTAAGTAAACATTTAAATAAATAAAACGAATTTCGTTGTGAGCGCTGCATCGCCAAATGCGATGCAGTGCGCGCAACGAAATTCGTTTTATTTATTTAAATGTTTACTTACCTGTATTGGGCCTTAATCCGTAGTTTACTACCCCCACCCTGCCCCTCCCCCGCCCCACGTCACCACCCGACCGGCACTCCTACCACCGACCGCGCCTGGGCAGAAGGCAGATGGCTTACCAACTCTGCCGGCCCGAGAAAGTTTTAAACCAATGAAGTAAATTTGACTCTATCAGTGAACCTGCAGTCCACCTGACTGAAAAAAGACCGGCAGTTTGGCGGACATGATACTCCGTCATCCGTGCAATGGAGTACCTGCCTGCCAACCTCCAACCTCCAAATCATCTCTGGAGGCCCACATAATGCAAATCAGTACTGACAATGCTCCTCATGGCACCGTTTCATCCTGAACCTTGGTCATCTCATCCAATTACCCTGTGGCCCACTGCTTTTTTAGTTTAGAAATTTGAGATTCACACTCCCTAATCTCACTGACTAAGCTATGCCCGGTTCACTGACAGAATATCGACGTCAAAAATATAGATGTAAAAAATGTTGTGGTAAAAATATAGAATGCAAAAATATCGACTCCCTATACATAAACAGGTAAGTACAAAAATATCGATATTAAAAATATAGTTGTACCAAATATTGATTTTTATATATATATATTAAATAAAATAATAAATATTAAATATATTAAATAATAAAATTAATTAAAAAAATAAAGTAGATTTAATATACATTTTAACAAATAAACGTAATTATTAAATTAATATATATATATATATATTTACTTTAAAACAATTAAACTATTAATTTTAATTTATTTTATAATTTTAAAATTATATAAAAATGTACAAATACATATATATATATATATGTATATATATATATATATATATACCAATAACATAAAATCTAATAAAACAAACATTCTATTATAAATTAAAACATTACTATGCACCAATAAATCTTTAAGCACATACCGTGGTCCGTATCCGTTCTTTGGGAAGATTGTGGACGAGACGGAGTCTTGTGGATATATATATATATATATACCAATAACATAAAATCTAATAAAACAAACATTCTATTATAAATTAAAACATTAAACTGTTTAAAAATCTTTAAACTTAAATTTCCCACTCCAGTCAGTGCAAAAGTAGGAAAAATGTTGGATAACTGAGGGGTAAAAATCACTATTCCCACTCCAGTGAGTGCAACAATAGGGAAAGTGTTGAATAGCGGAGGTGTAAAAATTGCTATTCCCACTCCAGTGAGTGTAACAGTAGGGAAAGTGATGGATAACGGAGGGGTAAAAATTACTATTTCCACTCCAATGAGTGCAACAGTAGGGAAAGTGTTAGATAGCGGAGGGGTAAAAATTACTATTCCACCTCCAGTGAGTGCAACAATAGGGAAAGTGTTGGATAGCGGAGGGGTAAAAATTACTATTCCCACTCCATTAAGTGTAGCAGTAGAGAAAGTGTTGGATAACGGAGGGGTAAAAATTACTATTCCCACTCCAATGAGTGCAACAGTAGGGAAAGTGATGGATAGCAGAAGGGTAAAAATTACTATTCCCACTCCAGTGAGTGCAACAGTAGGGAAAGTGTTGGATAGTGGTGGGATAAAATGTACTATTCCCACTCCAATCAGTGCAACAGTAGGAAAAGTGTTGGATTGCGGAGGGGTAAAAATTACTATTCCCACTCCAATAAGTGTAACAGTAGGGAAAGTGTTGGATAGCGGAGGGGTAAAAATTACTATTTCCACTCCAATGATGCAACAGTAGGGAAAGTGTTGGATAGCAGAGGGGTAAAAATTGCTATTCCCACTCCACTGAGTGCAACAGTAGGGAAAGTGTTGGATAGTGGCGGGATAAAATTTACTATTCCCACTCCAATCAGTGCAACAGTAGAGAAAGTTTTGGATTGCAGAGGGGTAACAATTAATATTTTCACTCCAGTCAGTTCAAAATTAAAAACAAACAAAATAATAACAACAAAAATATTTAAAAAACAAAATAATTAAAAACATATTTATATGGTCAAAATTTAAATACACTTATATTTAATATTAAAAATAAAAAAACATATTATAATGTTAAATACATATGACAAATACCTACAAATATTATATTAAATAAAATAAAAAATAAAATAATTTTCAAACAAATAAATATTTTTAATTAGAAATTATTTAGAAACAAAAACATTCATTATTACATAAATTCAGTTTTTTTGATTTCCTACCCTATAACACCACACAATTTACAACCCACATCTAAATTTAAAAAATATACTTCCATAATTAACATAATTAATTACCAATTAAAGAAATATTATTAATTAAAAACAAATTATAACTCCTAAAAATTCATTAACTTCCCACACTTTACCCCTATGATCCCCACAACCCACAGCTAAAATTAAACTATAAAAAAATTAATTGCACAATTAAAACTTATTTTCAATTAAAAAACTAATAGTATTTAATAACTAATGATAGTCAGTAAAATTAATTGAATCCCCACCCTTTACTCCTATAAAAGTAAAACCCACACACAAACATAAATTACTCCTATAAACCCCACAACCCACACCTAAAATTAACTACACAATTTACATATTACATTTTCAAATAATTAATTAATATTAATTAACAACTAATAATTAATTAATTAAACATAAATTACTTCCCACCCCTTACCCCTATAAACCCCACAACCCGCACCTAAAATTAATCACATAATTTCCATAATTAATTTTCAATCAATTAATTAATATAAATTAACACCTAATTATTAATTAATCAAAAATAAATTACTGCTCACCCTTTACCCTTATTAACCCCACAACCCGCACCTAAAATTAAGTTCACCATTTCCATAATTACCAATTAATTAATTAATATTAATTAACAACTTATTATTAATTAATTGAAAATAAATTAATTCTCACCCTTTAACCCTATAAACCCCACAACCTGCAGCTAAAAAAATGACACAATTACCATAATGAATTCCAATTAATTAATTAATATTAATTAACAACCAATTAATAATCAATTACAAATAAATCACTTCCCACAATTAACACTATAAAATCTCAATTAAATTAATAATAATAAATTAAAAATAATCATTAATTTATTATAATGAAATTACTTCCCACTCTTTTCCCCTATAAACCCACACCCCGCTACGGACCAAAAAAACACAAAGTTTTATTAAAATATAATTGATAACTACAACAATATAACACATATTTTAAAAAACATAAACAATACTTATACAAAAAACACACATCACATACATTTAAAATATAAACTAAAATACATAACACATTAAAAAAATCGATATTTTAAACAACTATATTTTTGCAAACGGTATTAATGACTTCTATATTTTTGAAAACGATATTTCTTACCTTAAATTCGATATTCTTGACCACGATATTCTTTCTGTCGATATTTCTGTGTCATAAAAAAAAATAAAAAAAATGTAAGTCCGTTTTTATATAGCGCAGCTACTCACCCTTACGGGTCTCAAGGCGCTGGGGGCCGGAGTGGAAATTAAGTGAGCTATTGCCCAGAGTCACATGGTGCTGAGCTGAGCTGCCGCCGGATTGAACCGTGAACCCTGTGCTCCGAAGTCAGCTGACCTGGCCGCTGCACCACACCTCTCCACCTCATGATATTTACAACTCGATATTTGTGGAAGTCGACATTTCCAACTCGATATTCTGTCTGAATACCCTTGTGTATTTTTGGGAGGTATTTTTAGGGCTAGTTTGCATACTTTTTCTGCTGCAGGAGACTGGTTTAAGTAGAAAATGTTTGATGGCAACTGTGAAATTGATGCGTGCGGCTACAAGACATTTTCGGCTCAATCAAGTCTCTTGCGTTCAATTTTACCACAAGATACTGCCCATGTGCATTTTGCCTAATATGTATTATTTTGTGTGATTTTTGTAACAATTATTGTGAGGAGGCACGGCTCGGATCGCGCACCTTGCGAGGCCGGACTGCCCCTAAAAGCGATGACAGCTTACCTGCGGGGAACTCGGCACAGCACCCGGGCCCTGGAAGGAAGTCCGTAGGGATAACCCCACCCCCCTGTGCTCTATCCACACAGGAGGCATCCGGACCTGATGACGCGACGGACGGGGTAGGGACTGACCCCGGAAGTGCTTCCCGACCGGAGCTGAAAGGGAGCGCGGCCGGACCAAGGAGTTGCGAAGAAGCCGGAGGACGAAAGGAGTTGCGGAGCGAGGAAGAGGAGGAACAGGAGTACGGAGACGCGAGGAGAGAAGAAGCAGACTACGGCGAAGAGGACGAGACGTGGAGTGAGGAGTGGTGGACCCCCTAGGAGGAGGCTGGAGAGCGGCCGCGACTCTGGAGAGTTGCGGCAGAGCCGGTGAGTCACGAACGAGGGAGGGAGAGGGAGCGGGGAGGCGGGTGAAAGAAGGGTCGGGAAGGGTCACGAGGGAGACACACCGTTTGCAGTGGTATTGAGCACCTATTCTTCCTTCCCCTCCCCTTCTTTGTTTTGTTGTTACCACTTGTCTGCAGTGAACGTAAGGCTACTATAGCCAAAGGCAGGGATTGTCCTCGCACCTTATAGATTATTCGTGCCTACCACCGTCCCCTTCACGAATCCTCTCCTCTCACTGACACGGTGTTACCTCACGTGTAATCATCCACAAGAAGATCCACCGGGTGTGGTGACGGGTACAATAAAAGCCAGTGAAGTGTGTTGGCCAGGGTAACTGACGGCTCCTTTTTGTCCTTCCCTCTATGCACCTCCGTGGGAGCGTCCCTGGATCGGAGGACAAGATACAGGAGGAGAACACCGACAAGGAAGGAGAGGGAGCCACTTAAGAAGACCAAACGTCCCACAGAGACTTTGCCACCCCCTGTTATTGACTCTGTTAATAAAGCTCGCCAACTGGCGCACTACATACAGCCTCCGCGTCTGTATATCCGGCCTGCCCTCCCACAAGTGGTGTCAGAAGTGGGATTTCCTGGAGGCATGGAGGCTGTCATCGCTAGAATGGCGGAAAGCCAGGAGAGTCTTGGGAAAGCCATGGAGAAGTTCCTCTCGGTGGTCGAAGACGACCGGGGCGGCTGCAGCAGGTCATCACGGATCAAGGACAGTCTCATGATACCGCCATGGGGAAAATCGCGGACGCCATCGGGCAACAGAGGGCCCCAAGTGCCCTACCCTCTGTCATCCTGCAGAAGTATGTAAGCGGAGAAGACCCCGAATACTTCTTTAACAACTTTGAGAGGATGGCTTTGGCTGCAGCCTGGCCAGCAGACAAATGGGGACAGTATTTGGGACCCCTCCTTTCTGGGGAACTACAAGCCTCGTATCAGGCGGCCAACATCCTAGGAGTTACCCCATATGCGGAAATCAAGCAGTGCATCATGGAGAGACTGGGGGTCGACGATGAGACGTATAGGCTAAGACTCCGGCAGATCAGAGAGGGCCCCCAGGAAACCCCCAGAGCCCTGTATTTCCGAGTGCGAGACATGGCCGACTGATGGTTAAAACCAGCGACTGCTACCAAAGAAGACATCATGGCCAAAGTATATTTAGAGCAGTATTTGTCGTCCCTTCACCCCCCCATCCAGAAATGGGTTAGACAGCATGCTCATCTCACCCTCGAGACAGCGGTAGAGATCGCCAATGCCTACAACAGAGCTCAAGATACCCAAAAGGGAAGAGAGAAAGCCCCTTGGAGGGCGGGTGTGAGTGGAGTCCATCGCCCCCCTCGTCCACTACTTCCACGGAGGCCCGATCCGGTTACCATTGTCCCTGGTCCCCCTATGTTTCGAGCTCCAGGACCCCCGACCTTTAGACCACCCGTTCCTGGTCCACAATGTTTTAACTGTGGTGGGATGGGCCACATAGCTCGCTTTTGCCCACAAAAGGAGGAACCTATGGAGGTAGGCGTAGCAAAGAGAAACTACTTCTGTTTGTCGCACCCTGTCGATACATATCCTTATCGGTGTAGCATAACAGTGAATGGGAGAGCCATGACCGCTCTCGCCGATACAGGGTGTCGCCAGAGCGTGGTAAGACCCCAGGATCTCGAAGGCAAGCTGGGACCGGTTGAGGGGACCGTAGACATCCAATGTGTCAATGGGGACACCAAACAATACCCCACAACTCATGTCCACGTGCAACATGCTGCGGACCCGGGCTCGAAATTAAAGGTCGGTCTCATTCCCCGGTTACCGGAACAGGCAATACTGGGTAACGATTATCCCCTCCTCTCTGCTTTACTCACAGAAACCAACCCAGAGGAGAAGAACTGGTGGGCCGATGCCCCCTTCTCACAAGAGGACGATCCAGAATGGCCGCCATCCAAACCCCGGAGAACGAGAAGGGAAAAACGAAAAGACAAAAAGAAGCCCGTCCCTGTCTTCCCCGCTCAGGTGGAAGAGAGCCCTTGGGATAACGATAGGAACTTCCACGCGGCGCAGAGAGAGGACCCTGTTCTGCAGGAGGCCTGGAACAGAGCCGTAAACGACGAAGACCCGTTACATGTATGTCCCTATTTTTTTGTGAGGAATGGGCTGTTGTACAGGAAGGGAGAACCCACTAGTACCCCTCAGTTACTGGTCCCCACCCCGTTTCGGGATAAGGTGCTGTATATGGCCCACAGTCATCTTCTGGGGGGACATTTCGGGGAGGAAAAGACTGAAAGACTGATAATGGAGAAGTTCTATTGGCCGGGCATATACAGGCAGGTGAAGTCCTATTGCAGACAATGCCCCAGATGTCAAAAAAACAGCCGATATAGACCCCCTAGAGCCCCTTTGCATCCCCTACCCATTATAGACGAACCGTTTAGCAGGGTGGGAATGGATATCGTTGGACCTTTGTTGCCCTCCCGGAGTGGGTGCCGTTACGTGCTAGTTTTAGTGGACTACGCCACCCGGTTCCCGGAGGCGATCGCATTAAGACAACCCAACGCCCCTAACATCGCTAGAGCAATGGTATCGGTCTTTACACGGGTGGGATTTCCGAAAGAGATACTGACTGACCAGGGAACCCCGTTCGTATCTAAACTCCTGAAACAAGTTTGTACCCTATTAGGCATCAAACAGATAAGGACGGCGGCATATCACCCCCAAACGGATGGCTTGGTAGAGCGTTATAACGCTACCATTAAGACCACTCTGAAAAACTCCTTGCCCTCGAAGCCAAGCGGTGGGAAGAAATGTTGCCCCTGGCCTTGTATGCCATCCGGTGCAAAGTCCAAAAGAGTACCGGGTACTCTCCGTTTGAGCTGCTGTATGGCCACCAGCCACGATCCTTAATGGACATGGTTCGAGAAAACTGGGAGGCAGAGCCAAATAACAATAAACCGCTGGTGGAATATGTGGCCCATCTGAAAACACACCTAGAACAGATCCGAACGATCGTGCGGAGCAACATGGAGAGAGCTCAGGAAGCCCAACAAGCCCATTATAATAAAAAGGCCAAGAAAAGGGTCTTTGCTGTGGGGGACGCGGTGTTACTCATGATGGCGTCCTCTGACCATAAACTGTTGGGTCAATGGCAAGGCCCGTATATCGTGCTAGACCGAGTAACCCCTGTCACCTATAGGTTGGAGCTCGACAGGACTCGGGGTACCTCCCAAATCTATCATGTGAATCTCCTAAAAAATGGGAAGGACCCCTTCCAGCACTGATAGGCTCGATAGGACCTATTCCTCTGTACACCCAATGTTTTGACGAGGGGTTAAGTCCCGTTCGTAGAACCGAACTAGATAGCACCTTACGGCCCTTACGGGACATCTTCTCTATCACACCAGGGAGGACCACTTTGATTGAACACTCTATTAAGACCCTTCCAGGGAAGACAGTACGGCTTCGCCCTTATCGGATACCAGAGGCCCGTAGGAACACCATCCGAGAAGAGGTACATCAGATGTTACAGATGGGTGTCATAGAACCATCAATGAGCGAGTGGAGCTCGCCCATAGTCCTCGTTCCGAAGCCAGATGGCTCGGTGCGTTTTTGCATCGACTTTCGGGAGGTGAATAAGATATCCGAATTCGACACCTACCCCCTCCCGAGAGTAGATGAAATGATCGAGCGCATAGGAAGAGCAAAATATATCAGCACCCTCGATTTATGCAAAGGGTATTGGCAAATCCCCTGAAAAGCGAAGACAGAGAGAAAACAGCGTTTTCTACCCCCGACGGCCTCTACCACTTCACCGTGTTACCCTTTGGATTGCACGGGGCACCCGCTACCTTTCAGCGAGCCATGAATCGTATCCTACGGCCCCATGAGAGATATGCAGGGGCATATATTGATGACATCATCGTTTATAGCGAGACCTGGGAACAACATCTTACTCACTTGTACCACGTCATACAGGCTTTAGGGAAACAGGGGCTGAAAATAAACCCGGCCAAGAGCCATCTGGCCGCCCAAACCGTGAAATATCTGGGTTACCTATTAGGGGAGGGAGTCATACGACCCCAAAAAACCAAACTCCTGGCCATATCCCAGATACCCTTCCCAAGGACTGCGAGAGACCTTCATACCTTTTTGGGGTTGTTGGGGTACTATAGACGGTTTATACCCCAGTTTTCACGAATAGCAGCCCCTCTCACAGACTTATTGCAGAAATCAGTGAAAACCGAGATCAGGTTAAGGGACCCAACCCTCGAAGTAACCCAAGCATTTGAAACACTGAAAACAGTACTAACGTCCGATACCGTAATAGCCAGCCCCGATTATGACCTACCCTTCATCCTACAGACAGACGCCTCAGAGCAGGGATTGGGGGCGGTTCTATCCCAAAGAAACCGACAGGGGAGGAAAAGCCTATTCTCTTTTTGAGTAGGAAACTGTATCCCCGTGAGAAGAACTACGCTGTCATCGAGAAAGAAGCGTTGGCTATTAAATGGGCCATTGACTCCTTAAGATACTACCTGGAGGGGCGAGAGTTCACCCTCTTCACGGATCATGCCCCCTAGAATGGATGGCACGTAATAGAGGGAACAATGAGAGGGTGTTGCGTTGGTTCTTGTCCCTTCAGCCCTACAGATTCCAAACCAAGCACCGAAAAGGGACCGAGCAGGGAAATGTGGACTTTTTATCCCGTTATCCACAAGATACCACCCCTACTAGAAGGACAGCAAGGGAAAGGGGATGTGAGGAGGCACGGCTCGGATCGCGCACCTTGCGAGGCCGGACTGCCCCTAAAAGCGATGACAGCTTACCTGCGGGGAACTCGGCAGAGCACCCGGGCCCTGGAAGGAAGTCCGTAGGGATAACCCCACCCCCTGTGCTCTATCCACACAGGAGGCATCCGGACCTGATGACGCGACGGACGGGGGAGGGACTGACCCCGGAAGTGCTTCCCGACCGGAGCTGAAAGGAGCGCGGCCGGACCAAGGAGTTGCGAAGAAGCCGGAGGACGAAAGGAGTTGCGGAGCGAGGAAGAGGAGGAACAGGAGTACGGAGACGCGAGGAGAGAAGAAGCAGACTACGGCGAAGAGGACGAGACGTGGAGTGAGGAGTGGTGGACCCCCTAGGAGGAGGCTGGAGAGCGGCCGCGACTCTGGAGAGTTGCGGCAGAGCCGGTGAGTCACGAACGAGGGAGGGAGAGGGAGCAGGGAGGCGGGTGAAAGAAGGGTCGGGAAGGGTCACGAGGGAGACACACCGTTTGCAGTGGTATTGAGCACCTATTCTTCCTTCCCCTCCCCTTCTTTGTTTTGTTGTTACCACTTGTCTGCAGTGAACGTAAGGCTACTATAGCCAAAGGCAGGGATTGTCCTCGCACCTTATAGATTATTCGTGCCTACCACCGTCCCCTTCACGAATCCTCTCCTCTCACTGACACGGTGTTACCTCACGTGTAATCATCCACAAGAAGATCCACCGGGTGTGGTGACGGGTACAATAAAAGCCAGTGAAGTGTGTTGGCCAGGGTAACTGACGGCTCCTTTTTGTCCTTCCCTCTATGCACCTCCGTGGGAGCGTCCCTGGATCGGAGGACAAGATACAGGAGGAGAACACCGACTAGGAAGGAGAGGGAGCCAAGGAGAGAAGAACCCTTAAGAAGACCAAACGTCCCACAGAGACTTTGCCACCCCCTGTTATTGACTCTGTTAATAAAGCTCGCCAACTGGCGCACTACATACAGCCTCCGCGTCTGTATATCCGGCCTGCCCTCCCACAATTATCAATATGTGATAGAAATGTTTTGCAATTGCAACCGCTCAACCATCAGCAGGGTGCGCATCATAATGCCCCAACAAGAAGCTAATGGGACCATTTTATTAGGAAGGCAGTAGTGTTATGTCACTTTGCCCAGTGCAGCAAATCTCTGCACCAGTCCTGCTTTCCAGACTCACATATAACACATAAATATTGTTGTGTGGATCAACCCTAAGGTTTGCCTTCAGAGGCTGGCTGCTGCGGTTGAAACCAGTGCTGGATCAGGAATCACAAACTTGTGAATGTGAAGATTATGTTATAATCTGGGTAATATTGGCCCTCTGACGCCTGGAACTATCTACCCCAGCAAATCAGAGCTGCCTCCTCAGTCCCTGAATTCCTCAAGAAACTGGAGACATGGGGGGCGTGACTTGAGCCGCCGCAGGATGGCCGCGACTCGGTGAGCCTCCGCGCATCGGCAGAGACCTTTCCCGATTCGGAGCGGCAGCATTAGTTTTTCTTCATCATGTAGCGGATAATTTAAGACTGTAGACTCGGGGGCACAGGTAGCTGCCATGTTTTCTTGCTATTAACTTATTTTTAGCCCTGTTTCCTCTGCATCGCATTCCTCACAGGGGTGCCGGTTGCGGCCGCCATTTTGTCTGCCACGGGTCGCGGCGGTGAATGGCTGCTTTTCCTCAAATTTTGGAACCTGGCTATACTTTGAGCTAAGTGGAGGGTACTTTGAAATTTTCTAAGCATGTGTTACCGGCCAACTTAACTCTCTCTTTGCCAGCTCAAAGCTTTATCAGATATGATGGTTCACTAGAGGCTCTCTCTCTCAGACCCCATCTGTTTTTCTTTGCCTCACACTTGTTTGGTTAATGGCAGAGGTGGAAAAAGGAATAAGAAAGAAAGACTACAAGGTTATTGCACATTTTTGGCCCTCAATTGCATCCCATAAGTTTCACTCATTGAATTTTGCTGTTGGAGGGACATTGCGACTGTGGTTTACTATTGGCTTGTCTTCCTTTGCCTATTTACGGAGCCTCCTTCCCCCTTCAACCAAAAAGGTGCTTCGGCCACCATGTTTTCCCTCCGTAAAGAATCCACTTCTGCTGCATCAAAACGTCAAAAGAAGGAACCCTGCTCTCCCACTAAATCTCCACTACCCATAACACTGGACGACCTCATGGAGGAGATAAAGCTTATGAAACCCTTTGTTATTGACACCAATGCTACTCTTCAGAGATTAGAGGAGAGATGGTCTAATTTGGAATCAAGGGTCTCGGTGGAGCAGCGGATCAGCGACGCTCAGGATGTGATTCCTAAAGTGGAAGCTATGTCCAAAGAAATAGCTCTTCTCAAACAGCAGACGGAGGACTTGGAAAATCATAACAGACGCAACAATCTCAATCTCAGAGTTTATGGTATTCCAGAGGGGGAGGAGGGGCCTGACATGCTTGCCTTCCATAAAGTTCATATTCCTAAAACAGTTGGCCTCAAGGAAGGTACTACTCTCAACTTACAATGTGCGCATCGTATCGGACCCAGGCACGGAGGGTACTCCTCCACATCGTCCGTCAATCGTCCTAGAGGGATAATTGTCCTTTTCTTGGAATATACTGAATTGTTAATGGTTTTGTCCGCAGCAAAGCAGAGAAAGCAGATGTTATGGTCCGGCCAAAGAATTTTTATTTCTCAGGACGTGGCTCGTGCCACCGCCGCCACCGTCGTAAGGAGTTTCTTTCCTTTCGCCCTGCTCTACGTTCCATGAATGCCAGATATGGGTTTGTTCATCCTTGTTTTTTTAAAGTCACCTACAAGGAAAGGACTCATTCATTTGACTGTCCTGAGGATTTAAGACAGTTTATTTCCTGACACAAAGGAGAAGAAATGGATTTTGGGAAAACATGAATATTGATTCTCTTACCATGCTTTGTTTTTTATTTGCTTAATCTTTCTTAACTTACAGGTTCAGATGGTTTCTCCCATTTTTCGCTTGTTTATTCGTTCCGATTGCCAGCCGGGCGGAATTGGGGACTGGTATGGTGGCGGTGCCTAATAGGCACCGCCATCCATATTAGGATGTGTGTCTCAAAAGGCCTTTCCATGGCGGCGATACCGCCATGAAAAGGCTGGCGAGATGTGCTTTGGGGGCCCGTTGCGGGCCCCCAGGAGGGGTGGGGGGGTGCACTTGGGGGGTACCCATGGTACCCCCCTGCAGTTCCATGTACAAGGTGGCAGACACCGCACGGTGCCTGCCACGTTGTGCATGGGACTGCATAACATGCTCATTTGGCATTGCGGCGGGTGCTGCTGTAAGCAGCACCCGCCGCAATGTCAAATATGCAGAATGCGACCACCAGGGTGGCGGTCGCATCCTAATGAGGGGTGCAGGGCCGCCGCATGTCTGGCGGCCAGTCCCATTTCCACTGGGATGGCAGGCGGACTAAAGTCCGCCAGCCATCCTAATCAGCCCCCTAGTGTTTATAGTACCTCTTCACTTGTCGTTAAGTGTTTCTCTCTCCTTTAGATATGCAAGTTCCTGATATTGTTTGTTATGGTATTTAGGGGCCTATTACGATGGCGGTCGGAAAACCTCCCCGACCGCCATGGTAGCGGGAAAAGACCGCCCGCATGGACCGCAACATCACCGCCGGTCGAATTACGATGACCCGCGGTCGAAATCCGACTGCGGCGGTCGGATCGCGGGCCTTAACATTGCGGCGGTTGCTGCTGCCCGCAGCACCGCCGCGATGTCCAAAGGAGCATGTCCTGCATTTCCCTGCACTGCGTGGCAGGCACTGCACAATGCCTGCCACCTGGTACAGGGAAATGTAGGGGGGGGTACCCCCCCCTGTGCACCCACACCCCCCCAAAACATTGGGGGCCCGCAACGGGCCCCCGGAAGACAATCTCCACATGCCTTTCTATGGCGGTTTGACCGCTGAGGAACGGCTGGCTACCGCCGGCATCATAATCCTGCTGGCGGAGCCTGCTCTGCACCGCCACCATTATCCCGGTCCTGCTCCGTCTGCCAGGCAGGAGTGCGGATGGCAACCGGCGGAAAAGCGGCGGTCAGAATTTCCCACCGCCGCGGTCACCACCGCCATCCTAATTTGACCGGCGGATTTCTGGCTTGCGATCGCGGTCGGATGTCCACCGCCGGTCCAGCGGGCACCACCGCCGGCCCGGCGGTGGACATCCGACCGCCATCGTAATAGACCCCTTATTTCTTTAAGTCAATTTTGTCTATCTTATCTTTCTAGTTGCTGCTCCTCACTGTGTAAATTTTCTTTTACCTATCTGGTGGTCTTTGACGCTTCTCTTCGACTTCATCAGTTCTGTCGTCTGTCTTCCTTTTCGCGGCACCACGCCTACTCATGCTGTCTTCTTTATTTTGGATGTATATTCTGTTCATCTTGACTGAAGCTTCTTGGCTTCCTGTCAATTTCTCTCTTTTTATCATTCACACCCTCTCCCCTTTCCTTTTCCTTTTTCTTTTCTTTCCTTATCATTACTTTTTTACCATCCCTTTTCCTTATTGGTTTTTATTGCTCACTTTTCTGACTGTTGGTTCACAAATTTCCGCACGTTCAACTCTCAGTTTTATCAATTTTAAAATGCTCATGGTGTTGCTTAATGTTTTTCTCCTCTCATTATGACTGATAATGTTCGCATAGTATCCTGGAATGTGAAGGGATTGCGTAATCCCGTCAAGAAACAGAGGGTACTTACCCATTTATCTAGATTACATTGTAAAATTGCGATGCTTCAAGAGACTCATCTTAATGATAATGATATCAGTTCACTCAAAAAGCAATGGGTGGGTCATGTGTATTGTTCCCCGGCTAAAGGCAGGAAAAATGGAGTGGTGACATTATTTCAAAAGTCCCTTTCTCTTGTTATAGAGAAGGAGGAGAAAGATGCTGATGGTAGATGGCTCCTTTTGCATCTCATTATAAATGGTTCCCCTATCTCTCTTCTTAACATTTACGGACCCACTGGTGTTGATTCACAGTTTTGGCAGTCCATGTCACATATTCTTCACTCTTGTCCTGATTCTAACCTCCTGGTGGGTGGAGACTGCAATCAGGTCATAGATCCCATCACTGATAGGAAATCCACTGCTAGATATGTTCCTAATAGAATGCAAAAAACCTTTACGAATACGATTCGCTCGAGAGGTTTGGTGGATGCTTGGAGGATATATAATCCGGACAGCTTGGAATTCACTTTTTATTCTCCCACTCATAATTCTACATCTAGAATTGACTACATCTTTTTGAGTCCCCATCTCCTCCCTAATCTAATTCACGCTGAAATTGGGTCCATACTTATTTCCGATCATGCTCCTGTTTTTATTAATTTAGATCTTCCTTCTGAGCCCTCCAAGCCCAGTAGATGGCGCTTTAATAACTACTTACTTAAAGATCACACTTTTTTAGGGAGCTTCAAAGATTTTTTGTCAGAATGTTTTCTTATTAATGCTAGTCCTGACATTCCCTTTCACACTATCTGGGACGCCTTTAAGGCGACAGCCAGAGGATTTATCATTGATTATGTTGTGGTTAAAAAGAAACAACTTCTCAAGGAATCAGCTTCCTTACTAGCCTCCATTAAGCAACTTGAACATACCTACTTCTCTTCTAATAATGATGATACTCTTAAGAAATTAGTCCAGGCAAAATTGAATTTTAATAGGAAATCGACGGAGGAAGCTTCTGGAGTGTTACTTAAAATTAATTCTAAATTTTACGGTGGTCGTAATAGAGCCCGTAAATTGTTTGCGAACTACTTGAAGGTTAAATCCCAAAGATACAAAATAGTTAATATCATTGATGATAAAGGTTATTATTATACACTCCCGAATCTTCTCCTTCTGATACTGCTCTGGAGTCATTTTTTGAATCATTGCCTCCTCGCTCCTCCTCCTCTCCTGAATGCTCTTTATTACAGAAGGATCTATCCCTTTCTGAACTTAAGTCAGCCCTAGCTCAGTTACCTAAAGAGAAGACCCCTGGCCCAGATGGTTTTACCGCCGAGTTTTATTCCTGCTTCTCACAGATCCTTCTCCCTCAACTTCTGTCTCTCTTTCAACACTTTATTTCTCATAAAGAGGCTCAGGGCTCCTTTCTTGAAGCCATGATCTGTTTAATTCCGAAGAAGGATAAAGATCCCTCATCTTGTGCCAATTACCGCCCTATTTCTTTAATTAACTTAGATTGCAAAGTTTTTGCTAAGGTTCTGGCTCTTCGTATAAATAAGGTTATTCCTGATTTGATTGGCTATGAACAGACAGGGTTTGTCAAAGGTAGAATGCTGGCAGATAATTCCAGAACTATTTTGAATATCATCCATCTTGCGTCTAAGAGTTCCTCCCCTGTTGCAGCCATCACCTTGGACGGGAGAAAGCTTTTGACCGCATTCACTGGCTTTTTATGATGCGCGCACTCAAATGGCATGGTTTTGGCCCTGTTATTTTATCTCTTATAAGTTTGTTATATTCCTCCCCTACTACTTCGGTTTTTGTTAATGGATTTCAATCTCCTTACTTTACTCTTCAGCGAGGCACACGTCAAGGTTGTCCTCTTTCACCTCTGCTCTTTATCTTATCTCTTGAACCTTTTCTTCATTCTCTACGACATTCTTCCGCTTTTCGGGGTATTACTCATAAGTCAATGGAAATCAAGTTCACTGCTTATGCAGATGATATTCTGTTATATCTCTCCGATCCTTCTATTTCTTTACCCGCTTTCACGGATCTTTTATCTTCTTATGCCGCCCTGTCCGGATATAAATGAAATTTTTCTAAATCGGAAGTCCTTCCATTAAACAAGTATTGTTTAAGAAGTATGTTCGAAGGGACGGATTTCAAATGGAACACTAATTACATTACATGTTTGGGAATAAAATATTCCTCTTCAATTGCTAGAACGGTTCAGCTTAATTTGGAGGATGTTCTATTAAAGGTATCTGGCATGGCAGAGAAATGGCCTCCTTTATTTCTGTCATGGTGGGGCAGGTTGGACACTTCCAAAATGATGATGCTTCCTGTTATTAATTTTTACTTGTCCATGCTACCAGTGAGGCGTCCTTTAAAAAAAATGTTAAACTCTTAATGGTGTTTTGAGTAAATTTCTCTGGAACAACCGGAAAGCTTGTATATCTTTATCTTCCTTGTCTGCTCCTAAAGATAGGGGAGGTGTTCATTTTCTGAATTTTCGTCAATACCATTCTTCCTTTTTAATCCGTCAGGTTTTACCTTATCTGTCTTCCTCTGAAGAACCCCCCGTATCGGTATGGTACAGATTGGAGGAATCTGCGATTTATCTGTTTCCCTTCTCCTCGTTGGCTAATTTTACTCACTCCCCTCGCTCATTTAAGTCCCCAACCATTTCACAATTTATATCGACCTTTAACCCGGTCCTTAAAAAATCCCTTTCATCTCTACAAATATTCCTGGATTCCTCTATATGGCATAATAAGTCCATTAAACATTCTAATCGTACTATTTTTTGGAAAGATTGGGTTGCCAAAGGGATTATCCAGGTTAAACACCTAATACAGGATATGCAATTTTTGTCTTCTCAGGAAATACAATCTAAGTTCTGTTTACCTGTTACTTCCCTCCTTAAGTGTGACTCCTTAAGACTGCTCTTAACTCAACAGCTTTCTCTTATCTCTGGAACATCATCCTCTCTGTCTGACCCCCGTTAGAACCTCTACCTACTTCCCTTTCCATTCGGGCCTCCCACATATATCAGTATCTTCATTTCTCTCTTCCCACCTGCCCTAAGAGCAAAACTGAAATTTTATGGGAATCTGATTTGCAACGTACTCTCCCTATTCACACATGGAATTCTATTTGGGCACGTTTACACCACACCTCTTGCAATGCTAGCACCACTCAAACTCTTTATTATTTTTACCATATGTTATTTTTAACCCCATTATCTATCTCTAAATTCAGTTCCGACCTATCCCCCAATTGCTGGTCCTGTAAAAACACTCCTGGCACATACTTACACTCCTTTTTCCTTTGCCCTAACATTTCCTTTTTTTGGACAAAGGTATGTAAATTAATTGCCTCCATTTGTTCCACCAATTTTCCTTTTGATAGCTACTCCATATTTTTGCGTAGTAATTCCATACATTGGCTGGGTGCTCGTAAATTGGGTTCATTTGTGGATTTGTTACTTGCTATTGCTTTTCAGGTTATCACTTCCAATTGGAAGGATGCCTCCAGAGTCACTTTTTCTGCTTGGTGGAATCTTCTCTGCTACCATCATAGGCTAGATAGAGCCTTCGCTACTACCTCTCAGCAACTCCTCCGAAAAGAAGCCTTCTGGTCTCCACTCACTAACTATTTATCCTCTTCTGCATTACGTAACAAAGACAGTAATTTTGTATTTCAGCCGCCGTGAGTATTGTGTTAAATCTTTCTCACATTGTTCATATATTATTGATACCATTTTGTTCTCTGAGATTTTATGTTTATTATTGGAAATTCTTGTTAATATATTTGATAAGGATGTTGATTTTCTGTGGTTTTCTTTTTTCCTTTTTCTCTCTTTTTCTCCCTCTTTATCTTTTCTTCCATCTCCTATAAAACTTAAAAAATGCTAATTTGTTATGGTACATAACTGTTTAAGATTGTTCTTAACTTTGGTTTTAGTTCTTGTTAAAGTTCGATATATCAAGTTTTCACCTTCCCTTTCTCATATATATTTCATGATATCTTCCGTACTCCTTTTATGATTGTTGTTATAATTTTGTGCCTTGGCCTTTACTTGTTTCAATAAAGCTCTTTAAACTAAAAAAAGAAACTGGAGACATCTTTTTACCTAGACTTCAGACTTGCCTAGCTTAGCCCCCTACTTATCTAGCGCCTGAATACCCTCCCAGGTGAGATGTGCGCTCTACAAATCATAACATAAGATCTTGCACCATCCATCACATATCGGGCCATATTCTCAAGGAAGTGGCGGAGAGAGGCGTTAGCCTTCTTGGCTTAACGCCTTCTCTCCGCCACTTCGGAAACACGAGGCTGCACCCTATTCTCAAGGATATGGTGCAGCCTCGCATTTCCCCCTGCGATGGCACTAAGTTTCACAACTTAGCGCCACCGCAGGCACCCTTGCACCAGAGTGCAAGGGTGTCTGCAAGCAGTGAGGTTTGTTTATGTACAGGAAGGTGTGCCTTCCTGCACATAAACAAACCTTAAATGCCAGTTTATAACTTACATGTGTGCTGCTTCATGCAGCACACATGTAAGTTACAAAACGGCATTTAAAAAAAAGGTTTGTTTATGTACAGGAAGGGACACTTTCCTGTACATAAACAAACCATGGCATTTTGCTTGTTCCATGTGTGCTGCACAAGGCAGCACACATGGAAAAAGCAAAAACGAAGAGAAATAAAGCATTTCTCCTCGTTTCACCACCTTAAGACCAGATTTTTCCTGATCTTAAGTTTGGCGCTACCTCCTATTTACGCTGCCCTTGTGAATAGAAGGTAGCGTCAAACTCAATGGGTGTTGCGGTGGAACGCCCAACGCAACACCCACTGCATGCCCCCTTCACGCTAAAAACAGTGTGAAGGGGGCCCTATTCACAGGGCAGCGTTAAGCTGCGTTAAGCCACTTAACGTGGCTTAACACTGCCTTGTGAATAGGGATAAGCCCCTATCGCAACAACAACGTCACTGAAAGCGATGGCGCTGGTGGCGATGGGGGCTTGAGAATATGCCCCATCCTGTTTGCGTAAGTGTGTACATTCTGTGAACTGCATCTGCAAGGACTACTGATGACCAGATGCATAACTTTAATTGTAAGACCCACCACTGGTGCCACTACATCCCTCGCTTCCAAAACGCCCCCGCCGCCCGCTAATCATGCTCCAAAGCCTGCTGAAGTTTCTTTATTGTATGAGCTGTCAGCTCAGCCTGTGAACCATTGCAGTAACTACTGCAAGTCCTATCCTTTGAAGCATTAGTAAGAAGAACAGAGATTCTTCAACTGCAACTGTTATCCTTTGAGGCAATAGTAGGATAGGGAGGTTAAGATACCCTCAAGAGTCTTGCTGACCTGAGTCCAGCTAGAGCAGTAATTCCATTTTGGATGTAAACTCCAGCTTGCACCCTAAATAGGATTCCAAGTTGGGTGGTAATTGCCCATAGCGCTAATTACGCATGTACTCCTTGCCCATGTGCTAATTGTAAACCCAATGCTATTTGCCCACAAGCTTACAGTTTTCATCAAAAGGCTAGAATCTTGTTTGCAAATAGTGTGAAATTGAGCTTTGTCAACAAGAAGCTTGTCAGTGTTTCGCCGCCCTAATCCTGTGGACATTTAGCACAGACAGCACAATTTACACATGGGCCGATAATAGATGTGCAATTGAAATTAAATTAAATGAGCATTTATAAAGCTCATAAACCCAGAGAGTAGCTAAGCACAATTAGCACATGCATAATTACTGGTCGATTTGGAATCCATTTTCAGGTATAAACAAGTCTTTTCACCGAAAATAAGTCTTTTCACCGAAATTTGAATTAGTCTCATAGTGTTATACTGCGGTCTGCGATGCAGCCCTCGCCCCACGCAACTGCTTCTCTCGCGTCCCACATTATGCAGCCTGACGTGCCGTTCTCTTACTGGCAGAGTACTGGCTGCGCTAGTGCGCCGCGAGGGCATTTGGGGGCAAATCTTCACAGCAGTTGGCCCACCAATGCAGTCTGCGTCATTTGTCTCCCTGGTGGCCATGTTAGAAATCACCGTAGTTCTCCTTCTCAGAATTCCTGGGAAGCAGTTTTCTAGTAACCTATCCATCATGGCGGCCTTCTCATTCTTTATAGAATATGGCAGCCGCATTCTCTGATGTAATTTCCTGTCCTGGGGGGTATATAAGGGGTAGGATTCACTCTTTCCTTGCGTTGCACCACTTCTTCGCTCCAGTAGGTGTTCCACGCTCCTTTCCTGTTGAAGTTCCAATTTGCGGCTACTGTTGTATTGCTGATTTACCAGTTGTCTATCTGTCTCTTCTGTTGGAGTCTCCTTTTTCTGCTTTCACCTCTGGTGGTACGTGTGTCCAAGTTCCAGTCTATTGGGTCCTTTGGTCCTTGCCTTCACCATCAGGGAGCCCCATCGTCATCGGAGGTTTTTTCCCTTTCAGGGGTTTTCCTCCATGGAGCTTGTTCTGGAGGGTACTATCTGCTTAGGCGCTATAAGTGGCAGCATTGTGGCTTCCAGAGGGGTCGCCCTTATCTCTGGCAGACCAAGATGGCTAAGACCTGGGCTCAAAAATCCTCATGTCGTTCCAAGCCATTGGCCAGAGGTCCACGACCCGAGAGTCTTGACACATAGGGGCCGATTCCGATCTCGGCCGGTAGGGCTCCGAATCGGATTCGGCTTAACCGGACCCGATTCGGAGCCCTATTGCCCGACCGATTCGTACGCGCGTCCGGGCGAGCGAGTACGATGCGAAATCGCCGACCAACTCGTCCGGGCGTCCCGACCGCTCCGACCGACTCGTTCCCGGGTCTAATCGCACCGACCGACTCGCTCGGACTCGACTCGCACCGCGCAATGGAGACGTTCCCCGGCCGGGTAAGTACGATGCGCGCCGCGAGCAGTCCGACCGAGCCGCGCACTCCGGCAGTCGGAGCCGTACTTTGGGGGTCCGTGTCGGACCCCCCTGTACGCGTAGCCCAGCGAGTCGCACACAGGGGGGACCCATGGGTCCCCCCTACCTGTGCGTGTACGGCGCGAGTCGCTTCACCGCGTACACGCTGTAGGGGGCGCCCTTGTCCGCCTCGCACCCATTGAGTCAATGGGAGCCCGCGTACGCGTTGTACGACAGGCTCCCATTGACTTCAATGGGAGTCCGACCGACTCGAGTCCGATGGCATACGTGCACATCGTACTCGTTCGGTCGGGCTGCTAGGGTCCGATTCGGTCGGAAATCTCTCCGGGTCCGGCTCGGTCGGAGAGATTTCCGGCCCGAATCGGAATCGGCCCCATAGTTGTAATTGGGCGTCAAATGGGAAAAATCAGACTTGTAAACGCCATTTACTTGAGGTTTAAAAGACAAGACAGAACTACATTTCCCATTGCATCTATGGATTAAAATGCACCACCTACATCATAGCATCAATGAATATCTAGCCTTGACTATAGATAACTCAACACTTCAATTTGACTTTAATGTGCCTTATCTGCAAAGACAATAATGGAACTGCACCAAGATATCTTGCAGACGTCTTCCGATTCTGCTAGCCAGCTGACACACAAGGATGGTTTCCAAAAGTCATCTGGCTATCTGCCAGCCTAGGCAGCCATGTTTTTGGAAGAGATCCCTTCAAATCTGATGTTTCTTAAGCTGGACCTATCTCTGGCATACCGCAAAGTGGAACCAGACTGTGGGAGGTACAGAAGAGTTCTGAAGACCATCCTCTTCAATTCCCCTTCTGAATCCTAAATGCATCATGAGGCTGAGAGGATGTCCATATGCTTAGCGGTTTTGTTGAGTGCTTTTAAATAATCTAAGTTTGTGTTAATTTCACATGCTAGCCTTCTTTTAAAAATGTCTTTAGTGCACACTCACATGCCATTGTAATAGTAGATGAGAGGTAGTTATTCGGCTCTCTCATTTAAATGTGTAGCAACTGTTGAATGTTCATATTTCAATAGTAGCATTAGTCCCTCTAATTAGTGTGTGTCTGTGGTATGTGCCATCATTCTAATACATTCATGAAGAATTGTGTGTAGATAATACTCCTGTTGCATTAGTTCTGATGAACATTTGGAAGGAGAAGCTTTGTTTCCTGGTAAAAGTACACTTTGCTAATATTGGAAGGATTGTTCAGTGATATTAAGATTGATTGATCTATTGATAAAAAGGAAAGTGTGTAGAAGGAAGTATCACTTTGATCGTCGTCTTAAGGCGATTGTCCATAAGCTGTACTTTCCCTATTCGATCTCCATACTCATATTGTAGTGTCTTATACTTAACAAAACTAGCCGCTACCTTCTCTTTTAAAACCCTGTTTATCGCCAACCTGTCCTCCACTAAAGAGGCATACAAAGAGTCCTGATCTACTGCCCCCTGACGGACAGCCTCAGCATGCTGCAGTTCGCTAGCTATGAGCTTTTGATAGGCTTCCTTAGCTAACTTCTCTCGTTCTTTATTTTGTTGCCAAACAAACTGCTGGGTAACTCCTCCTTCATTGCATCCCATACCACACAAGGGGAAGCAGACACTAGATTATCTTCCAAGTATTCCGATAATTTTTTAGAAATGAAGACCAGATACTCAGAGTCCGTAATCAGATAGCGCGGAAAAGAAAAAGGCCGGGATGTTTTAGGCCCAGGGTTAACCCGAAAAGATAGTAATATGGGATTATGGTCGGATGTAATCCGAGGACACACCTCCATGTCCGAACCCAGCAAAATGCTATCTGAGATCCATGCCATGTCAATCCTAGAATACTGCCGGTGTGGTATGGAGTAATATGTATAGCCCGGTATTGTTGGAAATAGAGAGCGCCACGCATCCTGTAGCGAATGCAGACGCCCTAATTCTAAAATGGAAGCTCTCACCTTCGCCATCCTAGAAGTGAGCGCCCGGCTAGTAGAATCTATAACATAATTAATGACCCAGTTGAAATCGCCCATTACAACTAGCTCCCCCTGCCATCCCAGTAATTCCAAGCAAATGTAGTCAAAAAGGGCCGGATCATCAACGTTGGGGCCATACAGTGCACAAAACACATATTTCACACTGTTGATCTCAATTTGAGCCAAAGCCCACCTCCCCCTTTGATCCGCTAATACCTTATGGACTTGACAATCCAGTGTCTTAGAAACCAAAATAGCAGTGCCCCTTATCGACACATTCTGTGAAGTACATATTACGTTTTGAAAACCCAGTTCATTGAGAAGGCCTCGATCCTTATATGCTAAATGCGTCTCCGAGAGAAGTACTGTATGAGGTTCATATGCCCTAAGCTCCTCCCATACTAATTGTCTTTTAGATCCTCTGTTTAAACCTGACACATTCCAAGACAAACACCTAATCGTTGCCATATCCCTTGATATATACGCCATACCTCAAATCAGAAAAGTAAAAATCCACCATTCCCCACCAGCTCAAGAAACCATAAGCATTCTTTTTGACTTTTTCTTTTTTTATAACCCCCACACCCTTAGGTGCACCCGCCCCAAAACCCCACATGGACGACCCCCCACCCCCCTCCCAGTGTCCTTAAGACGACGATCAAAGCCATTAAGGGCGAGGGGGGTACATTATATAGACGCCCCCAGGATATTGCTGATCAATTTTCTATTTTTTATCAGCAACTATATTCTCCAGATGCAGCTCAAGACCTGACAGATATGCAGAGTTATCTGGAAGGGAATAACCTCCCGGCTTTGACGGATGAAGATTTGCTCTTATTAGATCAGAAAATTACTCTGGAGGAAATTGAGGAAGCAATAGGGGGGCTCCCGCTGGGGAAGGCGACTGGGGAGGACGCTATTCCTGCTGAATTTTATAAGAGCTGTAAAAGTGTGCTGGCCCCGGTGCTAAGAGAGGTAATCAAGCAAATTGGGGTAACTGGACGAGTTCCAAACTCATGGAATATTGCTAATATAATTTTTTTCTTAAAAAAGGATAAGGCACCGGAGGAACAGGCTTCCTATCGCCCAATCTCTTTAATAAATGCAGATGCTAAGGTTTTTGCTAAGATACTGGACACCCGGTTAGCTCCTATGATGGCCGGCCTGGTTTCTCCCCAGCAGCATGGATTTATACAAGGGAGAGATACCACTGCCCATGTCAACACTGCAGTGGCGGCTTTTGATGCTGCGGGGAAGTTAAAAACTAACCTGGGCATGGTTTTATTAGATGCAGAAAAAGCATTTGACCGGGTGGCTTGGGAATATCTTTGGGCAACACTTACTGCATTTGGGGTTAGGGAGAAATTCCGGAAATGGGTCCAAGCTATGTATCACAGTCCTATGGCTAGATTACTTTATTCTAATATTCAAACAGCTCCTTTTCTTATTCGCTGTGGTACTAGACAGGGCTGTCCCCTCTCCCCCCTCCTTTTTGCTCTCTATATTGAGCCATTTATTCGGGCACTCTTGGCTAATGTCAAGATACGTCCGCTGAACATTGGGCAACGTTTGCTGAAATTCACCGCGTACGCAGATGATACCGCTATCTTTTCGGCTGAACCAATATCGGCAATAGAGGGTATCAATATGGAAGCTAAGAAGTTTGGCCTTTTTTCGGCTACAAATTAAACATTAATAAAACGCAAGTGCTTCTTAACTTCCAGCCGGAATTCCCGGTGGAAGGGGCATGCCCGACTGCTATGTATTTAGGGGTTCATATATCGCCTAAGGTCGAACTTATTCATGCATTAAATTATGATCCTCTGTTAGCTGTTATTACTAAGCAACTGAAACTGTGGCACAAGCTTCCAATTAGTATTTTGGGTAGGTGTAACATCATTAAGATGAAGATACTACCTACATTTTTGAACTTATTTCGGTCGATCCCGTTGCGTATTCCTAATTTGTTTTTTAGTAAGCTGGATGGGGTTTTGAGTAGCTTTATTTGGGGGTATAAAAAATCAAGACGTGCTATTGTATTAATGAAGCTTCCGTATAACCAGGGGGGTCTAGAACTCCCCAACTTTAAATTGTATTTTTGGGCTGCATTTGTCGGTCGTCTGCGCAGTCTCTTGAACCCAGATAAAGCGGATTTTTGGCATTGGCTTGTCCTTGGCCCAGAGAGCCAGATGTTTTTATATCGAATTAATGACCCTAACTACTTTAAACGGGTACGGTTCAAGACTATCAGAGACTGTGTTTATATATGGCAGGGCATTATGGCTAGATCTTCTTTATCTCTTATACATGATAAGCTCCCTCTCTGGGGTAACCCGATGTTGCCTGGGATATTTCAGGATTCTGCGGGCCAGCAATGGACAAAGTATGCCATCCACTATCTGGGGCAGCTGTATGACTGTAATGGTTTTAGATCATTTGAGAATCTACAGCTTACTTTTGATATCCCTCAACGGATGTTTTTTAAATATCTTCAGGTCAGGGATTATTTTATTAGACATCTTGCCATCCGGAGTGTCTCAGGTTCAGGGGTTTGGGAGTGCTTGTGTGCCCAGAACCGGCAGGCAGCCATTAGCTGGATGTATCGATCTCTCTGTCAGTTTAGACTGGATGGCTGTGAAAAATTAGCGTCAAGATGGAGCGAGACCTTAGGGATAAATATTACTATAGGAGAGGTAAAGACTGCTTTTGATATCATAGCACGCTCTGTACATTCGGTCAACCTACGACTGCAACAATTTCGGACTATCTGTGCACTTTATCACACCCCGAAGAGGATCGCTAGATGGTCTCAAGGCGGGGTCACGCGGGGGGGTTTATGGAGGGGCGCGTTGTAACTGCCCCAAGTGTGGGCTACATGCAGCTGATATGATTCATATGTTTGCCACGTGCCCAGATCTAGGTCTTTTTTGGCAGAAGATACTATTTGTTATTAAACTCCGACTTGGGGTTGAATATACAGTCACGATAGCTGAGAAGATGTTCGGCTATAAAGAGGATAGTGGTGGGCATAAATCCATAATCGCAATTATGTTAGTTGCTGCCCGGCTGGCGAACGCCAGAGCCTGGATTTCACCCAAGCCTCCCTCAGTAACGGAGTGGTGGTTAATTGTTAGGGAAATTGGCGAAAGAGAGAAGGCTCTAGCTAAAGTAAGGGGTATCCGCACCCTACAAAAATTTGGTTCTATATGGGGCTGCTTACATGATGCATAGGTCTTATGGGATTAGTATGTGTTTCTTTTGTTTTCTTTTCATTTCTAGATTTTGAGTTAATTTTTTGTATTTGTGTAAAGCACTCATTTCCAGACGTTAATTTGCATACCGTACTTGCATATTTTAACCTATACTTATACTGTACCGTTATCTTATTTCTTGCTACCACCTCTGTATTTTTTCTATTTTGTATTATTGTGGATTAGAATTTTTGAATGTATTTCTTTTTGACAATAACAAATTTAAAAAAAAAAAAAGAAGGAAGTATCACAAAGTCTTCTACCAACACTATTACTGACGATTGGCCTGTTGATGCAAAAGAAACTAAAGACCCAAGTATTACAAAGTCATCTGTGATTGGATTGTTAGTATAAAGAAAACCGGATAGAACTAAGTATCGCAATCATCTTCAAATCGTATTACTAATATCTGGTCTATTGATAAAAAAGAAATTGGATAGGACCAAGTATTACAAATTTGTCTGCAATCTCTACCACTTACTACTGTGTTTTTAATGAAATGCTCCCACAAGACTGATCCCTTTGGTTTGTGGTGGTTATTTAAGTTTCACAGGAACAGAGCAAAATTCAACGTAATGGAACAGTTTCAAGTTTAGGAATTGGAAATGTATCTTTTAGTATTAATATATCATTGTTTCAAATAGCCTGACATAATTATGACCTCAGATGTATCTTCTATGAGGCCTATTAAATTTAAAATTTTCATTTTAGAACACTTTCTTACTATGATATTACTGGATAAAGGAGTCTATCATATATCAAATGAGATGTTGGGATATTTATACGGTAGTGGCATCCCTCTAAGAAGGTCTGCCTGTTACCATCCAGGCAACAATGGGATTGTTGAGCACTTAAACAGGACTTTGAAAGGCAGTGTGAAGGTATTGAGGGAGTGGCAATTAAGGAGAGATTTTTAGCATACCATGAGGCTGTTTAAGTCACTTCAAATGTTATTCCTTTTCAGGTGCTTCAAGGAAGTGCTGTGCCAGTGGTGGTGTGAAAGACAATAAGAGTATTTTTATGATACTGTCTCAGTGAATGAAATAAGGTACAAATTCCTAAGTCACCCCTAAATTGTGCCATGTAAGATCACAGTGTAGGAGGCTCATATATAAAAATAGGGCACACTACATATTGGGGTTAGTGTGCTCATATAGTGAAATAAAGCTCAATATCGATTTCACTGTGTATGCCTTGCCAGTGGTTTCCCTGAACAGGCCTAAATAGGATTAAACTCTTTATTTATTATTGCCGCTTGAGAAAATGCTAAAAAAATGTTACAAGGTTATTTCCTACTTTATTTTTTAAAGTCTGATTCAGTGGTGAAACCAGATTTGTGATAACTTAAGAGGAAAATAAACTTTCTAGTTTTTGAGCCACAGCTGGCTTAAAACCAGCCCTGATATCTCATCACATCTGCAGGGCTGGAAAATACTTAGGGGCCGATTACGATGTCGGTTGGAAAGGCTCCGAACGGCATTCGGTTCATCCGAATCCGTGTCAGAAGCCTTGTTTCCGACTGACTTGGAAACATTTCCGACCGACCGATTACGATGGTTGGAAACCGTTCAGACTGTCCGACTCAGTTCTGACTTGCGTCAGAATGGCATTCGGAGACACTGAGTCGGTCGGAGCCAACTTGTGCGTCTCTACGGACCGCGTTTCCTACTGAGCGATTACAATGTCAGATTCGGACAGCCTTTCCGAATTGGTCTGTCCAACACGGATCGGCTGCCGGAATCTGACTATGGGGGCCACTTGACAAAATTCTAGAAAAATGCTTCATGGTTATTTCCTACTTTATTTTTCAAAGTCTGATTCAATGGTGGAACCAGATTTTTGATAACTTAAGAGGAAACTAAACTTTCCAGTGTTTGAGCCACAACTGGCTTAAAAACAGCTCTGATAACTCATCACATCTGCAGGGCTGGAAAGTACCTTGGGCCATATTATCAAGAACGGCGATAAGGGGCTTGATAATATGCCCTATAGAATTCCAATAGAAGCCCAGGTTTGATGTCCTTCACACCAGAACCTGGGCTTCTATTGGAATTCTATAGGGCATACTATCAAGCCTCTTATCGCCGCTTTAGCGGCAGTTTCCTGCCGCTAAAGCGGCGATAATGTTATCGCCGTTCTTGATAATATGGCCCCTAGTTGGGAGAGTTAACAAATCTGGCTTAGAGGACATTGTTATGCCTCTGATCCCAGGAAGAGCATATCTGTGTTAACCGCTGACCACTTTGCTTGGATTTGCCATCTGGGAGTGGACAGGAACAGTTGGCATGACAAAGGGTAGCTTTAGCTCTACCTTTTATGACTGGGAGATTCCAAAGAAGGCCTCTCCTGTTCATTCTCAGGACCCCTTTCAGACAGCCAGGCTCCACTCACAGTAGTAAGTAGAGCCAGCTTCAGCCCCTATCGGATGGGAGGAGAGAAAATGTGAGTGTCTAAAGAGCTAAAGACAGGCCTGTCTAGTGTCAGATGGGTCTGACTTCTTGAAACAAGGTTTCATTGGTAGTTTTTACTGGAAGGCCAAGGGGAAGTGCTGCAAAGGGAGGTGGAGAGAGTGCAAGAAAATAGTTAGTACTGGGTTCCAGAATATCTCAAATCACTAACTTTCTTTTTTTGGCATTCCAACACCACCTCCTCAGAACATTTCTAGACCTGAGAAAATGCCATCAAAAGTAGCAGATCTTTTGTAAAGAAGAACCCTGACTACTGCCGAAGGAGGATTCATTTAATGACACCTGAATCCTGAAGACACCTGGGGATTGGAACTGCTCCCCAAAGGTCAAATCTTTGACTTCCCGTGATTCAGGGGCACAAAAAGCCGAAACGCTCCTGATTTCAAAAAGGTCCAGCTGGCCACAGGGGACTAGATACTGCAGAGAACCTGACTGGAGAGAGACCCCGTGTCTAGAAGCCTTCCCTGAGAATCTAGTGGCTGCAGGACCTACTAAGAGGAACTTTCCAAGTACTTTGAATAAGTTAGGGTTTAGTCATTTTTCCCCCTTTTCGTAGGACCAGGACTAGGTGCCGAGGCTTGTCCAGAAAATGCACACCCAAGGCAGGCAATAAACCCTGGTTCGTCCCTCTTGGAGCTTTTGTCCCTACAGAAAACCGGTTCAGCTCCACCTCACCAAAGAAGGTACCTGGCCTTGTGGTGCACTGCTCTGCTACTGCTTCTAGCATTACCCCGCTGGAGCATTCAGACTTCCAAATAAGTGATAAATTCCAAAGGTAAAATCTTGCTCTGGCAGCAAATGTATCACGCCAGCTAAGTGCCACGGCATCTACGAAATCCAGGTTTGTTCCACTCTGACATTTTGGCCCCTAAACAACAGATTCATCCAGAGCTCATTGACCACAATTCCAAGTTCGAGGGACCTTCACCTGCCACAGTCTTTGACCTTGCCGTGCTAGAAGATTTTGACTTTCATTTGAGTGACTAAGTACCATGGCAAACATTTTGACCAGGAAAACCCGCTTGGCATATCCGACCTCCGCTCCATTGCAGTCTGCCTGAAATCGCATTTAGGTCCTGGTCAAGCATGAGCTATTGTTTTTGATTGGCACTTTATTTCTTCTAGGAGCTTTTTGCCCTAAAGCTTTAAAAGTTGTTATCTCTGGTTCCCTTAAACCTATTTCAATGATTGTACTCATTGAATGGTTCTCTATTTTATGGAGCAAAAAATAAAGTTGGTGTGGGAATTTTCTTGGATTAAATTCTTACTGAAATTGTTGGTACTGCCGGATTGAACACTTAGGGGCAGATTTTCAAAGAAGTCACGCAGTGCATCAGCCAAAAATGCTGCGCTGCATACGTGACAGGAGGGAGCAGGAGAGTGCCATATCTACAGAGATATATGGCTCTCTCCTCCTCTCTCCCTAACGCCAGCGCTAATTTTAGTTGCTATGCGCCAGGCACACACCTTAGTGCCATAGTGCTAAGGTGCGTGCCTGAATCTAGCATAAGTTTTGTACATGAAGGCTACCCTTCCTGTACAAAATAGTACGCCTAGATAAGTTCAAACACTTTTCCCAATTTGTATGTGTGCTGCACAGTGCAGCACGCATGCAAAGTTGGAAAAGAAAGGAGGAATGAAAACATTTCTTCTCTTAACGCTTCCTTTCAGATGGTGTTAACTTTTGGCACTAAACCCTGTCTACAATTGTTTGTAGATAGGGTTCTGTGTCAAAAGACATGGGTGGTTGCATGGGAACGTTCATGTACTGCTCATGTAACACCCGTTGGCGCTAAGTAACGCACAGCAATGCTTCGCGCTGCTTTCGTTACTTGTAGGGTACTTTCCAACGCAAAACAAGGTTAGCGTCACTTTTGAGACACTAACCCAGCACAAAATGTTTGAAAATCTACCCTTAAATTCTCTGGGGATTGCCTGCTGCTTGTGCCATAATTTCAGGGGTTTGAGTTCACATTACCATAGAACTGTGTTTTGACTTAACCAGAGTGGATTCATTGAGGTGGTTGGGTACCCCTTCACAAATTATTAACTGCACCCTGACAGAGCATTAGAAGTAAGCAAGCCAACTAAGCTAGGAAGGGGTTAAAAATGAAATCCAAGTGCCTGCAAGGCAGGTAGTTTTAGTGAGAATATCAGGTATACTTTTGCCAAAATAATGCCACACATCTTTGGACCTATTGGTGTGCTTTGGGGTAATGGCAAAAGGAGACGTGTTGTGAGTTTAATCCATCTTTCAGCCACGTACAGGACCGATCACATTAAAGGTTTTCTTTTAAGATTTCAAGAAATTGACTTTAGCTGAAAATATATTTTTCTTGGAACTTTTACTAGCCTTCCATATGCAGGCAAGTAGTCTAGGAGACAGGGGTTTTCTTGTGACCTTCCAATAGCAGGAATTTTATCACATTAGATAAAATAGTATTTTTGGCCGCTCAAGTGATCCTTAAATAGTGATGAAACATTTTTTGGCCTTTTGTTGTAATTTGGTACCACCACTAGGTGGCACCCTCAGTCTTAATTTGTCTTAAACGTGCCACCCTGCGTGTTTCCTCTCTGCATTTAATTCAGCAAAAACCAATGGGCTGACTTTTTATGCTTCTTCCATTGGAAGGGTTAATGGGCAAATATACCATAACATCATGTCAAATGTTCTTTAAACAGAGTCACCATAGTGTGTATGTTATTTTCAGTGCCTTGAAGAGCACGTTGGGAGGATATTTTGAGGGCTAAGTCATAAAAGTCTACTTTGTTATTATCAGAACCCCAAATCTCTTTAAAGTGATTATCACATTGTGACATTGTAAGGCAAAAGGGTTTTAAAGATGAACTGACCTATCAACACGGATGGGGTGTTCCATAGATGACATCTTTAACAAGGAAAATACCCTATTACGAAATAATAAGATTAAATAAGAAAGTATTCATGCCACTGTCAGCAAAAGGTGAAGTTCTGGGTTGACAAAGCATTTTAATATTGGAAGTCCTCCTCATCAGGACAATATTGACTGATGCTTGTTAAAAATTCTTCCAAAAAACAGCCAGCCAGAAAAAGTTGACTACTGTTTCTCACTTAGACTGTTAATTTTAAATATTTGGTACTGATCTCTGATATTGGAGAGCATTTTTCTCCAGATGCTTAAAGAATTGAAGAATGAGACATTTGTGTCATGCACAAGGTAGACCTCACCAACCATAGGCACTGCTCACCTACGTCTGTCAGTGACTGAGCTCAATTTGGAATAATGGCAATTTTAAACAAGCATTGGCATAGCCAATAGGTCTCGCCTTTGGGACCTTATAAGTGTTTAGCCATGCAACAGTTGATGTTGTTGCACCAAGGATATTGTGCTGCATAACTAAATACGTATAAGGTCCCAAAAGCGAGACCTATTGGCTATGCCAATGCTTGTTTATTAGAGGTAACAGGTGGCCTACGGGTAAGACGACCTCAGGAACAGCTCTCGTGAGGCAAGGAAACATTGGTACAGGGGGCACTTGGACCTCACAATTGAGACACATTGGGTCAGGAAACAGACAACAAAACAGGTTCACTGCACCGAAGAGCAAAAGAGACTGGATGATAGGGAAACACTGTTTCCATAGAGGAGACAGGTAAACAAGAAACAAAGAGTGTTTTCATTCTTTTAAAGCCTGGATCTGGAACAATACACCACAGACGAACTCACAAGCGTTGCACTAGAAATACTCTGACATGAAGCCACCTAGGTCATTGTGAAAGGCACAAGACCCACTTACCCCCCACGCTGTGCACTACCATTGCTGACACGGATTAGGCAAAAATCCTCCAGACCAAAACCCCAATGCGGGCTGCCATGTAGTGACACTCCACTACACACACAGCATTGGTAGAGTTAGGCTAGGAAGGTCACAATAACCTCACCCTGCAAAACACCTCTGGGAGGATAACCCACATCACACAAACTACCCACCGACACCAATTTGGTAGAGGAACAAAATCGGGAGAGAACCTCTCCTTGAGGAATCACAGCCACAGATAGCCCTAGGCAAGGTAACTGGCGAACGCCGTGCCTTGCAAATAATGAGCAACTCTAGTGTATGCAAAAAAAACGCGCGGGGGTTTGCAATGAAATCCCACTGTGAACCGCAAGATGAATCAGTAGCACGAAAACGTGCGTTTGTTTACCTTGAATGCCGGATCAATGTGGAAATCTCTGGCTCGAAGAAATCGAAGCAAGAACTCATCCGACAAACCCAGGGGCCAGCGCGAGCCCTCGTTCTCAGCTTTCTGCCTTAGGAAAAGGATTGCCTTCTTCACTACTGCGGTGTGGCTGGGCAAATCGTTGAGTTTGGGGTTGCCTCTGTTGAAATCCGCTTACTCTTCGGACATGCTGCTGTCGCTGAATGAAACGTATCAGACGGGGAGGGGGGCTGCAGTGCTCCCACACCTTCCCACTCCTCTCCGTCATCAAAGGTGCCTGAATGAGACATGCCGATAGCTGCCCTAACACACCCCACAGCTATCGGAAAGTTATCCGCCCTCCCCTATGGATCCAACCCTCCTCCTACCCGCCTCCAGGGTTACAAGGTTGTCACGTGACACACACGCAGCCTACGTTATTTGTTAACCCACCCAATGCGAATGCCCTGGAGATCGTGATCTGATGAAATGCCGACCTCTTTGCAAACGATCACAGGTTTTCGCAAGTGACCTTTATCGTTGCACTCGTGTTTGTTGACAGTCCAGCCTCCTTCCGTTCTATGACGCCGCCGCAACCCAACGAAATTAGAAGCGTTTCCACACTAAGCCTCATTCGTGATTGAAACCCAATCATAGTTTCTGCGTGCAACACAAAGAAGACCACAGAGTTGTGTTTGGGAGAAACTATCTCAAGTTTGTTAATCAACTGCTTCATTTTACGCACATCAAGCATTTATGTACTAGAAACATTATGATGTGCACATCAAACTTGTAGCATACCAGACACGTTATCAGCAGTTTTCAGTTGCCACGCTAATTACAAACAGATTGCCCCTGCGCGCACTAGAGCATCTCTCTTCAGTGGCAGTAAAGTACATGGAAAACAAGCGCGGCCACACTAATTACAAACAGATGGCACCTGCGCGCCGCTGCTCGCTCCCGCAAGGTGGATGCCGTGACATGCACAAGTTTCTGAAAAGTGCAGACCGATTCCAAAACGTCATCTCCTAGACAGCGCATGCGCGCTGCACTAGGCACAACCTAAAAATGCCTGGGTAAATTACAAATTGGCACATCAAAGATGCTGGGGCTGTGCATTCGGATGTGAAGGGCCTGCACAGACAGAAAATGTCACTCTATGGGTAATGTGGCCGTAAGTCAAATGTAAAGCAGCCTACATTAAATATACTCATGGCTTGATTGACAAAAATATGAAATGTACTCCTATTCATTTTCTCCTGCGTTTCTATATTTGTAAGTTTTTTGGCATTCACAAAGGTTTCCAGGAATGAACCTGGGAGGCTTCAAAGAACACTCCTTGGAAACTTTTGTAAGTTCTCATTTAGGACGATGCAGAGACATTTTCGTCTGTATAAATGTACACAATGTACACTTATGCATAAAAAAATCTCCTATGAAAGAAATCACACTTTGTACATTTTTTACATTTATTTTAGAGAAAAAATTGTTTTCCCAGTGAATGAACCTCTTCTCCTGCATCCCCACCAATTTTGGAGGGGCATTGGCAGTGCTTAATTTGTAAAAAAAAAAAGTGCCAAGGCCCTCGTCAGTAGTCCACTGCAGCCTCCATCACCCATTGCTCCCGCCAGCGCTGCCAATGATAGTAACAACACAAATACTAACCATCACACACTCCAACATGTTTGACAATTCAGACTATTCCAGGCCCCCAAAGCTATAAGAATGGCTTGGGCGTCATGGAATTAGTCATTTTTATTGTATATTGAATTCCTAAACAACTGTTGTTGTGCTCATCTCTAAATTAGACAGGCAGTGCCAATATGTGGCAGCTTGTCATAAGTGCCGGTGCCGAGCGCTGGGAACCACTGGCTCAAATTGAGCACTGTGGTGTTCCCTTCACAGTTCCACCCCTGAAACTGATTTAATTTTTTATCTCTTTAAATCATGGAATTGGGTTCTTGAAAACTTTGCAAACACCCATAAACAAGTACTTTTGTGGTGAGCCCTACCGTTTCGTGGAATTTCCTCCCTTGAATGCCCACTCTCTCAAACTAGTGGAAGATTTATTCACACAAACGAGTACATATGAGTGTAACAGTAACATGGCATTCCTCTTGTAAAGTTATTTATTTGAGGAACTTGTACATGTATACCAACTTTGCTTTACTTTTTATTTCATTTTTGTTTTTGCATTTTTATGTAGCGTGAACTTGGGCCAAGGGCATAGGAGTGCTTTACACATTTCACTATACTTTTCAATACAAATAACAGACTAACATGTCCACAGCTCAAATTAATTACATTTTTACCTATACTAATTCACCACTAATCCTTTTTGGGTTCCGGAGTAGCGTGCTACTCGCCGAAAAAGCACTTTGACGCCTCATCAGGGGTAGTAAATGCAATTACAATAAAATGGGCACCAGTTACATTACTCATGGTCAGATTCATTTGTTTTTTTAGACACAGGGAGATTAAGCGACATATTTATGAAAATAGTGGTGAAGGGCAGCGCAGGAAGTCGCCTTGCTGCACTGCCCTGCGTCAATGGGAAAGGGCAGTAATGCACCGTATTTATCCAATACGCCGCATTTCTGTCCTTTCCCCTTGTGCTGGCGCCATTTTGGCAGCCTAGTGCCAATGCAGGCACCCTTGCACCATGGTGGAAGCATGCCTCCACTGCATGCAGGATTGTTTTTGTGCAGGAAGGGGCACCTTCCAGCACAAAGTCAATCCTGGGAGGCTATTGCCTCTTTCTATGTGTGCTGCATAATGCAGCAAATGTAGAAAGAGGAAAAAACGTGGAGAAATAAAGATATTTCTCCTCGTTACGCCTCCCTCCAGCTCTTGCCTGCTGCCTCAGGTGGCATTCACCGCCCCCCCCCCCCGTTCTTCAGTGCAGCTGTCGCAGGGCGGCACTACGAGAAATCGCCAGATTGCAGCACACATAGAAAGAGGAAAAAATGGGGAGAAAAAGATATTTCTCTTGTTACGCCTCACCTGGGGAGGAGTAAGATTTTGGCACATTCCCAGGTTTACAAGTCCTTGTAAATATGGGAATGCGTCAAAAACCATGGGAGTTGCGTGGGAACACCCACCGCAACGCCCATGAAAAACCTCCCTTGTGCAGAGTAAGGCAGCGCAGTGATTTGTGCTGCGTTGCCTTACTCCTACTTTTGAAGCCATTCAAAGCCACACAAAGTGGCTTTGTGTAGCTATATAAATCTGTCTCAGAGGCTCTTGTCACGCATGTACCACTTTGCGTGGTGCAAACGTGACGCAAGCCTCTCATAAATATGCCCCAAAATTCTTAAGTCATTGCCAGCACTGTAACCTGGTTCCCCAATTGCAAAGTAAGCAGTTCTGGCCATAAGGCCACATCTTCTCTCCACACCCACTTTCTCTTAGAGACTAACTACAAGCGCTAACGTAGAGTAGACAGAATTCCATTTTATTAGATACTGCAATAGGGTAGGCAATTCTTTATAGGACTTCCAGTGAATGTACTTTTGTCCTTCAGTGGAAGGAAGGGAAGGACACCCTGAGAGATGTATCATCCAGAAGTATTATTGTGCTAGATGTTCAGTTCGCGGTTTAAGGAACACATCCATGTCCATCATATAAAGCACAATGCTTAACTGACAATGCAGGGAAATAGACTTCTGTACAATGAGGGCAAAAACTGTGACCGAAACACGAGAGTGATTGGACTTAACTCAAATGACTTAACTTTGGTGTCAATATGCAGAGTTGGAGCCATTAGCGCCCCATCCACACCTCAACAGTGTCATGTCACTCCTGAACCCTGTCATGTAATCACCCTCAAAGACACCTGAGGAAGAGCAGGGTAGATCTTCTACATAGGAATTACACCTGGAAGTTGAGCCCTACAAAGGTCAGCTAGGAATTAAAAATGATTGGGAACTCATGGGCATTCCATGAGTGCTTGATGGAAAGAAAGAGTTCAGCTTCTCAAAAGAGAAGAACCAAGGCTGACGGTGAGTAGACACCCTTATATGCTCAATCAGCCATCGTAAATGCAGCCGAGCAAGCATGACCTCTGTACCATCATCAACGATAGTCAGAAGATCCCCCCACATTGCTGCCAGTGCTGTCTCCATGTGGTACACAGGTCCAAACCCAGATACTTGCCCCTATCAAGGACAAACTGAGACTGTCTCACCACAATGTTTGCCATCAGTTGGGATATCTTGTCCAGATTGGAAATAAGCCTTCAGCTGGCAAATTGTAACAGGTTTGTGGTCTGGCGTACAACACTCTTCTGGTTGCAAAGCCTTCAGTCTGCAAAATCACACTCTATGCGACAACAGAGGCATGTGTTACAATGTACCAAAACTACTTTAGAAACCGGAGAAGTGTTACAGACTTGCAAATTACCTTTTGCGAAGCCTTACAAGTCACAAGGATGAGCGGGCAGGAAAGGGGCACTCCTCTCCTACTTGCAATTCGGAATAAATGGGTTGCGCCCACAACTGCAGTTGCAAACCTCTGAACAGATATGATTGGCAATGTGGAAGCTGAACCTAAAGGCAGCTCCCTCCTATTGAATGCTGGCCGCTGGCCCGGAGGGAGTAGGCAGTGGTCCAGGGGTCTGCTGCATGGACCTCTCACACCATTCCTTGCAGTCCCACCTAGTTTTACTTCAAGGAACAGGGTCTGCTTTTGAAAAAATGCTGTCATGTAGGGAATGTGCATGCAGGAATGAAGGTCTGCTATCCCTCTGCAAAGCCAGTCTGCCTTACATATGACAATGAGGCGGACGTTTTGCCACCTTCTACGGATGGACATTTTGTGATTCCACTGGTTAGTACATCAGTGACTCTGACAAATGGAGCCCAGCTTTACTCTAGCTCAGACCTTCACTGAGTGCTGACTGCTGAAAATAGACAAACACATGCCTGCATGCACTCACACACACGTGCACACATGCACACACTCTCTATCTCTCACTGATAGAAGCGATACGAGATTCCTCTATACACTCACGCTTACATGGTGCACTGCATCAATTAGTGGAATTCCCATATAACTAGGCCTGTGCGGAATTTCAATTATACCGGAACACTTGGAGTAATTTCTGTAATTCATCGTTACTCTTTGATGCAGAATTATCAATAATTACGTGATTAATTTTGCTGTGTAATTCTGCATAATTCTTAGGTGATTCGCGTGATTATGCTACATGGAATTATGCGAGTTGCGCCCACCCATACATATGACTAGGTTGGTGAGGGGAACCTGCCGGTGGATCATCTTCCAGTTTTAGCTCCATTTTCCGATGCCCACAGATTTTCCATTGGCACGGTACCGCAAATTAGAACCTTCAACTCCAGATCCTTAACCATCCTTATCCACTTCACCCCCAGAAGCCCAAACTGAGTCACAGTGGTCGGGGACCACAGTGAGTACCAACTCTACCTCAAGTGGGCCAAGGAGAATCCAAAGTCAGTATCCTCACCACCCCATAGCCTTTAATTCCTATGTGCCGAAGAGGGTCAAAGGCGTTGCTGAAATACAGTAATGGTCAAAAAAGTGAGAGGAGCAGCAATGCGGAAACTGTTATGGGTTGTTACAAAGCATTTCCTGTTACATTCATATCGGCCACACTAACTAGAGTGCTATTTGTGTTATTCCTGACCTTTCCACAAACGAAGGCAGGCAAGTGGACACACTGGTGTGTGCTGAAAATGGAACCTATTACTCTCCTTTGTGTCGTTTTTGTTTCAACCCCTTTTTTCTTGCTTTCTTTCTCTTTCTGCCTTTTTTTCTGTCTTTCTTTCTTGCTTTGTTTCTTTCTCTTTCTCCCTTCCTTTCTTTCTTTTCTTTTCTTTCTTTCTTTCTTTCTTTCTCTTTCTTCTTTTCTTTCTTTTTCTTTTTCTTTCATTCTTTTCTTTCTTCTTTTCTTTCTCTTTCTTTTTTTCTTTCTTTTTCTTTCTTTCTTCCTTTTTCCTTTTTCCAACCCACTTCTTTAATGGAAAGAAAAAGTATAGCAATATTAAACTAATAAAGACATTTACTTTAAGCAAAAACAGCAGATTACAACGCAATAGCGTACTAGTGTTCAATTACTGACTGCCGCGGAAAACGCAAAACAGCAGTGCAATAAAAAGTCCAGTAAAATCCCTTTTAAAGCACTTTATTAAAATTGAAACTAAAAGACCTTGTACATTTCTCATTATCCGATATATTTTATTTACTGGTAGCTCCTTAGCAAAGAAAAGGTGCCTTCTAATACTGCCAAAACATAATATTACATCAAACAGTTTGTTCTTTAATATCTACAAATGACTCTGAATAGAAGTAAACATGATTACATTTACCTGAAAACAAGATCAGTTGAAAGAAGTCCAACAACAATATATCGAGATGTTTATCTCAAGAGTGGAAGACGTCATGTAGGCACAGCCTTTTCTTAACCATTGTTTCAGGATTTTTAGCAGTGTAAAAAATATATCACATATGTGAGAGAGTGCATCAAATACTGTGCCCCGTCGCAGAGCAATTGAAAAACTATAGATAACTAACCCTATTCTGGGCATGTGGGCAATCATTGTCTATGGCGGCAGCCATCTTTGAGATCAGGGCTCTGTCAAATCCAGACCTTTGTTCTATGGGAAGAGTAAACAGGAAGCACCAACCGGAAGAGGAGAAAAATGGTGTCTGCCAGACTCTAAGATGGCCGCTGCTCAAGAATATTTAAATGTGCTGCTGAGAGATGGGCCATTTGGTGATAAACACATTCATGGTAAGAGTACAGTACTGATGTAGTTATCTCAAACCATACAAGTATAGAATAGGGCAATGAGGTATCTTTGTTTCAAAAACAGGCACACTTTGGTAACATTAGCAAACATTATTGTATTTTTTTTTGCTGTCAAGTGCTACTTTGAATCATATATTTTTGAGCAAAGATGGATAATCAACTCTAACAAAATATAATTAGTTGTGGCACCCCACTTTAGTGAAAATAGTTTTTTTTAATGTTGACTCTAAAACGTACTTTTTTATTGTTTATATGCCATACATTTAGCTATCAAAATTGATTTATTTTAAAATTTGAATTTGGACACAGAGCAGTTTTGTGGTGGTAATGGTTAAAAATTCAGTGTGCACTTGTGTAATTTAATATACATTATTTTCAAATGATTGTACTAAAAACACTGGGGCATAAGTGAATATCGATTTATCTATCAAAGTGAGTTGATTTTGCTTGACATTTACTCCCATAATTTACATGTGAAAAAGGAAGCCATATTTGACAGTTGGCCATTTCAGATTTCTTCTATCACAGGCCCTGTTGTTGCCTTTTATTAGCAAAATTCTAAATAAACTAATAGCTATATGACAGTCTTTCCAATGTGTGTAGGAAGATCAGTGCCACTCTAGGTGGTCATGTAAGAAAAGGAGCCCCCTCCGCGTGGACGCTCCTACGCGTGGCACACCTGCTGTGGGGAGGGTGATAAATTTGACAGTACAAGATCCTAAAACACAGGCACAGACAGATATAGCCCTATAAAAATCAGGCCAATATGTGAGAATATGACAGATGCACAGGGTTTTGAAGAGAATAAGTTCTTGGATGCCAATGGCATACATGCCAACATTTGGAAGTGGGAAAGAGGGTGATTTTCAAAAATAAATTGGGGGAATTTATTTTCTCCATTGACTTGCATTGAAATTGGGTAATTTCAGAAAGGAGACATTTTTGGCTTTAAAAATCGGGAGTCTGCTGCCTAAATCAGGTATGTTGGCATGTATGCAATGGAGATTAAAAAAGTGCTTGTAAACATGGTCGCTGCGAGGTAAGTCTGGAATTGAGCTCGCGACCATGTTTTTGATTCCTTGCATGCACCAAAAGAGATAGCGAAGAAGAATGAGATAGACGCCATCCCCAATTCTAAGATGCACGTGCCAAAGTGAGCGCTGTAAGGCAAGCTACTGGAAGCAGTAGCAGAGTTTCCGTCAGGACTCAGAAATTTGAAGTATATGATTCTCTCACGTCATGCTATTGGTATTTGGTGATTCAGTCCGCCCTCCGAGACTTGGCTCCACTGGAATGCAGGAGGAACTATTTTACATCTGAAAAATGCACTCAATGATGACTCTATTGTCACATTCAATTGTTTATTTCCTAACTGCATTTTATACTTTATCCCCCGCATTTGCAAAGCCAATAGGCCAGGCTTTAAAGTAATAAACAGCATTTGTGCATGCAATGCATTTACACAGCATTTGTGATCGCCTACGTTTAAAGGGGTCGTAGCATTAAAGTCAGACCTACTGGCTTTGCCAAAACTTGTTGCAGGTTAGGGGTCGAAAAAAGAGAGAAATATTACAATTCATTACTAACATGCAGCCATAATCAACTTGGACCTACGAGGAAGGCCACCGGGAATCAGGCCAATTGAAGCTGTGTGCCCCAAAAACGGTAATCTCTGTTTTATCACAGTTCACTTTTTGGTAGCTAGAAAACAAGCGGTGGTAAACTCTTTCATGCCGCTCTGAAGGGGTATTTGAAGCAGTGGTATCTGAAGGCTGTTGATTCTGTATTAATAACAGTCTATGATCAGCCTGTAAAAGAATGGAAAGCTTAATTCTTGAGGAAGGAGGCTAGTGGCGTCATAGAAAGACTAAAAAATATCATAGGGCTAAAAGGTCCTTCAGGACACCACACATGAACTCTGAGAAGAAAGAGGACAGGTCCACTGTTGGGGCTGCAGTGTCTCTCATCCCCCATTGAAAGACAATTGAGGAGGAAGGAATGAGTGACAGTCTCAAACACAGCCAAGAGAACCCGAAGAATGAGCTTAGTCGGCCACGTCATTCGCAGAGCATCCTTGGCAGCAACAAGAACAAATTCTGTTGCAGAGCCCTGGCAAAAAGTGCTTAAGCCACATCTACATAGGGGTATTCCTCTAGGAAGGACAAAAGCTGTGTTTGTACTAAGGTTTTTGTAATGTTGGATAGAGTGAGCGGCAGCATCAGTGTTTGCCTTTTTTTAAGAGTAAAGACAACCACTCTTTTCCACTCTTTAGGAACAGTCAAAGTTGTACGCGAGAGATTACACACTGCAGAAATGGCAGAAGAAATGAAACTGGCTCCCAGTTTCAAACATTTCTTTGGCCAAGCAGGGATCCAGATGAAATAACTAGCAGTTTAGTACAAACCGATTCAGACATTAATTCCAGATTTGTAAAGGGCGACTTATCGCCCCTAAGGGTATCCAGGCGCTGGGGGCCGTCTGGCAGATTAAATGAGCTATTGCCCAGAGTCACATGATGCTGAGCTGAGCTGAGCTGCCTCCGGTGCCGGGGATCAAACCACGAGCCCCGTGCTCCAGAGTCAGCCACTCTGGCCGAAAGGAGCAAAGCCTAGTAAAGGAGGTTTAACAAGAGTGGTAGTAAGAACAAGAACAGAAGTTAATTTGCCAGTCATGGTGGACCTTGTGAGCTTCGAACAAATAAGGGCAGTTTTAATGGAGAAGAACTGAGAGAGGTCTTCGCAAGAACAACAGAATATGGTTTCTCTAAGTTTGAGAATAGCACGATTTTTAGTGCTGCTTGCCTGCTAGTCGTTTATGTTCATGATCTCAGGACTTTGCTGTTGCACGTTGACTAGCACAGTGGTAACAATTTCTAAAAGGACAGCAGTAGTGTTTCTTGGAAGGCACAGGTCAGTAATCCCAAGCATTAAATCTTCATGTGACCACTCCTGGAGTTCTGACTGCTAGCAGTACTCAGTCCTTCCAGACTGACTGGATGAGGCTGTTTGAAAGTACAAGACCAGGAAATAATGAATAGATATCATGGAGATTTTCAGAAGAGGGATAGCTGACATAGCCCTGATGAAGTCCCTGTAAGGGATGAAACGCGTTGGTTGGGTCTGTCTAAGTATCATTGAAAACTGGATTTCTAATAAAAATAATTTTGTATGAAAAAAGACACCAACATCTGGGAATTAATTGGAGAAGAAAAAAAGTAGAATGAAGTGGTATTAACAAAGTAAATTCAAAAGAGTGACTTCAGTTACAAGTAAACTAAATTGAAAAGTTCAATGTGAACGAGGAAAATTGGTTGCTCTCCTACAAATGAGAAAATAGCACAGTGGTAACGTATGTATGGAAAATATAGCTTACCAATGTGGGGTCAGTGTGTAGCACGGGAAGAGCTGCTAGACCTGTAGGGAGGCTCACAGGGGTGACAATAGCCCAGCAACATCAGAAGGAGGAAAGTATATCGTCTTTTGATGTTGTAGAAAGGACAATCAAAAATGACCAGTCAGAGTGTCTGCTGAGGCTGAAAGTGCTTTATGAGCAGTGTAAATATGTTCCAAAGCGTGGTTGGTAAATGAGTAGGCTTCCAAACGCTCTCGTGTAAAGCGAGCATAACACAATAGTTGAGATGTTATAGGCTAGATGTGCCAAACTGATACATTTACAAGCCTAGAAAATACAAGAAGCTAGAATGTCTTGTTAAGATTGAATCAAAGTTTAGGATTTTGATATTCCCCGGCTGTCTTATTTACAATGTAAAGATCAGCTCTGATAGGGTGTGTATTCTCTCTGTTGAACAGATTCAATAGCTGCCTAATACCTGCATTGTTCCACAGAGCAAAATGATGGAGAAGGAGACATCGATATTTCTCATTGCATACTCTAAAATGTGGTACAGAGAGACAAGATAACTATAGCAATTCATGTACACAGATCCTGGAAGCACAGTCTTGATGGGGTCAGCATTACTTTTAAGGACCCCTATGTGTGGCTCAAAATAAAGCGGGGGCACCCTCAGTGGTGACCTCAAAGTAGTAGAAGCCAATGCTTTAGTTCAGAAATAGATCTAAAAAAAACTAAAAACCTCTCTCTTAATTTGATCTTCTGGATGGTCTAGTAGAGAGAGCAGAACCTGAGAAGGTGGAAATAAAACTGTGGCATGAGATCAAGTCATATCACACAAAGATGGTGATAGTAGAACTGTGGGGTGCGTGTATGGATAGAGGCTGCGAGAGTCAGAGGGTTGAAGCAGGTTTCTCCGGCAAGAATCCTTCACTGCAGAGCTCTATGTAACTGCAATGCATAAGTTATAAGATGAACCCTGGCACCTAGCTGTAGTAGTGAGTGTGGTACATTAAGGGTATACCACACACCTGAATTGGGTTGTGTGATGCATTTCGGGGGCGATGCAAACATTCTCTGCCGTCTCTATCTAATGTAGGTTGCAGGAAACTAATGTCATAGCAGAGTGCATCAAGTGATCACAAGCTATGTGGTGATAATGCTTCACCACATATATTTTAGGTTCATTCTAGTGTACGCCTATGCCTATAAGCTCTCTTAACTTAGGATATGTACAAAGCCAGGACGAAGGCGCATCTGCACGATAAAGAAAGGATCACAGCCCATGAAGAGTTGTATGGAGGCGTTATGCTAAATGAAATAGTCTGACAGAACATGATGTTGTCCAACTCGAAGAGCCGTACTGGCAGAGGCGATTTTCTACTGTGGTAAATTGCTGGAGTGGATAGTACATTTAGTATCAGGGCCAGTTCAGCAGATTGAACCGCCCTTTATATTGTCTGTAAGACTTGACAAAGTCACGGCGCCCTCTACTGTCAGGAATGTGCACATCTAATAGAATGAATGGTTGATCTACACAGTTTTCTCGATTGATGGGTGAAAATTCTAGGCCAGAGTGTAAGCCAAACATTAAATCCACTGCTTCGCCGCACAAGTGAGGTGTCTCTTGCCTTTTTACCACATACATGTTCAGAGAAGGTGATTCTGTCCACTACACCCACCTGCAAAACAATCAAAGAACTAACAAAGAGGCATTTTGAGCCACGGTAACTGATGATCGGGGAATAACAACGGTGACCTTAAGCTTTACTTTTAGTATCCTACAACTGTATCTGCATTTTATCAGCTTCTTTGAGAGTTCAAAGTTCTTAATTACTCCACCAATATTTGATGCATGTATAGCAATGCTTGTGAAATGTTTTAATCTAATTCTGGTGGTTTTATTGCTGTCAAAATAAATATTTTTGTAATATAGTTGGGGATTACAGGTCACATGATATCAATTCCTGTTATGTCAAAGTTCGTGCAATTAAACGTCCTAATGTACATGATGAATTAAAAATAGTGGATTCGCAACCACATTTATTAAGATTTGTCCTGCATCAACCTATATAGTGCGTTTAAAACCACAATATTTACAAAACCTCTCTTTAGCTTTCATGTTAAAACTCAAAGATTGGTAGATAAGCGGGTAGCAGCAACATCTTAAAGGTGCTTGCATGCAGTCAGCATATGCAGAGATGAGAAGTATTTAAGCATCGCAGTTCTGCATCGGGTGTCTTTACTTATGACCTGTTGTGAAACATACTGAGTTATGTCCAAAATATTGGGTAACATTTTTTTATATTTAAAGTCATGGTTTAGCTTCAGGCACTTGGGCAATAATGCAGCTCTTAATCATGTGAATTTCAGAAGGGTAGGTGATAAACTATTTTCTTACACATTATGAAATTGTGGGTGGAGATGGACAAAAGAGTGTACAGACCGACTCAGAGGTGCCTGGCACTCTGTTGACAGTAACCCTGGGCGGAGCAGGCGTAGTGCCTCTACACGAACTTCCACGGAGTTGGGAAACAACTTCGTGAAACTTCGCTACGCTCCGCGCCCTCCCCCCTTCCAAAGTAATTAAAAAGGCAGTTACCTGCCGTGGCTGCCTCCTCCTCTCCATGGCCTCTCTCCTTCCTCCTCCTCACCGTCCTTCTTCACTGATAACCCCTACGTTGTACGTCTTGCCCGTGCGCATGCGCATTCGCAAGACGTACAACATAGGGGTTATTCAGTGAAGAAGGACGGCGAGGAGGAGGCAGGAGAGTGGCCATGGCGAGGAGGAGTCAGCCTCGGCAGGTAAGTGCCTTTTTAATTACTTTATAATTACTTTGGGAGGGTGGAGGGGCCGGCTAACTACGCTCCACCACGGAGTCGTAGTTTTGCCTGAACTCTGAGTTCGCAATGGAACACTGAGTAGGCAAAACTACGTAAACTACGCTGGCGGAGCGTAGTTACCCGCCCGGCCTTAGTTGACAGTTGAGAAGATCCTATATACTTTCATGACTAAGATGTTGTACACAGTGTGCAACAAATGTTCACAGTTCCATGCTCCTGTTATTCATCTAATCTAGAACTAGAATTCAGGAAAGGTGCATTCGCCTTGTTAGTTTATGTTAAGAAATCTTGAAATAGCACATGTTCATCAATGGTTCCTTTGTGTGCTTAGATATAAGGTAGAATGGAAAAGAACACAGAGCAAAAAAAGATTCAGCAAATGTAGGCTTGTAGTAAACTAAAGATAGCACAGTACTTCAAGGATCCTTCAAGAATCCTAACACACTCAATAATTGAGTTCTGACCCTAACTTAGAAGTTTTCCAGCTCACAAGGGTACGACATCTCCAATAACCCTCAACATTATTTCCATGGCAACCATTACAAGTTTTCAACAACAAACAGGCTGACAAAATCTCTTAATTAATACAGTGCAAAATCTCAACCTTTTGTTTGCTGTTCAAACTCATTGGCGTTGGTCTTGTGATTGGCGACCAAAAATGGCGTTACAGTACTGTAGGAAGGCTAACGTGGCTGAGCTGCTTGACTGCAGAGGAAAGGCACAAGTGTCCGCGTGATCGTTCCAGCAACCTCGGCCCACATCCTCCAACTGAACGTTACACGTATGCGGGGCGAGCAAGTAACGGGGGCAGTTTCACCTACAGCAAGTCTAGATACAATCTGAGGAAGAATAGATGTTCAATGGGCACTGATACAAAATCTTTGGCATTATGTGAGAAGTACTAAGATCTTTCCTGAAATCAGAGTTTTTTCGCCGCAAGTAACGTTGAGCTTAGCAGCAGAAAAACTTTGCAATTCTTGTTGAGAGGGTGTGCTATCTGTGCTGTTGTGGTTTCCATGCATTTCACAGACTCTCGCTCTTGAGCTGTTTCCTAACGTGTCAACCTTCATGCATTCAGGAGTTGGGCCTCACCAGCTTCATAGCAGCATAGTTCTAGAAGAAGGAAACAAAAAAGTGAGCAATCACAATGTTTCTCTCATTTGGTGTTTTCATGGAAATATTTTGCTCATTCTTTTTGAGACCTGAGAAAATCAGTAAACAAACAACAAAGCAACAGATCTGCATTTATTTTTATTGCATCTGTTTAAACAATAGTTAAATGTACAGTGAAGGCATTAATATACTGTACACATTTGCAAGAGAATCATTTAACTGGTGAAATGTGTTCCAGAAGCAGAAAATAGGCTGTTCTCATTGCAATAAGGTACTGCTTAACCAGCGGTTGGTCACCTTCCAGCCAAAAGCAGCACCTCTAGTTTAAGACATATTTTTTTGCACTTTCGACTTTGGAATAATTTGTGAATGCATCAGCACCCTCAAGTAACAGATTATGATTCACACGATCAGGATCTGTGGGTTTCTGCTGGCCACTCATGTACTTACCTTGGTAGTCGAAACTGTGGCATTGATGTAAGTACTGGTCAAAGTATAAAAACACCGGCCCACATTTACTAAGGTTTCGCATTGGGGTTGCGTCACATTTTTGGTGCAGCCCCAACGCAAAATCTATTTTGAGATTTACAAAGCCACGGCTTGGCTCTGTAAGAAAGCAACGCAGTGCATAGAGCTGCCTTGCACTACCTTGTGTTGGGTAGGCGTTACATGGGTGGAGCATTGGAGTTACCATGTATTGACCCATGAACTTTGACACAAGCCCATATTTATTAGAGTCAGTAAACATGGATTTGCGCCAAATGTATACGCCTACACGAGGCTACTGTAACAAGGAGAAATATCTTTAGTTCTCCTCGTTACTTTCTCGTTGCATGTGTGCTGCATTTTGCAGGTATACCTTCCTGCACAAAATCTATTCTGACTACAATAGAGACATTCTTGCATCATGGTGCAAGGGTGTTTGCATTGGCGTTAGGCGGCCAGAGGTTCGCCAGTGCTACGAGATAGCAGAACTGAACCGTATCCTAGTATATATGGCGCTTTCCTGCTCTCTCCTTTTGACGCAACGCAGCACAGCAACTTCCCTCACTGCATTGCATTTTAGAAAATCTGAGGCCCCATGTTTCAGTAGAAGTGCTTATTCTTGTTCCAAGGTCAGTGATGTAGAGTCTGTTTTTGCATCATTAGTGTCCAGAGATCTTGGTCAGATGAAAATTGTCTGTAACTGCTTTGTCGGTGATCCTGCTGGGCAGTGGTACCAGTAGGGATCCTGAAACACGGGTGTTGTGCTCTTGCAATTTCTCAGACCCTTGAGTTGTGCAATCCTGTGGACAAGGCACTTCTGTTGTGCCATGGGGTTATGTGGGGTGCCGGTGAGCATGCCATTGCCATCATCAACTCAGGACATGACAAGTGCGTGAACAGCAAACCAGGAGTTTTGTTTAGTTGCCCGGAAAGTTAGTGGGTGCTGTCTTGGTCTTAGAAAGGTGTATCTTGAAGCTGAGGTTGCCCTCAAAGTGGAAACCGAGAGATTTGGCATTGCTCATGATTTGATGGTTAAAGACATCAATGTTCCCCGCTATAAGCCATTCTTGTACTTCTTTTTGCCAGTTGTTGATCAGGATGAATTGCAGGGGGTTCACTTTCAAATATGCCTTTAGCATCCAGCCTTGTTTGGAGATGTTGTGTAGATGACACTGAAGCTTGAAAAGCAATGTTGTCTACAGGACAAACCAGACATCAATCATGAAACATCCAGGTTTCAATAAAGAAGTTGTCTAGCTGTATCACTGCATGAATCATCATGTTGTCCAAATTAGGGTTTTGCTTAAATGTTGATGTTGCCTAGACAGCAGTCAGGCCTGAATGTTGACATTGTATATAAAAAATACAGGCTTGAATGTTGATGTTGTCTAAAACTGTAAAAAACATTTGACAATGTATGTCCCGGGGAGCAATCTGCCCTCATTCCTTCTGACTTAATTGGTCTTTTAGAAATTCAAGAATGCCAGCTGTGGTGAGAGATCTTTTGCAGTACAATTGTCAAAACAGTGTAGTGAATTCCTTTGAAATGTGGCAGGAGCCTAACCAACTATGAATTCAGAGAGCGTTAAAGACCTTTCTATATAACTAAACAGAAATGTATGGGTTGCAATGTTTTTCTCCACTACGCATGGATACCTGCGAAGGTTTGAGTGCTGTAGAAATGTCAAGCCCAACCTTCATGTTGTGAACAACCACAATGGCATAACTTGATGAGTATTTACAAATGTTGGCAATGCCTTTCACATCTTTGATTGCACTTCTTAACTTACACCATCCTGAAATAGGTTTAAGTGATGTCATGTGTATGGGAAAGTGTGGTACACATCAAAGTTTCAGGGTGGTGCAAGGCATGTGGAAACAAAGCGAAATGATTCCAGATCTATCCTAAACATACGCCTCCAAATTTATTACTTGGTGGAAGATATGAGTTTGAAGGTTTAATGTTGACAGGAACCACTGGCACTCATTATCAATTTTGCTTTTATTTCTCACAGGAGATTGGCAATTATTCATCAGATAATATTTTGGTGGAATGTTCCTTTTCAGCAGATCAGAGCAGAGGACCATGGTGCAGACAAAGAGAGCTAACAATTTGCTTTCTGAAACGTGAGTTACATTATGGTTCCCAAATACTACTCATGACAATGACTGTCTGCTCTACAATTTTTCAGAAGACCTTCAACCGGAAAACTAATAACTTGGTCCTTCGAATGCATACCTTGTATCCACTGCCATTGACATATTGTATACCCTCGGAATCTGGCTCAAGACACTTTCTTAGATGCCATGCCTTGTTAAAACCGTTTCCCAGAACGTTAAGTTCTAACTATAAAAAGACCAGTCATAGCTGGGATGTGCGCAAGATCTTTTTATTTTGTTTGAAGTTCTCCTTTTAAAAGATTTGTTGTAATC